>OU893343.1:10550039-11750039 GCA_918026875.4 Diatraea saccharalis
CAGAACACCGTTATGAAATTACAATTATGCAAGAATTGTTTATTCAGCCATAAATTGAAGCCTTGTAATTCAGAAAAAAGATGTAAACTATGCAATCAGCAACATCATACTTTATTACATGATAACAATATGGAAAACTCTTCTTCTAAGCCCCGTTCAGTCAACAACATTACAGATGAAAATAGAGAAATTCTGCTTACCACCGTTCAGCTCAAAGTAAAAAATCTCCATGGAAATTATGTGACCTTAAGAGCACTTCTCGATCAAGGATCTCAAGTTAGTCTTATAACAGAAGATGCTGCGCAACAACTTCAACTTCCAAGGCGCAAACTGAGCGCAGTCGTATCTGGAGTCGGCAGTATTAGCGGAAACTGCAAAGGATTATTGCATTTAGAATGCAAATCAAGACATTCGGATTATACATTTAAAACTGAAACTTTAATTATAACAAAATTAATAAAAAAGCTTCCCGCGTCATCATTTTCTATCGATAACTGGAAATATCTCGATAACATAAAATTAGCCGATCCTGAATTTAATATTTCAGGACCAATTGATATACTTCTTGGAGCTGACGTTTACTCCGAACTTATAATGGATGGAGTCATGAAGAGTGAAAAGAACTTTCCTATTGCACAACAGACCAGATTAGGGTGGATTCTATGTGGAAACGTGCAAACTTTTAACTGTTTTGTAATTCTCAACGACCTCGAGAAGATAACTAAATTTTGGGAAACTGAAGAGATAACAAAAACCGACAACAATTGCGATATCAGTGAAAAAGAATACTGTGAGAACTATTACGTCAGTACAACTGAAAGACAAAAAGATGGTAAATATGTTGTAAAAATGCCAATGAAAAACGATGTTGAGAAGTACTTAGGAGACTCTAAACTGCAAGCCATGTCACAATTTTTTCAACTTGAAAGAAGAATGCAAAAACAGAAACATTTCGCTACTCAATATAAACTTTTTATGAAAGAATATCTGGATATGGGTCACATGAAGCCTGCTGTCACCATAACCAACTACCAACCACAAGCATATCTTCCTCATCACGGAGTAATAAGAGAGGAATCCTCAACCACCAAATTACGTGTTGTATTCAATGCTTCACAAAAAACTAAAACTAACTTCAGTTTGAATGACCTCATGTACACCGGACCCAATCTGCAAAAAGATATATTATCATTAATTACCCACTGGAGACTGCATCGATATGCATTTATAGCTGACTTAGAAAAAATGTACCGAAATATTATGCTTCACGAAGAACAACAATCACTTCAAAAAATCATCTGGAGAAACTCTCCGAACAAACCATTACAGGAAATGCAATTATGCACCGTAACGTATGGCACTAAGGCGGCACCGTACCTTGCCATGCGGACACTACAACAGCTCGCACAAGATGATGGTCATAAGTATCCAGAAGCTGCGAATGTGCTCAAATCTTATTTTTATATGGATGATCTCGTCTGTGGCAGTGATAGTATTGATTCTGCAAAGAAATTAATTCAAGATCTCATCGATTTGACAAAAGGCGGAGGTTTTAACTTAAGAAAGTGGGCGAGTAATGAACAGACTATTTTAGAAAACCTAACAGAAGAACAAAAATCAAAAATAACAAATAAGCACTTTAAACAAGAAAACTCCGACAGTACGAAAACGCTGGGCTTACATTGGAACTTGCACGAAGATACATTTTATTTCGAATTTAATATTTCGCTATTGTCAAATAAATTTACTAAACGTACATTACTGTCCGAGATAAGCAGTCTGTACGATCCACTCGGCTGGCTGTCTCCCATTATAATTAAAACTAAGTTACTATTCCAAAAAGTATGGTTAGAAAATTATTCATGGGATGAAAACGTACCTAAAGATATATACAATGAGTGGGAGAAGATAAAGACAGATCTAAATAATATAAAAAAATTACAACTGAGAAGATGGCTATTCACTAAAGGGGAGCATATCGAACTTCACGGCTTCTGTGACGCAAGCGAAAAGGCTTACGCGGCTGTTGTATACTGTAGAGTGCGAAATTCGAAAGATGACGTCACAATAACACTCGTAGCCGCGAAAACTAAAGTCGCGCCGCTGAAAAAAAGGCTTACACTACCACAATTGGAATTATGCGGAGCCTTACTATTAGCTAAGCTTTTAGAAAAACTAACTAACATACTAAAAGAGAAGAGTATAACTTATCATTGTTGGACAGACTCTACGGTTGTCCTAGCATGGCTGCAGCGTGACGTCAACAAATTAGAGCGCTATATTGCTAACAGAGTAAAGCAGATACGCGCTATTATTCCCGCCTCGCAATGGAGTCACGTGAAGAGCGACGATAACTCAGCTGATTGTGCCACGAGAGGTCTTTTACCTTCAAAACTTTTATCATTCAAATTATGGTGGGAAGGACCCCACTGGCTAAAAACATATGAAAACTTGGAAACTTCAAAGATGAAACAAACTTTCTATACAAAAATTGGACTTATAACAAATTGTTTTACTACAAATGATAATTGCGATAATAATGTATTATTAAGTGCATTACTCAACAAGTACAGTACTTTGACCCGCGTAATTCGAGTCGTCAGCTGGATCCGTCGATTTATTAAGGCGACTCGCAATAAAATATCATATTACAATCTTCATTTATCGAAAGAGGAATTTAACACAGCTATGGAATTATTAATTAAACACACTCAAGATCAATATTTCAGAGAAGATATAAACCAATTGAAGAAAAACAAACCTATCTCAAAAGGACAAATACTGAAGCTGAACCCGATTTTAGATGAAAAAGGATTACTAAGAGTAGGAGGACGCCTACAAAACTCTATACTTCCATACGATTCGAAACATCCGATTATTTTACCGCCCTGCAAGCTCTCTGAACTGATTATAAACTATTACCACAAGGTAACCCTGCATGGTGGAGCACGCCTAACACTAGCTCAGATAAGAAAACGATATTGGATACTAGGCGGTCAACAAACTGTCAAAAAACTTATTCGCCTTTGTATTAAGTGTGACCGGTTTAAACCACATACTAGCCAACAAATAATGGGAGAACTACCAGAGGCAAGAGTTATACCATCGAGACCTTTTACTAACACGGGAGTGGATTACACAGGTCACGTGGAACTAAAAATAAATAAAGGAAAAGGTGTTCGAACTTGCAAGGGTTATATAGCTATTTTCATATGCATGGGGACGAAAGCAGTACACTTAGAGCTTGTTTCGGATCTCAGCACTGAAACATTTTTGGCTGCCTTAAAACGCATGTGCTCAAGAAGAGGCCGACCCAAGAATATTTACTCCGACAATGGTACTAACTTTGTGGGTGCGGCCAAAATACTTCATCAAGATTTTCAGCATCATAAAACTTTTTCAACTTCAGAATTCTTCGACACTATTAATGATCTTAATATAGAGTGGCATTTTAACGCTCCTTTATGGCCTACCGCGGGAGGATTATGGGAAGCTGCCGTAAAATCGATGAAATACCACCTGCGTAGAGTCATCGGAGAGCAAAAATTAACCTATGAGCAGTTTTCAACTTTACTTACCCAAGTGGAGGCGTGCATGAACTCGAGACCTCTGTGCGCTTTGACTGAAGATATAGAAGATCTTGACTATCTTACCCCAGGACACTTTCTTACCGGTGGACCGATCTTGTCAATACCAAACGGCAACGATATTAATGAAGATAACTTACATTTACGAAACCGTTGGAAGCTGGTCGAACAAATGAACCTTCACATCTGGAAACGTTGGTCACAAGAGTATCTACAACAACTGCAAGTACGCAGCAAATGGCAGAAACCGACACCGAACCTGGAAACTGGAGATATTGTACTACTAAAAGAGAACAACTTACCCCCCGGAAAATGGGCCCTAGGAAGGGTTACAGAACTTCATCCAGGAGCCGACGGTCACGTACGTGTAGTCACGTTAAAATCAAAAAATGGCTATCTGAAACGTCCAATTACGAAAATATCAAAGTTGCCAATACAAGAGAAAAAGGTTGATGAAAAACCACTGAACAACACTAGTCGAACTTCGATCAAGATCAGTAAATGCAGCTTCGCCATTTTGACGACTCTGTTATTTTTCTTTGCTGGACCTGTAACATCGACTCATTTACCCCAGCCCACTCACCAAGTGCTTCCTATTGAAAATCAACCATTATACTTTGACGAGATGGGAAAAATGCAGCTTATACACAATGACTGGGCATTACTTATATACTACAATTTAACAACTTATTGGAACGCAATAAATCAAATACATACATGCATTAATCATATACGCGAAATTTGCAACCATGTAAAAAATGCACCTTGTGTCGCTATTGCGAATCAACTGGAACACGAAAACCGTTATTTAATAGAAAGAAACAAATTACTTACCTCAACACCGAAACTTAGGCGTAAGAGAGGATATTTCAACGGTGTAGGAAGCTTGGCAAAAACATTATTTGGTACATTGGATGAAGAGTTCGCTATAAAATATGAAAACGACATTGGTAATTTAAGAGGGAACGAAAATTATTTAAAACAATTGATCAAAAATCAGACTCTAATAATTGAAGCCGAAAATAATATTATCAAGAGAAGCGAAACATTCATGAACAATCAATTTGATTTAATGCACAATTTTATGAATGGAACACGATATGACTTACAACAAATTCAATCCAGAGTCGGCATGCTCTTTTTAATGAATGACGTCAACGCTATGTCACTAACCGCCAGCTTAATACTTTCCAACTTGCATAGGACTCAAGAGATGATGCTTGACGCATTAATCGATATATATAACGGCCATTTAGATATGCATTTATTTTCAACAGAACAACTTATGCAACAATTGACTATCATATCTGGTAAACTACCAAATGGATTGTCACTACCCGTCATGGAGATCCAGCAAGACACAACTGACCTATATAAAATCATTCATGTAAAAGCTCGAATAACAAAAAAATATTTTTTATTTGAATTGCATATTCCACTTATAAGTGACGAAGAATATATCAACTATCGAGTGATTCCCGTACCTTTCCAAAGGAATGCGAAATGGCATGCTATAGAAACATTCACGCCATACATAGCTATAAACTTCGCAAAAAATACATACCTAAATCTACAAGAAAGTGAAATGAATTTATGCACGCCATATCGTAAAGACAAATATATATGCCACATACAACAACCTATTTATAAATTACATAATACAAATGCACCATGTGAAATAAAAATATTCAATCAACAAAGGTCGCTATCCTGCAGTGTCAATGAAATCACGTGCAAAGATAATTGGATCAAACTACATAAAAGCAACATATGGTTATTCACGTGCTGCGATAAACACCTATTACGAATTTTATGCGGAGATCAAGTTACAAGCGCCGCAATAATAGGAACTGGACTTATCGCATTACAAGAAGGGTGTATTATACAAAAGGAAGACGCTACTGTTTACACATATAATCATTATGGAAGCGAGTTCAACTTAAAAACAAGTATGGAAATTCCTACATTTGAATCATCGATAAACAAAATTATGAATGCCACTTGGCACAATACTCAACTTGATATAAATTTCAAGATGTTGAACAATACTGAGTATAATAATAAGATCGAACAGAGCTTAATTGAACAAAAACTAAAAGAACAAGAGTCATTCCCTTTACAAACAAGCATGTCAACACACGATGTCTTCCATTATGTATTCTTTTGTGTTGTGGCGGGAGGAGCTACGGCGAGTCTTATTATATTTGTTATCATCCGAAGAAGAAGACGTTCACAGGTTGCCAAAACAAATAATTCACCTACGCAACAAGGTACCATCAGTCACCAACAAGATATAGAGTTACATGAAATAAGCGGACCCTCCTCCCAACAACCAAATGTAACAAACAAAATATTTAATTTTGATTAAGTTATACTTTTTTTATATTTATTTTAATCTATACACTTTACTATTTACTTTTGTAAAAATTTACTTTTTGTTTTATATATTTTCTTTTTTGATTTAGTTATACATTGTTTATATCTTATTTTAATCTATACACTTTACTATTTACTTTTGTAAAAAATTACTTTTTGTTTTATATACTTTCTTTTCATATTCCCTCGGGAGCATGTACGATTACGTACAATAACTAATTTATATTTACTGCTGACGTGCAACCTACTTTGGCGTGCGGTCAATAATCTTAGTATATTATATATATCGACATTAAAGTTAGTTGTAATTTATACTTGATCAACTCATGTATCTACTAACTAAACTTATCTACTAATTAAATAAACTTAACTATTTACACAGTGCAGTGTTTAACTTGAACTATTATTCAACTTTATCCAAACTACTATCAACTACACTCTTCAAGACCCCAACATCCAAATAAAACAATCCTTTTTCTTGTTTTCTATTCCTCCTTTAATAAACACGTCACACTTTTCGAAATTACAAAACTTTTCTTATTTTTCTTTTATATATATCCACTCGTCATCCGACCGCAACTCGAATGTCCCACTCGCGCCCTCTATCTATTCTCCCGTTCATTCGCTTATCGTCGTTCAGTATTCAAATTAGATACAAATACTTATATTATTTTTTTAAATTTCGTTAATAGATAATTGAATTAAAGTTAATATTGCTAATAGACGGCCGTCCTGTAATCGGGATGACCCCATTCCGGAGTCGGCCATTCGAGCTATGCAGTTGTATGCCCTCATACAGTATATGACAATTAACTACTCATAATATAAACAATGATAAAAGAACAATTGGTCTTATGAAAAAAAACAAATAAAAATTCATAGGATAGATTTCAAATTAACATTTCTTCATAGTTTGTCAATTATGAATCAGCTTCTTGATTAATATGTATTCTTGATTAAGGCATCATTGTAGATTATGATATATTTATTACTTATTGTGAGAGATTTATAATCACATTTTCATCTGTTTTTGCCTGTAAACGGAGATAAAAGCATAGTTATATTAATAATATATATTATATCGTTTTGTCATCTCCAGTCAAACAAATTTTTTTTGAAACAAGGCGCTAGTAAGTGTGGATTACTATTCACTCCAACTAAGTATAATAAACAAGTTAATTAAAAATAACTGTAAAGAATACAAAATACTGAATTTTAATACTACAAATAGTCATGATAAGCGGTTAAGTAAATAATTATATTCATCATATAATAAATAATAGTTATCATCGAAGAGTAGGTACTGTTTAGCGCCAGCATCCTTCTCCGAGTATAAATTAGTTACTTGATGAGCACCGCTTGCGCTTCGGCATCCTTCACAACAGTGAGTACCGCTTGCGCTTCGGCATCCTTCATCGCTTTTATAAATAAATATAACAGCAACATATTGTACTTCGGCATCCTTCACATGGTGAGTACCGCTTGTACATAGGTATCTAAGGCTGTTTTGTATACGTACATGGTTTGATATCCACGTCAAGCATCATGTTTAGTTCTTAGGTACTCATTTATTATAAGTATTAGGTAGGTACGTCCCATTTCTATGCTTCAGTATTCTGAAACAGAGTGTAGGGGAAGGGAAGGACAAAAAAAGGGTATCCGTCATGTACCTTACATTGTGTGTGTGTGTGTATATGTGTCTGTGATATATATATATATACTATATTATATTTTATACTATATATATACTATATTTTATTGTAAAGTATGTGTTTTAAACGAGTGGTTAAATTCTTATTTTATTATAATAATATACTTAAGTCCTGAAACTAGGTACTGAACACAATCCAATATTATTATTTTGTATTGAATGTAAACATGTTTTTTTTTTATTTATTTATTTATTTTTTTATTTTAGAGATGTCTATTAGTCTTTAGTTAATGAATTGTCATTATTGTCTGATTCACTAGTCGTGTGGTCGTCAGAGTCAATATTAGAAATGCTGTCGAAAGTGATCCATTTTTTTAATTGGTCAGCAGGATATATACTTTTATACTTTCTTTTTGCGTGTCCATCTATGCTAGATATTTCATAGCGATCGTTGTCTAGTACAGCAGTAATCTTAAATGGCCCTCTAAATTTCGGGTATAGTTTTTTGCTCGTTCCCTTTGCAGGTAGGTGATGATTAGGTATCATGACTAAATCATCTAATTCAAATATTTTCGTAGGGGCTCTCTTACTATCGTACCTTAATTTCATCAGCTTCTGATTCTTCTCGATATTCTTGCTAGCTAATTGCCTTATGTCTCTTCTAACTTTATTGGAATCCACTTCTTTTGTATCCATTTGACCTGTGGTACTGTTATCATTATTATTTGACTCGTTATCTTCTCCTCGCAAAATATTGATAAGGTTCCCCTCGTTTGGACCAGTAGTCCTTTTTCCAAACACCACTTCGGATGGTGAAACCCCAGTTGTTTTATTTTGAGTATTATTCAGGCTCCATTGTATGTTTCCGACATGTGTGTCCCATTCTCGTTCATCCTGACCATAATTGGATGCCGCCAATGATTCTAAAATGGTTCGGTTATATCGTTCTATTTGCCCGTTGGCTCGCGGTGTAGCAACTGAATTTAAGATATGTTTCACACCAATAGATTTAATATAACGTTTGAATAAGTCCGAAGTGAAACTGGTACCCCTGTCTGTTATTATTATTTTTGGTATTCCGATTATATGAAATAGATCTTTTAGAACTTTAATAGTGGTCTTACTTTTTACATCTCGTACTGGTTTTACAAATATGAACTTACTATACCCATCAATAATTCCCAAAATATATTCGTTCCCATTCTTGCTTCTTACAAATGGACCTAAATGGTCCATGTGCAACGTTTGGAACGGTGTGTTGCCTTTAGGAATAGGATGCAAGTACCCACTACTTTTATTTGTAGATGCTTTGTTGTATGCACAGTTGAGACATGACGAAACGTACTTTTTAATGAATTTGTTCATTTTTGGGAACCAAAAGTCTTGTTTTATATTGTCTAAGGTTTTGTCTATAGAAAAGTGGCCAGATTCGTCATGTCCCATCTGGCAAATGCGCCACCTTGCTCCGCTCGGCACAACCCACTTTAATTGATCTCCTATCTTTCGGTATATTTTATCGTTTTGTAAAACATAATTGTCGACGATATCCTTGATGTCCTTTTTGTCTGTGTTCAGAATAGCTCTAACCAATTTCAGTTTGGAGTCCGTTAATTGAACAGAATGAAGCCAATCAGTTGTGCCGATATTCATAATTTCTAATTCTTCCGACTGTAAGAACTCAGCATTATCTTGGGACTTCAGCGGGTTACGGCTCAGAGCATCGACATGTTTCATGTTATCTCCGGGCCTGTATTCTATACTAAAATCATATTCCTGGAGTAGCAACCACCATCTCGCAATGCGTGGTACTAAGTCTCTTTTCGTGAGGGTAGTTCTAAGAGCACTGCAGTCTGTATAAACTTTAAAACGTAATCCGATTAAGTACGTACGAAATTTCTTTAGAGACAAGACGACAGCTAGAGTTTCCAACTCATAGGAGTGAAGAAACTCCTCCTCCTTCGTCGTTTGTTTACTAAAGTATGCTACAGGACGTAAAGGTAATTTCTCGTCTGCTTTTTGAAGTAGAATTCCTCCAACTCCTAGTTTGCTAGCATCGCAATGCACTTGAGTAATAAATGATGGGTCATAGAGTGCTAAAAGAGGTCTCTCAATCAATTTGGATTTTATCATGTTAAATGCTGTATCTTGGGATTGTCCCCAGGACCATGGAACATTAGCTTTTGTGAGACTAGTAAGCGGCTTTGCGATAACACCAAAATTGTGAATAAATCTTCGGAAGAAACTAGCCAAGCCGACGAACTGTCTGACTTGATGTATGTTCGTTGGAGTCGGGAAAGATGCGACAGCATCAGTTTTTTTTGGTACCAGGCCTTAGTCCATCCTTACATACTTCATAACCTAAATAGTCTAAAGATGTTTGAAAGAAAAAACACTTATTTATGTTAAGGGTAAGACCTGCTCTCCGTAGGGATTCGAATATCCTTCTTAATTTATCAATTCCTTCGTTTATAGTTACTGCAGGTGACAATAAGTCGTCCATATACGGCATTGCAAGCTCATACCTATCCTTGCCTAGAGCTTTGTTAATCATGTGCTGAAATACTGCCGGGGCATTAATTAAACCGAAGGGCATCTTCGTGTACTCGTAATGCCCATCAGGTGTTATAAATGCCGTCAGATGTCTAGAATCCTCGGCTACAGAAATCTGGTGATAACCAGACTTCAGGTCTAAACTCGTAAAATATTGTTTTCCACTCAATCGATCTAGTTGGTCATCTATCACTGGCATTGGGTAGGAATCCTTCACAGTTTTTTTATTCAAGGCCCGATAGTCAACGCATAGACGATACTCGCCGTTTTTCTTTTTAACTAGGACTATCGGGCTAGCATAAGATGACTCAGATTCTCTCACGATGCCAGCATCCATAAGTTCATTTACTAAGTCTCGGACTTTTAGTCTTTCGATGTATGGCAAGCGATATGGCTTATAAGATATTGGCACATCGTCTTGCAATCGTATGTGCATTTCTGTTATAGTAGTTGTTCCAAGCTCATCCAATTCTAATGCAAAGCAGTCACGGTATTCGTTTATAAGATTTAGTAATCTTGTCAGCTGGTCATTATTTAAGTTTGATCCTATATTTAACATATCCATAGTCAAAAGTCGAGTCGGTTGATGGTGAGTGTTAGTGTTAAGTACGGATGTTGTTACTTGATTTACCTCCATTGCAGAGTTGTCTATTATATTGGGTAATGATGGTATTTGTCTAGCGCGGGCTAATAGTTTGCCTTGCTGAATGCATATGTCTCCTCCGGAGAAGTTTATCACTGGTAATATTCCATGGCCGTTTTCAACTTTGTAGATTCCTGGGATTGTCATTAGCTCTTCTCCAATCTTATATGATATATTACCAGGTATGTATATTAGTCCAGTATAATCTGTACCACAATGTACATTTACTCCGCTTAAACTAGTAACTATAGCACTATCGACATTATAAAGATTAATTTTAGCTAATTCAGGAGCATCTGAGTAAAGAGTTAAGCTTTTATTCGTTTTGTATACAACCACATCTGGTCTCTCAGTGATGCTATGTCCAATTAGTATGTCGGTATTTAAAAGATCATCAGGTACTACATATGCATCAACTTCAGCTTTGACGTAATCAACGACTATTTCGATGGGTACTCTTCCAAGAGGTATGACTGTGCCAAATGCAAAACCTCTGATTAAAGGTAAGTCATTGAATTTAAGTTCCAAAGACAGCTCATTGGCCACGTTCCTCTTCATAATGGTGCATTGACTCCCAAAATCTATAAAAGCCGTCTTTTCATAACCGTTAATTTTGACTGTCTTATTGTAAATGTTAGCCGGGATATCATGGTCAGTAATACGCAGTACCTTTTTCTCCGTACTTGTTTTATCATCTACTCCTGGTCTCATATTGTTATTTTGTTCACGCCTACAATGTTCCGCTATGTGACCCATACGGTTACATTTAATACATTTTTGTAATTCTTTAGGACATTTGGGAACTGTATGACCTACTTCAGAGCAATTAAAACATCTAGGAGTGCGTATATTTCTATTAGTTTTTATCGGACCATAGCCAGGACCTTTACCATTGCTTGTTTTGTTGGTTAGGTTTGGTTGGTGCATTGTTCTTTTATCTTTATAAATTTTGACAGTGATACTACGTAAGTATCGAAGGAGTTTATTAGGACTTTTGAAGTTTGCCCCTTGAGCGTTCAACCTGATATTATTATCGTAGATGCCATGTATTATACAATCGACCGCATCTTTACCTTTAATGTTACAATGATTAACAAGTTTTGCCTTGGCATAGAAATACTCTTCTAATGTTTCCTCCCGCTTACTCTTCCTTTCTAGCATCTCTGACAATCGATCCGCATAATTTCTATCGTCAGGGAAGTTTTCCAATAATAATCTCTGCCACTGCTTCCAACTAAAATTAACAGACGATAAACCTTCATACCATTGATGTGCTAAGCCTGTGAGCTTAGGCAATGCGTGAAACACTGTTTGTTTGTCGCTCCATTTATAAATAGTGGCTGTCTCGTTGACTTTTTTAAGCCACGATTTTGTAGACTGTGTCTTTTGACTTGGATCAAAATTAGGTATGACGTCATGAGCTCCTATGAAAGAATTACGACCATGGTTGCTTATAGCTTCTATAAATCTATCCATCGTGGTCGTGGAAGGGTCTTTTGTGTTTGATTTGTTTCGTCGACTGCGACGCCGTTTCTGTCTAAGTTTTGATCGAGAACGCCTGGAGCTAATAGATGATGTTAAGCTACTATTTAAGTCACTTGACTTACTAGACCTGTTTGTATCAGTACTGGATCGACGAGAGGTAAGCGAGTTTTCTAAGCTGCTCCTGCTACTGCGACGAGGGATGCGCACGCGACGCGACCGGTGTTTCGTTGCGCTAGATCGAGCACTACTTCTGTTTCTTCTATCGGTATGTCTTCGCCTAGATTGTGTGCGGTAGTGGCGCCTATATTTACGTTGCATCTTACGATCGCGTGAGTTATCCCTATGTGTCGACCGTCTATGCATTGGAGTATGTGACCTGCGGCGTTTCTTCTGTATAGGTACATCGCATTCGTTTCGTCTTTTTCTCCCATGTGGTCTATCGTTCTCCAATGGTGGCGTTCCACAGTCACTAGCGTTAGTCGTCATTGTTACAGTAAAGGCCTTTTATATTATTATTCTTTTTTTTTTAAATTAAACAATATTGTGCAATATAATTATACCATAGTTTATTTAAAGATTCAAATTTAAGTTATGAGAGTAAATAAAGTATAATGGTGAAGGTATTGTGGTGTAGGTATTAATTAGGTGGTGATTATGAATATGCATAGAGAGAGATAGCATAAGACAGGTAAGTAATTATGTTAAGTGCAATAATTAATATTTATATTACATTTCCATTATTATTTATACATTATTTCAAAGATAAGTATAATATATAACAGTAATAATAATGAATCAATAAAATTATTATTATTTTATCAATTGTTTTACATTATATATATTATACAATTAATTTACAATTATGAAGTTTTTTTTTTTTTTTTTTTTTTTTGAGTTTGTTATGTTTTATAAGTGTTATTATAATAGGATAAGAGGAAGGGTGGGAATACAAAATGAAAATTACAGAATAGTCTAACACAGTATAAACCTTATTTCTATTTTCTTTTTATAACAAGACACTATAATGTTAATTTTACACCATTGATAAATGGTTAGATTGAAAGTAAAATATGTATTTACATTATAAATTCTAAGATTTAATATACATAAAGTTAATCATTCTAATTAATATATTGTTTCTGCATGAAATAACTCCTCAAATAGAAGTACAGTTTCAATCCGGTTTATTGACATTTTAGTTTTAAGATATTTCTTTAAATAAATTGTTGTATGTTTATATAACAAATAAACACATAACGCATACATATTTTCTTTAGTAAATTAATTGTAGTATAAAATATATGCATTGTGCAAATAAAAGGTATGTACCTAAATAATTTATCATTCAAGTATATGTAGACATAACTAGATAGGCACCTATGAAATTAGTACTTTTGGAAAAGTGAGAATAGATACTAAGTACATATTTATGCATGAGTTTCTAATTTAGACATATATCCACATAGTCACAC
This sequence comes from Diatraea saccharalis, assembly GCA_918026875.4. Classification (NCBI taxonomy): domain Eukaryota; kingdom Metazoa; phylum Arthropoda; class Insecta; order Lepidoptera; family Crambidae; genus Diatraea; species Diatraea saccharalis. The sequence continues at coordinate 10,563,804 of OU893343.1, forward strand.
ACTAACAGTATACCGACGCTAAAAGATATATAAATTATATTTAACTCTTAACTTTGTATTTTCATATTCACTTTAACAACAATTTGCAATAGCAATAGGTACATTATTAGATACCTACATAAATTCGGTTGAAGCTCAAACATAAATGATATAATGCTTGTAAGAAACCGATAAATAAATGTCTATTCACTACTTCGGAAACGAGTGAAGAAATATGACTGTAGGAGCTAACCTACCTACTATTTACTTAGATATAGGTTATAAATGTAACAGCAAAAAGTAAAGGAAGATGCTTTTTCCTACTTAAGTTCCTATTTTGAAAACGATATACCCATTTAAAGTAAATATGTAACAGTACAAAGTGATTTGATAATGTTTTTATGAATAATTCAATTGAATTGATACATACCACTCTTGTGAAGCAATGTTACGTACCACTTCTGAATTGTTAATTTTAGTTATCCAACTCCAAATAAAACAATCCTTTTTCTTGTTTTCTATTCCTCCTTTAATAAACACGTCACACTTTTCGAAATTACAAAACTTTTCTTATTTTTCTTTTATATATATCCACTCGTCATCCGACCGCAACTCGAATGTCCCACTCGCGCCCTCTATCTATTCTCCCGTTCATTCGCTTATCGTCGTTCAGTATTCAAATTAGATACAAATACTTATATTATTTTTTTAAATTTCGTTAATAGATAATTGAATTAAAGTTAATATTGCTAATACAAGCAACTATAAGGCCTTTACCACATTCAGAGGAAGTACCTATTCCAACATATCGTTCTACCCGCGAACCAACATGTGAAGAAACTACTAAAGTGTCTAGCGATAATGACATTGAAGATATAGCGTCTTCAGAATCAAAACTTTTTACCCAAGAAGTATTAAACGATTTAATAAAGGATCTTCAACTACCTAAAGAATCTGCAGAGGTTTTGGCTTCTAAATTAAAAGAAAAATACTTGTTGGCGTCAGGTACAAAAGTGACGTTCTATCATACAAGAGGGCAAGACTTGCTACCATTTTTTGTTCGGATGTGCAAGCCCTTCTTCTCAAAATGTGTCTGTCAGAATACCAACCAAATGATTGGCGTCTCTTTATAGACAGCTCTAAACGAAGCCATAAGTGTGTCCTTTTACACAATGGCAACCAATATGGTTCAGTTCCTCTTGCTCATTCAACAAAATTAAAGGAAGAATATCAAAATATTTCACTACTTCTGGACAAAATAAAATATAACAAACATAAATGGAGCATTTGTGTAAATCTATAACTTCTTATTGGGACAGCAAAGTGGATACACAAAATACCCATATTTTTATTGTCTGTGGGATAGTCGTGCCAAGCATCAACATTGGACAAAAAGAGATTGGCCTGTACGTGAGATGTTGGAAGTGGAAAACAGAATGTAATAAATCCACCTTTGGTTACAAGAGAAAAAATTATATTGCTCTTCTTACATATTAAACTAGGTTTAATGAAACAGTTTGTAAAGGCGTTAGATAAAAATGGCCAATGTTTTTTTATATAACGAAAAAAATCCCTAATCTGAGCATAAAATAGATAAAAGCGGGTATTTTCGATGGCCCTCAAATAAGAATATCAATAAAAGATACTAATTTCGTAAGTTCAATGAACAGTTTGGAACTACTTGCGTAGACTTCGTTTGTTGAAGTTACTAAGAACTTTCTGGGAAATCACAAGTCAAGTAACTACCCTGAAATTGTTAACAACATGCTAGAGAATTTCAGAAACTTGGGATGTAACATGTCCATCAAAGTGCACTATCTCCACAATCATCTTGACCAATTTCCAGAGAATCTTGGATTCTATAGCGAAGAACAATGGGAACGGTTTCACCAGGACTTAAAAACCATGGAAGAAAGGTACCAAGGTCGATGGGAACAACATATGATGGCTGACTACTGCTGGGGAACATGATGTTCCTACTACGTCTTATTCACGAAAGTCACGAAAAAGAAAGTTTTTGTGTACCTAAACAATATAATAAATGCTAAAGTAAATATTTTTTTTCTTTAAAAATAAATATCTAAAATACTACACGTAGAAAATTAATATTTTTGTTATAAATTTAATAAGTACAAGGTCCTTAGTTAGAAAAATATTTCAGCTTCTTGGCACCAAAACCACTGTTGACCATTTATCAAACACTATTAATTACCCTATATACCTCAAAGGTTCTTAATCAAAAATATGCATAAAATAATTAATGAATATTTATTTAACATGAACACTGGGTACTTTACTTATAGTTCACTGAATATTGGTTTTGTGTTTTTAGAGTTCTTTCATCTTTTCACTTTTATAAGGTAGCATTTGTAATATTTTGTTCATATAGGTATACAGGCTGATGGGGCTGGTGGCTAAAAACCGGTGTTTTATCTGCATTAGGTGGTTTAAATGCCGAGCTTAGACACTTTTCTCAACTGCTGAAAACACGCATATTTCTGATTCTTGTTCTTGTTGTTTCTTTTTATAATGTAGGTAATTATGTGTTCCGATTAGAAATAAACGTTTAATCTATTAATCTATCATTTGGGAATATAATTTTTTTTATTTTAGATAAAGGTAAAGACATCGATAATTGCTTACTTCCAAAATAAGCCAGTTCTGAAGCTTAGCTTAAAAAACAAAAAAAATAGAACAGCTTTGCTTTTCTAATTTACTTATTCATCCATTGCCTAAAAAATCAGAGAATATTGATTATCATTCTTCTTTCTCCTCTATATTCGGCGAAGTTACTGGAACCGTAGAATTTGATATTGATGTTTGTACACTCGTCATAGAAATGTTTGTATAGCGTGCCTGCGATGATAACGTCGTTACTTGTTTTGTTTGATATATTAAACCCTGCAATTCACGTGAAATAGTTAACCATTTTTTATATTTCAGATTTGTAAACACAAAGAGAAGACAAAATCAAAAAGCTAGTCTATAAGACAAATAAAGACACAAGATGGTGAGTGTCAAAGGTTATATTTAATAAATAACTCTCTAAGCATTATTTTTATTTATTATTATTTACACTGATTTATTCAGAGGATAGAGAGATGAGATTTATCTATTCGCTGAGATTTACACTAGCCGCGTTTTACAATTGTTCAATTTGTGGTTTAGTCTTCTTTTTCACAGATATGTTAACGTATTTTCGTATTTTACATATACCCGCTGCCACTAGATGTTACATTGCCGTATACCCTAAGTACTTCAACTTGGGGTGCGCGGGGCGCGGTTATTGTGTCTTGACGCGTTCATTTACGATCCGTGCTTTCGATCAAATTAAAAATAATATAATAGTCTCTAACCCTTGAAACCTACAACAGTTTTAAGTTCGAGTTATTCCCTTAATTTTGGGGCATAAATAAACTCAATCAGTGCAGTGGCTGCGATAAAATCAGTGTTTTAATATTTTTTTTGCCGGTGATCGTCACGGACCAGTGGTCATCGAGTTCGCAAAAGCAATACTGAATTGAAAATTCACCACTGAACTGTAGCGTCAAGTGGCGTAAAGGATAACCGTTTGATCGTTAACGGAATTCTGTGGTTCGATCCTCCTCACAAATAACTTAATTTTTATTTTTTATTTTTTTTTCTTTCTGGGAAACTTTTTGCTGAACCACTTAAATTTTATACATACTTTTTTATTATCGTTATTTGTTTGTTTTAAATTTGAAAAATGTCATCAAAAAATTGTGCCGGATGTCTGCAAGTTATCAAGAGCAGACAGTTTCTATGTTGCTGCAGTTGTGGGGAGAGTTACGACCTACTCTGTGCCAATGTATCGGAACAGAGATATCGCAATACTCTTACGGGGGAGCACCGACGAAGATGGAAATGCGATGAGTGTAGGAACCGTGAGCCCAAAAATAACAACAGTGACACACCGGCGCGAGGACATGATGATGACAATATTACACGCCGACGAGGAGCATCAACTATAAGTCCTCTAGAGGGTAGCAGCCCGGAAACAGTGCCTGAATCATCGAGCAAAACATTAACTGCGGTTTCCGGAAAGTTAGATGACCTGGTGGAGGAGATACGAATGTTCCGCAGTGAAATGTCAGAGACGCGTCAACGGGTTCTAACATTCGATGAGAAGCTGTGTGGACTGTTGACGCAGGTGGAGAGTTGCGTGAGCGAGGTAAGAGAGCTGCGTGCGCGCGTCGAGAAGCTCGAAAATTGCAGCAGGTCCACCACCAATTTAGACAGTACGCATGGCTCCCTAGTCAACACGATCGAAACGTTGAAGACTGAGCTGAATGAGCGCGACCAGGAACTTCTTTTAAATGATATTGAGGTCACTTGCGTGCCAGAGCAGCGGGGAGAGAGTCTGCAACACATCGTCTTGACCTTAGCCTCTAAGGTTGGCGTACAACTGGGTCAACAGGACATAGTCTGCGCGACGCGCGTTGGCCGCCCTCCGGGGCCTGGCGTGGGCGGCGCGGCGCAGCGACCGCGTCCCATCGTCGTCCGTCTGGTGCGTCGTGCGATGCGCGATGAATTGCTGCGTGCTGCTCGTGTTCGTCGCGGAGTCACGACCGAGGGGGTCGATCTGCCTGGTCCGCCGCGCCGTTTCTACATCAATGAGCGCCTAACTCGAGCAAATCGTTCGTTGTTTAGACGAGCGCGTGAGGTCGGCGAGCGGGCGAACTGGCGCTACGTTTGGACGAGGGACGGCAAGATCTTCGCGCGGCAATCCCCGGGGGATGGCGTTCCACGTCATCGTCTCCGCACTGAAGCAGATCTGGATCGAATTTTTGGGTCTTGCGCCGTTGGTTCGTCTGCTGTCGCTGTGGACACTCGTGTCTGAGACTGGTGCAATGTAGGGACATTAAGTTTATAGATTTAGTAAGGCTTTTATATATTATTTTTCAATTGTTTGCAGATATGTATAGTAACTTGTGTGATCGGAATTTAACTTTTGTGTTTAGGATAGTAATTATTAATTATATAACTATACTAGTGGACGCCCGCGACTTCGTCCGCGTGGAAGTCGGTATCCCGTGGGAGTGAGAAGTTTTCCCAGTAAAAAGTACCCTATGTGTTATTCTGATGTATAACCTATATTGCTGTAAAGTTTTATCCAAATCCGTCCAGTAGTTTTTTCGTGAAAGAGTAACAAACATCCATACATCCATACTTACAAACTTTCGCCTTTATAATATTAATAGGATTTATTTACACATATGTATTATACATGATGAAATTACTATGGCATGGTATATACAGGAATATTTTTTTTCCAGTGCAAAAATTTTTTTTGGTGATTCAGTATCAGTAATAGAACACTTTTCCATAATTAGTTTAAATTATTTTTTTAAATATTTTTATCCCTATCGAGACGGTAGAATATGGACACATTTTCTAAAATAAAACTTCAATGAAAACGTCTTCTCTTGCGTATACCACCGTGCATCCCCGCCGCACCCGGTAGCCCCGCGCCACAGCCCCCGCCGCCCCGCCGGGACCGAGCGACGCGCATGATAGTGGCGGCGCAGTGAGACTCATACGCACGCGCCGATGTGACGTGTCCTCGCGTTCTCGCGCACGCGACGCGCCCGCCGTCGTGAATTTTACGAGATGGTACGAGTTTATCTTCTGAGTGGTGAGAACCTAAATAAGTGCAATTCGGAGAAAGTATGCGACGAAGAGCATACCTCATATGCGGGCCTTTGGGATCCGTAACCCCGCGTTCCCGCGTCAGTACCCACGATGCGGCATGTCTCTTTGGTGTGAGCCAGCCTGCGGTATTGAAGCTACTAAAAACAGCCGGACTCCATCCGTACCACTTTCAGCCGGTTCAGCAGTTCCATGACCTAGACCCAGTACCACGTCGAGCCTTATGTGAGTGGCTTCTACATCACCGCGATGCAAACATCTTGTGGACGGATGAGGCATTGTTCACACGTAAGGGACTGTTTCTTATGGGAAGAAGTCAAATGCCAGGATGTAGAGGAGGCACAAAGTCTAGAAGACTTAACAATAAAAAATAATAACGCTTTTAGTGAACTGAAAAGTGACACTAGTGTTTTAAATAAATTAAATGACAATTTAATGAAATGTGCACGTTTATGTCTGGACAGACGTGGACTTTATTTTGAACAAATATTAAAATACATGGTAAGTAATTAGCTAATTAGTTAGGTATTTGTTTTGATTCAACATTATTGTAAATACGTAGTTGATTCCAATTTTTTTAAATACGCCTTAACGCAGAAGTACCTATGTAACTTCGGCATAACGTTAATATTTTTTTCTAGGTAAAGAAAATGTTTCTCTTTTATTTTTTTGCATTTTGATGGCCTTAACCATAAAAGTATGAAGGGAAAATTGGAATTACTCTTAGAAATCACCTCAGATCATGGCATAAAATCTAGTTCGAATCTAACAAAATGAGCGGTCAGTGACCCGTGTAGATAGGTACCTACGAGTACATGCCTACGGCGGCGTCGAGCGAGCGCTCAGCTGACGCACGGCGCGCGGTGTCCATAAATGAAGTTTTAAAATCTCGATCTTTGATAAGCGATAACTTTATTTTTTAGTATTGGAACATATCAAAATAAAAAATACGTGTTTGTTTAAATTACTTAAAGTTTATTTACACAAAATCTTCGCAGTGGTTTTAAATTATTCCTGTATATATATACGCTCGGCATAGGAACATGGTGCAGTATCCTCAGGTTGGTCATTGTTATTTTGCAATAATAAATGATTAATAATACGTTATTCACTGTTGGATTCTTTAACGCCGGGTCCTTGGGTACGGGGCACGAAGAGTTTATAGTTGCTGCTGAAGAATTAGATCCAGATATACTAGCTATAAATGAGACCTGGCTAAGGGAGGGACAAGCTGACAAAGCACCGATGCTAACAAACTATAAGCTCTTACATAAACCCAGGCCTGAATGCATTCGTGACGGACGCGGTGGAGGAGTGGGATTTTATATTCGCAAGGGAACAAATGCATATGTATATCCACATCCAATCAGTGCTGCAGCAGTCGAACAGATGTGGTTACAGGTACGCTTATGTAATCAGAATATTTTCGTTGGAACTGCTTACCGACCACCTCGACAGGATAGGCATGTATTTCTTGACGCGATATCCGAGTCTATCGCCTCTCTTCCAAAACATGATGGACTGATACTGACGGGAGACTTTAATATTAATCTGCTGGATCCTTGCAGCATAATGTCTAGAGATTTCAAGCATTTCACATTTAGCTTTGATCTGAAACAAGTCATCGATGAACCTACACATTTTTCACAGCATGGTCATAGTCTGTTAGATGTCATTTGTACCAATCTGAGAGTTCTCAATGTCACCGTCAAACATATCCCAGAACTTGGAAGGCATGCTTTACTAAAAGCAGAATTTAAGATAAAAAAAGAAAAGCCATTGCCTCGATGGGTAACTTATAGACCATTTCAAAATATTTTGATTGATCAATTTAACATAGATCTTGATTCCATTAACTGGGGTTATTTCTTAAAGTCAAGTGATGGAGTTGATGACTTAGTTGAAAAACTTTCATCTGTCATCACAGCTTTATTCGATTTGCATGCTCCTATTACAACTAAAAGATTTAAGGCTCCTCCCCACCCTTGGATTACAGAAACTGTCAAGAGTATGATGAAATTGAGAAACAAGTACAATGAACGGTATAAAAAACACAAAACGCAGGTGTTTAAAGACAGTTACCTCACCATGAAAAATTTAATAAATAAGGCCATTGAATTTGAAAAAAGAAGTTACTTTGAACAAAAAATAAATAATAACTTGGGTAATTCCAGGAAGCTTTGGTACAACTTGAAGCGGAGCATATTGCCTTGCAAGGGAGCCGCAGCAGATCTGCCATCGAGTTTTGATGATCCTGATGCTATCAACAGGTGCTTTCTTGATGTTCCTGGTACAAATTATGTGTCCCTTTCGTGTCTGACTCACTATGAACATCACAGACATAGCACAGCCACCTTCAGTCTGAAACCTGTTGGGGAGGATGACGTGCTTAAAGCAATTAAGAGGCTGAAGTCTAATGCGGAAGGAGATGACCGTGTATCTTTGGAAATGTTGCTAATGACTTTGCCACAATCACTTAAAGCAATTACCAGCATAGTGAACCGATCACTCACTTCTTGCATCTTTCCCAGGAGCTGGAAACGGGCGGTGGTTAGACCATTACCCAAAAAGTCACATCCTGTGTCAGTGCAGGATCTCAGGCCTATTAGCCTACTTCCATGTATGTCCAAGATTTTGGAGAGAATAGTCTGTGATCAACTCACCAAATATATTGAAGTTCATAACATTCTCCCACAGTTGCAATCGGGATTCCGTAAGGGTCATGGTACAGCCACCGCTCTTTCAGACGTATTAGATAATCTTCTGGCTGCCCAGGATCTTGGTAGGGTTAGTGTGATGTTGCTACTGGACTATTCCCGTGCCTTCGATTGCATAAATACAACTTTGCTTCTTTCAAAACTGGCATTCTACGGCTTGGATCCAAACGCAGTAAGATGGTTCCACAGTTATTTAACCGATAGAGAACAATATGTGGAGCTATCAGCGGCAAATGGTACGAAATTGCGATCCAGTTCTCTTCCGGTTACCAGAGGCGTTCCGCAGGGCTCTATACTTGGTCCAATTCTCTTCATTTTGTACAGTGCGGATGTGATAGGTAGCATACAAGAGTGTAATTATCATCTATATGCAGATGACATACAGATTTTTTACTCTTTCAAGCCATCTGACACTGCTACCGCTGAAAGAAAAGTGAATGAGGATTTAGTAAGAATTTCAGCCTGGTCCCAATCAAATTGTATTGTATTAAATCCACGTAAATCCAAACTCTTGCTTTTTGGTAGCAAAAATAATATTGGAAAGATCAACAATACATCCTTGAATATCCACATAGGGGGAGTAACTCTGGAACGGGTTGACAATGCCAAGAGCTTGGGACTCACACTTGACAGCCATCTAAAATTTGAGTCTCATATCATGGAGTGTGCACGCAGTAGTTATTACAGGTTGAAATTGTTGTACAACATAAGACAATACTTGTCCGAGCAGCTAAGAATTATATTATGCGAGTCATTGGTACTATCTAAGTTTAATTACTGCGACACTGTTTATGGTCCATGCTTAATGAAAAAGACAGCTAGAGTCATTCAGAGAGTGCAAAATGCATGTGCTCGCTTGTTTTCATATCCCGCCGAGAACACATGTCACACCATTTTTGAACTCTTCAAACATACTAAAAATGGAATCACGCAGGAGAGTCCATTTGGCCGCTATGTTGTTCAGCATAGTTAATATGGGAAAGCCAAAATACCTTTCAGTTAAGCTGGATCGGGCTCAAGATCATAGTAGGTACTTGAAAAGATCCTGCAGCTATATCTTTCGAACTCCAAAATATAATACTGTGGCTTTTCGGGGTTCCTTCAGATTTGCGGCCTCAAAGTGTTGGAATGATCTTCCTCCACCGTTGAGGGATCTACGGACAAAGAAAGCATTAACGACTGGCTTTAAATTACACTTATTAAGTCTCCAAAAGTCGCAGTTGTAAAAAATCATATTGTGCCTACCTTGGGTTTAAACCCCATATATGTGATTGGTGGATGACGATGAACCGACGCTTGAATGGGCACTTGCACATGATTCTATGTATTTCTTTTTGTATTTGTTCCGCAGCTTTTGGTATACAGTTTTTCTAGTAAATAGCTTTCATTATTTCTGAGTGACGAAAACTAACAACACTGATTAAATGAAATGCACCTTTTTCTGTTTATTGTTTTCATTGTGTGTGATACAGGTGTGTAATGGTGACTAATAAGTTGCCGTATGTCTATTGTATTGTTTGCACGTATTCATAACATCACATTAATAACTGGTCAATTTTTGTCAACCAATAACACTGGGCAGTTCCTTGTACATTATAATGACATGTCTGACATCGTCGACCACAAGTGATGCACTGTATTTATTGTTTATAATCTGTACTTTTTTTTTTGGTTAATGCACTGGCTTTAACTAAAGAAGTTAATTATTTAATTAAGAAGCTACCTATCTTGTTTTGATGGGTGACTGACGCTGACGCCTAAACCATAGATATATATACTTTTTCTTTCTTGTATATGGTAAAAGCCAAGGAGTCTTACCCCATACAGCCATCTCTGATTTTTATTGCTGAGGTGTATTAGTATTAAACATAAGTTTGCTTTCTCTAATTCATCATGTTATTATTATTATTATTTTATATATTTCATTATATCTATTTTCATTTCTCTAGTAAAATATTGTTCCGCGTACCGAACAGGCTCTGCCAGAATATCAGCGTTGATGTGGCGCTTTCCGTGTCGCATCAACACCAGCTGAGGCAGAGTCCTGGTTGACCTCACTTTCTTTCTCTTTTATTCATTATGTACCTTATTGTATATTTTGTATCTTTATTGTGTTTTATGTGTTCCTAATAACGTATTATCTTGTTTGTGTCTTTGTGAAGTCAATAAATGTTTCTTCTTCTTCTTCTTTAACTAAAATAACTCTAAGAAATCTCTTGCACATTTTTGTAACAACCTCTTATACTATAAAGCTGAGCTCTCTATTAATATACCCGCTCACGCTCTTTATCTTTTACGAAAGAAATGAATGTTCTAGGGACAGCACTACAGCTCATTGCTAAAGCGAGAGAGAAATCGTGTATCTATTTAAATTATAAAATAAAATAACTTTCCACTGTCTGTACGCTGAGATCTATTATATACAACGGATTTTAATGCAATTTACATCAGTATATAGAGTGATGTAAATGTTTTTTTGATAATTAACGTTACCAAAACGCAAACTTACAGCAACAATCGAAACGTAACCATTATAGAAATGCTTTTGATAATCGATCGTTGTAAATGATTGCAATTGCCCCCAAGCCTTAATATAATACAGCACCATGCGGAAGAAGCTGCCGGTTGAAAATTAGTTGGCACTATTAAAGTATAAACAGCTAATAAACTGTACACATGATTTATTGGTAACACAAATAACAAAAAAATAATCTATGTAACTTATTATATATATATACTTATGGATACATCAAAATTTTTGAGTATTAATTACCTAAGTAAAATTAAATTCTAATTTAGTACTTATTACAGTATATAGATACTAATTTAATCATTTCGACGTAGATATCTGTATAGTGTGAAATAATTTGCTTTTTTTTTTAATTCCTTATGTCAAACCTTTTATCACAATAAAAAGCAACCTATGTCTCCTATTTATTGATTTTGTGAATGGGAGAGCGTTAACGACTCTTCATTTAATCACAACCAATGGCATAACATGCTTTCCGAATCACGGATTAGTTCGAGATCACGGAGTAATTTTTTGGTCACCTATCCCTTGATCGACACTTGCGAAAGTTGCTTAACAACAACGATCGTAGACCACGGCGCTTATCCACTACGCTGCCGAACCACTCATCAGTATAGTAAAGCGTAAAGTTCTTACTGAATAATATTTGAAACCTAAACGTTAACACTGCGATGTATATCCATCTAGTACAAACTATATTTATGTACTCAAAAATACTTATTTTTATTACAATATAAAGATGTCTTTGTAAATAGTATTAGATAGATTTATTACAATGTCAAATCAAATTGTAAACGACGATTGCTATGGTAATATTTTGATTCCCCTAAAAAACTTTCACTCCCATTTTCATTCCATCAAGTTCTAGGTTTTTAAGATAAAACCTATCAACTTCCAAGAGTCTTAAACTACCCAAATGTCAATTTACATCGTTTTAGGTCCAAAAACATAGAAGTTTCATACAAAAGTTCTCATTTTTTAAACCCCTTAGCGGTGGAATTTACAAAAATTCATTATTAGTATATCTCTACGTAATAAGACGAACGCACCCTCCAAATTTAAAGCCTTAACGACAAGCAGTTTATGCTGTACGTTGTCGTTAATCAGTATTTTATATATGTTTAGATAATTGATACTAAAATATCTGCTACCAGAATACAAGATTACTACACATCTAGAGCGTTAAGCTGCAATAAAAGTAAGAGATTGAGTCCTTGAGTTTACTAAAACCTTAATGTCGCTTTTCTTATAGAATTGATACAAACTTTGTTATAATATATATATTAATAGTTATAATATTATATAATATATATATTATTTATTAGTTATTTTTCCGCGACTTTGAAAATTAAGCTTCATGTAGGTGAAAGAATTTTATTATCGGATCAGAATTTCCGAAGATTTCTTAGAGTTCCCTAGAAACAAAAAAAGTAACTAAAGTATTTTCTTTCTTCAACATTTATCTCATTCTATTTTAGTAATTGTAAGACAGAAGACCCGCCGGACACTGTCCCCTTTTTAGCCATTCGGAACTTCAAAGCGTTCTAATATTTTGTTCGTTAATGCAAAGGCAAATATCTTACTGTACAGTGAACGGCTTTTAAAATTTTCTATTAAAGCGAAACTGCGTTAACAGCTACGATCAGGTTATACTTAAAATGGCCAAAATCGGGTCTTAATTTTATAATGACCGAGACCCGGTCGCCTGCCCTACATCGTATACAATATTAACATTATATGTGAAAATTTCAAATGTGTAACTATAATGGCTTATCAAGAAGACAGACAAACGCCCATCGGATCTAAGTAACAGAGTCCCATTTTCATCGTTTGGGTAAGGAACTACTACCGACAGGTAAACATAATGAAAATGTTAAGATTCTATTTTAAGGTGCAACGTCACGGAGCTCTTTCTGGTTTTGTACGCAGTAATTCCATATTCCTAAAACATCAAAACAACATATTCACTCATTGCCTAAAAATCTGAGAATATTGATTCTCATTATTGTTTCTTTTCTGTATTCGGCGAAGTTGCTGGAACCGTAGAATTTGATATTGATGTTTGTACACTCGTCATAGAAATGTTTGTAGAGCGTGCCTGCGATGACAACGTCGTACCATTACTTGTTTCATTTGATATTTTTAGCCCTGCAACATTGGTTCACGTTAAATTAAGAATTTAGTGTGAAATAGTTAACCATCTTTTATATTTCAGATTTGTAAAGACAATTAGAAGACAAAATCAAAAGGCTAGTCAGTAAGACAAATATGATGATGATGATGATGAATATATGATGAGTTTGAAAGGCTATATGTAATAAATACGATTTTGGTTTTTCCTATGTGATTGCATCCTGTGGGAGCACGTTTTCTATTGTCCAATGGATAGATTAAATATATATTTAGGATGATTACATTTAAATCAGGTAATTCAAAATAATGTGTACATACCAAGTTTTCGTCTGATGTAATTGTAAATCCTTTTTGGTTTAAAAACCAGAATGATAAATATCCATAATCCCTGGAGGTGGTTCAATATGTCCATTATTGTCATTATAAATGGTGTACTGCCATCGGGTTGCGTCACAAGGACGGAAATGAACTCTATGAACCAGCCACCACCCATTACAACCCAGAGCTTTCCAGTCAACAGCAAACTGTAATCATAAATAAAAATTCAGGCCTAACAATACAATAACTTCGTTTATTTTAAATTACAAAAATTTAACGAAAAAAATAGTCATTAATCTACATATTAGTGTAATATTACCAATATATTTTTTTTGGTCTGGCCGTTAATACTCTTAGTATTAAAAATAAACCAAATAATACTTTTGAATTTTTGAATGTGTGATTTTTATATTGTTCATTGTCTTTTCTTATTTTGACGCCAATATATACATATAAAAGCGAAAGGTCACTCACTCACTCATCACGGAATCTCAGAAACTACAAGTGCTAGAAGTTTCCAATTTTGCATGCGGAGTCTCGTGAGATCGTAGGCGGTCGCTAATACGGAATTTTATGAAATTAAATCTCTATGGGGGTTACTTAAGAAACGAAAGTTCGAATGAAATTTCGTAACTACAAGTGCTAGGAGTTTAAAATTTTGCATACGGGTACTTTCTAGGATGTATGTGCTCACTAAAACGGGATTTTACGAAATTCGACCCCTACAGGGGTAAATTAGGGGATGATTTTTTATGGAATTTTCTAAATTCTGGACTTATAACTAGATCACTTTGTAATATTAAAATGGAGTAGGGTGGTAAAGAGAACCGTATAAGTAAGGTATGGAACAAAACACAAACAGGCATGGATTCAAATCAAATGTTTATGAATAGGGCTACTGATAGGCACAATGAAACCTTCTTTGTTTATGACAGAAAGAGATTGGCCGTCCACTTAGGATTCGCACAAAAAATCAAAGCAATAAGGGCAAAACTTCAAAGAAGAACTTTTCTTTCGGTTTTCTCGTGAGATATAGAAGCACCAAGAACGATGTCGTGTATTTTTAATATGACTTAGGTCTTGCAACCTATAAGAGAGGCTCTGGTCACTTATGAAATAATTTAAAAAAGAATAGGTAACTTCAAAACTACTTAAGCGGTACGCAAAGAGAGGTCACAAAAACTTTTGGTTTACGGATGAGAAAAATAAAGCCAAAGCGTTTTGAAATATTAAAACCAAAGTGTGGTGGTACCAATCCCTAATTCGATGAGGGCGACACGAATTTGTTTATTAATTTGCCATGGTAAGAGTTCATTGAATAGGAAAGCTCATAACACAGACATAAGTTAATGCAATGGCGTGAAGGTAAAAGAGGTAAATTATATAAGTTTGTATATTATTGTTCCAGATTGTAATTTGGTGTGTATCTTCTTACTTTTCCTTATAGTTCTTATAACGACGTACGATGCTATCTTTTTCTGAACCAGCATGCAGCCGCTGTGCTACTGATTTGACTCGCACACAGTGCACTGCTGTCAACAACCACAGCACCAAGTTCACACCAGTTACCAAACCCATCGGAATAACGAATAAAATGTAATGGGGCCAATCAGCCTCGCTATTTATTCCTAAAAACAATATTTGCACTTCAATATCTTAAACGAAAAATGTTTAAAAAATCCACTTTATCCGAAGTACTCTGAGATGGGATTCGAACCCAAGATATTTTTTTAAACATTTTTTTTATTGAGGATATTTTTCAGTGTAGCATTGTAAATGCAAAATTAATCAAATATCACAATCTTCAAGTAAAAAATGGAAGCCTGCAATATTTTAATTGTTTCTCAAGGCAAAATATTTCGCCAATTAATGGCTGAGCTATTAACTTATTGCCCGGCCATAGTACAAATGTTTTTGGTCGTCCGGTAACTTTGTATAATCATTAATTCAGACTAGGCTGTTAAAGGCGAAACTCTACTCTCTCGGTTCGTAAATCTACGGCAGGCGATATTGTATCTAGAATAACCAGCAAGAAACTCGGCAAGGGCTGCTTTTTTCTCCCTATTTTTAAAACAATATCGGCCATACCACAAACGTTTGGCTATATGGCCGGGATATAACTGCACTATTGCACACTGCACAGCCTTGCTGGCCACTGTGTGGCAGCAACTAATTGGCCAAAAGTTTTGGCCGTTTATAAGACCCTTTACGGAGGTTCACACTGCAGGATATTATAATAAAAGTTGCTAAGAAAAATATGCGGTGAAAATTTCTTCATTAATTCCGAACTGAAAATGTTTGGGAACTTGTAGATGTAGAAGTGAAATCATATATTTTTTTTTAATCGGCTGCCTTCTGTCGTGCCAGAAATTAATGTGAAAATTGTTCAATGATTTATTACAATTTTTGATGCCACCTTACTCAACAATAACCACATTAGAATAAGAAATGCTCATGAAATTTTAAATAAAAATAATAAATCTTATATTAGTTTATTACTTGCACCAAACCAGCAGCGTCCTTTGCCCATTTCCGCATCGAGAATCGGCGATAATGGATAAATATCCAGTAGAAATGTGGTCAACGTGAGACCGACAGAGATTCCCCACGCATACAAAGAGTACTTAATAAACTTAATCCATGAGCTTCTGTTCATACTGCGCTGCACTGACTGAATATGACTGCAATTACAATTATGAAATTATTGACAGTTACAGGTTCACAAACAAAATTAAACAAAATAACTTCATTCAATATATTTCTTGTTACCGTAAATCTTTGTACCGTTTTTGTTTCTTTTTGTACTTATATCTACTACGATAGATTTGAATAGCTTAGCAAAAAATAGGCAAACTCACCTCATCTTCCACCATATGTCGAAGCACAAAACATTGACCCACATGAAGGCAGATATGAACCCAAAATAAATGCAATATCCTGTACAATATCACGAAAAAAATCACGTATAAAATTAAAATTAGATTATAATCTTTGAAAATTGCTAATGCTCCTGGGGCGGTAGTCTCGACACAGTTTGCGAACGCAATGTCACCGAATTCGGTTGCTAACTCATAGCGATCGTAATTTAACGAATATTGCAAGTCTCTACATTTAAAGTTATCTATTTTTGTCGGTGGCGTAGCGAGTTCAAACGAATTTCGTTAGCTCCTTTGCGACCAAATTTGACAGCTCGATAAGTGACTTTTGCGATCGCTAATAATTTTTTTTTCGATATTTTACGGTATTTCGAGGTATTTATATTGGAACTTTAGTCATAAAGATATTTAAAACGTGATGGCTGAAGTATATTTAGCATCAGATTTAACGGTGCTTGAACATCGACACCTAATGGTGAGGCGACAGCAAATAGCCAGAAACAGGCGATGCCTCCAAAATTCTTTGATTTTAGATGAGACGGAATTTCTTTTGCTTTATAAAATTAGCAGAAGATTGATCGAACGTTTTTATACCTAAGGTTATTTTTTATTTCAATAAATTTTATGTAGGTAAATTTACAAATTAAAAAACGACCATATAAGTTGTAAATTCACTTTTATTTATTATGGGCCAGAAGCAAAATGCATCCCCTATTTTACTCATTGCCTGTGCATGAATCAATGAAGCATCAGCCTGCTTCATTGCAGCCTCTGTCTGCAATTTTGATGCAGCTGCCAGCATCTATAACAAAAAAACTAAATAAATGCGGGACTCCCTTTACCCATATATAGGTATTAATCTCAGTTTCAATCTTGTTGAATTTGATATAATCATAATGTTTTTGGGTATTTTTTGTTTATCTATTATTAATTAATTCATTACAAATACATAACAAAATCACATTTAATAAAGATTGTGTAATAAAGGTATGTTACCTTAATTGATTTCGCATTTGACTCTCCAATGGCGAGAAATTGAGTTTGGCCGAATCGTGTTGCTCTGCAACACTTCGGCGAGAATTGAGATCTAAAACAGTTTAAAAATATTTATCATTATAAATATTTATTATATTCACCACAGTATAAACAATAAATATGAAGATTGTACTAACTTCTCTTCCTTCTTGACTGCACCTCATGTTGAGTATTTGGAGCCGTATTGCCAATGCATACTAAAATAATAAATAGCATTATTAGATGAGAAGTTAAAATCATATCATAATATTAATCAAGCACAGTGAATTCAAAAAGGTGCATACTTACCAATATTTTATATTCAAAAAGAACTTCAAACAGGTTTAATATTTGGAGCACGCGGAGCCTGCTGCACGTGCGACTTCGTATCTGAATCTCCCACCATGACTCACAAAACAAATTATGTGAAGTATTTCACGAAACAGCGTAACCGTCATAAACAACAATGTTCTGAGATGATCTTTTTGACATGAGCAAAATGTCGCAAGGAAACAAATTTTAATTTCCAATAATAATCGAATTGATTTAACACATTTAATACTAAATTATACTTATAAAAAGCAATAATTTTCTAGTACGCATTTTTTTATTATTTTTATTTGCTAAATTGAACATGAAATCATTACTTAAAAACAAAGTACGTTGTTCTGATTTTCTTAGATTTAAAATACTTTTGTCTGAGGCAACATTTTCTCCTTTAGGAAATTGTACTTGAACTGCACTATGAATACAGATTTTCGATATGTTATCGTCTGCATAGTTTACGATTTTGCTCGGTAACTCGGTAATAGAGACTTGCATTTGAAGTAACGATCGTTACCGCAAACAATTATTTTCGTTAATATTTGACATTCCATACTTTGCGATCGTATCGCTATTAATGTCGAGACTGCAGCCCCCGGCCGCTATTTCAATCCCAGTCTTAGAAAATTGACAATAATTTGATCTAATTTTATTATATTTGTATTCAAGTAATTGTATTTATACTAAAGTATACTTCTATAATTGATTAGAGAGAGACGTTAAGTCCAAACTTCCTTTCAATAGATATCAATAGTTATTTCTTACCCATCCCCGTGCAAACATTAATGTCTGGTATGAATCCGTAATGCCCTCGAGCAAGACCCAAATAACCCAGCAGCAAAGAGCTAATATAGCTGATCAAATTGAAGCCATGTAGGTTCCGAAACTCTGGTATAGAGCAGTGCACTACTAATGTTATTATTAAAAGCATCACCGATGTTGATAATAGCTGAAAGACAAAGTTAAATAACAATAACTATTCGAATATAAATTAAAGACCTGTTAGTCGTTTACTGCGCTCGCGAACTTAAAACGCAGCAACAGCAAAATTTGTGTTTTTGAGTTTTTCATATCGTCTGAAAGCTCAAACCCTGACACCTAATTTTTTTTTCTACGACCATAACATAACGTTCTTTCGTTTCTTTTAAAATCAAGCCGCCAAATTTTGTAAACTTATCTGAAAATATATCTAAAGATTACCACCAAATATGCAGTAAGAATTTAAACCTACTTATTCATTTTAGTTAATTAATATACATTATACCAAAACTGTGGAATATGCAGTAAGAGGGCTTAAAAAATTATAATGGCTATAATTTATTTATTTATTATGTTTCAAACCTGAAATTTGGGAATTATTTTAGTATTCTATCTCTTTTTACACTTTATATTAAATTTTAAATAGTGATTTATTACAGACACATAACATTTAAATGTCAGGCGTGTTTTTCTCGGTTTCTTGTTTTTGCTATTAGTGCAGTTTAGACTCCAGACGGCAGTATAAGTAATAGCTCGGTATCACAGTGGATAAGCGCCGCGGATCACGATCGTTATTGTTAAGCAACTTTCGTAAGGGTCGGTTACAGGATAGCTAACCAAAAAATTATTATCTCGAGCCACTCCTTGCTTCGGAAGTCACGTTAAGCCGTTGGTCCCATGTAGTGTGTACATCTCCAACCTCATTATAAATAATGTGTTTAGTATAATAAAGTCAGTCAAAACGCAACATTTGTCTAATTCACACGTACTCCCAGGTCCCCACATTGCACCCAGCTCCATTTGCAGTCGTTAATACTCTCCAATCCGCATACCAGCCCAACCTTCTCCTTAACAAATATAGGTGGCCTGAGCCCCTGCAGTGGGGACATAAAAGGACTGATAATGAGTCGTATAAGTCGCGTTTACCTTTTTGTAATAGCCTTCATTACAGTTAGTAGCTTGATAGAAAAGAGGTTAACGCGTTCGGTCTACAATACGGTCGTTAAGCAACTTTCGCAAGCGCTGTTCAAAAGAAGAATGATCAGAAAATCATCTCCTCTTTGCTTCGAAAAGCACGTTAATCTGTTGGTTCCGAGTATACCTGCAGTCGTTAATACCCACTAATTCGTATCGGTTTCTTCTTCATATTCGATTCGATCCGGGTTAAGTGTGTGAACGTTGACTAGATTATACATAGGATTGTTCGTCAGGCGGCACTTCCAATACTTTAATAAGGTTACCAATATAAAAAACATATGATTAAATCCTAGTGATATAACCTGTTTGTATAAAATTTCGGTGCGTAGTGCTATTTTGAAAATGAATTCTCAACAGATGCCTATTAAGGTGTATAATTGTATATCATCAGATTTAAAGAAATTTCCTACAAATCGGTTTTCAAAATTACTTTGCCAATGGAATGAATTTAATTAGATTGACATTTGGATACTATTTTTAACGAATTGCAATATTCTTAATTCTTTAATATATATAGTGATACTGATTTTTGTTTTTATTTGAATAACTAGTATTTTTTAATCATAATCTCAGCTATACAGCCTTATTTTCAAACGAAATATTCCTTGATTTTAAGCGGATATTTTTTACACCATTACTTAGGAAAACTTCAAGCAAATTTGATAAGTATTAATACCAATACATATATAATATGAAGTTTGTAAATATGAAATTTAATAACAACTATTTGTAAATTTCCAGCTAACTTACTCGATTAAACTTTTGAATTTCTATTCGTTATTAATTAACTAAACTTTTAAATTCAGTTATTTTACATTACCTGCTTGAGTACTTACCGTAAAACTTAATTTAGAATCATTAACGGTTCTAGGAATGCATGTATAAGCTGCTACTTCAATTTTTCCATTACACTCAAATGTATCTAAGCAGTATTCACGAGTCAGTCCATGATATGATTGAAGCGACCCGTTCATATCAAGGGAATGCCAATCCACTGTCAATGAGGAGTTTAAGATAATTCTTTTAGTCCGGTTATCGTGACATTTGAAGATTGTCTGGATACCCATCACATCTATAAATAAATATTGTAAAACAGATATTTTTTTTTTTAATATAATTACTTCTGCGATCATAACACTCTTAAACAAACGTAGGTATGAACGACTAGAAGCGTTTGTAATTTATAGATTTTATTAATACTTAGCCATGTAACCGCATGGCTTTTATGAGCAAAGGAGACGAAATTTTAAATATCATATAATAACATATTTTCTGACAGAGTAGGGTCCAAAATAAAATATTTATAATCATTGACAAACCATAGACATTCAAAGACACACGTATAACGAGAAGTCTAAAATTTAATACTAACTATTGCATAATCGTTATCAATATCGAGCAAAAACAAGTATAGTCACGTTTGTTGTATATGGGTCCTTTAATATTTATTAAACATTATTTTTTTTCTGGATTTTAATATTTGTTGTTTAAGCGGCAACAGAAATACATCATCTGTGAGTTTTATATTCCATCTGTCTACCTTTCACAGATATTGAAATTTACTAAATTACGAGTAGCTCGTTGGCATAGTGGACAAGCGCCGCACTCGTTATGTGATCGTTATAGGTTAGCAACTCTCGCATGGATGGTCTAGGTGGTTAACCAAAAAATATATTATCTGGAGCTACTCCTTGCATCGGAAAGCACGTTAGGCTGTTGGTCCTGGCTGCATGTGCAGACGTTAATACCCTTCTTCTTAACTATCCATACGGACTAATTAAATAAATTAAGGTATAAAAATAATGCCATTTTAATTTTTGGTGCTACCTATATATATGTATTATGAATGATGAATAAAATATGTTTTGGAATATGCACATCAAGCCTTTTCGTATAACACATCACTTGATTTTTTCCTTGAACCTATAGAATAAAACAATACTGTTTGCAAAAGTTTATAGTCAAGTCATGAGGACTATCTTATTAATTTTCATCCCCAAAAGTGAGAGCTTATTATTATTGAAATATGCATTTTTGCACTATTAATGACCATACCTTTTTTTCATATTAATGCATAAGTTTCATTTTTTCACAACTTGAGGGCATATTATTATGTTTTTAATGTCGACTCAATATTTCTACGCATTCTCACAACAAAGGGTCTTGACAGGCAGACAGACGAACAACAAATTGATCCTATAAGGGAATCCGTTTTTCCTTTTGAGTTAAGGAGCCCTACAATTTTGAGAATCCTAACTCACCATTTGAAAATTAAAAAATTTAGATTTCATCATAAAAATAAAAAATGTCATAATCACCTCCAATATCACCGCTCTCTCTTTTTAAAGGTTCTATGTATGATGACAGATTAAATAAAAATCTGTCATCATAATTCCGCTCACAAGCCCTTTTGTTACCACATCCTGATACGTGGTTTCCCACGTAACAACACTTTCTCATACAATATGCACCAAAATCACTGCAGTTCTCGGTACAGACCCTTGCGACAAGTCGCCGGCTCGTATAATCCTGGTCTATACACCAAGTCCACCACTCGAAGTTATGTTTATCGCCTCCATTTTCTTTAATAATTCCAAGGACACTACCAATTAAAGTAAATCTAAAAACACCTTCTTTTATTTCTACAGAATACTCCTCGTCTAAACAATCTAGCTCATTATCAATTACAAAAATGTCAGATGTATTTTGTTTTAATTCACTTATCAGCCACTCTTCTTTGAACTCATGATCTGTTCTACAGAAATGATATTCGCTATCATAAACTTGCCCCCTCGCACAACATTTCCTGATATTTTGTATTTTTAATTCAGTTTGAGACGTCAGTTCCAATCCATCACATTTCAAAATTGTAATACTTGATGTAGCTGTGTGTGTAACCGTACCATTATTGATTTCTGTTATAAGTCTATCATAACAAACACCTCTGTCCGTGAATAAACTGAAGTCTCCTACATTCAATTCGCCAGCAATCAAGTTGCATTCTTGAGGTATACCATCATCTACAATTACAGATCTGTTCACCACAAGATCTGAGTTTTGACTAACTTCTTTGTACTCACTTAAATGACGGTCGTAGTCAATACATTCATATTTGTCCGGTGTATTCGCATCCAAACTTGACACTTTTATAAGACTTTGATTTTTTGGGCAACATTTCCGTAAAACTTTAGAGGTACCGACACTAGCAATCAATATAAACATGTATACAATTTTATTATAACCCATGCCACACAGACTTTTTAAATTTTGATTAAAAATGGATATTTAAAGATTTGTTTGCTGATTGCCGACCAAAGCAAGTTGTGGACGATCACAAAATGTGAATAATAAATAACCGACCGATAGAATGAACCAAAACTGGCTCTCGTGTCCTTGAGGCAAAAAATAACATTCGTATTGTTAACAAGAGCTTTGCGAGCAAATTAAGATACGAACTTTTATATTTTTCTAATTTTAATTTCATTACGTTTAAATTATAGCCTATGTCATCCGTGTATAATCTAATTCTTTCTCGTAGGTGAAATAGATATTATAACCGATTCAGTATTTTTTTAACTAGATAGCTAACATAAAGCATAACATAACACATAAACTAACAAATAATGAAATCTTTCCCATATATGATATTGATACAAATTATCTACATCTGCCTAATCCTTTGTATTGTGTTTGTATTTACTCTCATAAAAGTATTTTAATATATCACTTTATTATAAAATATATAGCCCACGCGAAGATGTTGATAACACAAATTCCAATTTACTCACTAGCTGTAACCCGCGACACTGACCTCCTATACTGGTCTTAAGCTAATCTTAATTAAAAAATTGCCAGAAAGCATCTACCTTTATATCAACATCTATCAACGTCCTCTACCGGGCATAGGCCTGTCTAATAGATGGAAGCAATCATGGAAAATCTACCGGTATTTCTGTATTATAACGCGTATGTCCTCATAGAATAGTCCAACTGGACTATTAAGAGCAACGGCTCTTGTGACCATTTTAAGTGCTCAGTAGAATCGACACGCCTTGCAATAAATACAAACAAATGTTTTATTTGAAATAATTGTCCCTTTATTGAAGTCTTATTCTACGCGTGATACTCATAGCAACTTGAAGGTTAGCATGTTCTTGCTTTCTCAATACAGCATTTTAAGAGATTTTAGTGCGTGATGTGCGTGAAATTTTGCCAACGGATATTCTACCATCTCTTCAATTAGTAGATATCCTGCGTATATGATTTCGGCTAGTCAGATTTTTTTTTACCCAAGTTATTATGAAACTCTTATTACTTTAAATTTTAGTTGCTATTTTTGATCAAAATGTTTTTTGCGTTTTTATGGATAAACCATTATCCATAAAAAGCAGCGCAAAAATCAGGTCTGTTCAGTGTTAGTACGCTGTTTTCAAAAGAGTTGCTCGAAATTTTCGAGTTAAATACATTTGATCGACTATTACTCGTAAATTTGTAAAGCCAACTTAAGTCTGCTAGTATTCCTATTAAATATATTATAAACACTACGAGCGTCTCTTTTAGTTTTTAACAACAATCGTTAAATTGGTAGGGGGGGGGGGGACATTGGACTCTAACGAAAATTGACACTTTGAAGCTTAGATACGTCACGACCAATTAACGAAATCGAAAAACGGTCTCCTCACACCCCTAATATTTTTAAAATATACGTTTATCCTTTACAGTCTTAAGTGA
Organism: Diatraea saccharalis; assembly: GCA_918026875.4. NCBI lineage: Eukaryota > Metazoa > Arthropoda > Insecta > Lepidoptera > Crambidae > Diatraea > Diatraea saccharalis. The sequence continues at coordinate 10,588,052 of OU893343.1, forward strand.
ACACAGAACCTATAAAGGGTTCGAAATGTCACGAAAGCTTAAAATTTGAAATTTGTTTCATTTAATTTATTTTTTATTGACTGACAAAATGCTTTTATTGCATTTTGCCTCATAATAAATCATTTCCAAGCGTTCTTTTTGTCGTGGTGGTGGTGGTGGTGATCGCATACTACGTTACTTACGCTTAGAGCTTGTTTCATCTTACATTTAAGCCAGCTGTCGTGCCGGCACAACCTTTGAGTCAGACCTATGAGCACAAAATACATTGTTTAAATATTTTATTAAATATTTTTACATAAAGGATAATTTTATTTTGCGTTGAGCTCATACTTTGTCAATTGATTGAATGTCATAACGTGCTCTGAAAGGTGAAAATTAAACAGGATTGTGAGGTAGGCTGCGAATAAACTAATAGGCTGCGTTTATGTTTAATTGATAAGTACAACACTGTATTAAACCCTTATTTAATCTATCAAATCAAATCAATCAAATCAAATTCTTTATTGGCCTTGTAACAGAGAATGTTTCACTAGGTAAGTCATTAATATACATTCATTGTCATTTAAGAATATGATATAAACTGTTATAATGTCATGATTATTAATAAATATAAAATAAATTATTTCAAATATAAGTATGTGTAGAATTTCAATAAAAATATTTAAAAAAACATGATTAAAATAAATTGGCATTAAATTATTAATTCAATCGGATATTATTTTCAACTTTACTATCATTTAAAATCTACGAAAATGAGGATTCAGTCAATGGCATATTAATAAATTCTGTAAGTGTATAAAAGGCATTTTTTTCAAAGAACATTTTAATTTTTCTTTTAAACTTATTAATCTCTAAATTCATTATTGAAATTGGTAGTCTATTGTACATAAGTAATTTATTGTATTTTCCTTGTTTTTGTGCTTTGGTGAGTCGCACCTAAGGTAATATCAATTTGTGTTTGTTTCTAAGGTTATATTTGTGTATATCCATGCTTTTGACATAGCTTTCCCTATTATCATGAATTTCTAATAAGCATTTATATATGTACAATGATATTACAGTCATGATTTTATATTTCACAAAATGCTTCCTTGCTGATTCCCTTCTTTTAATTCCAGCTAAAATTCTTATTGCTCTTTTTTGTGCTATGAGTACTCTCTTAGCATTTACGCTGTTTCCCCATACTGTTATGCTATAACTAATTAGAGAATGCACATACGCGTAATAAATCGTTATCATAGTTTGACTGTCAGTAAGCGGTTTTAATTTTTTGCAAAATTTTATCGCAAATCGCATAACTGAAATTAATTCTAAATTACCCGCTAAGTTTCATATCAACGGACGTGAAAACCCCGCTGATATAGTTTCTCGTCCTGTAACGCCTAATATATTATCTAACCTTAAGTTATGGTTTAACGCCCCGGTTTGATTTACGTATCCCGCTACTAAATGGCTGATTAAGCCATTCGAAATTAATTTTAATAATTCTGATCTCATGGAAATTAAAAATCTTTCTATGACAGCTCAAGTTATCCAAAATGTTACAACGGATTCCATTCAGGCTTTAATAAATCGCATTTCTAAGTATTCCAAATTACTTCGCATACGTTATGTTCTACGTTTTGTAAAACATTTGAATACTTATGGCTCTATTTCTGTCTCTGATTTAGAAATCGCTGAATTATATATTATAAAATATGTGCAAAACAAACATTTTTCTGAAAATATTTCCGCTTTAAAATTAAATAAAACAGTCGGTAAAAATATAATTAAACTAAATGCCTTTGTCGATACAAATGGTATCCTTCGTGTTGGTGGAAGGTTAGCTCACTCTCAACTTAATTATGGTCAAAAACACCCCATTTTACTTCCATCTAAAGAACGCGTGGTTGAACTTTTAGTAGATTATTATCACATCATCAATCTTCATACAGGTCCCGCTCTTTTACTGTCGCTCATCAGACAAAAAATTTGGATTCTGTCCGCCAGAAATTTAGTACGACAACGGGTACATAAATGCAATATTTGTTTTAGAGTTTACCCTAAAAATACTTTTCCTCCAATGGGTGATCTTCCCACCTTCAGAGTATCTGAAGTAAAACCTTTCGTATATACCGCCGTTGATACGCTGGTCCCTTCTTTATAACACATATTCGTAGGCGTGGTATAAAAAGCCAAAAAGCATATATTTGTTTATTTGTCTGTCTCACAACAAAAGCTATACACTTAGAGTTAGTTACTGACTTAAGTTCTGACTTATTTCTTGCCGCTTTTAAACGCTTCATATCACGTAGAGGCCCTGTTTCTATGATCTACAGTGATGGAGGTACCAATTTTATTGGTGCTAAACGCAAATTAAATGAAATTTATTCTTTAATACAATCCAAATTACATATTAATTATATTAGTCAGCAATTACTGTCTGACCATCGCATTCAATTTAGGCATAGTCCGCCTTATGGTCCTCATTTCAATGGACTCAGTGAAGTTAATGTTCGTTGTGTCAAAACGCATATTTTCAAGTCAATTGGTTCACAAATTCTCACATATGAAGAAATTAATACTATTCTCGTTCAAATTGAAGGTATATTAAATAGTCGACCACTCTGTGTCTTAAGTTCTGATCCCTCTGATATTTCTGCTTTAACTCCTAATCATTTTTTAAATGTAACTCCGCTTAAATTCTTACCTGCTGAAGATGTTATTGACATCTCAGATAATCGCTTATCTCGTTATCAACTCTTAAATAAAGTCACGCATTCTTTTTGGCTTCGCTGGAGTCAAGAATATTTAACTTCTCTCCAACAGAGAGAAAAATGGAACTCTCCGTCAAAACCTGTTAAGTTAGGTACTATTGTCGTAGTTAAAGATAATAATTCTCATCCCCTCTGTTGGCCTTTAGGTGTAGTTGATGCGATTTATTTTTATCGCATGTTTAGAGGAAACCTCTGGGCCGGGGGAGTTGTCTGCGCCGTTTATTATAAATATATATATTCTTACTATTACATTACACGCATCACAACATACAATATAAAAACTATACAAATGACTTAAACGGTAGATAATAAAACCTCTTTTAAAATTCCACCCGCCCAATATATAAAAAAAAAGAAGATCTCTCTCTGTCATGGTGTCAACGCGAAAATACGTGATAAAATACGCTCCTCTCGAAAAATAAACCGCTGTGTTAATATCTCACCAAAAATAAACTGTGCTCAAAATAGTGTTGAGTGTGTGAACTATATTTTTATACAATAATAAGAATTCAAGAAAAAAGGAGTACGACCGAAACCTATGGAAAATAACTATGTAAGTCCACTAATTTTCAAATTTCAATCATTGGAAATCCTCCACTAATCGTATTTGTTTTATTACAACTGTTTATCCAAACAACCATTTTGATAGCATTGTGATCTGATAATCTATCATGCAATACTTCACCATGGAAATCATTAAAATTTACTACAAAATTAATTATCAATACACGAAGAAGATTTTCCCTGTATTCTAGTGGGTTCTCTTATTACACATTTACAATTATAATTATAAATTTATTATAATTAAATAATTTATTATAATTATAAATTATAAAGAATTTGTTTGTTTTTGAATTTGGTTTTAAAATATTTATATTGTAGTCACCAGCTATGATATTTTTTTTTATTTTGTCGGGAAATTATATGTAAAATTTTAGTTATTGTATCTAAGAAAATATCTATATTTCTATCGGGCCTGTAAAGGCAAACAATTACCAATTTATGTCCTCGTAGTTCTATCGCTGATACCTCACAACTCATTTCGCGAGATAATCTATTAATATCATTTCGTATTCTATAATCGACTCCAGTTTTAGTAAAAATCGCCGTTCCACCGTGGTCAAATAATTGTCTGTTGTAGCAGGTTGCCATTTCCATATCAGCTAATCTCATTCCACATATTTGAAAATCTTTTGCCCATTTTTCTGTCAAACACAGTATATCACAACTTGTATTATTTATTAAATCATCTAGTTCCATGTATTTGTTATGTATACTTTGAATATTTGTTTGTACTATTGTTAAATTTTGTTGTTGTCTCTTTTGCTGATAATAAAATTTACATTTTGAGTGTTTTTCTGTTGCTCGTATCCACATGATATAAATTTAAAAACTGATGATCCCTGAAATGGCTGACTTAAGTATGATGTGATAGTTACTCTAAGATAAGTTCTCGTCGCAACGAAATTTCCCTTGTTTGTATTTAGATCTATGTATTTAATATTTTCGTTCATTTTTGCGATTTGTAATAATTGGTTATTTTTATTATATATTGCATAATCATTTTGTCCATTGTATTTTAGGCTTGAAATAATAACTTTAAATTCTCTCTTCGGTGTTGATATAATATTCATTATTCTTTTCACAAAATAATTATTTTCATTGTAATAATCAAAGTAACCACTGAATAATAAAATTAAAATATCGTTCTTCTTCATATTTGAAGTTATTTTATCAATGTTTTGTATAATTGAGTCAATATTTGCGTTAGGCTTACAATAATTTATTAATCTATAGGGTAAAGTCAGCTTGTCTGTGATGTTAACAGCTAGATCTTTTCCTATTTCATCAGAAAGAATATGAATTTTATTTTTTCTAGGGGAATGATTTCTGACACCTGTGCAGTCAGCGTCGGGAATGTCAATCTCATTAATTTTGGTGGTTCTATTTCTGTGTATTGTAATATTTTCTTGCAATTCATTGATTTTAAATTCTAACTTATTATGTATATTTTTTAAAGCACAACATTTTTTTTCTAAAACTGTATTTCGCTCAACTATTTTTTTTATTTTTCTAATAGTAGATTTCCTGATTCTTGTGACCTTTTTATTGTTTAAAATCCACTCTATTATTTTTAACTTCTTCTTATTGGTAGGTACAACTTGTTTCTTATTCTTTTGATCCTCTAACCATGTGACCAGTTGTTCATTTCTTTCTTGTAATTCAGCAATTCTATCTTAGTGCAATTTGCAATTTTGCAAAAGTTTTGGTGAATCAATAGATTTTTTCTTTTGAGTTTCTTGAAAGTCTATTTCTATTATTGGCTTCTTTCTCTTTTTACCTGGGATCGGAGATAAAAAACCTTCACTGCTTTGTATTGTTTCATATTGTTCTATTTTTTTGTTAAACTTCTCCAAATGCATCTTTAAATCCCTATTTTCCATAGACAAATTTTCGAGTTCATTATTTGATGATGCAAGCTCAGTTTCCAGACATGTTATTTTTTCAGTTAGCATGGTAATGGACGTGTTCATATCGATATCTGGTAAACTATTTGAAGGTGAGATTAATTTAGTTAATTCGCCTGTACTCCCAAGAGAGCTGGCTCTTTTACGTCGATGCACTCGAAAAGTGATGTTTTCCATTATTACAAAGAAAAAAAAAACGAGACGAAATGAAATGTTTTCCTTTTTTCCTTCCCTCTTCTTCTTTCCTTTTTCCTCTTTCCTTCAAATAAAATCCAAAAAAAGACTTCCGTAGAAAAAAATGTGCAAGGCAAACGAAAAAGAGAATAAAAAAGGATGCTTATTGTCGGTCTTGAACTACGGGCAACTGATGATGTGAGGTCGCTGAATCCATTCGGCTACTCGTCGCTGACATGCAATGACGAAATTGTCTATATGAAACGCACCTTCACAATTTTATTTCACTTTATATCTTATTTAAAAAATTTTTATCAATCCATTTATTAACATTTAAATTTCACTTTAAATAATTTCTTCGGCACTGAATCCCATATCTTTCACTGTCCACTGTTCATCTAGACATTCAAAACAAATCCCATCTTCTTCACAAACAGATAACAGATATTTGATCTTTTTATTTACACTGCTTCTACAATTTAGTAAACACTAATATAGGTTTATGGCACTATGATAAACCATTTAAATATGAATGTTTTGATTGAAACTTAAACTGTGATTTTATTATTTATTTACATCCGGAGTTTATGGAGTTGAACACGGCTAAGCGGATAGGTTTTTTACAACAATATATAAACCTATAAACCTACAATATATAAGATACAGTTGTTATCTGCTGTTAATGGAATATCGTTACATCATATGCGTCTTATTGAATACGTAATGTTATAATAATTTGAATTGAAACGTTATTATGATTACAAATATACTGTTTGATAAGATGTATCTTTCAGAAAAGTTATAGAATTCAAAGTAACACTGAGTTATATTGAAATTCAGTCTGCAGTCTCAATTTGCAGCAGTATAATTATCAAGCACTATCAATTACGCTATACTTATATTTCAAAACGATCTTTATCAACCATATGCATAAAATAATAAATGAAAATTTATTTAACATGAAAACTGGGTACTTTACTTATAGTTCACTGAATGTTGGTTTTGTATTTTTAGTAGGGTTCTTTCATCTTTCACTTTTATATGGTAGTATTGTTAATATTTTGATCATATAGGTATAAATGCTGATCGGGCTAATGGCTAAAACCGGCGTTTTATCTGCATTAGGTGCCAAGCCTAGTCTAAAATCTGAGTAATTTTTTGAACCGACTTCAAAATCGAAAATGACATCGATATTTCCGCATATTGTTGATTTATCTTATAGAATTGATACAAATTTGTTAAATTTATATTATTAGTTATTTTTCCGCGACTTTGAAGATGAAGCTTCATGTAGGTGAAAGAATTTTCATGATCAGATCAGTATTTCAGAAGATTTCCCCTTAAAAACAAAGTTACAAACTTTACTTCAACATTTATCTCATCCTGTTTTAGTATTTTAACCATTTGGAACTTCAAACCGTTCTAACTAATGCATAGGCAAATATCTTACTTTATAGTGAACGGTTTTTAAATTTTGTAATAAAGCGAAACTGCGTTAACAGCTACGATCAGGTAACACTTAAAATGGCCAAAACTGGGTCATAATTTTATAAAGGTCTAGACCCCGTCGCCTGTTGTACATCGTGTACAATATTTACATCATATGTGAAAATTGCAAATGTGTAATTATAATGGCTCATCAGGTAAACAGACAGACAAACGTCCATCAGATCTAAGTAACAGAGTCCCGTTTTCATCGTTTGGGTATGGAAACTATAACACTACCAACAAACAAATATAATGAAAATGTTAAGATTCTATTTAAGGTGTAACGTCACGGAACTCTTTCTGGTTGTCTACGCAGTAATTCTATATTCCATAAAAATATAAAACAACATATTCACTCATTGCCTGAAAAATCAGAAAATATTGATTATCATTCTTCTTTCTTCTCTGTATTCGGCGAAGTTGCTGGAACCGTAGAATTTGATATTGATGTTTGTACACTCGTCATAGACATGTTTGTAAAGTGTGCCTGCGTTACGTTAAATAAAGAATTTAGTGTGAAATAGTTAACCATCTTTTATATTTTAGATCTGTAAACACAAAGCGAAGACAAAATCAAAAAGCTAATAATATTATTAGCCTGGATCGGAAAGTCCGCACAACTTTGACACTCCATAGGATGCACCACCCGAGATCGTCAGTGATGAGGCTGTATATCCCGAGGAAGAGCGGCGGTCGTGGGCTGCTCAGTGCGAAAACCCTGCACAACCGCGAGATACATAGTCTCCGTAATTACTTCCTGGCGAAATCGGAATCCAGTGAGTTGCATAGAGATGTCAAAGCATGTGATGTAGGACTAACCCCTCTCTCTTTGGCCACTGAGGAATGGCGAGAACCGGCAGTACTTAGCACCACTGACCGAGAGGCCGTTTGGAGGGAGAAGGAGTTGCGCGGTAGGTTCTATAAGGCGCTACACGAGCGTCACGTGGATCCGAGAGCCTCCGTGCATTGGCTGCGCTTCGGGGACCTCTTTGGGGAAACCGAAGGTTTTGTCTGTGCAATACAGGACCAGGTCATTATGACCTGAAACTACCGGAAGTATATCCTGAAGGATGGGACAGAGGACGTTTGTAGAGCCTGTCACCAGCCCGGTGAGTCACTCAGGCATATTACTTCCGGTTGTCCTATACTGGCTAATACCGAGTATTTGCACAGGCATGACCAAGCAGCCAAAATACTCCATCTCGAGCTAGCCTTCAAATACGGCCTCATAGGCGAAAAGGTGCCGTACTATAAGTATGTGCCGGAGTCAGTTCTTGAAAACGACCGCGCTCGATTGTACTGGGACCGGTCCATCATTACGGACAGGACTGTTCCTGCGAACAAGCCTGATATCGTACTGATGGACCGGGCGGAATCTCGGGTGTTCTTAGTGGATGTCGCCGTCCCATTCGATGAAAACCTCGTGAAAGCCGAATCAGATAAAAAACTTAAATATCTGAACCTGGCGCACGAGGTTACCGATATGTGGTGAGTGTCATCCACTGAGATCATCCCAGTCGTAGTGTCAACGAATGGCCTAGTCCCAACTTCCCTTCACGACCATCAGAAGAGGTCTCCGTGACGGACCAATGATTGCGAGGCTCCAGCGGGCGATCTTGCTCGATAACGCAAGGATAGTCCGCCGTTTTCTCTCTTTGTCGCCCTGACCCCCGGCCGTCTGGCCTCCTCTGCCGGGGGGAAATCCTCCCACCCATCGAATCGTCGAGGGGTCGGGAAGAGTAAATTATAAATACAAAAATAATAATAATAATATGTATTTATTTACAAAAATATGGTTACAAGGTAGTTTTACAATTTTAGACCAGCATATTTTATCGTCAAGACGATGTGCAATTATTAAAGTCAATATACCATAAATTGTCTGATTTTGTATGAAAAAAAATAATGTCAAAAAACTAAAAAAAAACAACCGTCAAATTAAAGTCATAAGATACAATAGGTTCATATTATAATCAAAACATTCATATAATAATTAAGAATGAGATTTATCTTGCAAGAATTCATTAACTGAATAATAATTTTTATCCATTAAATATTTAAATAAACAGGATTTGAATGTAATAACATTATCAATAATTTTAATATTATTCGTTAATTTATTATAAATGCGTATACTCATACAATATGAGTTCTTCGAATTCACAACAAGTCTTTGAGTTGGAATACATAAATTTGTACCCTTCCTACCTCTATGTGCAAAATCTTCATTTTGTTTAAATAAATGGAAATGTTTTTTATCAAATATCCCCATTTCAAAAATATATGAACATGGAAGTGGTAATACATTTAATGATTCAAACAAAGGCTTACATGAGTCCAAGTAGCCTGCACCACAGACTGACGTATGCATTTTTTTTAAAGCACTAATTGCATCGACCGAATTACCCCATATAGTCAATAAGACAAATAGAGACACAAGATGGTGAGCGTCAAAGGCTATATATAATAAATAACTCACTGAGCATTCTTTTTATTTATTATTATTACAATGATTTATTCAGAAGATAGAATAGAATAACTATTTGTTGTCAACACCACAGATACAGAAATTTACATACAAATATTGATATCACAGTGTAACAATTGGCGGTCTGATCGCTTAGAACGATCTCTACCAGACAACCTTTAGAAGGAGAGACAATCAGGAACGGAGGTAGGAGAAGATAATTGATATACTAAGTTTAAAATAAAAAATCAGCCAAGTGGAGTCTATGATTTTCCCTATGTGCGTTGCATCCGATGGTAGCATGTCTCTATTGTCCAATAGATAGATAAACGATCTAATTTGGATAATTACATTAAAATCAGGTAATTAAAAAAAAATGTGTCCATACCAAGTTTGAGTTTGATGTAATTGTTAATCCTTTTTGGTTTGAAAACCAAAATGATGAAAATCCACAATCCCTGGAGGTAGTTCAAATTGTCCATTATTGTCATTATCAACGATGTATTACCATCGGGGTGCGTCACAAGTCACAGGAAATGAATTCTATGAACCAGCTACCACCCATCACAACCCAGAGCTTTTCCAGTCAACTGCAAACTGTAATCAATCACAAGAATGATCCGTGGAGCAAGACTTGTCGCCAGATCATAGAGCTCAATTCAATGGAATTGGAGGGTATTAACGACTGCAAATGGAGCCGGGCCAACGACTTAACGTGCCATCCAAAGCACGAAGTAGCTCGAGATAATAATTTTTAGGTCACCCATCCTGTGACTGACCCGAAGCGAAAGATGCTTATCAACACTGATCACGGGCCACGGCGCTTATCCTCTAAGCCACCAAGCTTTGTCGTAATAAAGTTGTAATAAATGGGTTAAAGTATGAAATTGCCGATTTGTACTGAAAATAAAAATTGTTTAATTTTTAACAAATTTATTTAATTAAAATAGTTTCCATTATTATCTATACATTGCTGCCATCTAATAGGAAGGTCATTTATGACTTTGCGATAGAACTCTGAGGATCTAGACTGCACAAACTATGTGAATGCATTTTGTAGTGTCTCCTGGGAAGAAAACTTCTTGTCACGTAGATAATTGTCTAAATCACGAAAAAAATGGTAGTCCGTAGGGGCAAAGTCTGGCGAATACGGAGGATGACGAATGGTTTCTAACTACAGTTCCTGAAGGGTCAAAACCGACATAAGACAGTCATTGCATTTTTCTTTTACGGTTATCATAAAAAATCCACTTTTCATTATATGTCACAAGTCGATCCAATATTTCTTCATTTCTGTATCGATTCAACATGGCAACACAAAACACGCGTTTCTTTTTGCAGATCAATCAAATTATGAGGCAGATATGTTTCGTGTTTTTTTATTTTATTGATTTGACGCAAATGAGTCAATATTGTGGATAAAGTAACGTTAAACCATGCCGCTAATTCCTGGGTAGTTTGACTAGGATCGATTTCCACCATCTCTCTTAATTCATCGTTATTCACCTGTGTGGGCGGTCTTCCTCGTGACTCGTTCTTCAAGTCCACCACGAAAGCGTTTAAATCAAAATCGCACGGTGCGTTCATTAGAAGACCCAAACGCAACATTGATATTGCGAGCTGTTTCTGCCGCTTTACTTCCGCGTCGGAACTAGTATTCAAAAATCACTTGAATTTTCGCAATATCTATCTTTCTTGTCGAAGTAGAATAATAAAAACAATTGAAAGTCAATATTCAAATATCTCACATTTTTTAAAAGAAGAACATCATAGAAACCATGTGAAAAAAGTTTCTTTCTCAACCTCAACCTCAAACCATGAAGATTCTATGTCAATTCAAGGAACCTATTACAATAAAACGGAAATTTCATACTTTAACCTCTAATATTATGGTAATAGAAATAGTGATTTGTCATTTACATTACATTTCGGCGACTGTGCATCGGAATTACACGACTTAATTCCGTCATCCCCTTTTCATTATCGTACAAGCAGGGGTACTGGGAAGCGTCACCGCTTTACTGTGGAGATTCCACAAACTCGCACCAAGCGATTCGCCTCTACATTCATCGTGCGAACTGCGAAGCTGTGGAATTCGCTGCCCGACTCGCTGTTTCCGGGCAAATACAATCTGGGACTCTTCAAGTCAAGAGTGAATCGGTTCTTTCTAGGCAAGCACGCTCCATCTTAGACCATTGCATTGCTTACCATCAGGTGATCTGTGGTCAAGTGCTTGCCTATCTAGAATAAAAAAGGAAAACAAAGTCAAGTAATCAAGAAAGTTTTCTTGACTCATTCAACGCACCCATAGGAATTCAAACGTATAAAATTTTTAAGAAACCAAAGCGTGGTGGTATCAATCCCAAATTCTAAGAGGTCAATACATATTGTTCATTAATTTTACATGGTAAGAGTTCATTGAATAGAAAAGCTTATAACACCAACGTAACTTATGCAATGGCGTAAAGGTAAATTATGTTAATTTGTATTATTATACTTACATGTATTAGTATAGTGCTCATAACGTTGTACGATGCAATCTTTTTCTGAACCAGCATGCAGCTGCTGTGCTACTAATTTGACTCGCACACAGTGCACAACTGTCAATAACCACAGCACCAAGTTCACACCAGTTATGAAACCCATTGGAATAACGAATAAAACGTAATGGGGCCAATCAGCGTCGCAGTTTATTCCTAAAAACAATTTTGCACACAATCTTCAATGCTCTTAATGAAAAATGCTTAAAAAATCCACTTTATCCCTGGTACTCTGAGATGGGATTCGAAACCCACGACCTTTCGCAAACCGAACAACCAGGGACAACGTTATTCTTTTAACCATTTTTCATTAAGAATATTTTTCAGTATAGCATTGTAAATGCGAAATTGATCAAATATCACAATCTTCAAGTAAAAAATGTAAGCCAGAAATATTTTCATTGTTTCTCAAGGCAAAATTTTTCGCCAATTAATGGCTGAGCTATCAACTTATTGCCCGGCCATAGGACAAATGTTTTTGATCGTCCGATAACTTCGTTTAAACATTAATTCAGTCTAGGCCGTTACAAGCACTTGTGAAAGGCGAAACTTCACGCTTTCGGTTCATAAATCTACGACAGTAGATATTATACCTAGAAGAACGGCCATATTCGTCCATATCATAAATGTTTGACTTCATTTATTTTTTTTAAATCTGCTGCCTTATGACTTGCCAGAAACTAATGTATAAATCGTTCAATGATTTTATTTAAATTTTTGATGCGGCCTTGCTCAACAATAACCAAAATAGAATGCGAAATGCTCAGTAAATTAAATACAAAGAATAAATCTTTTAGGTATTAGTTTTTTACTTGCACCAAACCAGCAGTGTTCTTTGCCCATTTCCGCATCCACATGCCAGCGTGGATGATCATGACTTTCCCCTTCCTTAACTATCCAAAAGAAAGGCTTGAGCCCCTGCAGTGGGGACGTAAAACGGCTGATGATTAGTCGTATAAGTCGTTTATATTTGTTGTATAATAGCCTACATAAAAAAATTAACTCGATAGCACAGAGTTTATCGCGTTTGGTCTACAATATGGTTGCAAAGCAACTTTCGCAAGCGCTGATCAAAAGAGTGGTTTGAAAAGCACCGCATTAATTTGTTAGTTCCAAGTATAGGGTCCTTGTGGTCTTTTCTCCGTATTTGATTCGGTTTATTTTTGTGTTAACGTTGACTGCAATATACGTCTTAGAGATAGGATTTTTCATCCTATCTCTAACCGACGGTATCCCCAATACTTTAACAGGGTTACCAATACAAAAAAAAAATACGATTACATCTTAGTAATACGAGGGTCAAACTGAAAGTTCTTAGAACTGGCCACCTATAAACAATATAATAAAAAATAATTCTAAAATTTGAAAATATAACTCTTTGCCAATATTACTGAGTATATATTTCATTCATTTGTCATTTGTTTTACGATTTGGCGGCAAATTGAAAATTGTCTGTGTCACGTCATCATGAATTTAACACGAGAAAATTTTCGTGCAATGATTTTTTATGACTTTCGATGTCATTTAAGTCAACAAGAAAGTTATGATAGACTACGATTGGCCTTTCACGATGAAGCCCCATCTCGTGCGACTGTTTACAACTGTTTAATGAGTTTAAACGTGGTCGCACTAATCTCACTGATGATTTACGTGAGGGACGGCCTTCTACGGCGACGACTGAAGATAACATCTGTGTTGTGCGGCGTATGATAGAGACTGACAAAAGAGTGACCTATCAACAGATTCGGACAAGCTTAGGCATCGGTATGAGTCAAGTGCACAAAATCCTCCACGAACATTTAGCGATCAGGAAGCTTTGCGCCCGGTGGATACCTCATAATTTGACTGAGGCTCAAAAACTCCATCGTGTGGATTGGTGTCGTAAAATGATTGAAAGATTTAACGGAGGTGACTCAAATGCTGTGTTCGACATACTAACAGGTGACGAAAGCTGGATTTACTGTTATGATCCTAAAACCAAAAGACAATCTGCTCAGTGGGTGTTTCCTTTCGAGAGTTGCCAACTAAAGTGAAGAGAGATCGAAGTGCGGGAAAAAAAATGGTGGCCTCGTTCTTTGGAAGGATAGGTCATTTTGCAACAATTGTGTTAGAGGATCAAAAAACAGTTTCTGCAGAATGGTACACTACCAATTGTTTGCCACTTGTCTTGGAAAAAGTTCGAGAGAAACGACCTCGTAGTAGGATCCTCCTTCACCACGACAACGCCTCGTCGCACACCGCCAAGCGAACGATCGACTATTTGGCGACATCAAAACATTGAATTACTGGGTCACCCGCCGTATAGCCCCGACCTCGCGCCTTGTGATTTTTATTTATTTCAAAAATTAAGAAAAACTTAAAGGAAAGCGGTTTATGAATGCTGAAGAAGCGGTGGCTGCGTATCGCGATGCCATTGAAGAGACCCCTAAGGACGAGTGGGCAAAGTGCTTTTCCCAGTGGTTCCATCGCATGCAGCGGTGTATTGACGTGAATGGACAATATTTTGAAAAGATATAATAAAACTAATAACTGGCTAATGTAATCAGTTTTGATTTTCTAAGAACTTTCAGTTTGACCCTCGTACAACCTGTTTGCAATATATTAATTATATTATACGTATACTAATATTTTATTGAATATTAATTTTATGTATTTGAATAACTAGTATTTTTAAAACTAGAATCTCAGTTATACATATACAATCTTATTTTCCAGCGAAATATTCATTGATTTTGAGTGGATATTTTTTACATCATCACTAGGAAAACTACAACCACGTTTGATAAGTATTAATACCCACACATATGGTATAAAGTTTATAAATATTAAATTTAATAACAACTTTTTAAAATTTCCAGCCAACTTACTCGATTAAACTTTTGAATTTTTATTCATTATTAATTAACTAGCTTTTGAATTCAGCTATTTTACATTACCTGCTTGAGTACTTACCGTACAAATTAATTTTGAATCATTAACAGATCTAAGAACGCATAAATAAGCTGCTACTTCAATTTTTCCATTACACTCAAATGTATCTAAGCAGTATTCACCAGTTAGTCCATAATATGAATGAAGTGACCCGTATATATCAAGGGAATGCCAATCCGTTGCCAATGAGGAGTTTAAGATAATTTTCTTAGTGCGGTTATTGGAACATTAAAGTATCTCTTGATACCCATCATATCTAGAAATAGATGGCATTTGGCCTTTTTTTCGCAAGGAATTAGTCACCGTTGGAGCTAAATTCAACGTCTTAGTTTTTTTTAAATGAACTCACTATCAGATCGCAGGAAACTGCATGATTTGCTCTTTTTATATAAGGTCGTTCATAATCACCTAAATTGCAGTGATATAGTCGATGGTATTGCATTATCAGTGCTCATCAAAGTTCCCCGCCAACCATTAAAAATAACCTTTCACACTCTACTAGTTAGAACCAATCTCGGTCTCAATTCGCTATTAGTAAGAATGTGCCAGGAATATAATAGATTGAACAACAAAGACAATATCGACATTTTTCATGTTTCGTTGCCTACGTTCAGGAATAGAGTGCTAAAATAATTAGCCCCTTCATTACAGCAAGAAACGAAGCAATGCAATCTTGCAGCCTTCAAAGATAACACTCCTCTTTATTTTGATAAAATATCTGATCTGCAGCATATTAGGGATGAGTTGAAATTATTTATATACTATAATATATGTCCACTTACTGGAATGGATTACATCATTTATAACAATACGTAAATCATTTAAATGCATTATGTGAAAATACGAACGACCAATATGAAAGTGTCATGTTACAGTTATCAGAAATAGAGCATTATAATTCGCTACTTATGAATCATAAACATAATATAAGAAAACGAGGTTTAATAAACGGCGTTGGATAGGTTGCAAATGCTCTTTTTGGCTTCCTAGACGATAAATTCGCAGATCAATACAAATCTGATACCGAGAAGATTGCAATTGAATCAATTTAATCGGCATATAATATCTTACGTCACAATGATGCGATAAAGAATCAGAAATTTTCGTTTATTAAAAATCATCTACACAATTTATCATTTGAAGTAAACCAAGTGCCACTTGATATTAAACAAGCATCCTCCATAACATCGTCAGTATTAGCAGCATCTATAATCATGTCAAATCTTCAACGAATTCAGCAAACATTAACAAATACCATTACGAACATTACTCATGGTCGCATCGACATCCACTTATTATCACCACAACAACTCGAGCAACAAACTAATATCATTATGGGACAGTTACAGAGTGATCTTACTTTACCTGTAGACAAGGAAGATAATAATAATAATAATAATCTTTATTTATTTTCTTCTACATTTTGAGCAACCAATGTGTACAACATATAAATACATCAAGTTTATGTAGAAGACAGGAGTCCAAACTAGGTAGACCCCGTTTTATGGCACTCCTGGCCTCCACCTCTCGAATTAATAACCACAATGCCACTTTCAAAGAAAAGGTTTCAAAACAATGAAAAGCAAAAAAAGTAACACATCAAGTGTTATATACAAGAGGTTATATACGTTGAGACCGTATGCAAGCGAGTGGGCGGATGTGTGCATTTTTGTGTTTGTGTGTAAGTGTATGTGTTTATAGTAAGAGAGTGTTTGTGAATGTGTACATACAAACATTCACACATTTCCATATCCATTAAATCTTTAAGCTTAAATTTTTAAAATATCTTCAGTTTCATTGTAATTTAGACTCAGAAGGTATGATGTTACTACATTCTTACAATTATGCCTTGTCATGGGATATATTTCTAGCAATCTGTTAAATTCATTGTATAATTTACCACTCAAAAAATGAAAGAAGTTATAAGCGTAAGATGTCCTAGGAACACGTCTAGGACAGACTACATGTCTCCTTCTAGTTTTAGACCTCGAATGATCATTATCGAATGTTATAAGGGAATGTTGTTTTAAGATGATATTTAAAAAGAACAATTGTCTAACTGTCAGTACCTTCACATCACTGTATATTTCTTTTGTCGGATATAGCATAGATTTAAATAAAACAAATTTTTAATATCAGTCTTTGAGCTCTTTCTAATTTTAGCATTGAGGTTTTTGAGAACAATATACAAGCTCAATGTAAATTATCAAAGATGCACGTAAAAATTGTCGACAATATCCTTATCATAGAAATCAAAATATCAATTTTGAGCAGTGAATCATATCAATTGAATAAAATTATTAGTTTGCCACAAAAGTCACAAAACGCTATACCAGTTTTTCAATATATCGCTTACAACCTCAGAAAAGATGTAGGCATATTTTTATCAGAATCAGACTTGCAGCTCATAGATGCATTGTTCACAAGAGAAAATATTATGCTCTCTCGATAAACCTATTTAGTGGAGTGCTTGGGGAGTTTGACCTCGAACTCCAATATCTGTCAATGTATTAATGTGAAACCTTTTTGATTATGTTTTATACATAAATTACTAAAAAATATACCAATTTGTTTTTGTTGCTTTTTTTTTCAACAAATTTCAATAAATTTTCAAGTTTTCCATTTGAAATCAAAATATTTTTCTCATATTTTTATAAAATATTTATCATTTAAGTAAAATACACCTTAGAAAACATTTTTCATAGATACCAGGTAGTCAAAAAGAGCCGTAGAAGCAAGGAGCAGGTAGAAAGAAAGCGGAAGGGAACGGCAGCGGCAGCTGCTCGTTACGGTAAGTCGATTGAAATACATGTTTCGGTACTGTTGTGTTCGTCGTGCTATGCATATTTTTCAATTTAATAATTATTTTTTCAGGATGTTTCGATACATTTTTGTTAAATAAAAACATTACAATATCATAATTATTATTGCTTTGCAAAGTATTTGTTTAAAAAACAAAATATATCTGCGTTTTTATTAAGGGTATTTTTGGAACTTTTTGTTGAAACATACATTTAGCTATATTGCAGGATTCTAATTTACCGTGGAAGAGTCAACTCATAATGAAAATGATTATTTCATTGTAATATCTCTTGATATTGCAAGCGCCTTCAACTGTCTCTCCTACTGTTGCATCAGAGTCGATATACTCGCACAATAATTTCTGGAATCACTTAAGCAAACAAGATACAATAATAAAATATCCATAGATTTCTATTTTAAATTCTATCATTAAATCTAATGCATCACATATATTAGCGGGTATATATTAGCGGGGTTTATTATTGGATTAGTCATACTTGTCGTTGTCTGGCGGCGAAGTTGACGTCTACAAGAGCAGACGCCTAGAGCAGCGTCCAAGGTCGAGACCTTAGACCGGCCATCAGGTACCGAGCACGGCGGTCATGTTAGTGTGGTGATCAGTGGGTGTAGTGACAGTGAATCACAAAGTGTGCTGTTGAAGTTGTAGAGCAAGAGACCTCCCCTATAGTAATTCGACAGATAAAGTTTGAGGTAGTCATATCAAATAGTGAAGTGTAGTGCAATATAAAATCAAGCATCGGACAAAACGTTTAGAGTTTAAGTTTAACTTAAGTTTTTGTATGATTCGTGACTTTTTATTTACATCAAATATCAATAATCTAAAGTTTTTCTTAAATTTGCATAATTAAATGACCTATATTATAAAACAAGTACATTTTGTACTGTCATAAATTACTTAAGTGTTAAATTTATATCAAACATATTTTATTTAACATGTTTTAATTTTTTGCATAAACAATTTATCTTTGTTTAAGTTGTCAGTATCTTATGAAACATTTATTAATTTTCCACTATTTGTATGTCAAACAACAGCAATTTCTCTTTCTGCAAAATTATGAATTTATTTATGTTTAAATTTTATGTTCATATCAATTTGCATAACTGTTTGATCTTGTATAAAGAACAAAAAAAGATGTAACTCAAATGAGAACATTATTATCTAACGACCTCGCCACAAAAAAAAAAAAAAAAGTAAGAACAGTATCATTTCGGAGTCTACTTTTTCTGTTAAATAGGCTGCTGTTTTTATTTGTTTACAACTTATCTGTCAGATTCAGAAAATAATCAAACGAAGTTTATTCACGCAATGGCGGGTTATGTTTTGTGTCTATCAAGTTGAAAAAAAAAAACAAACTCCAGTGGGATTAGAACTTATAACTTTCAAACACGCTATTGCCTTCCCTAGTAGATTACACCAAACATATTGTTAAAATAAGAGCAAAATTAAAATACTTATTCTAAATGGTTTTTATTTTTTAGTAATTTTAGCGATGTCGGTACGTCAGAACGCTGCACAAAGCAACATAGATCCGTCTGGCAACACGCCTCAGCGTGAACTAAGTTATTGTGGATTATTCTACTGGCTTCCCTATCAATTACAGTAGGAGTGACAGAAATGTCAAAACTTTAAAGTTGACAAACCACATGGCCGCCAAATCGAATACTTTATCTATATATTGTAAAAAAACGTATATATTGTAAAAAAGCATGAGAAAAATAGGATGGGGTGATAATAAAAAATAAATAAATTACAATGTATTGTTTGATCTCAATGTTTATGCTAAAGGTAAAACTTAAAGACAATAAAGAAATGTAGTTCATTCAAAATTCAATTTAGCCTTCACAGACCCAAGAAAGTTTGCTGCGTACTTTATCACGCATTACAGAATAACGAATTTCCATGTGAACACGAAAAAGCAGAGTTCGTGTTACACCAAAAACGCAAGATTCCTCGAAATCTTAAAAAAAAATAATTAAGTGGAATCCACCTTAAATAATTATATCCTAGCAGCGTCATTTGACTTCTAGAAGATATTGACGTTTCCACATGGAGGGATCAGTATTTTTTATTATAACAGGAAATTATTAACGTACAATATCACTGTTTATAATATGGGCACTAAAGCAACATGTTATATGTGGGATGAAGGTATAGCAAAAAGGAGAGCAGATGAGGTTGCCAGTTACCTCTACAATTTTATCAAAGAGCATAGAGAAAATAGCATAACCGAGTTTCGTTTCTGGTCAGAAAATAATTCAGGTCAAAATTGGAAGCGTATTGTTTTTCTTCTCTACCTTCTAGCAACTAAAGAATTCGGAGTTACCATCATTCACAGGTTTATAGAGAAAGGGCACACACAGAATGAAGGAGGCAGCGTACATTCTGTGATAGAGTTAGTTTACGTATGTACCTGATGAATTGTATTGTTTAGTACATTGTGCAAAACCGTCAGGCGAAACAAACAAGGCAAAAGAGATGGAAAATTTAGAGTTTTTTGATTTTAAGGAACTATTAACAAGTAGGAATTTGATAAAATTTGTTACCACTGAAAAGATCAGATGGTCTGCAGTTCGAGAAGTGAAAGTAACATATCCCCCGCCCAAAAGTATTCCCATTAAATGCGTAACTTTGAGTTTCTAACAACCTCCGTTAAATTGGTAGGGAGGTGGTACATTGGACTCTAACGAAAATTAACACTTTGAAGCTTAGATACGTCACGAACGATTAACGAAATCGAAAAACGGTCCCCTAATATTTTCAAAAGACCTATCAAAAGACATCCCACGCTATGAGAAGATAAAAAAAAAATCTTCATCCTTAACTTTACATGTAGGGGATTATTACTTAATTAACGGGGTATTAATAATAATAATGTTATAGGAAAAACCACAAAACTGAAAAAGAAAGTTACTTTGATAATAATCGGAAATAATAAAGACAAAAACATAACAAAAATCAAAATCCCGTTTTAAAAGTACAGTAGCGTCATCTAGTGTTCATTTGAGTTAGCTAAATGTAACATTTTCGTATACTTAACAAACATAATAACAACAACGATTGTACCGATTTGAATTCATTAAAATATTTTTTAATCCTGCGTAAAGAGCTTAAATCATTAAATAATAGATAAGGATGGCAATGATTTAATTGTAAACAATGATTTCTGTGGTATTAATACTATTCAATTCACTATACGAACTCCCACTCCCATTTTCATCCCTTTATGTGCCCTTTTTATATCATCCCCTTTTTTCGGGATACGGTCGATTTCACCGTTTACGCAGCGCACGTAGGGAAAGCTTTAAAAAAATAAAACATTCTCCCGTTTTTGCATCGTTTTTAATTGCTGCCCCTAAAAGCCATAGCGTGATGTTATATTACATTTAGCCTTTTTCGATAAAGGGACTATTCAACACAAAAAATATCATTCAACGTTCCAGTAGTTTCTGGGATTATAAGGTTCAATTAAACAAACTAACTATTCAGCTTTATTATTAGTATAGATATGAAACACAAATTTGATTATTTTTATTAACTCTCCAAGTTTGCATACATGTCTAAAAACCTCTACTAAACCGTTTTGCTACCATCACATAGACGTGAGGTGACTGATGTTACTTGTAATTACTTTTGTCGATCATTATCGGTACATTAAGGATATCTCATCTCGGACATTTTGTTAAAGCATTTTTTTAAGATAAGGCTTAAATCGTATGTTATATAATATACTAGCTGTGCCCGCGACTTCGTCTGCATGGGAAGTATTTTGGTAGAATTATTTTTTTCCTATGAATGCAGACTAATCGCGGAAACCCACTACGCGGGCTTAATCCGGAACGGTGGGTGTTAACGTTGCTGATGCAGCCAGGACTAACGGCTTAACGTGCATTATGCCAGTGTTGTGCACAGTGCTCAAGATAATAATGTTTGGTCACCCATCCCGTAAACGATCCTTACGAATTTTATTTTTCTATTTTTTCTCGTTTCTCGCGCTGTGGTTGTCGCTTTTGTCTGAGCATTTTATTTGTACCTTTAAACGGTCCTTCTTTTGTTTTTGATCTTTTAAATTATTATTATTTGTCTAGTTGTATGCACAATCGGCTATTTATTGTTCTATTTTTCATGTAATGCTAGTTTGCCTGGAAGAAATCGCTAGCTAGCGATGAGTTTGTCGTTTGTACTTATTTATGTAAAATAAGTATTCATGTATGTCCTTGTTGTGCTGTATTTACTTACTTATTTAACTGCAATTTAAACCGAATGCGCTAACCCACTACGCCATCGGACCCCTTATACCTAAGCTATACTAATATTATAAAGAGGAAAGATTTGGTTGTTTGTTTGTTTGCATCGAATTTGCTCCAACACTACTGGACCGATAGTTGCAGAGCGATTCCGATCTACGGGAAGCTACATCAGACGCGCATATCATAGCTAGTTCAGTATACCCTGTGAAAACTTTGGCGACCACGTCGCTTCAAACTGACATAACTTTTTTATTTGTGAACCGATTGAAACAAATCTTACACTAAATGTTAACGGAAGAATGCCGCAATATAATAGTGAAAACTGCATTTAAATCGGTTCAGCCGTTTCCAAGATTATCGTGCACCAACGCACAGACAAACAGACAAAAAATTTAAAAATCATTGTTTTGTGTTCTATTACTCTTATAAATGTCCCTCATAACAGTTTTTTTCATATATCTTTAATGTACAGACATCGATCGGTTACGTTTTTATTATAGTATAGATATCACAACTTCGATTAGGTAATTAAAAAACATGGCTGCCAAAATCGAAAGAAACGATGTGTATTATGACTTGGCTAAACAAAATTCTCATTATAATCAGGAGATCGTATCGCCACGCCCTTATATTAATCTAGTATCTACAAATATGCAACTTTACAGGAGAGCGGTATAAAGATGAAAGTAGAATAAAAACGACATTTTAAGGGTTAGGATTACGAAATTCGGCATGGGTGTTTTTTATTCTAAGATACATAAAACAAATATAATATATTAATTTATTTTCCTTTATATACGTAACAATGTCACGTGAAGCTATTTTACACGGACATATTTTACTATCTTACGCAGGATGTGGAAGATCCATCTTTTTTGTTGTATGAAATTCTGTACTTCATGTCGGATGTCGCACATTTCGCCACGCCCTATCATTAATGTAGTATCTACAAATATGCAACTTTACAGGAGAGCGGTTTAAAGATGAAAAGTTGAATAAAAACGATATAGTAAGGGTTAGGATAACGAAATTAGACATGGGTGTTTTTTATTCTACGATACATTAAACAATATATAATAGATTAATTTATTTTACTTTATATACGTTACAATGTCACTTGAAGCTATACTTATTTACTATCTTACACAGGATGTGGTAGATCCAACTTTTTTTGTTATATAAAATTCTATACTACGTGTCGGATATGGCACATTTAACATTTTTGACTAGATTAAATTCTGTACAATAAGTCGGATATGGTAGGTCTGAAGTTTTTGATCGGAAAACTAAGTATATTTTGTTAATTTTCCTAGAAACGTTGTTTCTTATACCAAAACAATGGAAATAATTTGCTATACAAAATTATAAATTTAAAATCTATTTTATTAATAAAATATATGTGGCAAGTTTTAAAATAAAGTTAATAACTTTGTTATATTACCTGTATCATTACATGCACCATTTTCAACAACTGCGTTGTTTGGTAAAATAAGGCTTAAAATCCTCGAGGATCTACTTCTTTGCGGTCGACCGACATTATATCTTTTGAAATCAGAGTGTATGTAATATTTCACAACAATTTGGCACCCCAAAGAACCTACGTGCATTTTTCCCGACATTAACTATGTAACTGGCAGATCGACGCAAGATCGACACATCCACTCGTCAGTTATGGTCGATCAAAATTGACTGTAAGTGAGTACCTTCATTTTTGTACGTACACAAGCGACACTACCGACATTAATAACGTAATTATCTTCGTAATTATAATAAAATCAACAATTATTTTTTTGTGATATTATTCCTTACACCCTTTTATGAGGTTTAATACAAAAAAACAAAAAATCGTTAAAATGCAGATCCCACATTAATGATAAGGCGTGGCGATTTAACATTTTTGATTAGATTAAATTCCGTTCAATAAGTCGATTATGGTAGTTATGAAGTTTTTGATCGGAAAACTAAGTATATATTACAAATTTTGCTAGATACATACGCTGTTTCTTATACCAAAGAAGTGGAAATAATTTGCTACTCAAAATTATATATTTGAAATCTTTATGCTTTAGTACTAGGTGGATTGAAAAGTTCGCGGCCTAACACAAAAATACTTAAACTATTTTAATGTAACTGACCTCATTCGATTAGTTTACTCTCTGGTTGTCAAATTGTAAAATTCTATCGCAATAGCATTCATCATCATCATCATCTCAGCCGAGAGATACCCTGCCACTGCTGGGCATAGGCCTCCCCCAAAGATCTCCAACGTGATCGGTCCTGAGCCTCCCGCATCCAGCGGCTTCTCGCGACCTTCACCAGATCGTCAGTCCACCTTGTGGGGGGCCTGCCAACACTGCGTCTCCCGGTACGCGGTCGCCACTCCAAGACCTTACCGCCCCAACGGCCGTCAGTCCTGTGAGCGATGTGCCCTGCCCACTGCCACTTGAGGTTCGCAATTCACCTTTTTTGAAGAAAAGCACCACCACGCCCCTGTGCCATGCTACTGGCGTCTTGTCCTCGAGTATTGCGGAGTTAAATAAGTAAGTAAGTATTTTTATTGACCATCACATTACACGTTACAATTATAAACAAAAAAGAATAATAAAAAGTGATACAGGATGTAGAAGACAGTAACATACATATTTCAATCCATCATACACATGTGATGTGGTCAATCAGGACACTACCTCAGCTTGTGCTGTTGCAGTGAGAATCAACTCACGCAACAGCGCTGATATTCTGGCAGAGCCTGTGGGTAGTGACATTAGATATAATTTTTCTAGTACATAACAATAGGTGCAAAGAAACAATAAAAATAATGTATGTGCTTATAAATACTAAGTGTCAGTTACATTCCTGAACGCGAATAACGAGTTGTCAGTATACAACACTTCACCCCGCGACACAACCATCTGACAGAAAGTTTCTCCTTATTAGTCTGTGACCTTGAAAGTTCCATCATATACATATTCTTAATCTGTGATATTGACGTAAGCAAGCCAACGAGTAAAAATATCCTACGTAATCAAGTTTACCCGATACACGTGACAATACATTGCCACGTATACAAAGATGGAATAAAATAGCTTCTGAAGCGCTTTCCGTACTGGTAGTCCACCCGCTTTCAGAAGGTCCGCTGTGACTCCGTCATCCCCTGGCACCTTGTTGTTCTTGAGCTGTTTGAGAGCCACACTAATCTCGTATAGACTGACGTCCGGGATGTCTTCTGTATAATGTCGGGTTAATTTGGCTCTAGGATCTGTAGGATCTGTCTCAATGACAGGTTTCTGTGATGTTGCGTATAACTGTCCATAGAAGCGTTCGATCTCATGACGGGATGTAACGACTCTGCCGTCCTCCGTTTTCAGCTTCGTCAGCAAGCTCTGACCGAGAGACAGATCTCTAGCGAACACTTTAGAGCCTTTGTTTCGCTCAATCGCCTCCTTAATATATTGAGTATTAAATTGGCGTATGTCGCGTGTGAGAGACTTCGAGATCTGTCTATTGAGTTGCCGGTGAGTATCTTCAGAAGACTGCAGAACCATTCCACGCCTTTCTTCCATTAGCTTGCTTATCTGCTCTGAGATCTTGCTTCTTTTTTGAGTACGCCGAGATTTGAAAAATTTTGAACCCACCATAAGGACAGCTTCTACGATCTTGTCATTGTATTCGTCCACATCCGAGCTGCTCTCCAGGCAATCCAAGCGATTTTGAAGTTCGAGCTGAAAGTGCTCGGGGTCCTGGATCTGGGAGGCTTCAAGACGGAGCGTAGACTTCAACAGTCGATACCGTTCGGCTTTTACATTTAGATTCAATGCGCCTCTTACCATACGGTGATCGCTTCCCGTATTAAATGAATTGATCACTAAAATGTCATTGAATATCCGAGTCACAGTCGATATGATGAAGTCAATCTCGTTTTTGTCACCCCATCCGGACTCTTCCAGGTCCACTTTCGATGCGGCCGTTTTTTGAAGAAGGAGTTCATAATATAGAGTCCCTCCCTCTCCATGTAGTCGGCTAGCATTTGACCACGGTGATTCCGGATCCAAATTGCCCCACTTACAACTTCTCATCGCCACGCTTGCCTAGCCTTGCGTTTAAGTATTGCCATGTATTGCCCGAGAAATGTCCTCATACATGGCTTCCAATTCATCGTCGGGGTGCGTCGGGGTCGGGGCGTAAACCTGTATGACCTTCAGCGAATACCATTCGGTGATTCTGAGTATAAGGTACGCCACCCTCGTCGATACACTTCCGATCTGTACAATATTGTTCACGAGAGACTTGTAGACGATAAATCCGACACCACCTTGGGACAGAACTTCACCCTCCCGGAAATAGAGCAAGTTGCCGGATTTAAGGATCGTCGTATCCTCGCCCTCTCTTCGGACTTCGGATAATCTTACAATATTCCAACGAATCCTGCCCAATTCCTTCTCTAGTTCCAGTAGCTTCTCCTCGTTCTCAGTGTTCGTGCGTTATAGATTGCCAGGGCCAAGTTCGTTTGACGAGGGATCTTTACCGCCCGGGGATTCTTCGCACCCCTGGTGCCTTCACCCAGTCGACGTCCGTCCGCGCCGGCACGGCTTACGGCACCGCCGGGCACTCGGGGCCTTTCAATTTAGTCTATTTCCATGTCTCTGAGGGGTTTTGGGCCGTTTCCCACCACGCTGGCCCAGTGCGGGTTGGTGGGGAGCGCCAGAGCCTCGTTGGTTAGTCGGCAGAGTGTACCGCGTGCAGGTGAGGTTGGCTTGGGATCCATTAGATGTTGTTCGGATCCCCTAAATAGCATTAACTGTATTAAAATTAGACTGACTTTTATGACCCTTTGTGCAGCATTTTTAAAGAATGGAGAAAATTGAGCAACGTGCGGTCATCAAATACTTGTTTAAAAAAAAACTTACTCCAAAAGAGATTCACGAAGATATGTCCACAACATTGAGGGAATCTACTCCATCGTATACGACTGTGAAAAAGTGGGTTGCTGAATTTATGAAATTAAACGCGGACGAGAGAGTATTAAAGATGACCCTCCCTCTGGCCGGCCTATGACGTCTACGACTGAAGAAAAATTCTCTGATCTGATATTGACAGTTCGGAAAGTGACCATCATAGTCAATGAACCTGAATTTTCTAAGGTTTCTGCGCACCCACCGCCCAGATTGTTTTCAGTCGAACAAAAACGAATACGCCTCACCATTCCTCGCGACTGTTTGGAAATGTTTGAGACTGATCCACAAGATTTTTTATCCGGATTTGTAACAATGGATGAAACTTGGGTACACCACTTCATGCCAGAAACAAAACAGCAATCCAAGCTGTGGAAAAAACATGATTAACCGACTCCAAAAAAAGCCAAAACAATTTTGTCAGCTGGCAATGTGATGGCGTCAGTTTTTTGGGATGCTAAGGGTGTCATCATGGTGGACTACCTTGCAAAAGATGAAACTATATACTCGGCTTATTACTGCACTCTCCTACGTCGCTTGCGCGAATCAATCAAAGAGAAAAGGCCAGGATTACTCAGCAAGAAAGTGAGTAATCCTGGCCTTTTCTCTTTGATTGATTGTGCCATCAGGATAATGCACGCGTTCACACGTCTGTTGAATCTATGGCTCAAATTCGTGATTGAATTACTGCCCTATCCCGCCTATTCCCTTGATTTGGCACCTTCAGACTTTCATTTATTCCCAAAAAAAACACCTTGGAGGTCAAAAATTTTCATCAAATGAGGAGGTCGAAGCTGCGATGGCTGACTTTTTTGAAGGCCTTGAAGAAACTTTTTTTATGAACGGCATACAGGCGTTGGAAACCAGATAAAAGAAGTGCATAGAGTTAAGTGGAGATTACGTGGAAAAATAAAATTACTTTTGCTTATATTTTATATTGTTTTCTTGCTGAGGCCGCGAACTTTTTCATCCGCCTCGTAACATATAACACAGAAAATAATAATACATAATATTAAATACCATTTATTAAAATAGCATTCTTAAGAATATTAACGTTAACATAATTTCACAATTTTAAAGATAAGTAATACAAATTTTTAAAACAAAAATTAACAAAAGGGAAACTAATAAAGCAATTGAAATAAATATCTTTAAATTTAAATTATTCGTAACATTATTAAAAATGCCTATATAAGAAGTAGCGTAGGTTTCGATATTTTTCTATAATGACATAATAATAAAACAAAATACAATAGAAAATATTAAAAGTATAAAAAGTATACGAAAACTAAATAAAAAGGTTCTACTATCGTCGTCGTAAGCAACAATATCAATCTGTATAAAAAAATTAAAAGCAATTTTCGACTAAATAATACGATACATAGTTACAAAATAAAATCAGGCTTAAACTCAGTTTATTTATTTTTTGATTCTAATACTTAATCATAATTTTTACTTTGAATAGGTAATCAAAATAAGAAATAAAATTAATCTGTCATTAAACAATTCGGAACTCAAGCATTAATCAAAATCTTTCATATCATTCAATTTAGTATTATAAAATTAAAAAAATATGTATTATTCAGAATCACTTGTAGTACTTTGGGACTCAACTTGACTAGGTGTGTTACCACGCCGAAGGCTTTAAAGAAAGTTATGATATCGCTCTGGAATAATTCTTGTTTGGCATAAGTAATTTAAGTCTTCGTATTTGTCATTTTGTATAGAGAGAACCGGTATATGTTTGATTTAAATCAAATTCTCTGACAAGACGTTGAGTATTCAAGGTTGCTCTTAGAACGACAATAGTTTGTGAATTTTCTTCATCGAGATCATAAAGAACATCTAGCCTATCACAATAGTTAGCAGTTACTTGCACCTCTCGAACTGCAATCCACCTGATCTTTTCAGTGGTAACAAATTTTATCCATTTTTTACTTGTTAATTGTAATAGTGCCTTAAAATAAAAATAAAAACTCTGAATTTCCTTTTCTTTTGCCTTGTATGATTCGCCTGACGATTTGGCCCAATGTACTAAACAATACTATTCATCGGATACGCAAATTTACTTTCATTCACTAGCCCTCTCTATCACAGAATGTACTCCTTCATTCTATGTGTGCCCTTTGTTTAAATACCTGTAAATGATCGTAACTCCCAATTCTTTAGCTGCTAGAAAGTAGAGAATAAAGACAATCCAGTTCCGATTTTGACCAGAATAATTATCTGTCCAAAAGTAAAACTCGGTTATGCCCTTTTCTCTATGTTCTTTGATCAAATTGTAGAGACAACTGACAACCTCATTTGTTCCCCTTTTTGCTATATCTTTATTCCACATGTAACCTGCTACTTCTTTGGTGCCTGTATTATAAACAGTGAAATTATACGTTAGTTTAATTTCCTTTTATAATAGTGGATTCCTCTTTATCATTGTTTTTAAGATTTCAAACAATCTTCTTGCGATTTTGGTGTAACATGAACTCTGGTTTTTCTTGTTCACTTGTTAATTCATTATTCTGAAATGCGTGACAAAGTAAGCAAACTTTCTTAAATCTGTGAAAGGCTTAATTGAATTTTGAATGAACTACAGTCTTTAAGTTTCAGCTTTAGCACTGTAAACATTGTAATCAAACCATTCAATTTAGTTTTTAATGATTATATTGGCCCCGTCTATATCAACAGATGTTGATCCATCCTATTTCTCCCATGCTGTTTACAATTACAATACGTTCTCCAGATAAAGTATTCAAAAACATTATTTGGCATACTTTTTTGGTTTTGTTATTTTCATATGGCAAAAAATAATAAAAAATGAATTGTCTATTATGCAAAGTAACTTCCGTAGTATAACGTTTCTTTGGTTGGTTTTGGTGTTTTTTATCATATATTCCCACTGTTTATTTTTATCACCGATAGACCAAATTTTTTAAATATATTAAGAAAACTTGGCTTGGCGTTTTATGTGTTGGAGCTGGCGTTCGGTCTAAATTTTACGTGATAAGTGGTAGACCCAAAATCAACTATTTAATCACCTAAAATCAATATCATCGAATATAACAGATATACAATACAAGTTTAATGATGTACAATCGAAAATGATGGATGTGGCAGATCCTACAGAAGAAATAGAAGCGTACAATCCTTAGAAGCGTACAATCAAAAAAGTAGGAAGTGGTAGATCATACAATATCAATTGCATTAGGAACGGTCATAAATATCGGATGAGGTAGGTAGGTAGGATGAGGTAGTGTCGTAGTTTTTGAATGAACTAGCAAGTGTTTGTTATCTATGATAAATATAATTATCAGAATAATAGTATTAATATTTAAATCGAACTAAAACTACATTAAATATCTAGATACCTACTAACGCTTTTCCCGACATTTCACCCGTATTCACAAACATTACTGTGAGGTCTCACAGTGTGCGTTAACGCACAGAGTCGCTAAAACCTATTCATAAACAATACTTGAGTGGCGGACGGCACTATGCGTCGCTTTTAATAAACGCATAGGTAAAGTAGCTTACGAGCTGTTTTAAGCCAATTTATGACGTAAGTTAGGTTTTGTATGTTTGTTTCTCAAGATTTGGTGTTATTTAGTTTATCGTTTTTTATGTATTCTAATGGATTACAGTAGCGAAGAGGAATTTGATAATTATGTCAATGAGAGAAACAGAATAACTACAAGAAAAGTGATACGAGATTTCCAAGATCCATAAGGTTATTACAGTTCAGATGAATTTAAACGCCGCTACAGGTTTTCTAAAAATGTAGTACTTTTCATACTCTTACCGTTGATAAATGAAGATCTCAATAAATAAACTACAAGAGGTCTTCCAGTGCCACCCATTTATCAATTGCTAGTGGCATTAAGATGTTATTCTTCTGGTAGTTTTCAGGTTAGTACCTACCAACTTTACTATACTTCCCTATAAAAATTTGTAGTAAAAATAACTCATTGGCTTTTTATTTTACAGATGATTACGGCGATCTTATAAGTGTCAGTCGACCGACTTATCAAGAATAGTGAAGAAGGTGTCTTACCTATTTGTTTGAAAATACGGAAATTTGAGAAATTTCCGAATAATTTAGAACGGATTAAAGAAGAGTTTTACTCCATATCTCGTTTTCCAGGTATAATAGAAGCTATTGATGGTACCACATTCCAGGTGGAACATATGCTGGTGTTTAGGAATAGAAAAAAATATTTTCTATTAATTCTCAGATTAAGTGTGGGCCTGATTTGCAGATTTATGACATAGTTGCCGATAGACCTGGATCTGTACATGACAACAGAATATATCAAGCTGCAGTTCTGAAGTGTAAAATGGAACAAGGTATTATAGACGGAATACTTTTAGGGGATAGCGGGTATGGTTGTCAAAGATATTTATTGACACCAGTGGCACAACCAGAAAACAGTCCTGATGAGAACTATAATAAGGCACACAACACTGAAACACGGAACACAGTAGAAAGAACTATAGGTGTCTGGAAGAGTACCTATATTTACTTGCTTATCTAAAAAGATGACAACAAAATTAACTACAACATGCCATATAATTGTTGCCACTGCCGTGTTATATAACATTTGTAGGGCTCATGGTGTTATTGAAGATATTGAGAGTGAGATAAGAAATATACCACGACCCGCCACAAATCTACCTCAAGTAAATAGAGAAGGTCTACTTTTTAAAATAATGTTTATATAGACATTTTTGAAATAGGGTGATAATAAAGTAAATAATAAAATGTAAATTAATTTAATATTCAAGTTTTTTTTTATATTTCTGTTTCTAACTGAAGTTTTTCTATTTGTAAATTTTGTAGTTTCTTCTCATATTCTAAAATTTTTTTTCAATTAAAAAAAATCCCTCTGTAACCTCAACTCATGCAATGCTCAGTCCTGTTGGATGTTTAAAGTGATGCGCTTTATTCTAGCTTTTGATTAATTAATGAATTTCTTGCTACCTAAAAAGCAATTTATAACATATTTAAAAATATACCCAATATAATGTGGCCTTGAAAAAATGTTAGGTATATTCTAAATATTACTTACTAGTGGGAGTCGAGAAAGTTTCTTAATTACAATTTTTTTTGGCTGTAGACAAACATTTTCGTCCATGTCATCTGGAAAATTAAACTGAAAAAATAGTTACATAATTAATATATAATTAATACATAACATAAATAAATAATAATCAAAGTAAGATACATATTTTCTACTTACTACTTGAAGCTCTGGGGCAGGGTCTTTTTTAAGGCCTTTTATAAAATCTTTACATCATCTAAAACTGAAAAGATAAAACAAAGTAAGATTTAGTTTTTATCTATAGGTGGGTTATCCTTAGCCTCTTTACATTGATGTTGTAGTCATACTAACTTTCTATTGAATTTGAATCAATCACTCCCGGGACTCTCAAATTAATAAAAGGGCAAATTGCATCAATGATATTATCTGATGTTGAGCCACTTTCTGGGGATCCACCAGTACGCTTTATACTTGTTGATTCCTGGGACAGCTCTTTCTTTCTCTGGGTTTTTATATTCACCCAGCAGATTTTTAATTGCTGACTGTGTCTTTGTGAGACGTATGGCTGCGAATTGTAGGCCACAGTCAAATCCTCCCAAGCTTGCTTCTTTAATTCTATATTTTTAGCGAATGTGCGTTTATCTTCAATGATAGGCCGTTCACGCACTAAAGCCACAATTAATTCTCTCTCTGAGGAAGAAAAAGGTAACTTCTTCGAACTGCAAAATAAACATTTTTAATAACACATTATTTTTTATCTCAATAGATTCATTAAACACAGTGAATACAATATTCCTACAAACCTGAGAGTTGTGCTTGATAAACGTAAATGTGTAGTTATGTCCATAATTATTTATTATAAATCACCACAACATATATTTAAATTAACAAACTGGAAACGTTTTAGGTTATCATAACTTTAAACTTTAACTTTAACATGAAACGCCAGTCTGAAAAATCGTAGTAAACTACACAATACAAACGAACCAATCACAGAGCTCTAACCGACACAGTGCGTTCGCATAGTGAAGGGTCATTTAAGTATTGTTTAGGAATTAAAAGGTTTGATATAAAGATCGCACTGAGAAATGCCTTACTTCACATAATATTTGTACTTTACTTACATAAATATTGTTTGTGAATACGGGTGTAACTATGTAACTAGCAGGTCGGCTCAGGATCGACGCACTCACTCGTCGGTTATGTCCGGTTAAAATTGACTGTGAGTACCTTCATTTTTGTACGTACACAAGCGACACTACCGACATTAATAACGTAATTATCTTCGTAAATATAATAAAAACAACCATTATTTTTTGTGATATTATTCCTTACACCCTTTCATGAGGTTTTATACAAAAAAAAATCGTTAAAATGCAGATCAAACATTAATGATAGGGCGTGGCGGTATGCGGATTCCAAAGTCCAAGATGTATATTATTTATAGCGTCATTTATTTAACCGAGAAATTGGTTGAGGTATTGTACTGTGTGACACCTTATGCTAAGTACGCTTCAAGCGTGCTTACAGCGAGACATCCATCAGGCGTTACGTCGCGCTATGAAAAACCGCCTAACAAGGCCATGCGATAATATTATAGTCAAAAGTTTTCAGAGATACATATATTATATCTCTAACTGTAGCTGAAACATGGATGTTTAATAAAACAAAAGTATTATACCATTTTATAAAGCTCAATAACAGTACAATTTAATGGAAAAAAGAAACAAATATGCATTTTATTTATAAATATACCAGTGACGTACATCGCATAACATATCGATTTTACAAACTTGCAACGAAAGTTTTTACAGTTGTCGAAGTTTTAATATTGTTTTTTTTTTTTGTAGGAAATATAATTTAAATTTACAGGCACAGAGAAAAGCTTGCGACATTGATCTACAATATGACTTAATTGATTAAAATACGACATTAGTCAAAAGTACACAAAAAAGATTATTTTTAGTGTAATGTGGTATTAGGTTGACAGTAGTTGCAGAATGGTTTCTGCAACATACATAACCATGAAATGGTAAATATTCTTTTATCTTATATGACATACATTTTTTGTACTTATTTTATTTTAAAACCACACGATCCTTAATTATAATTTGGTATAAATTAATGCAGTTTAACACCAAAATTAACATATTTCAGTTGTTTTTGTAAATTATTTTTAACCAATGGTTGTATTCATTTGTGTTAGACGTGACTTATGCCTCATATTGATTGAAAATAATAGCACAAATTATATTTATGATTTAACAAACTATATGTGTGATAATTATAATGACGAAATTTGAGAAGAAAATATAGCAACTATCATTGCTAACATACAAAAAATATACTTGTGAGTCAGATCAATCAACATCAGCAGAGAAGAGAGGTATGACTTCTGATAGTTACGACGATAGTACGGAGAAAACGATAAATAAAAATAAGGAATTATGGATGTGGTTTTATCGTGGATTCATATATCCAGAGGTCTAATATCTAATGGTACAATAGATGAAGCATTAATTGTAGAAATTCTACGGGCATTACCAGGCGATAAAAAAATAAATACGCAGAAATTTATTCACTGAGCCAGCATATTTCACAGTATTTTCATCAGAAAAAGCCCTCAGCATTTTTATATATTTGGATTTGACCAAGGCACAGTATGAAATCATGAGATATTATTTAATTGCAAAAAATCGGATGTTATTTCCATCGTACTCCTCCATTTTAGAAGCTAAAAAGATGTGCCAATTCAAGCATCGAAATTAACAACATTAGTGTAAAAATAAAATTGCACGATTTATGAGATCATACAACTGTCAGAATTCTGCAGATAAATGACATTTACATAGGTGGATATCTCACTTCCACTTGTATTCTAAACGAGCGTGTGATGGATCAAGTGGGCAAAGGCTTATACTCCATAAGCAAACATTACTTGAAGAGAGTGTTTTAATTTCAGACGCTAATTTACTTATATATTCACTAGTGCCTCTAAAACTTATTGGAGTTAATACAAATCAGGTACTGTGGGAAAATTCCGTTTCATCATCCGTAAGATTTTTTCGTTCGATTTTAATAGAATTTTCAAGGGAGACCCCTGAAAAAACTACTAGTAAAATTAACGAAATTAATGCACAAAGAGCATCACTTTCCCCTACTTTTACTAACAAAAATGGTGTAAGTATTAAAATTACGCACACATTATTATATTAACAATGGTCGACTGAAAAGTGGCGCAAGTCTTGACAGATGCAGCTTCAGGTGCTGTGTGTACTATTTGTGGTGTTAAGGCCCATAGAGATGAATACGATACAGCACAGCTCTTTGTTACCCTCTTTTGTACATAAAGTTCTGATTCATGTAGAAACAGTAATTCGTCATTATCTTTATTGCCAATTGACCAGCTCTCCGAAGATGCTCAAGAATCACGAAAAAAAGATAATTAACATTTCAGACAGAAAACAATGCCAGAAAATGCTCTAGAATTGCTACTAATGAAGACGTTCTTCATATGCTCTTATACTCGTATACTTCAGATCCTTTCATAACGAATCTAATGCTCGTTTTCACTACACCTAGGCGTCGCTCAAATCTGTGGCCTATATATTCAGGAAAGCCCAAGGTAAAAATGCATTTCACCATTAATTAGGAACCACCTAACGAAATTAAGCAATGTCTAAAGTTATACGAGGGTCAAACTGAAAGTTCTTAGAAAATCAAAAACTGATTACATTAGCCAGTTATTAGTTTTATTATATCTTTTCAAAATATTGTCCATTCACGTCAATACACCGCTGCATGCGATGGAACCACTGGGAAAAGCACTTTGCCCACTCGTCCTTAGGGGTCTCTTCAATGGCATCGCGATACGCAGCCACCGCTTCTTTAGCATTCATAAACCGCTTTCCTTTAAGTTTTTCTTTAATTTTTGGAAATAAATAAAAATCACAAGGCGCGAGGTCGGGGCTATACGGCGGGTGACCCAGTAATTCAACGTTTGATAGTCGATCATCGTCGCCAAATAGTCGATCGTTCGCTTGGCGGTGTGCGACGAGGCGTTGTCGTGGTGAAGGAGGATCCTACTGCGAGGTCGTTTCTCTCGAACTTTTTCCAAGACAAGTGGCAAACAATTGGTAGTGTACCATTCTGCAGAAACTGTTTTTTGATCCTCTAACACAATTGTTGCAAAATGACCTATCCTTCCAAAGAACGAGGCCACCATTTTTTTTCCCGCACTTCGATCTCTCTTCACTTTAGTTGGCAACTCCTCGAAAGGAAACACCCACTGAGCAGATTGTCTTTTGGTTTTAGGATCATAACAGTAAATCCAGCTTTCGTCACCTGTTAGTATGTCGAACACAGCATTTGAGTCACCTCCGTTAAATCTTTCAATCATTTTACGACACCAATCCACACGATGGAGTTTTTGAGCCTCAGTCAAATTATGAGGTATCCACCGGGCGCAAAGCTTCCTGACCGCTA
This sequence comes from Diatraea saccharalis, assembly GCA_918026875.4. NCBI lineage: Eukaryota > Metazoa > Arthropoda > Insecta > Lepidoptera > Crambidae > Diatraea > Diatraea saccharalis. The sequence goes on from OU893343.1 coordinate 10,624,417, forward strand.
AATGTTCGTGGAGGATTTTGTGCACTTGACTCATACCGATGCCTAAGCTTGTCCGAATCTGTTGATAGGTCACTCTTTTGTCAGTCTCTATCATACGCCGCACAACACAGATGTTATCTTCAGTCGTCGCCGTAGAAGGCCGTCCCTCACGTAAATCATCAGTGAGATTAGTGCGACCACGTTTAAACTCATTAAACCAGTTGTAAACAGTCGCACGAGATGGGGCTTCATCGTGAAAGGCCAATCGTAGTCTATCATAACTTTCTTGTTGACTTAAATGACATCGAAAGTCATAAAAAATTATTGCACGAAAATTTTCTCGTGTTAAATTCATGATGACGTGACACAGACAATTTTCAATTTGCCGCCAAATCGTAAAACAAATAACAAATGAATGAAATATATACTCAGTAATATTGGCAAAGAGTTATATTTTCAAATTTTAGAATTATTTTTTTATTATATTGTTTATAAGTGGCCAGTTCTAAGAACTTTCAGTTTGACCCTCGTAATATTCGTTATGCGGTGCCTTGCGCTAGGCATTTGCGTATTATGTCAAGGGATAAAAGAAAAAAATAATATTTTGAATTAAACTAATGTGCTAAGGCGATTCGTAATATTAGGTATTACCTAGGTTGCCTTATTCTAGGTTAGTGAAAATGGGTGTTAGAATACCTTCCAAGAAAAAATCTGTAGACCTATTAGACGAAGTTTTGACACTGCTTGCCATTAAAATACTTTGAACATCTAGTTTACTTATTTTAGTTTAATATTAGTCTGGTGAAGAATGTTATAAAGCATTAAGCTCACAGTAAATTTTAATATGCAAATATTAAGATCGCCCTACTTATTTATTACTTAAATATTTTTTACAGTTGCATTGTTCTAAATCCTCATGTAAACTTACACTAAGGTGTCACATCTAACATGATGTCTACGAATAACGCCAATACGTTAATAAAATGGATATGTTGAGGATGGAGGAATGATATGTATAAACAAATCTATTTTATTAATTTAGTTGTAAGTTTTGATAATTATCACAATGTAAGTGTTTAATATTTTTACTATTATTTAAAAATATTTATACTCGAAAAAGTTATATTATTAAAAAGCACACGTGCTCAATATTACAATATAATAACATGTCATGACCTTTCATTGAAATATCTTTTGAAATAAAGAAGATACAGAATAATGACATGAAACCGGCCTGATTTTCCCATAATGCGTCGTGTCGTCGCATCGTTACTGGGGGCCAATTCTACTAAATAAATTTTGTTTAAATCGAATCGAACGAAACTACAGTTTTTAATGATTTTCCTATTCTACAAAGTGACATACAATACAATTCCAGTTCTATTTTAGCTGGAATTGTATCGTATGTCACTTAGTAGAATAGAAAAACAATTAAAAACTAGTTTCGTTCGGTTTCGATCTGTTTTCGATTCGATTTTTACAAAATTTATTTATTAGAATTGGCCCCCAGATATCATTAGTTTGCAACTTACCGTGCGAGTTTACACGATGCTCGCGGGCGATGTGTGCTTAATTCGCTGGCAGCTAGGGATAATCAAAATTCAAGGGTTCTTTTTAGTACCTTCTTAACTTCTGATTTCCATAATACATGTGATTTAGCTACTACTTAATTTGGGATCTGACTAATTTTGCTGATGTTGTCTAATACATATTTCTTTATTATTAGTAAAGTTCCTATATTTTTTATTACTGATTTTAAATTTATCTTATTCTTTATAAAACATATTTACCTTTATTCAATAAATTTATATACACACATTTTCCTGTTATTAACTTACAAGTAAATTAACAATTTGTTTAAATAAACGAGAAACATATGAGGGCATATGTTCTATCTAAATGCCTTTAAGCTAGTATAATTTTTGTAGTTTTAGACTTGTCGTTTTGGACTTATACAGGCATCGTGGTCTAGTGATCTAATTTAGTACATAACGATGATTTGAACAAAGATTTCTTTGATGTTTATTGTAAAGAACTCAATAAGATTTTTGTCCCAAAAAAAATTAGTATTAGTAATCCTATAACTTTTAGTGTGTGGGCTACACCAGGAATCTACAAAAGCAGAAAAAGACTCTATGAACTATCTGATGAACGTAATTATAACACAAGTAAGGACTTCAAAGAATATTTACGAAATTACTCTAAATTATTTAAAAAAGTATGTCGTTTAGCCAAATGTTATTATTTAAACGCAAAAATTAAAATAGTAAAGATAAAGTTAAAATGACGTGGAATATCATAAATAGTGAAACTGGAAGAAAAAAATCCCGGAATATAAATTTTAATTTAAACATTAAAATTAAAAAAGTAACATCAGCTCTTGAAATTGCTACAGTATTTGAAAATTTATTTACTGAAATTCCAGTCTTAATTACACAATCTTTGAATTCCTCTTCCACTGTTGCTGAATATATTTTAAAGGCAAGTTTAAATAATTCTAATAGCCAATTTAAGTTTCAACACATTGATTTTAAAGATATAATAAAATCTTTTAATCAGCTAAAGAAAAAGAAAACCGCTGATTTATGGGATAATTCCATTGAAGTTTCTAAATCGGTAATTGAGACAATAGCTCCAATCTTAGCTTATATATTTAATGAATGTTGTGATTGTGGTATCTTTCCTGAGCTCATGAAATATAGTAAAATTATTCCTTTACATAAATCGGGTAGCACATCTGACCCTACTAACTTTAGACCTATATCCGTGCTACCTACGTTTAGTAAGATTTTTGAAAAAATCATGCTGGATCAAATACAAACATACTTTTACAAGAATAAGCTTATGAATCGACAACAATTTGGTTTTACAAGGGTTCGCTCAACAACCGAAGCCGGTGTCGAGTTAATACAAGAAATTTTTAATGCCTGGGAGGATTCACATGATGCGTTAGGTGTTTTCTCTGACCTATCTAAGGCATTTGATTGTGTTTTTCATGAAACATTAATTAGGAAACTGCATTTTATGGATTTAGAGATAACTCATTGGATTCACTTTTGTTTAAAATTAAAAGAGGGTTACCTCTAAATGACGTTGTGAACAATTCTATCGCTAAAGTAGTACATTGGTTTAATGTAAATAATCTTCTCCTTAATGAAGGAAAAACAAAATGCTTAAAATTTGTACTACCTAATGTCAAAAAAGTAGATATAAATGTTAATATAAAAGATATAAACATGGGCCTTGTGGATACCACAGTATTTTTAGGAATAATATTAGATTCTAAACTACAGTGGGGCCCACATATTGATAAATTGTCGAGTAGACTTAGCTCTGCAGCATATGCCGTAATGAAAATACGTAGGTTAACTGACATAGATACTGCCAGATTAGTATACTTCAGTTACTTTCATAGTGTAATGTCGTACAGAATCCTATTGTGGGGAAATGCTGCCGACATACAAACAATTTTTGTGCTTCAGAAAAGAGCAATTAGATCAATTTATAATCTTAGGATTAGGGACTGTTGCTTCTCAATACATATACGAGAACTTAAGGTACGTTCGTAAAAATATTAGTTTGTTTGCTATACAAGAAATAAATTAACGGTGCTTGTCACTAGACTGCAAAAAGTTAATAACTCATTCAAGGGTATTTGTGTGCGCTTCTACAATAAGGTCCCAAGCAAAATACAACAATTAGATATCATACAGTTTAAATCTACTATTAAAAAAACACTTACTAAAAAAGCTTATTATAAGGTATCCGATTATATAACAGATAAGAACGCTTGGACTTGAGATGATCCAGCAACTGGATAGGTGATTACTTCTAAACTCATTATCTTGTTTCCATTATTATTAATGATTTTGTTATCATTATAAGACCATAGTTTTTTTTCTCACTGTTTATAATGTATTGATCTGGTAATGACATGGTTTTTGTAAATGTCATTATTATTATTAGAGCTGGTGAGTTTCTTGCTCGTTCTTGTTATCAGCCAAAAGACGTCCTAAACGAGTGGTAGGGAAAAAGGTTTCGGACGATTCAAAAGTACTTTTAAGAAGTCTATTTGAATAAAGATTATTTTGACTTTGACTTTAGCAATTTAGGTTATACCAAAATTATTAAAGGAAATAGGACGTCATACAAATATTTGTCATATGCATGTGTTTATATCAAACGTTGTCTGTGTAATAATTTCCGGGGTCTTCCATCTGTTATGTTGGTTTAGGGAATCTGCCACGGAGTTAAACGAAGTTGTGGTCAGGACATATTATAATATAACGATGTTATTTTTCGTAAATGCTTGATCTCGTTTTGAAATCCTCCAATCGATTTCTGCAATGTCTATTTCGATTAATCTTTATGCCATTCGTAGCTTATTAACTCTATATCCTAAAATTGTAGCTTGGCCATTTCATTACCACAAGAACTTTAACCTTTTATAATCGGGACGACCGCTCTAACCATTAAGCTACCTGAAACCTAGCTTGACAAATATCTTCTTGATTTTTATTTATCCGCAATCGAATCAACATCTACAATTAGTAAGCATTATTGCTGGTACTTGTAATTAAAACACATAAACTATCTATACCAGTTACTACACCGTTCAGTTTGCTATATGTTTCTGTGCTCTTTTTACGCCAGTATGAATACTTGAAATTGAATGTGATGATACATATGAAATTTGCACAGTGAACGATGCACAAAACATTTTACAGAAGTTGTTTTCTTACTATTTTTAATAACTTTTCTATCAAAATAAATAAACTAAACATTGAAACTTTTTTATAACCACATTTATCCCATCCACATCGAACTTACCAAACGAAGAGAGAAAAATGGAAGCAAAAATATGTGCTACAACACATATATTGCCAATATCCCCAACGATCAGATAAATGCTAGAAAAATAATCAGAATGATTATTAATGACCATGACAGTTTAAAACAATATATCCTTAACGATGTGACATTAACTTTAAACATGAGACATTTTAGAGGGATACAATATAAAGAGGCTATTGAAGTAATGCACTATCGATCATATTTGTTAGTACCTTCAAAACTACATAACCGAACCTCCCATTTTATATACTTTACAAGTTCAAGTTCAAATAATTGAATATTTAATAATTCAAAACTATAAATATAATTTTAAAATGAGCTCTTGTTGTACCTGAGATCTTGTATAGATAAATGAAATGAGCTCTTATTCGATAGGATTTCTTCATCCTATGTTTAATAACTTTCGTTATCATCGTCAGTTCCATTCCATATTATTATACTATTGTCTTCCAAATTTTAATTTAATTGAAAACTGAGAAGTACAAACAAAAGCCCTTGTAAAATCTTTAAATTATATGTTTTTATTAAAAACTAGCTTTCCGCCAGCGGCTTCGCCAGCGTGGCCCCTATGAAACTATTTATTAGGATATCGATTTATATCATGACATGGATATAATTACAACGACAAATTCAATAGTTAATAACGGTTATTAAGGAAACGGTTTAATTCACCATACATACATATATAAAATCCCTGTTTTAGAAAAATTAAGGGTTTTAATTCTATTTAGTCAGAATACCGAATTGTAAATAATATTTTTATATAAAGCAGCATCATCCAAAATTAGCAATAAGACAATAAAAAATAAAATTAATGTCATACATAAATGATGAAAAATAAGAATAATTTCTCGAATGGCACAATGATTGGCGGGTTTGGTATTCGATTCCAAAGTTAATATCCTAGCTGCATCTACACACCCTCCACACTTAACCCGTGTGATGGGACAGATCATTCTATTCGATTCCATCTATAGGGAAAGCCTATTTCCCAGAAGTGTGGACTTTAATATACTCATAATAATGTTAAGGTACTACATATATCATTACTAATATTTCAAAATAAAGCTACTTATTATTTCACTACTCAAATTATTACATGTCAATTTATTTCAGCTGGTTAATGGTTTAAACCTGGTGCTAAAGTTAGTCCTAATCTATATATATATGTATACACATATATATGTATATATATAATAGTCGCATAATTGGATGTATTTTTAACCCAGTTGGCTATGACATATTTATTATAGATTAACAATTTTTACCTCAAAATTTTTATTTTAACAACTGTGAGTTTAAAAATCGACCAAACAAGCGTGACTTATATAGTTCTTAGTTTATGTATTTCGGTAACTGTCGGGTAATCTTTTATTATATGATGTAATAAGCGACAAGGAGAATCGTTTATTTATTCCATACTAATATTAAACGTGCGAAAGTATGTAGTTAAGAAGAGTTATCTTCAGATAGGACATGCTGCTTTTTATTGAGATAAATAAGTTGAAAAAGATTTACAGTTTGTACGGAAGTTCCTCATTGTCAAAGATAAAATCATGAAGCTTTATTTCAGGTAAAAATACCTCCAAAAACACGATATAATGAATTGATATTCGTTTTAGAAATGCTGCCCAATGTCACTTAAATCATGCGGAAAGTTGCGGGCAAAAGCTACTTTTATAATACGAACAATAACGTCAAGGAGAAAGAAATAAATGCATATAGAAGATGTATGATATAGTTTGATGAATTCTTTTATATTTCTATATATTTTTAATATGAGTTATTTACAATGTATTAAGTGGTCGTATTTTTTTTCTCTAAACAGTAAAGATACAGAGTGAACTAGTTAAGATAATGGTATAATAAGAAAAAACAAAGTCCATTTCTTTCATTAAACCATAATAACAATTCTATGGTGTCGAGGCACTTAAATGTTCTATACTAGCCGGTATTTTTAATGCGCTTAGTTGATAACCGCACGCCGAGCGCATCGCTCGCGCCGCACAGTCGCACGCGCAACGTCCGAATATATTTACGAAAACGTAAACTGTCGACGAACGTGCCCAACAGTTTCAATACAAGTCAAATTCGTGTGAAAAGTTCATCAATAATCGTGCCTACTGCTTTCTAACAGAAAATTGGATTGAACAACACAAAAACATCGAGAGAAACGCCGCGAGATATACTGCGCTGGACAACAGTTAATTCAAGGTATACAAAATAGGTTTACTTATTAAAATCTCCTATGAATTATGTATTTGTGATACAAGACGAGTGCATTGTTCGAGAATGTCTCGCATTCGTTTTATAGTATATTTTTCACGCTTTTTAAATTAAAATATTTATCGCTGACAAAATAAATATACTTATACAGTAGAAATCTTTTAAAATTCATGAATCTTGATTGAATCGAGTAGCTTTCGGGATTTTACGCCCATCGCAACGTTCACCTGTATACAAATTTTACACACAATTGATTCAATAAAGTCGTAAAGTATAATTATATTTGCAATAGAAATTACTGTTTGTTGCACAAATTAAACTTAGAAATTTCATTTACAAACTTTATTATTACAACAGTTATTTATTCAATAAATATAAATAATTACTTGCAAACGCCATAACTATTATAAACGTATTACATGTTATTAAATCCATGCGAAAATCAAGGAATATCTGAATTCTATAACTCTTTTTTTTTTAATAAAAATTATATGCAGTTGCAGTTTAAGTTGAAAGTATGCCTATCAAGATACTTCCAAATTAATGGCTTCACTCAAAAGCACTGATAATTGTATTCATAAAAAACAACACTGAAGGTGATTGTAATGACTTTTTACAGGTTTTTCGCGTAATTACTTGCGTGATTATGCGAATATTTTTGTTAATAAGAGCGTTCCTCATCCGACCGAATGTGAAACCTAGCGTATATGAATCATGTGTTATTCTGTAATCTGTATTCAAGACGATAAGGAAATTAATCATGGTATGATATTAACCGCAAACCGAACCGGCTATAATTATTACCGATGGTGTTTAATTGTCAGTTTTATTCGACATTTTGCCAATTGTAATAATCGTTTTCCTTTTCTCACCACTCGAATCAAGAGAACAAACTGTAATTATCGAGAGAAATGAATATGTATATTCAAAAGCAAAAAAGATTTTATTTAACGGAAGAAATTAAATTCTGCTGTTTGAATTATAATGATTCAAATTGACATAATGATTTATAAACTGACAAGAATAGTGCATTTGTTTTTTCTTTGACGACAGCTGTAATCACGAACTAATAAGTATCTATATATATAAATAATCTTAAGATGTCATTCGTATATAGTAATATTATAATAAAAAACTAAATTAAAATCTTATAAAAATAAATCGCCATAAAATAAAGCAATTTCTAAACGCATTCAATTGCAAATAAATCGAATATGCTATACTTAATCGCTTCTTAACATCGATTTTAAACGTGAATTTTAGTCATCTATTTGTTGAACCTGCATTGCATTGCCGTCTTAGTAAAAAGGTTAAATCATATAAAGATACCTATAAGGAAAAATATTATACACTTGTAACGGTGCACCGTACCACCGTTTATTTCGTCAGCATGCAAACTTTTTGTCTTTGATATTCAACACCATTTCTTTTTATTATTCACCTTTCGTAATTTGAAATTTTGACTAATCAAATATGCTCTTTATGAATCTCAGTTTCTTCTGTTGTGAACATATAATCGTATAAATTTAAATATAAATATTATAACAATGAAGATATGTGATTGAAATAGAAATAATAAATTATTTCCTGTAATGGCGTCCAAGTTTTTATTAAGAAACCCAAAAAGGGGTATGTATTTGTATTATTTAGCAATTCGAATTTTATATTTAGGTAAACATATAAACTATTTTTATATTCATTTTTTGTTTATTGCGTTTATTTTCTTTACCCTTTATTACCATAAAATAAATCAATTCTCAAGCTGACTAGCTTGAAAAATGAAAAGGCTGACTAGTCTTTTCATTAATTCGCCCAAGCATCGAACCCGTCACACACTTAAAGAAATAAAATAAATTATAGCCTATGTCACCCGTGCATCATGTAGATTTCCGTCAATTAAAGAATTTTTAAAGTCGATACAATAGTTTCTGAACTTTGAACTCAAATATTAATATCTAATAGTTTTAATTGTACTCAACATAATGTGTCTAATAATTATGAGATATTTTTTTATAAATATAGTTACATAATTGTTTCTGTAGTTATCTAAACTTTATTACTTTCTAATGCAAATCGGAGTATTTAATATTGTTTGCTAGACGCTTTGTCTGTCTTCAATTGTTACTCGAAATTTAGCGAAATCGGAGTGAAAACTTCTCACAACATCTGGCAGAAAGTTCTAGACTGATAATTTAAATTACATCTGAACTGCAAATAAAATAATGAAATCTCTCCTACTTTACTGTCTTCCTCGGTTGCGGCTATCCTCAAATCTAAATATATTCCGACTGCTTCCCTTAAATCTACTTCAACTACCTTCAAGAACACATTATTTCTACACTAATAAACTTCTAATTTTCTATCGACTTTTATATCACTTTATTTTTAGAGCTATTATTAATTCTATTTCACATTTATTTACATCGATTGTAATGTTTATTTTGTTAATTAATTATTTATATAGCACATGTACTGTCAACAGCATGTCAGGTTATACAGAACTGTCAAACTTCTCCACTTGATTTTAAAACTAAATTCACAGTAGTTTTGTTCAAAATTCATTGAGGAAATTTGATATATTATAATAGTTTGAAGTGCTGCTATGTGTACAGCTGGTTTTACTACCAGTACCCAATGCTTAATGTAAATAACTGTAGCAATGACGTTTGGAATGACAATGACTATTTAGTATTACTGGAACGGCATCTAAACTACTACATACACCTTTTTTTAAATGTTTTACGTATACCCGATCCAAGTTTGGTGGATTACGTGGGAGCCCCACAGCCCCACAATGGGACTCTTCCCCGCGGACCTACCCCAAAATGGGGCTAGTCAAATAGCAGAGGCATACCCACTAAAACCCAGCGATGTCCCTCTCTATGAAGGCGATACATGGGGACAGCCCGAAGGCTACTTCCCACGCCGAATACTCTCATACCCTAAAGTTTCAGATCATCTTGGCAGGTTAATAGAAATATTAATAATAAAGTATTATATTATATAGGTAAGTAAGACATGACATTTGCTTTGTAACTGTCACAGACAACGTTAACCAGACCAAAGAGACTGACCAAAGGAACAAAAAAATCTAAAAAAAAAATGCGTTGGACTCAACATCTCACTTTTTTCTACTAATGTCTCTCTATAAAAAACCGAAAACACTCGTGCATTTTATATGTTTTATCTTTCTGTAAATCAGTAAATCAGATATCCGTATTCCGTAACAAAAGAACTAAAACCTAGTGATAGCGTTATCTTAACTAACAACTCAAAACTCATTTACAATGCTGCTTGCATACAGAGCCAATAATCTCATCATTTTGAAGGTAGCGTAATGTATAGAACTCGAAGTTCGCTTCACGCATGTAAACTAAATGTCGTTTGCGTCGCGTTTATGCTTGCTAATGTAAAAACAATCAAGACGATAGGATATGCATAAGAATATAACAGAAAGTGCTTTTAACATATCGTCTGTCCCGTGAGACCGCTGTTTTCCTTTTTTTTAAAAATACAGATCATTTAAAAACTATTATCAAACTGGGGTGTTTCTAACCCCAGAAACCATGAATTATTAAAGGCAGCATTTTGTAAAGCTTGACATTTACGAAATATAAGCCATCAAAATTCTGACCAAACGTGACGCATTTAGAAGATTTCATTAAAATAAAAGACTTAGACAGACATTGGATTTAAAGACAATACACTAAACTTTCAATAGGTACTGTATAGAATTTATATGTTGTATATAATACTAGCTTTCCGCCAGCGGCTTCGCACGCGTGGTTCTTTGGGACAATTTATTTGGATATCGATTGATATTATGACACAGATATAATTACAATGACAATTTGAATAGTAAGCAATGGTTACTATAGCAACGTTTTAATTCCCTATACAAACTTTCACTCCCATTTTCATTCCTTTATTTGCTATTCTTCGGGATAAAATATAGTATATGTTTACTGCATGTGATAACGCTTCTCGTAGATAAAAGAATTTTTCAAATCGGTCCAGTAGTTTCGGATTCTATTCGTTGCAAACAAACAAACAATCAAATCTTCCCTCTTTATAATATTAGTTTACAATATATTACAGTACGCGGTATGTCTGCTTGTGAGGATGTGTGGTTTTTGGTTGTCAGGCCTTTGGTGTTTATCGAGCAGACAAAGTCCATGAAATAAAGAGGGCGTTTACACCAAAAATGACTAACTTTCCATTGTTCTTATACAAAAGGAATAACGTCCAAAGAACCTTGAGAAAAGAGGTCATCTTTCTGAGGTGATTGTCACAGTGAATTATATTTTACGATACAAAAAAATCGTGAAACTGTACCTAAAATTCACAATAATAGTAGGAACTTTCGAAGCACTTTAATAATATTATGTGAATAATTAATAAAAAAATATTTTTGATTTGCGATACGCCGTCCTATGTATGTCCTTTATGATTTCCTATAAAGTCCAAGTCCTATTTCATTGAAAAGAAAATGAAACGATATTATCGCACCCGAATTTTATATCATTAACTCACAGATGACCCTATAATCCTTTCGCTCGCCACGCAATTGAATAAACTAAAAATCATTTTCCATATAATAAAAAATATATATTAACAACAAGCTCTTCGCTCTCGTTAATGAAAGCCAACACTAGCGTATGATCTAGCTTCCTGTGGGTGAAAGAATTTTTAATATCGATCCAGTAATTTACGAGCCATATAAAAAACAATTACATTTTTCTTCCGTATAAAATTTGTATATAGATAAAACTTCAAAAGATTTATACCGGAATTTAATAAGGAAGTGAATATCCAAATTGGGCGGGCAAATTGGAATGGGGACACTTTGTTCTTGCTCCCGCACGACGCATTCAGATTGCTAGATTGTGACACTAAGGATATATTTTATCCTTATCTGATGGAGATTTTAAAAAATACCGGTGTAGACAGTAAACGAAAATAAATACACATTATTTTTTTCTGGTGTTTAATATTCTATTACCGATAATCACACTTTTATGCTTATTGTATATATAATATTGCTTAAATTAATTCTGAAAAACAAATATTTTGGTCATAATACTGTAAAAATCCAGACGCGAATTCAATTAACACATGTGTCTGATTTCACGCCATTTAGTGTAGAAATTCTATTGATTCCATTATTTGTATAAAAATACAAAACAAAATGAATTGAATTGAATATACGTGTCTCAGATATTCTATTCCTACATTTCGAAACTCACTTCACTTATGCTACGAAACGTTATTACCAATTCAAGGTTGAGCGAATGCCGCTTTGAAGTTGATTCGGACACCTGAATGAATTCGAATTTGGGTTTGGATTTTAACAGAATCACAGGGCAGAACTTCGAGAATTCCAATTATATTATACATAGAACGATATAAGTCTGAGAGGGCCGTGACGTCATAGCAACGCTATGACAGAATAGTGTTCTTTTTTACATTTTAACTTTTTATATGAATGATATTTTTAATGTGTTTTTTTTTAATATGTTTCATGTATAAAATAAAGACATAAAAAGTTTTCAAAACCCCTAGTATTTCTCAATATTTGGAATATTTTATTTTATTTAAGCATTCATAGGGATATAGGGCAGAGAAAGCGACTTTGTTTCATACTATGTAGTGATTAGCATAGTTTAGTAATACATTTTATTATTTTGGGTGTCATAGTTATTTCAGATTTCCATTATACAATTGTTTTAACCTGGAAGAAATTGCACCTAAGCAATAAGGCCCCCAATTGCAATTTTTGTAAGAATAATATATGATAGTTAAGAATGGACTTTGGCGTATATGATGTATGTACATTCAACAGCACGTCAGGTTAGATAAAACTGTCAAATTTTCCCACTCTATTTTGAACCTTATTATCTAAATTGATAAAATAATACAAAATCAATTGCGGAAATCAGACATATACTACACAGCCATTTTACAATAAAAAATATTTAATTTATTCATTTTAGCGATTTTTACTACTATTAAAATAAACATTGAAATATTTACAAATATTAACAAGAGCTCAAAAAATCTTCGTTTATATGTTTTATTAAAGTCGAGCTTTCCGCCAACAGCTACACCCGTGTAGTCCTGCATCATACATACTATAAACCTTCCTCTTTAATCACTCTGTATACTGATGAAAAAAAAGCATTATAATCCGTGTGCAGTTTAAAAGATCACAGCGTGAAAGCGGAAAGCGACTTTGATTAAAACCATGTACAAAATAAGACACTTAACCGTTATAAAATAACTGTGCAATGATTGAAAAAAAAGTGCTATTTTTATATAAATATGTATTTATATAATATCTTCTAAGTAATGTAGATTAGACATAAAACCTAATTAAACCAATCAAATTATTATGAAAATGATAACTACAAATGAAACACAAAAGCAGTTAGATAATACACTTGTTTAAATATTACATACTTATTCACAAATGTAATGTATGTAAGTACATCTCACTCTAGCATAAACTATGGAACGTATAGACACTTACGAATCTATTCTGTGTGTTATCAGTTAAGTTAACTTTTACTACATCCTGTTTGACTCAAAACAAATTTATTGATTAGGTATTACCTTTAACTACAAATCTTGTGTAGAGTAATCAAACTAGCTCAAACTGAACAGAGTTATGTTACATAATTACAAAGTCAAGATAAATTAAATGAGCCCAAATCCGACAGGGTTACGTTATTTTAAGTTCCTATTCTCCTTACGTTACCTTTCATCGTGAGACTCTCAATAATAGCTCAAGACAAATCAAACGTGCCCAAACTGAGCAGGATTATGTTACTTAATTATTAAGACCAAAGTCCTTGCCAAAACAAATCAAACAAGCACAAAAAGGCTTGGCTCATTTAATTATAGAGGTCCTGTGATTACTTAATGATTAAAATTATAATAATTTACCATAAATATAAAAATATTTTCGTAATACATTTCTAAGGCTGGTGGATTTTTAAACATTTTTCACTAAGAACATTTCATTTTAATTCTAAGAACATTTTCCAGTATAGCACTGTGAATGCAAACTTTATCAAATATAATAACCCAAATATTTCTTTTTCATTTACAACAAATGTTAGATTGTAATCAACATTAATTAAACTGTAAAGATTTTTATTCCCTCGATAAAACGAATCCTTAGAATTTTTGTGTTACCAGTGCTAGTGAGAATTATTCAGATTGAATATAAAATTTTCCACGTTGTATTATTCAAATAACTGGACTTCGTATTTAGAGAGCTCTTGATGGCTCGTCGATAGCTTCGGAAACAAAAATGGCGGCTGACATCTTTGAATAGAGCACCCTCTCTGGCTTAATGACAATAAAAACCTATTTGCATAATGTATAAAAAGTTGTAGTAGGTATTTTATGGTGACGTTAAACAAGGCTTAGAATCTAGTGAACCAATTTGACGAATTGTATAAAAAAAAATTCAGCCCACAGAATCACGTAATGCTAACGTCTAAATAAGATATCGCACACCTAGATCTAAACTGAGACAACTCAAAAATTTGAGTGAGTTTTGACTTAGTACAATATTCAAATACTCGGTGATCATACGCATCTATCCAACATAACAGATTCAATAAAAGTTCGGGGATGAGCCGCTAGATAACTTTAGCTTTCTTTTATCGAATCAACAGTGGTCGCGCTCCTGCCACGTAAACAAATGTATTGTCTGACCTCCACATTAGTTTTTTGAGTTGTCTTAGTTTCTCTATCTAGGTGTGCGATATGTCAGCAAATCATTAGGTTTCTTTTGTATTCTTTTTATTTTGACCGATATTAATTTAACAAAAAATAATAATCCGGTGTATGTTTTATTTAACATTCGTTTTTCATTAATCTAAACAAGTTTAGTATCGATAAATATTTAACTATTATTTTAGTTAGATGACAATATTACTAGATTGTGACCTTACATTACTAGTTACATAACTATAGCCTTAGAGATATAAACTATATTGCAGCTTTTTCTATTTTACTGATTTTTTTTTTAATCGGCCCAGAAGTTTAACAGTTTCTTCGATGCGAATAAACAAATAAACAAACAATATTCGATTGATTGTTACAGAAAAGGGTAAGATGACATCATTAGTCCCAAAAAAATGTTCCATCATAAAACCAAAATAGACATTTGATAAAAAGTAGGTTGATAGAATACTTATACCTTGACATACCTTGACATTTCAAACGCATTTTTCAGACGACATTTGTTACTCGAGATCGCTTTTTTTCTGTCAGGTAGTACCGTGATGCCCGTCGTAGAGTAATCGTAGGATTAGAATGAAAAAATGCAGTAGTATGCTTGAATGTTTTGTTTTTAATAAATAGGATGAAATACCGAGCGGTTATGCGGATACTTACGCGAGATCGTCACCAAATATTATTTTAAATATTACACTGAATTTATATTACTTACTCACGTATACTTAATATATTATATATTATTACAATTGAAAAATCTAAACAAACTGTCATTTAAAAATGAATTTTGCCGTAAATGCCAATAATTTTATATACTAAAAAAATAATAACCTTAAATCACATTTAAGTCGAGGGGCATAAAATGTAAAGAACTACGAATAAGATGATCGATAGTATGACGGCTTTTTCATCAGTAGCATAATAAATTGACATTTCTCGTGCTATACACTATTAAGTTCATTCAGACTTCACGAATAAAATACGAAAATACTTCGTTTTAATGTGCTAGTTCCCATAACCTCATAATGGCAATATATCTACAAAGGCATCAAATACTTTCTTTTTAATTTATAGTGAACTAATTTGTTAATTTCAAAATGTTAATTTACTGTTTTATTCTAAAACCAAAGACAATGAGAATAAATAGGCCATATGGATACTGATTTTGCTGTCCTAATAAATTGAATTTATATACTAGGTGACCTTATTTAGTATAGGGAAGTCGTTCTGTTAAAACAAAAGACAATATTATTATTTATTTACATTATCAAAATATTATTTTTTGTCTGGCTGGTTTCAGTAGGTATCATTAAATATTTACCTACTGAAACCAGCAATTAAGTTTAAATTTTAAAGAATTTTAAAGAAACTCCGAATTCAAATTAGGAAAATGTCTCCCGGATAAAATGGATGCAATTTTTTTAAAGTGGAGCTAGATCGGCATATAAGTTGTTACAACATAACTGAAGTACTAGGGATTGACCACAAAACAGTTATGGCGCATTTGACAAAAGCTGGGTACACAAAAACGTTTGATTTTGGGAACCTCACGAGCTCACTCAAAGAATCCATTTATGATTCTTTATTAGGGCGTAATGAAACCGAAACATTTTTTTTTTGGACGAAGCTGATAATTGGTGATGACAAGTGGATAGCGTACGACTAGAACGAGCGAAAAGTCAAAGATTGGATGGACATTATTCCTTGTGAGCTGTTAACGCCAGGCAGGACCATCCATTCTGATCTTTTCTACGAACAACTGATGAGATTAAGAGAAAGCGGTCAAAATTAATTAGGTGGTGTTTTCATCATGATGACCTCACACATATTTTGCCACTCAGCAAAAATTAAAAGAGTTTGGCTGTGAGGTGTTAATATATCCGCCGTATAGTCCTGACCTTTCACCTTCAAATTTCTACTTGTTTCGGTCACTTCATAATTCCTTAAGTAGTGTCAGTTTAACATCACGCAAGGACTGCCAAAATCACTTGTCGCAGTTTTTTTATCAGAAGCCCCAAAATTTCTATAGCAATGGAATCATGTCCTACAAGATGGAAAAAGTTATCGAACAAAATGGCATCGATTTACTTTAGTTAAATTTAAATAAACTTTATCAAAAAATGTTTTCAATTTTCATATAAAACTTGGTGAAACTTTTCCCCCAAACTATTATGTATTTGATTATATTAATTTATTATATACTAATAACAACATTCATGTGATATTATTCTATTAAATCAAATTATATCAATATTGACTTTTTATCATACTTCAATTGCGTTTAGCTTTTATTTGATAATGACACCAGTTATATTCAGAACTTGAAGTCTATAGGAAATCAATTGACAGAAAAGGTTCGTAAGATCCGGAAAAAATTGGTTTTCCCGCATGGAAGATCGTGAGCGCTTGGTATTCGGAATTCCAAATTTAAATACTCGATGAGAATAAAACGAACGGAATGTGTATTTGTGCAAATCATATTATTGCATTCAGAATTATTTTCTTCGGTTTATATATCTTATATTCGACCTACAAATTCAAGCTACCCTGGGTAGTTTCCTATTTTGTTCTCCTTCATTACGTTCTCGGGTTTCAAATGTTTCATTAGGGAAATACAGGGGGAAATGAATGGCTCGTATCTGTCATGGTGGTATGAAATATGTATGAATACAATTTTGAGCGACTTGAGTATTATTTTTATATGTTTAAGTATGCTTAATACCATTAATAAGTTCAAGGTTAATACGGTTAAAAACGTTCTTATTTTTAAAAATACATATCGGTGGTGTTCGGCTTGATAGACTGTATGGTTTTTTTTCTAAAAGACAATCATTATGACAACTTCCTTTTAACCAATTCACAATTCGAACACTCTTTTTTGCATCAGGCCGGTTTTACCCAGCTACTGTCCCACAAACCTATAATTGAAGACTTTATTAACAGAATCCACCTTAACACTATATTTCATTATTTAAATCACTTTAGAGCGGTTTTAATAACGGGTATTTTTTTTATTATATTTTTAGATAACTCGTATTCTTCGGCGATCTAGATCAATGATCATATCAAAGTTGCGGATAAATAACAAAAATAAAATTATCTGGATAATGTCTGATCTATTTCAAATTAGCATCAATAAACACATTACACTATCATCTGACATCAATCTGATCAAGATCACACATTGATTTGACGCTAGATTTATCGTCTAATGACCCGATTATATTGATGTGGGTATAAAAATTATAAAAACAAATATTTAGCTGCCATTTTACAAAACTTATAAAGACTTTTCGGACACATTTTACAGTATTTACTATATTTTTGTATTTGGTTACAACTTTATAAGTTAACAGATATATTGTTTCAATTTCGTTAAAAATATCTTTGCAGGTTGGAGATAAAAAGAATTAAATAAACTAATTGAAAAAAAAAGATCTTTTTGCTATCATGAAATGAAGTGTAAGTGAACCACATGACGAATAAATGTTATTTCTGTACTTGTAACTTTCGTATGTTTTGAAGTCATTTTCTATTATCAATAATATAAGCACAAATTTTCACGATGTTAAGAAAATCTATATATATATATATATATATTTATATAATCTAAATATTTTATTAGAATACCAAGAGCAGCGAAATTTACACAGTCAATCTGCAGCTCTTGGATTTCTATTAAAATATGGCGTCAACTGCGCTGTGTAGCGGCATTATAAAATTGAAGAGGAACCTGTCGAGCTAGTATTCTCAACATCTCGATCCCGAACACACGCCGGCATACGTACATAATATCTCGACTGGCTGACATATATTACAATTATTTTAATGATCTAGACATATTCACAACCAGTGGTGGTTCGTTAAAATATCAAATACAAACAAATCAAACGAGCTAGCACTGAATACAACAATTAAAACGAATGCATAAACTTGTCGATTAATATGTAGTATGTAAAAAATATACACATAACTAATACTATCATCATATTTATTTGACTAACTTCTTAAAGCTTCTTGACTTGTTCACTGTGTTGTTTTTAATATATATAACATTATCATTTTAATATCTAAAATTTATTTAATTAATGTCTATTGTGAAACTGTTAACCTTAATAAAATAAATTAAGTTACCCACGACATATCCAAATATTGATTCTAACACTCGTGTCTATAGGCGAGAGAAGTAATTACTTGAGAAGTTATATGTCATAACTAAAGCAGATATATTTTAACAAATTATGAAGAATTTGAATGAAGTAAGAACTTTTAATAGTTAGAATACTATTTATATTGGCAATTAATCGTTTATATTTCATTGGTTAAAAATATTTGTTTAAATTATGATATTTTTCAAGTTGACTATAGATACGAATGTAACACCCGTGTCTATAATCGAGTAAAATTAATTGCTTGAGTGAAAGTAATTACTTAAAACATTGCTTACTCTTAAAGATATTCGAATTTTTTTTGTTTGGGTATACTAGCATACTCTGGCGCTAGCTAGCCAATCTAGAGAACTATTAGCATTCTTATTTCATTCAGATTTACAAACAGATTATAACTATTTTTTGTTTTTTTATTTAAATCTGCTTGTTATGCGATTTTCTCAAGAAATTTCTTTTTTTGACTATAGATATGAGTGTAAGAGTAAAAACTCTATTTATATTATTCCCACAACACCTGTTACTGAGTTAAAAAATATATTAAATTCCATTTCCGTAAGTATTCGGCTTGGCTTGTCAGAGATAAATAAATTAGAGAATCATATTAAGCAAAATTGTTTTGAATAAAATTTTTGTTAGGCTTCTAGGACTAATCAAAAGTTTCTGTTAAACTAATTTAACTTGTTTCATTTATTTATGATTCAGTATCAAAAGGAAAAAAAAACTATCCTAATAGGGTCACTCGCTTATCTGTCTGTCTCCGAAAGTTTGTACCAAAAATACTGAACATATTGACTTGTAATTTGATATAAAATATGAAACTCGATGTTCTGAAAAGGGTGAATAAGAAAATTAAAGTTTTGCAAACTATGTTATGAAACATATCAAATCAGTGACCTAATTGGGAGGGTATTACATATTTTTTATGAATTTCATCAAATAGTTTTAAATTAATTTATAAAATATAGGAAAATTCACTTTAAAACTATCATTTTATTATTATAATGCTATAATGGGAAATATTGTTAACGAAAAATGTATACATAGCATTGTGAACATAAAATGGATCAAATATAATCATTAGAAAAAAATCATCTTTATTGAAAGTTTGATAATATTAATATTTATTTCGGCTAGATTGCCTGAACATTGATGAAAATACACTCTTTAACAGTGAAAAAGTAACAAGTGCTTGAAAAATTCGTCAGTCCTGTTAGGTCCTGGGTAGCTCAGTGGTTATGGGTACGAATCCAATTGACAGGGTACCGGGGACAAAGAGGATTTTGTAAGCATTTTTCATTAAATATATATGTTTCCGATCGCCGAAGAGTAAAGACATCCGATGACATCACGCTCATCTCGTTATATTTTCGTATGAAAAGTGATAAAATGGAACAAATCCACGTTGGTATACACGCCTGCAGTGTTATTAAAAAGATAGTCCTCCAATTTGGACAATCTATTTGGCTTCGTGATAGCCCCTTCGGACTACCCGCCGTTATCAGAAGTGGGATGTAACCGACCAAGTGGACACACTGATGTCATGGATATGGAAAATCTTGTTGCGGTAACAAAATCAAAACTTTTTCGCCCTCAACCACGTTAGTCATAATATGTACCGTCGTCGAGTCACATGTGCATCTGCCCGAATTCGATCCTGACAAAATACAAGAAGAAGCCCTTGAAGCCTTCGTAAGAAGAACCAATCGTTCCTAATATGAAGAACAGTAACCCGAACGCTGCTGTCAAGTTCTTCAATTGTGGAACAGATGGTCACTACTCTCAAGATACCTGTAGCCGAAGAAGATGCAACTGTGGCCAAACTGATGGCTCGTCTGCTGGCATTGCTAGTGAGCGACATCTGCTTCATTTTGCAGTATTTTGGTGAGTCGTTTTCATTTTGTTATGATACTGGAATCGAGTGCTCCCTTATAAAGTAATTAATATCGTGAAGAATTCATAGCAATCGAATTAGTAACACTCTTAAAATTACTGGTTAAGTGAAAATAACATAAAAAAGTGTGATTGCATTGCTGGTTAAGTGGTGCAATCGAGGTTCTCAAACCAGTTTGTTGTTTATGCATACTTTCATTGTAAATAAGATTTGATGATAGGATTTATCAACTCTTAAATTCTTATAACTAAAGAAACTTAAAGTAAAAACGGTCTCTAATTATTCAAGATTGGATTGGTTTCAAAATCTTGCTTTTTTTGAAGTCAGGACTGACCGAGAAAAGAATCTACCGCGCTGCACATCAATTAGATGCCTAGTTAAAACATTTTCATGAAAGTTCAATTCAATAATCAATAATTTCTTATGAAAAGACTGTATAAATCCCATCCAATGAACTTCCCAATTTTTAAGTCGTTTCACAGAGCCTCTGGGGACCACGGTCATAAATAAGGCCCAGACCCCAGCTTCGTCCTGCCTGTTTCCTTTAGAGCCTCTGGGGACCACGGTCTCATGTAAGACCCAGACCCCAGCATCGACCTTTCCCCATCTCCTTTTGAGCTACTGTGGACCGCTCATGACCACAGCATCATATTTGCTACGAGTACAATAATCAATGCAAGTATGCGTGGAGCATTTGCATTGACCAAATATACTTGATAAAACAGCTCATTTTCCTAAACAATTTCCTAAATTTTCCTAAACCTTTCCTAAACAACTTAACTACCGTTTTTATAACAATTGTGATAAAATACCCGTTGGTAATAAATTTGATGTTTAAGAAATGATGGTCGAAATCTAGTTCAAATCAAAATTCCCAAATGACTAGGTTTACATTTTTTTATTGTAATAGAAAAAAAAATCTTGAACAGAAATTATAGACCCATCGTTATTTTCTCTAGCTCCTCCTTGGTGCGGAAGGCTCTTATAATCGTTGGTTACATCTTCCGCACACCGAATTCGAACTGAGCAGAAGGCTAATTGACTACATTTAAAATCTAAAGCAAAAGTGGTTTAAGCAATAATACAACGTTTCAAATCAAATCAAAATCGTTTATGTCCAAGCTGTTACATAACACTTTTGAAAGTCAAAAATTACGCCAGCGGTTCACAAAACTACGACGGGAGACCTTGTACTGAGAAGAACCGGCAAGAAACTCAGCAAAGGCTGCTATTTTCTCCCTTTATTATTTTACCCAGATAAGTCTTGTTGGAAAGTGACTTCATTTCATTACATTATCAGAAATAACAAGATATATATTTTCTTTTAGTGATTAATATGCCGATTGCCGTATTATATATAATCATTAATAAATCCATATTCAGTATTCGTAATAAAATAAAATGGCCGAAATTAAGTCCAGAGCAGACTCATCCCCACTGGTAGCACCCGTTCACGAGCATGCCATCCAGCCAGCCATCGCTTCGCTAAACTATATTTTAGGGAACGTTACGACCCGACGCACACGACACCACCGCAGAGATTTTTAAGGGAGCGTGACTGCTATAACTTAAATTCCTAGTACTTAACTAAAAATATAGTAGTTAAGTAACTAGTACTTATGCAGTGAATTAAGGAAGCTAGTTAAGTTAAGCTAGGACACGGCACATAATAAAAAAAAACAGTGTTAATCACATTTGGTTAAAATATCTAACACCATGCCTTCTTGTAATTTAGATATTCTTTAACGGTATAATGTCTCAATCTCAATCTCTTTTCGAACAAATGATGATTTGAACGATCAAGAAACATAATAAAAACGTAACTCAACCCGCCGAAAGGTTCCAGTTAGCAGTTAACTCTTTGGTTTCATTTTTCAATAGCTTGCAAGGTAATATTTGTGTTTAACGCTTGCTTTTGGACAATTCAATTATTGCCTTTGGACAATTTAATTTATGCTCAATTCGAGAGACCTTTCGACTTGATATCGACTGTACAATCGACCTTCGTAAAAAGAGTCGAGTCGAGGAAAAATTATCTTCATGCTAATTTCTATTTTTCGGAATAAATTAACTGAATGTCAGCTTATTTAAAAAACCTTCTATTGAATCTTTATGTCTGTCTAAATTTACTTAACATGGGCCATTGAAAAAGTACTTCCGGGTGTTCTAATAAATTAGGTTCATGTTCATATAAACAACGTTTCCGGAACTCCTCCCGTTTCCATAAATCTCGCTTCTCCATTTGGGCCCTTTTCGTTGTCTTATGCTGACAAGACACTTTATTTTCAAAGGGAACGGGAAACTAAAACGGGAAGGGGTAGAAATCATAGTATTCCTATTTAGCTATCTACGAGTACAATATTCATAAGATAATAAGATATGCGACAAAAGAGTTCTTAATTCTCATACAGAGAGTTGAATCAGCATCATTTTTAATAATTAATTAGTGTTCACAGTGCTATACAAACAGATATTTATATGTTGTTTTTTTAGCTTAAAATTATACATCAGGAATAAGTTGATAAGTCGGTTTTTCGTTATATCATCATGGATTGCGAACAAATGGCCTAATTGTCTGATTTTAAAATCAATCTAATAATCTATACTCCATTCATTATAACATTAGAAAAAGGAGGATCTCAGAAGCAGCAGTGCATAACATTTTATTTACAATATAAATTAAAAAAATATTTATAATAGTTTGTTGAAATTTTGAACTTTAGGTAGTCTGAAAGAGTTGGGCAATTTAACATTTTCTCGGGGTTGAGATGAGACTAGCATTTTCTACATTCATCTTTTACTGAGAACCAACATGGAAATAAAACTATCTATCTGTTGTTTTGATTGATTCTAATTGTGAGTGTATATAATTTGAATTTACTTATATGTATGCCCAATAAGTATAGGTAAACAAAATTAAATTTTTATTATTACTGTTATAACATTTATTCAGATATTATTAGACTATTGATTAAGACATTGGTGAAATGTCAAAGGTAATTGTCATTGGTGAAATGTCAGGCTACATGCCTGCACCGGAATCGCAATTTAGCAAAACTTAACAACAAAAAGATAACAACTAAAACAAAACTATAAGAAAACAACAATAAAATAGTAATTACTCAATCACCGAAAATGGCAAAACAACAAGAAAAGCAGTAGCATTCACAGTTAATGACAATCCCAGATTACGTATTTTGACTATTATGAATAAATCATAATCTGACAAAATTAAAAAGCAGTACTGTCGAAACGTTTGAAGGGATTAGGCAACGTTTTAAATTTGGCAAAGTAATAGTGACATAAGAATCGTGCCGAAACTATCTAACCCTGCTTCTTTAGGTTCTTTAAGATGAACACTTTTTATTGTTATAATTATTAAAAGTTTTAAGTCAGTCAAATACTCATAACTTTGTTTAATATATAGCTTAAAAGACAACTGTTAAGTATAGCAGCTGGTATTTAAGTGGATATCTAGCAAATTAACCATTAGTCTTAAGAGTAACATGATTGTTGACATTTTTTCACAAAGTATACCATAAAAGCTCGGTGGCGTAGTGGATTAGCGCCGCGGCCCGTGATTGTAGTCGTTAAGCAACTTTCGCAAGGGTCGGTCACGGGATGGGTGAAAAATTATTATCTCGAGATACTCCGTGCTTCGGAAGGCACGTTAAGCCGTTGGTCCCGGCTGCATTTGCAGTCGTTAATACTCTCCAATCCGCATTGGGCCAGCGTGGAGGGTCATGGCCCATCCTCCTTAACCATCCATAAGGAAGGCCTGAGCCCCTGCAGTGGGGACGTAAAAGGGCTGATGATGATACCATAAAAAGAACCTTATTTTCATTCTGTCTAATGCTATAATGAATGGAGTATAACTGTTTCAAAGGTATATCAATCGTGATAGCGATTTATGGAATGATTACTTCGCTTTTGGAACAAATGATGATTTGAATGATCAAGAAACATAATAAAACGTATTTATACCGGTCGAAAGACCGCAGATGATAACATTTTGTCATTTCACATTCGGTTTCGAAGATATTTGCGTCTAATCTTGCATTAGACAATTCTAATTAACGTTAAATCTTTCCAAAAATTTCAATTACTTCTATCAAAATATCTTTCATATGTCATATTAAAAGGTTTTGCGATACATTTTAAAATTACTCAATTAGACCCCGCTTCATAAAAAAAAAATTATTCCAGTAATTACTAACTTCTGTGGCGTTAAAATAAGTGTCTCATTTTTGTGACGTAATCTATAAAAAAAAGCCCATCCGTAAAGGTGTATCCATTTCCGTTTTTCTAAGAAAAAAATCCAGTTACGATTATTAGATAACAACCGGCAATCAACCTGATATTATATGCCTATGTATTTTATTTCTACAAAAGAGACTTTCCTAATTATTTTCAAAGAATACAAACACATTGATAACTGTGGAAGGAAGTCATTTCGACATTTTCTTCATATGTTTCTAAAGGAAATATTCCATCCTAAATAGAAAAAAAAGATGAAAATATCAGTTGCCAAGTTATTGTAAGATCGGTTAAGAAAGTGGTCTACCAGTTATGACAAAAGTTGCTGTAGGTTCTAATTCTAAGTATTATTAATGTTTTTTTGTCTGAATTTAAAGACATCCTATTAATATTATAAATGTGTTTCTTTGTTTAGATGTTTGTCCGCCAATCACGCCGGAACTACTGAACGGATTTCGATGAAATTTGGTATACAGATAGGGTATTAGCTGACATATATAATACAATATTTTATATAACATATAAAATATTATACAACATGGGGGCCGACGTGCGAAGCCGCTTGCGAAAGCTAGTTTGAAATAATAACCGTTGTCACAATATTATTGTAAATAAACAAAGTTCAACAACCGACCGACACTGCAGTAAACATAAAATTACAAATAATTTCTACCTAGATTTTGACGTTGTAATATTATTAAGGCTCTATTCTTGTCTAATATCTCATCAAATCACTG
Source organism: Diatraea saccharalis (assembly GCA_918026875.4). Classification (NCBI taxonomy): domain Eukaryota; kingdom Metazoa; phylum Arthropoda; class Insecta; order Lepidoptera; family Crambidae; genus Diatraea; species Diatraea saccharalis. The sequence goes on from OU893343.1 coordinate 10,650,279, forward strand.
TTACATTTTTAAAACCGAAATATTTTTCCGAATACACATGGACGAGAAACGGTTATGCAAAAGAATTATTTATCAAATGCTGTTTGAACTGTCGTAATTCTAATACGAAATTCATGTTTTCGATGAATAATAGATATTTGTTTATTGTTATTTTTGCTGCAAGTACACAATAAAATATTTAATTGTGTATTTTTATCGTAAGTTCTCCGAAATCAGTATAATGAAATAAATATATAAATTCAGCAAGGGCTGTTTTTTTCTCCCTATTTTATTTCATATAGAGAGTAAAACAGAAAGTGAGAAATGCCAAAAACTTGCAATTAAAAATTGTGAAACCAACAATTCCGTTACCCCACACAAAATTTTTGTAGAACCTCACAGAGAGGATGTGTCAGAAATTAATATTATTGAACTTTGAAGCATTATTTAATTCAGAGGTAGTACAAAATTCGTCAGTCTATACTAATATAAAAGGTAAAATGATTTGTTTGTATGCATTGAACAGGTGTCGAAAAAATTTAGCCAATTTTTAAAATTCTTTTGCCTACATTATATGCACATCATGAAGGTTACAGTCTAAGCAAGTGAAATCGTAGAAAAAGTTCATCGAATATGCCTATTTCTAATTTTAGTATCGCATAATAACCAATAAGCATTGAAACAGAACTTTAAATAATAACACGAGTGAAATGGAGAGCTAAACAAAATGGCAATAATCTGCATTGAATGAGACTATTTCTGGATTGAAATAGTAAAAAATCAGGTGAAAATATACAGAGTAGTAGCTATCGTCATGATATAAATATAGCAACTTAACTACGAATGAAGAGCTCGTTGACATAGTGATTAGCACGCTTGTTTTGTCAGGCGGAAGGTAGGCAATTTTCAAAGGTCGATCATAGGATGGGTGACCAAAAATATGTTGAAGATTCTTTTTTTTTCAAGACAACTATTGTGTTTGATGTAAGCCGTCAATAGTATTGAAACTAATTTCAAAATCTTTGTCACAGCCAATTCGGTTAAATCTTCAATATTACGCATATCTCGTATCTTTGATTTTATTGAATCTACTGATTTAATAAGTTTTTCTTTTATAATTTGCTCCATTTCTCTACAATATTAACTACTGTTCACTTTAAATGTTTAAATGTAGAATGTGAATAAACCTGTTAAAGAAGTATAGTAATTTAAACATTTATTATTCAAAACTTATAAAGATATCGAATCCGTTTCTGTATCTTCCATTATTTAAAGCAGAATCCTTATTAAAAACTTAAAATTGGTGTGGTAATTTCCATATAGTTGAACACATCATTTTGAACTGTAGCCATGACATATCACTACTGACATGTTCATCGTAAAATGTTTTAAATTAGTATTGTCCTGTTTAAAAACAACTAACAAATTTGCATTGTCTCGAATTAGTTGTTTTGAAATTCTTGAGTAAGCTTGAGATAAATAAAAACAGTTTATTTCTTTATGACGACCCATACAAAAATAATTTTGTATTTATTTAAATTAATGTCATGTGCACAACATAATTTATAAGCGAAACAAGAAGGTTTATGTATTTTGTAATTTGTGGTATTGTCCATAATTTATAAGCAAAACAAGAAGGCTTATGTTTTTTCTAATTTGTGGTATTGTCGGTAGGGACTGCTGTACTTATGATTATAATGATTATGTGATAAACTTTCAAAATCTGCATATATCACAAATTTATGTTTCTGTTGTCTTACAAAATTTGCAAAAAACACTTTACTATATTTATCAGGCAATACAGTTACAGCATTACTACATACTATAAAACAAAGTCGCTTTCTCTTTTCCTATATATGTTTAAATCTTTAAACTACGCAATGGATTTTGATGCGGTTTTTTTTTTAATAGATAGAGTGATTCAGAAGGAATAGAAGTTTTTAATATAATACAAGGGCGAAGCCGCTGGCGGAAAGCTAGTATCTTTATAAACAAGCTAGTTAATTATTGTTTTCGAACAGTAATGTAATTGAAGTAATAAATTTTAAGTAAAAAATTATAAAGAAGATTCCCAATAGGTTTCCCCATGATGTTTAGTCACTTGTATACGTTTCAGATCTTTTATCAAGCAATAGTGACCGCATTTCTTATTTTCTATATACAGTAAAATGGCTTTTTTCTCTTTTTATTTGATATATAAAGAGGTCAGATTTTATTTTTCCTGTCAATACCATACACAGTTACACTTATTGTTCGATTATATTTTATTCAATGACTAAGGATAATTCGATGTGCTAACGAAAGATGTTGGAGCATTTTTGAATTGAACTTTTATCTCTTTCAGAAATTTAACTAAATGATGCCATGCAGGTTTCGCTTTTAGTTTTTAAGGTGAGAATGGATTTGAACCACCTTTGTTTTAGAGTTATGTTTTCTAATTCTTGACACATAAAACAAAAATATTTTTGTAGTGTTTTTAGTTCCTTTCTGATTTTTTTTGTACTGCTTAGTATACCTGTAGGCAACGCGTCGGTATATATATGATGTAAGATCGTTTGTACTATAGGATCCATCTACGGCACCATCACTATCGTCGCTAAGGTATCGCTTTTATTTTTTATCTTTGTCTCTCATTTAGGAAGTTTCCTGAGAATTGGATCTATTGGAATTGGAACTGGATCCATTCCCAGGAATTCTCAGGAAACGGAACCCCAGTGTCTGATACAGACGTTTATAGAAAACCGCTCGAGTATTTTAAGAACTGATGTATCCGAGAACTCCAGCCTAAGACCCCAGACCCATTCCCAGGGAACCGTGCGCCAAACTTCCCAATTTTATACTACTACTATCAATATCAATAAAAAATGTATTTTATTTCTATTCAGTAAATTATGGCGATACATTAAGTTAAATTGTCGCTTGACGTCACATTTGTACGTGTTCCACATAGTTGTGACGTAGCAAGCCCCCACTCCTCAACTATAGTGCCTATTTTCTAAGCCATTTGTTGTTAATTTGAAGCAAAAAATGTAAGTACCATCTAATACTTTTCTTTTATCTAACTGACGGACTAAATACAATTTTGTTTTTATTACTCAGCCATTATCCCCATTATTTCAGTCTCAAATGAAGTATAGATCTCAATCACGTCAAGCAGTAGTAGCCATTTCGTAGCCATTAGAAAGAGAATATAAAGTCTCTTAGAAAAATAAGAAACTTAATTTACGCGTGCGAAGTCACAGGAAAACAGAACAGAACGGTTTTATTATATATGAGAAGCGAGCACACTTTCCCAGGACACAGTAATTAATTACAAAACTTTCTAATTACACAAGAAGGTAAAATTTCATGTAATACTTTTTGCCATCTCGACGTAAATTATAATGTTTACTCCACAAACTAAACAGTCAAATAACTAGTTTTAAACATATCTCTAACAGTTAACTAACGAGATACTACCCAACTTTAACTTGCAAAATTATACTGGATATTAACTCTTCGAATAAAGTTTTTCACACCTACTCGAATCCAATTATATGTCACGAAATGTTAAAGTTAAACAAGTTATTTTACCCTTGCAAACTCATAGGAAATGATAATGTATGGAAGTTCCCTAAATTATAAAATGATTTACTCTACTAGCACTTGGAAATTACATGTAATGATATCTAATTTAGTCCAATAATGCAGGTCGATAAAGTCCGATGAAATACGATTAAGTCCAATGAAATATAGAGCAGCCTCATGAAGTCCAATGATATCCATTGAAGTCGTGTTAGATTAAAAATCATCATAATTCATTTTTAGTACAAAGCGATATATATACTTACAGGATAATTATTATTTTTGTAGCACATGCATTTTATTGCCTCACAAAACTTGTGAAAAGTAAAGTATTCGTTTTTAAAATGATACCTGTCTTAGTCTTGGACTGATTGAATGCTTCGCTTCACTATATATAGATTCTACATGACCCACTAGTAGTCAAAAGTCGTTCGCTCAGGGCGACAATTGTAAAATGGTCCTTTATTACTTAAGTGAATAATCTTCTATTATAGAAATATTAGCGATATCGTCAACTTATTTTCACACATAAAATACCTAGTTCTTATTATGTAGAGAAATATGACAAAATAATAAATTACATTAGGGAACAAGATCTTGGGTCTCACTTAAAGTGATTTACATTTCATCTGCAATTATTTCTTTAATATCTGCAATATTCCTTTTTGTTCCTGATAAACAATTATTTCTTTATAAATGACACTTATGATGGAAACTAAATGGACACTATCATATTTACTGTACATAGAAAAAAAACAGAAGTCTAAGCCGATTACTAAAAAAAACAATATTAATGGGAATTACTCAACACAATGCTATATTCAAGAAATAGGAGCATAAATTCGCAGACATTCCAGTCTTAAACATGTTAAAGTATTTTAATGATTTTCTGGGAAGAGATTTGGCAAAGCGGCGTATTAATAACCGGAAACTCACGCGGAAGCTTAATTAAAGAGTAGAAGATTAGATTATTCCTCGAATACCTACACATAATAAAACCCTGTTACACAGTCGAGAGTCCTTACCGTTTTATGAACACCACCGCCCTGTCCACGATTAGTGCGATCAATTGCGTAAATAATGCGTATATTTTGTGATAATGGTATTCAAAAATATATTTTCAAGCGTTGTGGTGAAAAAAAAAGATTAAATGACAAATACAGTCTTCTTTATAATGCCGTCATAAGAATTAAACAAACGTATATGAAACTTCTTATTAAGGTTCCTAAAACAGACCCCCGAAAGCACACCTGATGTATCATAAAGGAATCGATAAATAAGTCAGAAAAGAGAAAAGTAAAAGTGGAAAGAACGAAAAGTAGCTATAAAGCCGCTTCGCCAATATTTTTTTCCGTTCAAAAGTCCACATAGCAATAAGTGGGAGTCGATTGAAGCGAGCTCCAATGAATAGGAAAAATTACGGACGGTTACTAACTGTAGATCTTTTTTAAAAATAATAGTGACGACCAATTGACGAGCGGTTTTGTTACAAACGTTATCATACGTCAGTTAGAAGTAGAATTATTCATGAATTGTAACAATATTGATATTTTCTGTATTACGGAACATTGGTTAATAAGTTACAATTGCATTTTTAACTTCAATAATCACCTAGTTGGTAGCTCGTTTATTAGGAAAAATTATCAAATAAAAAGTTAAAATTTAAAGAACGTAGAGATATAGTGAGCCTATCGGTTGAGGAAATAATAGAGATTGCCTGCATAGAGCTGGACCAGCTGATTGTACTAAGCGTATATAGACCTCCTTCAAGTTTAGTTTCTCATTATGATCTTTTTGAAACAGTTATGGATGAAGCTTTAAAAAAGGTATATAGCTAAGGCAAACGATTAGTGATTGGGGGTGATTTTAACGTTGATTTATTAGAAAAATCCAATTCATGTACAAGACTTGTAAATCTATTATGTCCTATAATCTTGCACACATGTTTAAGGAGCCTACTAGAGTAACTGCTACTTCGTCCACATGTATTGACAACATTTTTACAGATCTGGTACCACTTTCAAAACAGATAATTAAACAACTACCGTCAGATCATTTTGGACAAATAGTTAGATTTCCGCATAAATGTACGTTTGTGGCTAGGAGAGACATTACAGTCGTGTCAAAAAGTATGAGTCGCTTGGAACGTTTTAAAAATCAATTAGATAGTAAATTGTATCATTTGAAACATAATAGTAATCCCAATGATTTGTACAAAGATTTCTTTGATGTTTATTGTACAGAATTCAATAAGATTTTTGTCCCAAAAAAAATAGTATTAGTAATCCTATAACTTTTAGTATGTGGGCTACACCAGGAATCTACAAAAGCAGAAAAAGGCTCTATGAACTATATGATGAACGTAATTATAACATTATCAATAAGATTTTTGTCCCAAAAAAAATAGTATTAGTAATCCTATAACTTTTAGTATGTGGGCTACACAAGGAATCTACAAAAGCAGAAAAAGGCTCTATGAACTATATGATGAACGTAATTATAACATAAGTGAGGACTTCAAAGAATATGTACGAAATTACGCTAAATTATTCAAAAAAGCGTGTTGTTTAGCCAAATGTTATTATTTCAATGCAAAAATTAAAAATAGTAAAGATAAAGTTAAAATGACGTGTAATATCATAAATAGTGAAACTGGAAGAGAAAACTCCCGGAATATAAATTTTAATTTAAACATTGATAATAAAAAAGTAACATCAGATCTTGAAGTTGCTACAGTATTTGAAGATTTATTTACCGATTTTCCAGTCTTAATTACACAATCTTTGAATTCCTCTTCCACTGTTGCTGAATCTATTTTAAAGGCAAGTTTAAATAATTCTAATAGCCAATTTAAGTTTCAACACGTTGATTTTAAAGATATAATAAAATCTTTTAATCAGCTAAAGAAAAAGAAAACCGCTGATTTATGGGGTAATTCTATTGAAGTTTCTAAATCGGCAATTGAGACAATAGCTCCAATCTAAGCTTATATATTTAATGAATGTACTGATTGTGGTATTTTTCCTGAGCTCATGAAATATAGTAAAATTATTCCTTTACATAAAACTTTAGACCTATATGCGTGCTACCTACGTTTGGTAAGATTTTTGAAAAAATCATGCTGGATCAAATACAAACGTATTTTTACAAGAATAAGCTTATGAATCGACAACAATTTGGTTTTACAAGGGGTCGCTCAACAACCGAAGCCGGTGTCGAGTTAATTTTTAATTAAATTTTTAATATTTAATGCCTGCGAGGATTGACATGATTCGTTAGGTGTTTTCTGTGACCTATCTAAGGCATTTAATTGTGTTTTTCGTAAAACATTAATTAGGAAACTGCAGTTTTATGGATTTAGAGATAACTCATTGGATTTTATTATCTCATACTTGACTGACAGAGTGCAGAGGGTTAATATCAATGGCAAAAGATCCCCTGGATCGAAAGTTAAGATGGGTATTCCGCAGGGTTCAATACTTGGTCCATTCTTGTTTTTGATTTACATAAATGACTTGCCTTATTTCGTAAGGGACGATCACAAAATAGTTTTGTTTGCGGATGACACTTCACTTTTGTTTAAAATTAGAAGAGGGTTACCTCTAAATGAAGATGTGAACAATTCTATCGCTAAAGTAGTACATTGGTTTCATGTAAATAATCTTTCCTTAATTAAGGAAAAACAAAATGCTCAAAATTTGTACTACCTAATGTTAAAAAAGTAGATATAAATGTTAATATAAAAGTTAAAAACATGGGCCTTGTGGTGGTATCCAGTATTTTTAGGAATAACATTAGATTCTAAACTACAGTGGGGCCCACATATTGATATATATCGAGTAGACTTAGCTCTGCAGCATATGCCGTAATGAAAATACGTAGGTTAACAGACATAGATACTACCAGATTAGTATACTTCAGTACTTTCATAGTGTAATGTCGTACGGAATCCTATTGTGGGGTAATGCTGCCGACATACAATCAATTTTGTGCTTTAGAAAAGAGCAATTCGATCAATTTATAATCTTAGGATTAGGAACTCTTTAAACAGTGTTGAATCACGTAGGCACGAGTATAGTGTAGCAGAGGCTTAATAAGTAATTGAAAAGTTTAAACTAATCTGACTTGTTCTGCCGTTTTTAATTCATTATGGTTTACGCTAAAATTTATGGTAACGTAATAAGTTTTCTAAAACTTGTATTGAAACATTTGTCCAGTTACGATAAGTAGTTGCGAAGTTATAAGGAAACAGATGAACATTCTTACATACATATTACATACATACATATCGGCCAAAATCATAAGCCTCCTTTTCGCTTCGCCGTAGTTGGGTAAAAACTGAGATACTATTTCTCAAATAGATTTAAAACTAATTAATACATGGTAAGACTTGGTAGTTAAAATAAATTACAGATATATATCACTTATAACTATTACATATTGTTGCGTACGTTATAGGTATTTTCACGCCGGACCAATATTAGACTAATTCTCGTAAAGCATCGAATTAGTAATAAAGTAAGTAAGTATTTTTATTACTTTACTTTACTTTAGTCGAAGTTTACAGTGCTACAATATAATTTTAATATAATTTTGACGGTTCTAGTTCTATTGTTTTGTCGTTGCTGTTAAGAAATGTTTCACGGACGGTTGTTACATAAAAAAAATGTTTTGTATAACCGATGTGGATAAAGCTAGTTTTAACTCCAGCACTCCCGCCGGTTTACGAGAGATCGGTGGTTTGAGATCAACCTAAGTAGTAAACGAAAGGTAGTTCTTTCAAATATTTGTAAGATTAATATAAGAAGATGAACATAAAGACTACACTTGCATTTATGCATTGATAAAATTGACAGCCTGTTAAATGGATTTTACCTTCGAAATCAGTAGAATATGCGAAAAACTACCCAGTAAAATTATAAACATAATACCCCTAATAATATAAATGAATTAAAAATACCCGAATTACCCATATCTACTTGAGTTTTTGAGACGTCTCTACCTTTAAATTTCAACGCTAATGAACGGCCAAACTAGATGAACAAAAAATAAAGCTTTTGTTTTTCTTATTCTTATTAAATCAGAAAATCAGATCAAACGTACATTTAAGTAGATAGTTACACTATTTAGTACTGCTTTTCTCTTCCTATTTTCCAAAGTCCTTTCATTATTGAGTAAATAGTTGTATGTAATTTTTAACCACAATAACTAAGTACCTAATTGGAGATTTAAAATATACAATAGGGCAATTTGTAGATCTCTGAAAAAAAACATAGAATATTTAAAATTACTGAGAGAAAAAGTTTTCTTTTAATTACCTAGCAATTAAGCTTATTGTCCGTATTACTCCCATGTGACATTTAGGCTGTGTGCACACAGGTGATTTTTTTACATCGCGACTTATTTCACCAAACTAATGAAGTCACCTTATTGTCAAATGCTCAAATCACAGAGCTATTAATATTATAACTAGAAATTAATTACAAGCTTTTATTTAACTTAGGTACCGTGTTAGTTTTTCCCTGTTTGTATAATTGAGTTAAGGTAGGATAGGCGTGCAAGTGTGAAAAAGTGATTTTGAAATAAATTAGTTAACTTTGTAGTACTCAATCTCAAGAGATACGGGGGATAGAAAAAAGACAAGAAAATTAAAGGAAAACGAAAGGAAAGTTTTTGATCAAATCTTGTTAGCTAAATTCTATATGCTTCCCGGTTTAGCATAATGCGGAAATTTCACATACATCTAACATTATTGACAATGCAAAAATTATATAGAATGGAATTGGTTAGATGATGCAACCGGTAGGTACTCATGGGACGGCTGTAATTATTTAAATATTGGTCTTTATTGACCAATATAAAAATGGCACAAAAGGCGGACTTAATGCTAATAGTATTCTCTCCCGGTTAACCTTTGGGAAAATTTACATATAATTACATATATATAGTAAGTATATACATATACACACACACACACACACACATATATATATATATATATATATATATGTGTGTGTCATCATCATCTTCATCATCTTCATTTGTATATATATTATATATATATATATATATATATATATATATATATATATATATATATATATATATATACAAATGAAGATGATAGTCTTCACAAGCCTGGCAAAAGAAAGGCGTGGACTTCTTTTAAAGATAAATTTGGTTTCGGGGAGACTGTTCCACAGTCGAATTGATTGAAGATTAAATAAGTTGGACATAAGGCCAGTGTAAAAAAGAGGAGTGAATATTGAGAGGGAATTTGAAGAAAGCAGGTGACAGCAATAAGTGTCAGAGACATATTGAAATTTACACTTTAAGTACTCTGGTGTGTGAGGATTGAAAAGAATAAAGTATACAAAGCAACCGCTTTGTATACTTTCGCTGTCTCTCACTTTCGCCATTCAGCTCCGCTGTCGAATAGGAAGCCATTTTAGCTGAAACCTATTAGAGGAAATGAAGGATGAATGGAGGATAAGAAGGAATCTTGTCAATCAAAGCTTGTTTTATAAAGAAAGGCAAAATTCGTTCCCTAAAATAATTGGCAATCTGATTAGTAAGTTATCATACATTCGATGTGTTCACATACACGTTTCTTGCACGTAAACTGTTGCTCATATAAACAATTATCACATAAAACGAACAACAAAGAAGCCCGTGTTAGCCCGTTGGATGTAATGGCTGTTTTATTTCACAACGTATATATAACTCGTTAATTGTGAGTATAAAACTGAAAACTAAAATTTGCACGTTACAAAGGCAACCTCGAAAATGTTGACGCAATTGTTCAATAAAATTATACATATCACCTATAGCATTATTTCGTTTAGATAATAATATACCTACATATAAATTGTATTCTTGTGGAACAAATATCCGACGCAATTAAAGCGTCTTCGGCCTCAAAGTTTAAAACATTGTTAATTACTAAAATCTTGCGTAAAACAACTTTTCGATGAGTTTAAATGGATATAATTTTCGTCTTAATGAATCAAAAGTAGGTACATTTACAATAAAAAGAAATCCTTTTAATAATAATTAATATTTGTCTTAGAATGTAGGAATTAAGAGTCACAGTGGATTGGAGTATTTAATATATTTCACGTTGTAAGCACATAAAAGTCAGACGAAAGTAAAGAAGAGAGTGACATAAAAACAATAAACAGTGTATAAAATACTAATTCAAAAGGTATACGAAAAGATGCCAGTATCTGATTAATATAGAAAAAAGGTTTTATCTACAGTAAAATCGGTGCAAATTTGACGGAAAAACGTCAAACGTCTTACGAAAGTATGTATTTAGTAATCGTCGGATCTTTTCATAATGAAATTTTTTTGAAAATCATTTCATATGAATGTTAATTCTGACGTTCAGCGACCGACAATTCTACGGCAAATTATCCCGCCAGATATGCATCAAACTTTACATTCAACAGAAGTAAAGTGAAACTCAGGCAATTGACTTGCTTTCTTGTTGTGACAAGATAACCCATCTACACTTTTCAATACATCATTGGTTTCAATTTAGGGGTAATGCTTCTAATTATGCGGAGTGTGCCCTTAATTCACCTACTAGTACTAGCTTAATTATTTTGGATTGAAAAATAAATTTCATGTATTTCGATAAACAACTATAGAGTATTTCAAATATCTTATTACCAGTAGCAATTGAAAAACTTCGAATATATTTTTATTTCCCAGATTACAAGAAAAACTCCAGAGCTGTCAGAATAAAAATGGAATAAATTTCTTTTAAGTGCGATGAAGCCGTAAATAGAAATCGTAAAAAATACGTTAACATTAAATCCGAATATCAATTAGTTAAAGTATTATTTTATTACAAACGAGTATCTATTATTTTCTAATCTAGCGTTAGATTTGAAATACAATATTACCCATTGAAAAAGTAATAAAAGCTTTATTGGAAGTTAAAATTACGTCATTTTTTCACTGTCGTTTGAATTTGAATATTATATATAAAGGAAAATGTTAATAGCGCTCTGTCTCATTTTAAGTAACACGCCGACTTCAAGGTGTCGCCATCTCTGACCCGGGTTCGATAGATCAAATTAACTTTTCTACATATTAAATTTCCTATTGCAATTATAAGTATTCGCTGGATGCAAAATTCTAGGTGAGGTAACGCAATCTATGGCAGCGCTTAAGGTGGCCAAAAGTAAAAACATTGCGAGCTTTGTCATCTGTCATACCATACTATGTAACTTGCATTTCTTTCCACTGAATTAACGTGAAAACTGTTTATTCACAAAACGAAAAAAAATAAATGAAAGGATTTCTTTAATTTTAAGTTAAATCTAAATCATAATTTGTAAAGCAATCGATACAACAATAAATAAACTCTGTAAAATATTCGTACATTTTCTCAATAATAATATATATTTTTTATCAAATCAACATTACATATATTTTAAAGTAAAATAAAATTCAGATTGATTACTTTTGTTATTATTATAATCATTTGTACAAGTATTTTCTAAATATAATGACTAAAACTAATGTTTATGTTTCCTTTTATCACTTAGGTACTTAAGTCGTACTGTATTCAGCTGCGATCAAATTAATATAAAAATAAAAACTCAGTCGTAATTGAGTTCCAACGGAGATAAATAACTTACTTTAAAAAACATAAGCATTGCAAGGTATAAAAGTTTTTACTTTATATTGGAAGTGATATACATAAACCCGTTCCTAATAAAAATACTAATATCTTTCTTAAAACCAAATTTCATTTATTACTAACGATACAGGGATATTTATATATATTTAGTTTAATTTAATGGAGCGTTAATTTCTTGTTTAACAGTAAAATTGCATCTAAAAATAAGCTAGAGAAATTCAGATATACCCAAAACAAATCTTATTTTTATATTAAATTTAGTTACCTTATTTAATTTGAATGATTAAAAATAATTAAATAACCCTCTATATACCCAAATCATATTATCACAGTAGTTTTGTAATATAAATTAATAGATAATTTTTTATTTTAATGTTTTGTCTAAAATTTCAAAGCGTCAAAGCTACCAAAGTTGAGAACGCTAGGTGTCGCTGAAGTTGTGCACATAGGCAATACCCTTTTATAAAATCAATATACTACTAATTATTTAACACCATATTCAACAACAAACCCTGACATTTTATAAAAGGAATAAGTAACAAAACTATAACAGTAAAATAAAAAATATTACATATTCATTACACGGGTATTATCATATTACTATTCGACGCATAATTACGAAGTCATATGAAACATCGATCATTGATTGTTCTAAACCTAATTGAACAAAACAGGACGCGAAATCGTGATAATGCAAGCACTCTAGCATCTCACAGAAATGTATTAGGCCCATGTAAAGATGCAACGCTTTCACAGTAATCGTAATAACTTGCGACTAATTAATTAAAAACAGTTTCTTCCTACGATTCGCTATTTTCTGTCCCTATCTGTCTCCTTATCGGATGCAATGACATAGAAGGAACGATCGTTTGGCTTAACCCCCACTCTTAAGACCAACAGAGACTACTCTCTCACTGTAACTACAGCCATAGTTATAAAAACGACTTATTGATTTCGTTAATGAATCTGTTGATATTCTTTTATAATTTTCTTGTTTAGGTATTTACATATATACCTAATCAGTCGTGGTTGTTGTAGTTTTCTGAATTATTTAAGTCAGACTATATTTTAGACAAACAAAGACATTTCCAAAAGAAAAGAAACCAAAAATTGCGAAGGTTCGAGTCCCGTTTCAGAGTACCTGGTGCTGATGGTTTCATAAAAATTAGAAATCAAAATATTTAATTAAATGAAAAAACATATAATTATAAAAGAATATCAACTTATTTATACTATATCAACTTACTACTTACATTGAAAAAAACAATTTAATGTTTTTGTTTTTATGGATAGTTATAGCCCATTTATAGCAAGAGAGAGGTGGTTGCTCTGCAGAAAAAGTTAAAAACTCGGTATACAAAGATAAATACAATGTAATCAAGAGTCAATACAGTACTATAATGTACACGTTTACATAATAACGAGTATGTCGTCAGACATCAGATTATAGATCACGCAAATGTAACCTGTGTTTTATTGTTTTGATAAAATATATGTTATATACTTCATACTTTGCTATTAACTTGGTGAGTATATTATTTCTCAACATTGTTAATTGCACAACCATGGCATAAACATTGCTAGACACATGTCTATTCAGATTTCTCCAGGGTTTCGCAAGTTAAAACGAAAAGACGGAAAACTTATTTACTATTTGACTTCGGATTTGTCTATCACAGCTGTTTTTCTTCGAAAGTAATAAGTCTATGGGATTATTTGGTACACCATAGCAGCTTATAAACTAAATGGCCACAAAAATCATTTTACACAAAATAATTTTTTTTTAAGTGGCAAAATAAGTTATTTTCTTATTTCACAAAAATGTCGAAATGCGTAGGCTAAAAAATATGGCTAGTTTCGGGCATATTTTTAAATAAAATTTGAGGCCCTTTTATTCATAATATTATGTAACCCAACGATGGCCGTTTAGCGGCTTTGTATGAATTCCAAGCATGGCTTTTTTGGAGGTAAATTATAGACTAAGTATATTTTTTATTAATTTTAGGCCCTGTTTTATTCAGTTAAGTTTAGAACAATTATCGATATTTCATATGACTTCGTAATGACGCGTCGAATAGTAATATAATAATACCCGTGTAATGAATATATAATATTTCTTATTTTACTTTTATAGTTTTGTAACTTATTCCTATTATAAAATGTCGTGGTTTTGATGTTGAATAAGGTGTTAAATAATTAGTAGTATATTGATTTTATAAAAAAAAATACCTCAGTTTCAAAGTGACTCAAATAGTTGTAAAATTTTCTATAAAGGGGCTATGTGCACAACTTTAGCGACATTTAGCATAATCTACTATACATTATACATTTTATACATTAAAATCAAAAACGATCTATTAATTTATATTACAAAACTACTGTGATACTGTGATTTGGGTGGACAGACGGTTGTAAAATTATTTTATGTAAAAAATATTTATTGTTTTGGTTATATCAGAATAGGGATGATGACTAATTTTTGTTTGTTTGTCCGTCAAGTAGAGTGTTAAAAAATATTAAACACGTATTTTTTTATTTTTTTCGTAATCATAAAATTACGACGTTATACATTGAGTTGAAATTTCGCATGACGTCACGTTAAAGTACGTTTTCTACTCAACTATGACGTAGCGAGCCCCACTCCTCAACTTTAATGCCTGTTATCTAAGCTATTTCTTGTTAAATTGAAGTAAAAAAAAAACTTTTCTATTATCTGACTGACGGACTAAATAGAATTGCATTTTTTTTACCCAGTCATCATCCCTATTTGTGTAGCTCATTTTTAGTTGCAATTTTACTGTAAAACAAGAAATAAAAGATCCTTTGACGACTTCATTAAATAATTCTAAACATATACAACCTGTATCGTTAGTAATAAATGAAATATGGTTATAAGACCGAGATGAGTATTTTTCTGAGGAACGGATTTGTGTATATCACTGCCAATATAAAACGAAAACTTTGATAACTTGCAATGCCTATGTTTTTTAAAGTACACGTTATAAGCTACCGGATATTATACGGAAGGTCTCGCTGAACAGGTGTTTGGTCAGACGTGCGTAAATATAGACGATATTTTTATTTGTCTCTCAAAGTATTAAAATCAATCACTCGTAATAATAATCTATATTTATAAACGTGTATAATTAACACCTTCATTGATTTCTTAAGAAACAACGTAATGTGTAGGATGAGAGATGAGAGAGTTACATCAATAACATGATACAGTTTTTGTCCGTGACTTCGTTCGCTTGAAATTACGATTTTCAGTACTCTACTTTCTGGGCTTTCTTTCAATCTATTTTTTATAAAATTAGGTACTAGCTATTTTCTAGCAACCTTGCCCATGTAAATTATAGTCTATATCACTCGCCTATAATGTAGCTTCCCGAAAGTGAAAGCATTTTCATTATCGGAATAGTATTTCCGAAGATTACCTATAAGATTAGAATAGATAAAAAAATCTTATAAGTAGTTAAATGAAGAAAGTAGGTAATATCCAAATATAAAAACGTAAGTGAATGAATGATACCCTATCAAAACTTTTACCTTTTTTCACTCCTTTGGGGATTTTATTCTTTGAAAATCAGACTAAGTATTTACTTAGTTTATTCTAATAAAAACTACGCAATGTCCTTCCCATGGGCTCACAGTATCTTCACGCTTCAACTAAATCAGTATAACGGATTACCTAAGCGTGAAAACGGTACAGATAGACAGAGTGACAGTCTCAGTTATACATGTAATATAAAATTATGATATGAGACTATCGACATATTGTTGTGGGATGTGTTTGTTAATATCGGCATTATTTTCATTCTACAAAGAGAGTAAGGCCATATCATATTACAATATACTGTCTAGAGAATACCGAGACATTTTTCTAAGAATTCATATTTTGTCTTTCTTTAAATATTAGGATATATTTTGTATTACTTACATACAAAATATATCCTAAAATTTAAAGAAAGAACTATGATATTTTCATATCATGTCTATAATTTTATGGCTCAATTATACTGGTCAGTGACGTCTGCGTGCGAGTTGCGGGCAATTAACTGTAGCTAACTTTCATTGGTCGATCGGAAATACATGAATGGATCAATTACAAAATGTAAAATTACTTTAACTGGAATTTAGCTTTATCCTACGGCAACCTCCACTGTTCCTTTATTTTCTTTTTCTATTATCATTAGCTATTAATTTGAAAATGACATAGGTTTATGCAAATGACGTCATTACCGTAAACAGCTAATTTTCTTACAACCATTCATCTTGTCAAAAGACACCCTGAACGGACGGAAAGTAAAAAAGACAACGATACCAGTGTTTTAACTTGATTACAGAATATTTTAATTTTTAACCTAACTTCGAAAATATTTAAACAACATTCTTTCATATTACCTAATCTTTGACATTGGTAATTAAGTCATTAGTTGACTAATAATTTAATGACCTTTAATGATAGTAATAATCAAATTAGATGTCGCCGATGCATCAGTGTATTCGTATTTCTATTGTTGAATTGGCGTATTCATTGTCCATACCTCGGTTGTTCGGTCCCGGTACAGTCGTGGGTTTTAGTGTTGCGACATAGTTCACCATTCGGACACACGGTGGACCGGCTTTTTGATCTGTGTTGAACTGAGATCAGTGACCTTTCTGATGTACGAGTATTCACGACGACGACGGTATAGAGAGTCCAGCGAGTCCAGCGAATCGAGCGACAGTGGAGATGAATGGCGTATAGTCAAAGAGTTCAGGCGGAAACGACAGGTACTAACTTAATTATTATTAATATAAAAAGAATCTCAAGTACTTTCGAATCTTCCTTTATTTTTTACATACCACACGTTTAGAATTTAGACGGAGTACGGAAGTAACGACATTTATGAAAACCATATCTTAACTATTGAAATCAATATTAAAAATTTCAATTTACAATGGTTTTTCCGCGACTTCGCCCGTTTATAGATTAAAGCACTGCTTAAAGATCAGTATTTTCATAGATTACCCTCTACAAACAAAATCAGAAACTTTATATCTTTAAAAAAATAATATAGATTATGTGTGACAAATATATAAACAAAACATTTATATTAGATTACACATCAGCCAGCACACGTTTACATCTAGAAAATATTTCTGATCCTTTATTAAGAAATGTTATTCACTTCTGTAGTTTATAAGCAAATGTTGACCAGCCCAAAATCGCACTGGCTTAATTTACACGGATTTACTTCAGCAAATTTACCTAAAATATAACATAATTCTAACGCCAAATTCATCGTCATAATTCTTTATTTCTTCATAAAAATTAGTTTGATACTTTTAACTTTTTGCATACAACAACCCTAGTGTATACGTCATATTAGACACTTTTATTGCTATGTCTCTTTTCTTCTAGACAAAAAAATACATAAAAAGACAAGACAAGACGTCTTGTCTAGCACTCTTCAAGACAAGAATAATGTAATGAACTCTATAAACTGATAGAGTACATATAAGTAAATAAATAAGGACAGAACTCATTGTCATTTAGACTATAAGTGCGAGTTGGACTCGCGCATGAAGGGTTCCGGAAACGAGCAAAATAACATTTGTTGTACTAGAGCCCTCCTTAAATATTACTTAATTTTAAAATTACTATATAAATACATATTCTGTAAACATTTCAAGCGTCTACCTGATGACGTTATCAATATTGAGTAAAAAATAAAGTTTGTTGTATGGGAGCCCCTTAAATATTTATTTTATTCTATATATCATCTGTTAAAATTTCAATTGTCTATCTTTCACGGTTCATGAGATACAGACAGACAGCGAAGTCTTAGTAATAGGGTAACCGTTTTACCCCTTGAATACGGAATCCTAAAAAGGTTTTAAGGAATCAAGAAGTTTCCAAAAGAGCCAAAGTAGTCTTTAGTAAGATTAGGGGAATAGGAAACTTCAAGAGGAACTTTTGTAGCCACGGATGATTACTTACTTCGACTTGGAACGGTGTCATGAATCTATAGGTAGGTGTAGCAACACTTTCTCCATCCTAACCGTTGTTCTCGTAGAAAATTAAAAAAAATATATATAAAAACAAAATAAAACCTCCAAAAATTATATTACCATTCACCGATGACGAAGATATGTTGTTCTTATGTATTAAATTAATTCAAATTCTTGTCATATCAAAATAGCGTCATCATACCTACTTCTAAACTACTCGTATTATAACAGCTTCAATTATTATACAATCAAAGGTCTTAATAAAGATACATAACCTACTTATAAAAAAGCAACGGCCATTTATTGAACCATTAAAATTAATTTATATGTTAATACTAAGTACAAATATAGAATTGTACAGTCAACAGCATGTCTGGTAATACAAATCTGTCAAATTTTCCTACTCGATTTTATACTTTAATATATTAAAAGCAGACGGCAAAATCAATTGCAGAACTTTGATTAGTGACAATCTGACTTGCAGCCGTGTGTACATAACTTAATGATCTCAGATTATGATTACAATAATATTTCTATAGTCTTGGTTCAAAATCAAGATTACATTTGTAATCGATTTGAAAAAGGAGGAGCTTCTCAATTTTTCTGAATGAGTTTTGAAATGAAATAACACGAATCTTCAATTATTCATATTGAAAATAGACTTGTGTCCTACAAGTGAAAATACAGGTTTTTGTTATGTCTGCAAAAAATATGAACCATTTAAAGTTATAAATGTTTAACAAAACAAATTTTAAGTCACTGATTTGGAAAATATTACGCTTTGAAAAAAGTAAAGAAAATCTACTACAAAAATTTGCTAAAATACATAAGGCATTAAATTAGATATAAAAAATGTTACAACTTTCATTATAACAGCTATGAACATAAACGCACAAATAACAAAGATATTACAAAAATTGTCCAGACGCCCATACATTTTTCGCTATTGTAGCACCGTGTGACGTCACTGAGTGCCTTGAATTTGTAGGCAGCGTTTTCGGCCAACTAGCAGCAGTTCTACAAACACAGCACCGTATATCCGAAACTATTAATCGCAGACATGCTGTTACTTCGACATTATTTCTCAGATGTTAATGGACTATTTATTTATGAAATAAAACAAGTTGTCAAATAGCCTATTAATGTATACAATATAAATAGTTCTTCAAGACAATTTATATCTACATATTAAATTGTAATGTGATTAGGTTTTGATCTTTTCTGTGAGTATCTTAGTCTTTCACTTACGCAAGTTAATCCTGGATTTTATTTACAGAAGACTCGATTAACCAAACTGATTACTAACGTAATTCATTTGTGAAGATAATCAAAACTCCGTACAGTAATTGTATAAAGAAAAGCATTAGTTCTGTAATGTCAAATGTGTACCTATAATATAATGCATATTATTTAGTATTGGTAATACAAACACAGATGGGTACTAATTTAATCTAACATTTGCAATTTGAATTATTCATAATTTAAATAAATAATAATTGAAGCTAATTGAATAATTGAAGGTACAAAAAAAAAACAACATCTGTTTCACCACATGAAAGCAATAAATGAGTTTGAGTTTGAGTTTGAGTTTGAAGCAGTTTAGAGCAGACTATTTAATTTCGTGTGTAGTTTAGTTTATAAGTGGCTGTTTTTCTGAGATTTCGTCCGCAAAAACTTTTTCGTAGATGAATGAATCTGCCAGCGGCATCGGCCTCATGGTCTTATATTGTAGATACATATAAACGTTCCTCTTATATCACTCATATTTTTGATAATATCACTTGATTTTTAGTTCATAGACAAGTTATTTTATATCATTTAAACATTAGCTAATAGCTCACTTTAATAACATATCCAATTATATGATGTAATTATATATGTTACTCCGTGGTCATGGCGCTTGTAACATCGCGTTAATGTGACTGCAATAGTACTACAAATAAGAATCACTGATAATAACTAATTATCATTCTAATGTTAATGACAATGAAAATTTAACACGAATATTTGTCGTAAAGTACTTGTCATTGTTATGCAACTTTCGCAATGGTCGGTCATAGGATGTGTTACCAAAATTTTTACTATCGCGAGCTTCTCCGTGCTTCAGAAGGATGCTTAATCAGTTGCTCCCGACTGCGACTGCAGTCTTTAATACCCACAAATCCGCACTGGACTCGCGTGGTGGGTAATGACCCGTTCTCGCTATTCGGTTTGTTTCGGTTCTATCTATAGGGTAGGCCTGAACCCCAGTTGGAACATTAATAGGCTATTTTGTGTTTGATTGTCAGCTGAAAATCTGTAGTACCAAAGTTTTATTATTTTTAATGTAATCAGTTATAATTATACTATCAATTTGGTATAATTATAACTGATCCCATTATTATTCGAATTATTTTATATACGTATGCCTATATTTCACCTAGAAACTCTCTATTAAATTAAAATTCCTTGCTTTCAGTATGATACACTTCTATTTTAGAATCGAGCAATAACAAGTTGATTGGGAAATGTGTGGTCCTAGGATTGCCAATTCTAGATTAACGCTAATGTTATAAACGGGCATATTAGACGTTTACTAACGTTAAATGCGCGAATTAATTAGTTTTCCTTTTAAATTTCAATTGAAATTGAGGTTACTATGACAGTAGATACAAGTTTGTGCAGCATATTCCAATGGCATTTTTCAGAGTATTTAAAAAATCGCCAATGCTACAAATAAAATGTTTTATAATTTAAAAATACTATCAATTTTTATACATTGAGCAGTTTTTAAGCGACATCGCCCAATGTCGTAATCCGATTAAGTAAATGAAATCATTGTAGAAACATGTTATTTATAATAATATAATAGAGCACAACGTCAGAATTTGAATTTATAATCGAAATATAAATTTATTCAGACCTGAGGGTCTGTATAAAATGCAAAAATATGATTGCGCCATAAATATTATAATTAACATTATAGCATATACCATTATTAGATCTATCGATTGTGGCCATTAGGTATTCCCTTTCACAGAATAATATTAAATGAATCTTTACGAATTTCTGTGAACACTTCAGAATTGTAACAGTACAGAAATAACGTTTCATTCCCATTAGATGTCGAAAGATGTTATTATAAGTTACTCATTAGCCATCATGTGCTTTTATCATATATTCAGTTTCGATGACACGTGTAATTTTTCTTATAAAAGAAGCCAAAGAGCGTTTTTCATCTAAAGTTGACACGTGTAAAAATGTCGACTGAAGGACTTAATTAACATTAATTAGAAGCTTTACAATATATTTTAGGAAAATCATATTACATATTAAGCGATCAAGTAAGACATCACTTAGTTACTAATTTAATGAGTTTACCATTAAACCATTCTTCCCTTAATTAAAAAAAAAACAATTTGCATGCTTATACTAAATAACTCGTACGAATTAACATGATACGTGAGGGCCTATTCCGGATAATTTTGAATCATTCTTATAATTTTGTATAATTCATATCCGTGAAGATTATCAGTAAATCAGGGGCAGTGTAGAGTTCTACTTCCATTGCATCAAAAATTATCGAAATATGCGTTTCATTGGAATCATATTAGCATTTCGAAAATAGACAATGTTGCGTGTTCGGGGAAATAAAATAAGCCCTCGGGTGTCATTAATTTATACTAGTGTAACGGGTTCGGTAACTTCGATGTTGGTAGTAAATGAAACGGCTAACTAGGCTTGACAAGTATATTTATGGTATAAACGAAAAACTGTATAAAAAAAAAGAATATAAAAACAGTTCGTAATGTACTACTAAAATTATGATAGTTTAAGTACTAAATAAAACAATAACAAACCCCATTTCTGGATTTTCCTTAATAGCTGGAACTTAGCCTGGTAAATACAGACTCATAAATTCACTTAACGTGTTTATTATATATAAAATACCCTAAAATATATAACTTTAATATTTTTTAATTACAATAATAACATATTGTGTACTGTTAGAAGAATTTCACGAACTGACATTCAGAAAGAACAAATTAAAAATTTCAAATAACTAAAAATGAATAATATAATATAAATGATCTTAAATATCAAAGACAAAAAGTTTGACAAAAATCAACAGTGAGGAACGCATCGCTATACTAGTAGTAGGTATATTTTGAAGGTACATACATAAATGATATTACTATTTTATAAATTAACTCCACTTAGTAAGACCACAGATCATACAGAAACAAACAAATTTCTATTTAAGAAGTTTAATATTGTTTTAATCGCGTACGAGGATAATTGAATGAAAAATAATTCCATCGAAATCTCTTTATTTTAATTTTATGAATGTATTTCCTCAAATGAGAAAAAAATTATCATAATAACAAAATGAACCGTGTATTATTTGCAAATTTAATTTTTATTATATTATAGTATTTTCTGTGCTATCGAGGATAATATAAGGGATTAAAGTATGAAATTTTATTCTAATAGATTCCTTGAATTGACATAGATCTTCATGGTTTGAGGTTTTAGAAAGAAACTTTTTTCAAATTCACACTATGATGTCCTTCTTTTAAAAAATTGGAAACATTTGAATATCGACTTTCAATTGTTTTTGTTATTCAACTTAATAGACAAGAAAGATTGATACTGCGAAAATTGATTTTTTAATATGAGTTCCGACGCGGAAGTAACGCGGCAGAAACAGCCCGCAATATCAATGTTGCGTTTGGAGAGGGGTTTACTAATGAATGCACCGCGCCATTTTGGTTTAATCGCTTTCGTGATGGAAACTTCGACTTGAAGAACGAGCCACGAGGAAGACCGGCCACATAGGTGAATAACGATGAAATAAGAAAGATGGTGGAAGCCGATCTTAGTTAAACTACCCAATTAGCGGCATGGTTTAACCTTACCTTACCCACAATATTGACTCATTTGCGTCAAATTAATAAAATAAAAAATACGAAAAATGGATTCCTCGTGATTTAATTGATCTGCAGAAAAAACTTGTGTGTTGAAACTTGTATTGTCTTGTTGAATCGATTCAGAAATGAAGGAATATTGGATCGAATTTTGACATGTGATGAAAAGTGTATTCTTTATGATAACCGTAAAAGAAAAATGCAATGGCTGACCCCAGGTCAAGCGCCACAACAAAACTTACCAATAAAAAGGTTATGGTAACTGTTTGGTGGTCTTAGTATGGTGTTATTCACTATAGTTTTCTCCGATCTGGTCAAGCAATAACGGCAGATGTCTTTTGTACCGAACTCCGAACAATTTTGGCAAAATAGCAGTAGCCCCGTCTCATGAATCGATCTTCACCATTATTACTTCATGACAACGCGAGACCTCATACATCACGGGAAACCGTTTTTACCCTTCAGGAACTGCAGTTAGAAACCATTCGTCATCCTCCGTATTCGCCAAACCTTGCCCCAACGGACTACCTCTTTTTTCGTGATTTGGACAATTATCTTCATGACAAGAAGTTTTCTTCCCAGGAAATGCTTTCACACAGTTTGTGCAGTCTGGATCCTCAGAGTTCTCTCGTTAAGGCATAAATGACCTTCCAATTAGATGGCAGCAATGTATAGATAATAATAGTAACTATTTTTTATAAATAAATTTGTTTTAAAAATTAAAATATAAACAATTTTGATTTTCAGTACAAATCGGCAATTTCATACTTTAACCCCTATGTATAGACTGGGAAATTATATACAACTGGTTGTTAATCTTAGGCAGAAGGTAACGGTAATGGTTGCTCAAATAAGCGTCACACATCTCTCCGCTATTAATTTTAGCTTTATTAATATACTACCATTAGTTACGGAGAAATTTATATATTTAAACTTTTTATGACTTGCATTATGTCCACCGAATCCTTCGTAAGCCAGTTTCAAAGTGAGCGATCTCTGAGATCTCGGATTCGATTCCTGAAATAGTCAATATAAAAAATGAAGTAGTACCTTAGTTAGCAAGGATGCTTCTTAATACCAGTACTCATTTTGGAATCTGAGCTACTTAAGAGATGATGTCTGATATTTATTTATTTATAATTTTCAAACAGCAATAATTTAGCATTCATAGACTATGTAAGTAAAGTCGTGTTCTTTAAAACTGCGGTTACCCATTTTGAAGTCAATCTTGATAAGATTAATCTCGAGCTAATACGGAGTCTTTGAGGTCATATTCACAGTACGTTCTTTAGAATTTACAAAGTATGGCAGAATCAAGATAGCATCAGTGCCTCCGCCAGCTACCACTGACGCCATATTTACTATTAACATTTCAAATCTGACTCATTTATGGTTCCTCAATTTATCTTCTCAAGTGATTTGATATCCAAAGGATTGGATCAGTTGATTTGCTTAGTTGCTACTGATGAAATTTAGCCTAAAACCTATTTAGGTAACAAATTTGATTAAAGATAGCCTATCTTTAAAGGGAACTATTACATGACGTAAGTAGATACTTTTTGGAATACTTTTTGTATTTGGAATAAATATGATGATAACCATTTTAGATTGCATATACTTATTGGACAGTGGGCATCTTTAGTTAAATCTAAGATTACATCCTTAAACTTAGCTTTAATACTCAAAGAAATTTTGACAAATAGGCATCACTATAGCAATATAAATAATTTATTACCCAGTTGTACCATAAAAAACTGTCATTAGTTTAAAGTGAAATTACCAATACAAATTTTCAAATTTGGTTAATTCATTATACCTTTAAGTCGTCATTAATCTTTAATGTACATTTGTGCGACAGACTGTATATGTCTTAAAACTACAATAAGTTCCTACGCTGAAAAAACTTAATAATTTCCAAACAATCTGTTACTTTCAAGGCATTTTTTGCCAATATATAGATTTTTTTTTCCATTATCAATGATACAATTTATAGATTTTTTCCATCATCAAGAAAAAAAACGTATATACCTAATAAGTACATATTCAAACTTGTTTATTTAAAATTGAATACGTAAATGCTTTAAAGATGTTGCCTTAGTTGTGCGCGTGTTACATTAGTTACAATTTATACAATGCTTCTCGTTTTGTCATGTAGATTGGCCGATTATCGTGACTATTGTTCCGCGTCGAGTTATTCATGACGAATGACAAAACCACATGACTTTAAGTCATTTCTTTAGAAACGTTTTAGTTGACGACTGTACTCAGTATACATAATAAGCCATGCCAACTTGTTTCGTAAGTCAACACTGTACAGTTCATATTTTCATAGGTAAAAATGCGCCTTTTAATAAATATGCGTTGCTTTCCTCCTTTCAAATCTTTTTTTTTACACAATTAAAAAGCTACTGTTTTACTTTTGAGGGACCGCTTTGTTCTTGTAACAGTCACGAGAGGATGAAAATAAATGAGGTAGTATAGCTGAAATTTTGTCGTGGACAAATTACGACCTTAATTTGGGAAATTTGATGAGATAACAACATTGCAACTTTTATTTGTTCCATACACTTTAATGAAAATGAAAAAAAAGTTTCTTAAATCAATTTTCACTTCCATTGAAGGTTTTTGGAGTCGTTTTTATTTAGTTTTATTTGATTTATATTTATAACATTATAGCCATAGGGGTTACTACGATAAATTGACAAAATTCGATAATCATTTTGAATTAAAAATTTACAAGATTTTATAAACAATTATTTTAATTTTGAGGTGGGTGGTGGTGGGGACGCTTTATCTTTGTCCCTGTCGTACGACGACGCTTACGGCTCACTACATTTTGACGTTTAGTTTACTATCTATCCTTGTCTAATCGAAATATTTTAAATTCGTATCTAACTGAACTGAAGCTTATTCGTGTCTTGCAAACATGATATTTTATAAAAACGTGATAAAAATATCCACGTGCATTTATTTTAGTTTCACATAAGGCATCTGTAAAATATGGCTCTCATTGAAGCTTCCTTTGGGCACACATTTCAACCGTGTCTCTCTTTCATTATTCAGTTAATGCAATGTACATTTAAAATTTATGCAAATTCCTCTACTAACTTTCATTTCAACTACTCTGCAATATCTACTTCTGATCTTCTCTCGAATATTTGATTTTATTTATTTATTATTGTGATGATAACTACAGTATGTCAAAAACAATAGAGTATTACACCCGTTTTTGAAAAGTATCTCAATTCAATCCTAAGGGTCACCGTGGAAAAAATATTAAATTTTTATTCAGTCAGTAAGGGTCATAAAATTACAACGACAATATTACAAAAAATCTACATCTTCCGAATTCGGAATTTTAAAAAATAATTTCTTAATTTTATGAACTGCAACTATTTCAGATTGCTTATTAGCTAAGCTACATATATCAAGTGTATATTTTTAGATTTTTTCTCATATTGACTATCATATTATAACACAAAAAGAGACAATAAACTAACAATAACATATATTCATAAATAATTATAATTGAAAATACTAAAATGCAATGCTATTTTTCAGAGCGGATGTGACGAAATGTACATGGATGTCGGGCGATATTACAAAAACTTAACATATAGATGCAATAACATCAATGTATTATGTTGCAAAATAAATCACAGATTAGAATTTAATTGATGTTTTAGCTTTTTATATAGATTTAAAGTCGAATATATTTAAAAAATTATCAATTACGCATACTGGCGTCACGACAAGCGCGCCAAAAATTCCGGCTTTAGTGCTCATATCATCACTTATTTTTGTTACAATTTTTTTTTTCTTTTCGCCGCAAATTTGATTACAGTTAAATAACGTTATAACTATCATTTAATATTTTTATTTAACGTGCATATTCATTATTGTCAAACGAAAAATTAAAATCAGTGTTGACGTCACGGTGTGCATTGAGGTGACGCAGAGGCCGAACCAAGTGAAATGTCTACATATAACTTTATACTGGTTCAATTCAACTTTTTGTGTACACTTAAGAGGAGAAGATGACGTAATGGTTAGTGCGTTTGGTTTTCGATATGGTAGTGAAGCAACTTTCACAAGGGCCAGTCATGAGATAGGTGACCAAAAATTAAATTATTTCAAGCTAATTCGTACATATTAGTTCCGGCCGCATCTGCAGTCGATAACATCTCCCATTCTCCCCATTCGATTCAATTCAATCCATAGGGAAATAGGTACATGGAATAGGCCGGCTCACAGAAAACCGACGTGAAGTTGTGTTTCGTCGTGTAAGTGAGGGTACCGGAGGCCCAACTCCTCCCTATTCCCTTCCCTCTACCCCTCAACCCTTCCCTCCAAGGCCGGCAGCGCGCTTGTAGCCCCTCTGGTGTTGCAGGTGTCCATGGGCGACGGTAATCACTTACCATCAGGTGATCCGTCTGCTCGTCTGCCCCTTATCCCATTAAAAAAAAAAAGTGTATAGTAATAGGATGATGCGTGTAGCAGCTCACAGCAGTACATCGAATTGCTACAAAGAGTCCGCTTTGGTATTCAGTATAAATACAGCGTCGAACACAGCGCGGTCGCTGTATTTTTAACAGATTAAATATTTCTATGAAAATATTTACAAATATAATACACTTCAATGTATAAATTTAATGACTCTTTGCATTATGTCATTCACAAAAAAAAACAAATCTGAAAACACATTAACAAAAAATTATCAAGATTTTCACAGCTTACTAGCAACAGAAATTTTTATGAAAAATATGTCCATTTTTAAATCAAAAATTGAACAAACATTAGAAAATATATAAATAAAAGAATTATTATTTTGAATTTCTCTCAGCTATTTTAATAAACATAAAAACTGTAATTAAAAACGTCATTGGAATTGAAATTTTTATAATAATTAAACAAGAGGAATACTGAACAAATCTTTACTTCTAGAGCTCCCTGACATGTAAATATTACTTATAAAAGAAGATGACTCAATCAAGTTTTTTAAGATCTTATACAGGAAAATATTTATTATAAATAACAAACGGACGTTTTAAAGAAAAAAAATAATATAGCATTTCAAATGCAAAATTGATCAAAAATAATAACAAATTAGTATTAGACATCATCACATCATATTCTTTTGCACTTGTATTATCAAAATTTGAAACAACAAAGTTTTCACAAATCCAGACTCGATAGAATACGAAGAGGCTATTATTTTTACCCAGCTGATAATCGAACCTAGGTACGAGATGATGACATCATGAAACTGGTCAGCGAGCCATTCAACCATGGAAGTTGTTTATACCGAGAGCGCACGGTGACAATCATTAACTAAGCTGGTTCTTATCTTGCATTCACGGCTGGCTAAAGCCCTACTAACGGTTCAATGCCCTTGACCCATTATAGACTTCCATAACCACATTCCGAATAAACACTGTTTACAAACCGAGTATAAACTTCACAAAAAAAAATAAGTAGGTTTCAAGTATTGTCGTTAACGGAAACTCATAAAATTTAATTGACTCGTTTCAATTACTGATAGTTACGCATACGTAGAGTCATTAGTCATACATATCGTTCTTTTTAAAAAAGAGGAAGTCATTTTTAGTACCACCATTATTAATAATACATTAAATAAGTTTGAAGTTACGAGTACATCAATATTGTAGCGATTACATCATTCAAGCCAGTATTATTATTAAAAAAGTTTAAGAAGAAAAAAATATGTTATACTAAAGGTGACAAATGACAAATTATATAGTTCACAATAACTTAAACTAAGTCGTGTTAAAAAATATAAAACGTTAGCTTTTTTAGTTAATGTTGTACCAAAAGAAAAGGTTATGACGTCTTTAAAATATGTATTATTAGTACTTTTATATTATTTTGAATAACTAAAACAATACAGACTCTTGGCGAAAGCAGCCCCACAACGTTTGAGAAGCATACTCCATGCACAAAATGGTAGAGTCTACTTTAGTAGCATGAATATCATTGGACAAAAGTATAGCCTAGATACCAAAGCCTATAGATTTCAACAGATCTGAAAATACATATGCTTGTAAATACATATCACCTGCATTTTATATTCTTCCTATATGATATATAAATATATATTTTAAGTTATTTAAAATATTCATAATAATCATTTAATTAATAGGTATACTATACTTATAAAAATTTACAATAAAGCTACAGGCGCAATGTATAAACTCGAATAAATTTTTCACCAATCATGTTCCCATCTCTTCTTTAAGTCATCTTACCCTAATATAGTTAAAACTTAAATCGTGACACGCTCTAATGAAACGCGACGTGCGATAAAATAAGCGAGCTGAGAAAATCCTTCGTCATATTCTTCTGAATTGTTGTAATAATAGAAAGTAAATAATGTCATTCCGTTACTTGGGAACATTTTTGTCGTTAATTTTATTCTTATTTTGAATCTGACAGATATGTAGATATAATTATTTATAAATAAATTTAATAACTAGTCTAAAATTAATTACCCCCACAACGCGGCGCCAAGATGTAAAAGTATTTCACCAATGACTAGGCACTACCTGACAATATTAAGCAGTGTCTAACGACATGATTTGCGTTATAAGGCGCCCTGCGTGAAGTATCTCCGTAATATGCCAGTTCACTAATACGTCAAGAGATAAAAGAAAAATGTTCATATGGAATTAAACTCATCTGTTTAGGCGATTCATAAGATTTGGTGTTTCCTAGTTAGGCTATGCCTTGTTCTAGGTTAGTGAAAACGGGTATTAGTAATTCAATTGTTTCTACAAACACAAGTCCTATCCATTCTGGTTAAATCCAAAAAAAGTTCTTGCTTCGTACTACAAAATTTTTCCTTATTTTAAAATTCATATTACGTTTAATTAACGCTCTCAAGTAAAATGTTTCCTTTAAATATTATACTTGAGAGAGTAGTTTACTTGTAAAAGTAAAGCGACTGCCTTATCTGTACAGAATCTAAAATATTATGCAAATTCATTTCAAATACGTACTTTGCAAATTCTTCTAGTGATTCGTACAAATAATTTTAAATTTAATTCTTTGTACGGATCGCTGGAAGACAGACCCGATATATCATCCACATATGAACACATGCTAATACCTTACTCTCAAAAGATTTCGCTTTTTAAAATTAAGTTACTAGCGAATTCCTTTTATGAAATCAATTATTTATGTAAATGTTAAAGGTTACATTTTATATGAATCTAACTGATTGACTACTGATCTCACTCAGCGCATTTGAATTATAAAAGAGGTTCGAATAGTCTTTCCATTTGAATTTATTTGAGTTATTCCATCCTGCTACATACTCCAAAACGATTCCGGAGTGAATGCAGCTCTGTCGCAATGCGGAATAGTTTATCTCGAGAGCAATGTCACCTAAATTAATTTGTAATGTCTGTCAAGAAAAACTTCTTTTAAAGTGCATCCTTAAACAAGTAAAAAGATGTAGTTAACCAATGAAATGTTAAGAATTCACGTAAAATATTTCTTTAGTCACTTAGTATTTCATATAAAACTTCTCGTACTTATATAATGTAAAAAAATTCAATGAACAAAATTTTACGATAAATTTAATAAATTGTAACTATGTGAAATTAAGTGTGGGTATTGAATTACTAAAGGTGCACCGTGTTGTTTAAGTCAATACTCCATATCAAAAGTTATGCAATGTCGAAATTAATATTTATCTCTGATGAATACAGCTTCACTGAAATCTAAAGTTATAAAAATATTTATAATAATAAAGTAACAAACAACCAGCTCTTCAAAACAATTATAAAGCTATTTTTAATCAATAATCCACTTTGACTCTGGCACTCTGAGATAGGAACTCAAACCCATGACCTTTCGCAATCTGGAATACTGCTCTAACCACTACCTCTTTAACCAGGACCTAATAGGACTGACGAATTTTACTTTTTTGCTACTACAAAGCGTATATTTCATCAATTTCAGGCAATCCACCGAAATAGCTGAAAGAAGTATTTTTTACAAATATTTAAACTTTCGATAAAGATGGAAATTCGTTCTACTTATTATATTTGATCTATAGGTATGCTATACTGAATAATATCCTTAGGGAAAAATGCTCCAAAAATCCACTTCGTCCCTGGCACTCTGAGATGGGACTCGAATCCGTGACAAAGCTGCAAATTACTCATATCGTTCGCGTGTTAAATTAATTCAAACAATTACTTTGGATTAATTGCCCATATTTAATCGTTTGTTTTGAATTACGAGATTCAATTAATAACGCGGTAACTGTGGTTTTGTGTTTGAACAAAATTTCAAATATAGGTATTCAATCAAACTGAAACTAGTCTTGTGCTATAATTAATTGCTAAATATTTGTACCCTTAACTATAAATTGTTTACTTATGTTATGTTGCTTGTACTAATGTAATAATATGAAAGAATGTAAAAAGTAATTTTCTATTAAAATATAATCATACTATTATTATTATATGATACTAGTATGATTATTTCCATTGTTTGTCAAAAAGAAGTTAGCTATCTTTATAAATCGTAGATCTCTATAATTGAATTGAGTTTTTATTACATTATTAAGTTATAAAATATATTTATAAATAGGCTATGGAGTTTCTGAATAAACAAATAAATGTGTTCAAAGAGTTATCATTTATTATATTTGTTCAATTTTTCAATCATCAATCACTGGTTAGAGTAAGCGACCGGATTGTCAAAGGTTGTGGGTTCGGATCCCACCTCGATATACTTGGAGCTGGTGGATTTTTAAGCACTTTCATTAAAAATAGGTATCATTTAATTGTATTATTAACAGGATATTTTTACATAGCATTTTCTCAATTTTTTCCAAGACAATATCATAAAATTTGCAATATTTAATACATAAAAATATCTGTACCTAATTAATCAGTGTCTATATAACATAAATGATAGACAACTTATTGAGATAATGTTAAGATATGTACCATAGAAATATTTTTAAAAAGACTTCAATAGTTGAACTTATCAAAGCCTCATTAGTTACGAAACAGGGTTGGCAACACGCCAACGCTTTCTACAGGCTTTTTTATTTTTTATTTAATAACCATAATCTTATAAAATTGCCTACTAAAAGAATCTTTATTTAGATCATGACTGTAAATATATAAATAACAGTTCCGTATATAACACAAGGTTACTTTATAGGTAATTCAAAATATAAACACGTTATATATAAGTTTAATTACCAAACAATTTGAACGTATTCATTCATTTCCTTTAAATAAATAACAGTTTTTTACTAACACGGATACGATTCACCTTTAAAATATAATTGACAATCATAATTATAATAGTAATCAGTTGCTTTGGGAAATAAACACTCTTTTAACTGTAGCTTTAGACGACTCTTACAAAGTAGGTTAGTTTATAATAGTATTATATTCAACCTTACACATTGCACGAATGATGCATAGTGTACTAACGCACGACCGGCTTCATATTCCGACATATGCACTGACCATAATAAATACATAATTATTATTATTATTTATATGTGTGAAATATGCCATCCAATGCATGAAGCGGAACTGTCTTCAAATTTTCTAGTGTCTTGAACTCACCGACACCGAAATGAGGTTGGAATTGGAACGTTGGGAGCAGATTGTTCCCATTCCCTCCTCGATTAGGTACTAGAAAGTTCTCCTTCTCGGCACTGTTATGTTATAGACTTGATTGTTTTTTGTACTTCAACTTTATTTCTTACAAAATATATTCTTCATGAGTAGCTCGCTAGCGTAGATCATTGTTGTTAAGTAACTTTCGTAAAGGTCGGTCACGAAACGGGTTACCAAAAATTATTATTATCTCGAGCTACTCCGTGTTTCGGAAGGCACGTTAAGCCGTTAATCTCTAATGACTTAATCTAATGGTGGAGATGGGTGGCGCAATGAAAAACTGGTAGAATTTCTCAGTCTTGATTTTATTTGCAATTGGTATAACATTAAATCCCTTACATCGAAATACTTGATACTCACTCTATGCCGGTCTTGATCAGAAAAAGATTATTCACCAGCAAAACACGAACACGCGAATCCAAATACAGAAAAATTAATAATTTACAATATTAACGGCCAGCATTGACCATAGACCGTCCGAAGAGTAAAGCTACCTATAATAATGTGCACGGACGTTACAGTACCGACTGCATTTGCAATCGTTAATACCTTTCAATCCACATGGCCCTTAACCATCCATAAAGAAGACCTGAAACCCTGCAGTGGGGACGGAAAAGGGCTGATGATAATAATCTTCCTTGTTAACTTCCTTCTTTCTTCTTTATTTTTGTAAATTAATTTCATTATGATGTATAGAACTTAGCATTTTGAAATCTATAGTCAACGAAATCAACAATCATGCATTTTCTAGTATTGAACACTCCGTTTTTCTATTTTTAATGTCTTTATTTTTTTTAAAGTCGTGTGCTCATTAAATATCAAGTCACCAATTACAAGCATTTTATTAGAATTTCAATTTTTCCCTATTTAATTATTCAATTCACGAACCTTAAAGGTGAGATTGCCAAATTGTTTGATATAAAGTAACTTTATTGATATGAAAATATACCTTTGACTTCTTTTCGCGTTATGTTTATTTGTGACACGACACGATTTCTCTTTTAAATATAAATTATATTCTAACATATTTTCCTCAAGGAAAGAGATACTTTCCCGAGACCAAAAAAGGCTTATTAACTCTCACCCGAGCCTGCCTATCTCAGCAGTATCTACAAGAAACCTCACCATTCCATTATAACGATTCAACGATTTAAAAGGGTAACCAAGTCGCTTTACGTTTCTTTTACATAAAAGTAGAGCTTTCTGTATTTGTTAGAAGCGTGGGACGGGATTTATGTTGTCAGTTCCACAATAAATAAAACATAATCCATACTTATATTTATTAATGAGAATGTAACTGTCTGTGAGTCTATAACGCTTTCAGGCCTGAACTTATATAATGAAAGTTTCTCACCACTCCTCTTATTATTATTCTTGTGACGAGTTCGATGCGAATTAATAAAAGGCTGACTAAGCTTGAGAATTGATTTATTTTATGGTAAATAAGAAAAGGGTAAGAAAAACTGTAACAAACAAAAAATTAATTTAAAAGCAGTTCGTATGTTTACCTAAATATAAAATTACAATTGCTAAATAGAACAAATACATAACCCTTATTGGGTTGCCTGTAATATGTAAACTTGGACGATAATTCAAGGTATAATTTTATTTTAAATAATATATAATTTCCATTTTAATCATAATAACTTCATTATTATAATATTTATACTTAAATTTATACGATTTACAATAACATGTTCAAAGCAGATGATTTTTTTACGGACTGACATATATAAAGAGCATATTGGAATAGTTAAAATTTCAAATTACGAGAGGTAAATAATATAAAGAAATGATGTTGGATATCAAAGACAAAAAGTTTTTGTAGGTTATAGGTATCCATCTAGAACGAAATAAACGGTGGTATGGCACACCGTTACACTCTTTCAAGCTACTGCACTAATTTATTTAGTTATTATAAGTTAATATGACAATATTCAAACAGAGGAGACCAAAATGAAACTTTTCTTTAGTAGGTTATATAATTAATAGGTAATATAATAAAAGTACATCTTGCTTTAAATCTCATGTATAGGTAAAGAAAAACTGATAGAGGAGGGTGGAGTGAAGAACAAATGAAATTGGCCATTCAAGAAGTTTTAGATGGAAAAAAGGGTTACAAATCGGCCAGCAAGGCTTATAATGTCCCTCAGACAACACTTGAGCGTAAAGTTAACCTAGCGAGAAAAAGCGAGATCGGTGTAATCAATGTAAAGATTCCTTTGGGTCCAATAACAACAGTGTTTTCCAAAGAAGAAGAACAAATACTTGTAACTTATTTAAAGGAAATGGAAGGAAGATTATTTGGTTTGTCGACTACCGAATTCCAGAAGTTAGCCTATGAGCTAGCAGTTCGTAATAATAAACAACATTAATTTAATAATCTCAAGGAAAAAGCTGGTAAGGATTGGCTGCGAGGTTTTCTAAAGCGTCATCCTGACTTGAGTTTACGAAAGCCAGAAAATACGTCAGCGGCTCGAGCTGCTGGGTTTAATAGAGTGTCTGTTGGAAAAATTTTCGAACTTCTAGGAAAAACCCTTGATGATAACCCTTTTACTCCAGACAGAATTTATAACTGTGACGAGACAGGTGTTTCAGTGGTGCCAAAATCACGCTCCAGAGTGATCGCAGCAACAGGTAAAAAGCAAGTGGGAGCTTTGACATCGGCCGAGCGAGGCACAACCATAACGATTGAAATTTGTTTCAACGCTGCTGGGACATACCTTCCTCCTATGTTTATATATCCCAGAAAACGTATGAAGTCCGAACTGCTCAATGGAGCTCCACCGAACTCGTGGGCTGAATGTTCAGATTCTGGGTGGATCACTGCAGAGATTTTCTTGAAATGGTTCCAGAAGTTTGTGAAACTTACCAACGCTTCTAAAGCCAACCCAGTCATGCTGATTTTAGATGGTCATGCGTCTCATACCCAAAATTTGCAATTAATCGACGAAGCACGTAAATATGGCGTGACAATAATATGCTTCCCACCACACACCACTCATAAACTGCAGCCAGCAGATGTTGGTTTTATGCGGCCTTTGAGTATCTTTTATGATCAGGCTATAACAGCATGGTTAAGATCAAATCCTGGAAAAGTAGTTTCCCAATTTCAAGTGGCTGAACTCTTCGGGCAAGCGTTTATCCGGACAGCAACAATGCCAACTGCAATTAACGCATTTAAAGCATGTGGGATCTCGCCTTATAATGCACACATTTTTACCGATGATGACTTCCTTGCTGCAGAGGCCACCGAAATCGTATTGAACGCTGAAGAGGAACCCGCCAACTGCATTGCCCTCGATTCTTCAGCAAACACTCTAACTCAACCAACTGCTACAACCTCACATCTAGTACACCAAGCAACAGTAAATGATTCTATAGATAATTCAGCATTCTATCTGGTTAGCCCGAAACAGTTAATGCCTTATCCACGAATGGCTGAAAAAAGACTGAGACAAGTTCGAAGACGAGGAAAAACGGCTATTACCACTGCTTCGCCATATAAAACAGAATTAGAGGAAAGACAAAACTGTAAGAAACGGACACCAAATTTAAAACTTTTTATCTAATCTAGGTTAAGTTTAAATATCTAATAAATCTTATATCATGTCTGCATTATCATCTAACAACATTATTAATAAAAGAAAGTAACATGCAAATTTATATATGCAAATCAATAGAACTTCCATACTCTCTTACCTTACTTCAAAAGTTATACAATAATAGGACTTTTATGCTAGAATTCAATTATGATTTCTTACAGGGTATGGGGCCTTGTTCATCTGTTGTGGTTTATATCAATATTTATTATATTTGAGAAATTTTGCATTCACAATGCTATAAAAAAAATATTCTTAATGAAAAATACTTAATCCATTTTGTCCTTGAAACTCTGATCTTATTATATTTGGTTTATATTACTTAAAATTATTAGAAAGTAGGTTATTTCGTCTTTTTAAAAATAAATAAAAGAAATTCGAATATAAAATCTTTCCAAGGATGTCCCGTGAGAGCTCCTTGATCCTCATGGATTAGTGGTTAGAGAATAAGATGGGGGTAGCTTTACTTAGCTATAGGAAACTAGTTTAGTGTCAGAGGGGAGTTCGTGGATAATAAACTGTCTTGGATGGGTTAATTCTCAACCATACATAGCAAAACATAAAACACGGATGTAGTTCCTTTAAACCAGCTATGGTCTTCAGGAGGTTAACCTGAAATTTGGGAAACACAAAATAGGGTAAAAACAAAATCCTAAACAAGGGTATAAATATTGAATTTCGGGAAGCCAAGAGGCAACAACTACTATTAGCATGAGATATATTATCACAGTTATAATTATATTCCAAAATATATGATTAAAGATACTGAAATTCCCTTTAATTCTAATCCTATTCCAGGAAACTAGACATTATTGAAACAGCTTAGGCAACATTACTCATTATAAAATTTCATAAGGTGATGATAATAATACTAGATATACTATACTTTCTCGACACAGTTTGTTCATTATAGGGTACAAGGTAGTTAATAGCTAATAAGTCAAAGATTTCATGTGTCATGAAAATGTAATGAACCAATGTTTTAGGACTACCTACCTGCTCTTGCAATTATCACTCTGGAAGTATCCTGTAATTCGTTACGTAGTATCGTGTAGTTATATCCTGTAGAAATGGCAATCCAAATCGAAAATCATTACTTAAAGCCAAAATTAAACGTCAAATAGGCAAAATATAATGATCTCAGTCTTACTGTGGAATTTATTCATGGTACCCAATGTGTGCTGACCAACCCTAGTCGACGCAAGGTTCTATACTATAATTAATTATATCCATTTGCTATTAAAATTAAATATTAGTTAGTTTATCTCATAGAGCGCCAACATATTTTAGCAATACCAACTTAACTTAATGATCTGTGAAAACAACAAGAAGCGACATTACAACTACTAAATCAATTTAAATGAAATTTGGTACAGAGACAGAATCTTATTTTAATTTTTATAGCTTAAAATCTATATTTATATAATAAAGAAAAAAAGATTCGATTGTTTGTTTGGTTCCATTTAATATGCTCCTAAACTACTGTGTCGATTTCAAAAATTATTTTACCTACGGGATGCTAGATCAGACGCAAGTGACCTTGGCTATAGCATATAAAAAAAAGAAATAATAAAACATATAATAAATAAATAATATTTTTTTTTACATAGATTTTGTAAAAGCAACTTATATATTATGTGACATATCATTTCAAACTACATTTTTTATATAATTTTGGATTTAAGTAGCCCCGAAGTAATTTAAAGAAGTAGACGATAATTGAACATTCCCCTTGATCTTTTAAACTATTTAGAATAAAATTTTCAATAGAAATTATTTCTTAAGCTATAGATAACACGAAATTCATTTGAAAAATCTGTATTTTCC
The DNA here is from genome assembly GCA_918026875.4 of Diatraea saccharalis. Lineage (NCBI taxonomy): Eukaryota > Metazoa > Arthropoda > Insecta > Lepidoptera > Crambidae > Diatraea > Diatraea saccharalis. Next base: position 10,688,479 of record OU893343.1, read on the forward strand.
GACTCTACGCGGGAGTCCGACTTACTCTTGACCAGTTTTTTTTTAAGGTTATACCTTAATCATTAAGTAACTAAACACTTTTTCCCTTTTAATCACTCCAATCTCATTCATTAATAAAACCTCTTTTCCCATTCAAACACTGTAAAAAGTATAAAAATAACATTTCAAAGTTCATTGTCCTTTTCAAACATATTAAATCATATAAAAGCCTATGTCCACGAACCTTTTATTATATTAATTGAATAGGATTATAATGAAAGAGTAAGTTTGATGTGGTCTCAAAATTACATTTCAAATGTGCTGTTGCAGTTTACCAAGAGGTCTTGCTTTTGTTTATTTAATAGTTCTAATTTATTTATTTAGTTTTCAATTAATTATTTGAGTATAGAGATACTCGTATTATTACAGTTACAGTTGCAGTGACAGTTAATAATTTCAGAAATATTAGTAGCTCGTTTATTAATACTGTCTCTACAAATCTATAGGTATTATTATTATAAAAATAGATTTTAAAAATTCTTACACTCACATAAAAATATTTAATACGCGGTTGCATAGGTGAAAAATTTGGCACGAAAAAAGTCGCGGTAAACCAACTAGTACTAATAGGTAATATAAATCAAATATTCGATTAGAACAGAACCGTCATCGTGTATCTAATCGATCAACTATTGAATTTCACATTTACTTTAGTTACGTATGAATTCAAGAAAAATGTTCAAGAAAAACCTCAAACATATAAAATTTGGCTTAAAACAAAGAAATTCAGATTAACACTTATTAACAATAATAGATTACTGTCGATATTTCACTTATTTCTTAAACAATATAATAGAATTACTTTTCAAATATTGAACAAATTAATATCAATCCTTAAAAGATTTTCATCGCAGAAATTGAAACTCCGTATCCCCAAAGCAAATTTATCACGAAAATTCCTTTGGGGCATTATGTCAGTAACCGATTCCTGTGGGCTAATTTTAAAATCTATCGCAATCCCATTCAAAGGTAAAGCGTCTGTTATAGTGATTTATGGAATTATGAATTAACTTTCTTCCCAAAAAAGTTCCAATAATTTTTGGAACAATTTATGAATAATTAAGAAACATAATTCGAGTAAAAACATTCAATTCTTTCGTTTGTAATTTCTCACTAGCTTTCGAGCATTTTTCGCTTTGCTTTGACAATTCTAATTAATGATTCATTCAATATCATTCAACAAAGATGCCATCGCAATCGCTGTCACATGTAACGCGAAGTTCATGAATATCTTCCAGCACGCGTAGCATGACGAACTCGAGAACGTTTTGTCTACACTCAAATGTCAATTTTCTCGGGTGCGCCCATACTATATCTCACTCTCGACCCGAGAAACTGACAAATGAGTGTAGACAAAGCGTTTCTCGAGTTTGTCATGCTACGCGAGCTGGTATTAAACTGAAAGTGATTGACATAGATTTTTAAATTGAGATGAGAAAATTGAGAGACTTTTCTCGGGTGCGCCCATACTATATCTCACTCTCGACCCGAGAAACTGACAAATGAGTGTAGACAAAGCGTTTCTCGAGTTTGTCATGCTACGCGTGCTGGTATTAAACTGAAAGTGATTGACATAGATTTTCAAATTGAGATGAGAAAATTGAGAGATTAAAATGAGATGATGCTTGATTAAAAAACCTATTTATACCGACAGTTGGATAATAGAAAATATTAGATACATATTGTTTTGGTTCAATTTCACAACTTATGTCTTATATAATAGGCATTAAATTCGAGGACTTTTAGCGCGCTACGTCACAACTATATAGAAATTGTACAAAGGTGTGATAAAACAAAACGTGTTGAATCTTCTTCAATAATCTACCTGACGGACTCACAAAAAAACGTCATCCCTATGAGCCCCAGGGGTCAATTCTACTAAATAAGTTTTGTTTAAATCGAATCGAAAACGGATCGAAACTGAAAATAGAACTGGAATTGTATCGTATGTCACTTTGTAGAATAGGAAAACCGTTAAAAACTGTAGTTTCGTTCGGTTTCGGTTCGTTTTCGATCCATTTTCGATTCGATTTAAACAAAATTTATTTAGTAGAATTGGCCCCCTGATTCTGTTTACATATGAGAATTTCAATGACAGATCATATCGATTGACACAGTAATCACATGACTCGTCTGTGATCGATTAACGAGACCGTGAAGCGATCGCGCCGTACATGTTAATTCGTTTTCCAATGTTACCGATAAGGCAAACGCCCTGCCGGAATAACGAATGAGCATTATAGGAAACATATGCAAAGAATGCACAACAAATACGCTATATGCATAAGAAAGTACTAACTCATAATGATATTTCATATGAGTTTGCGCCAAAATTGCGCCTGTTTTGCGTATGGAAGGTGTGTGGCCGGAAACTACTCCAGCCAACCAAACTCTGCCAGAAACGCTCCTAGCGCCTTCAAGTTTGCAATGGCCTCCTGGAGGTTACCCGGCGAGCCGAGGTGCTTTGCCCGGTTGTTGGTCACTCCGTTGCATTTCAGCAAGACGTGAGCGGTTTCTTCTGCCCTCATGCATCCTCTGCACAAGAGGCTGTCAGTGACACCTAGATTGAAAAGGTGCCTGTTAAAGTTGCCATGACCAGTGACCTGTTACCAGGTGCAATAATGGTTTACTTAGCTGTAGGAGGGCCTTGGAGATCTGTCTGTTACGCTTACACACCTAAACCACTGAAAAACTGATAAAATTTGAGATATAGATCACGTTTCGCGTATAAAATGGGTTTAGAGGGTTTGAAATGGGGGATATAATTTTTTATGAAAAAAAAGAAAAAGCTTTTATTTAAACGCTCTAAAAAGAAGAATATAAAAATTTCCTTTTCAATTTTAACTACTAACTTATGTATGTATATTTATCCCGCTAAAACTATTCACTAGTGATTTTTTTAAGTAAATGAAGTTGCAGATAGATGTCCATTATCTGTAAAAGGGATACTAAATTGCCCTATTATGGAACACATTTTCCGTATTATACTTGGTATTATAAATAAATCTCCTTTGGGACACACAACACCTAGACCATACAGAAAACTTCATTTTCTATTTGACCCAACCGGAATCGAACACATTAAACCAGGCGTGCAAGCCTTGCTGTGTTGGTTACAGCCATCGTACTTTTATGTTTACTGATAAACGGAAGAATTCGTCAGTCCTGTAAGTTCCTTGGGAACTCAGTGATTAAAGCAGTCACTTGGATTGCGAAAGGTCGTGAGTTCGAATCCTATCTTAGAGCACTAGGGACAATATGAATTTTATAAGAATTTTCAATATGAATATTTTCCAGTATTGGATTGTGTGTGCAAATTTAATCGAATATAATAAACGGTAACAAGAGAACACACCGAAAGATTTGGGTTTTGAACAGTCTTCAAATCAAAAAGAAGGAGGTTCTATATTTAATGCGTAGGTTTTTTCAATCAATGATTAGTTCGACAATTTTCCATAATTAAAAATCAATATTAGAAAGTAAGAGCCAAGAGGTCCTATATGAATTTTATTCAAATTGACTCATCTTAAACGCGGTTCATAAAAATCTGTCAACGAAAAAATAAAAACACAAAATCTCCGCCCCACTTCTATAGAATTGTCATGAGCTTTTGATTTTCATTTAAGGTTTTACAGTCGGTAATATTTTTTATATTTTTTTTTTCTATTGTTAAAGGAAAAAGACGGACTACTACTGGCAACGATTATCTGTCAGTTAGATGTCACTGTTACTTTGAATTGAGAGAAATCATCGGCATCTTTCATTTATTTCATTTTCATTTTACATGTAAAAATTAATTTATTTACTTGACATTGGCAGAATTGTACGAAATGCGCAGTTAGCTGTTAATAAAAAAAAAGAAAAAAAGAAAGATTGTTTGATCAGTTTTTGCGCCAATATATTTCCGAGTTTTCATTCTTGTAAAACTGCTAAAATCTGCTAGATTTCTGAGTTATATGGCCAATAAATGATTTGATTTGATTTGATCAATATTGTTATTTTAATATTTAAATTAAATTGTTAAATGTTTTTAATAATATATACACACATATAGCATGTTGGTAAACTCGAAAACTATTCAGAAAATTCTTTCATCAATATTTTAAAAACCATAAATTAATGAAGGTACACTTTATTTCCAAGACTGAGTGTTAAAGAGGGTATATCAAAATTTTAACTATAACCATCTTCCACGAGGGTTAAAAACTTTTCAATTGAAGAGGTATTCCGAAACTCGAAGATTAAGTAAAAAGTTCGAATACTATGACGCGAGCAAAGCAATTACTGGTCTTGTTATAATTAAGATGGATTTCCTTTTTACCCAACTTCAGCAAAGCAAATTTAAGTTGTGATTTCGAGTATGTATGGGGTTCCGTATCTAAGGGGTAAAAACAGGACTCTATTACTATGACTCGGCTGTTCGTTCGTCCTTCTGTCACCAACTATATCTCATGAACCGTGATTGTTAGACAATTAAAATATTCACAGATTTCTATTGTGGCTAGAAAAACAAACACAAAAATTATAAAATAAATATTAAAAGGAATATACACCACACGTGGTTTTTACGTTTTTTTAATAATGATGTGGAACTCATTATGTGCGATACCATCCCGGATTTGATCAGGTTTTTTTGTACCGTACGGGCAATGCGTTACGCATCGTCCTTGACGCTTGACAGGCGGCAGGATGTGTAGGACACTCCAACAGCTGGGACCCACTCGAAAGACAGTCAATATGCGGTTGGTATATCTTCTATTTCCCTCACTTTAAGGGGAACGCTTAGGGCAGATTGAGAACCGACAAGGACCGCGCCGAGCCCTTGTATATATTGAACATAATATCGTGCTCAACTAATACTTAAATTAATTTGATATTTGAGGTATTGATACATAGAAAACTGAAATAATGCATCTTCTAGAGGACAAAAGTGACCAAAAAGGTTAAATTATGTCATGTTGGTTATTTGATGAAAGGACTTCATTAGCTCATTTGATATAATAAACAAGATAACACATACTAAACCTTAAGGCAAATTAACACTGATCAATGTATGAATCCATATACTACGAAAAAATGTACAAAGACACAAAGCAATTGTTCGATTTTCTTTTGTGGTTGACATAATGAGGAAGTGCTAAAAAAGAAACAACAATTAAATAAATTTATTATATATACTAATATTATAAAAAGGTAGCCTCAAACTTTGTTTATTTATTTTAAGTAACATTCGGTAATGGACCCAAGACAATAATTTTCATTACTTGATTTTTTTATAATCTATGTATATAAAAATGAAAACCTATTTCCCTTGATCACGCCATCATACGTTTTTGTTACGTTTGTTATTGTCAGAGAAAGTTCTTATAAATTAAAATTGTGTGAAAATTTGAGAATATTTTGAGAATATTTAACAACCCTATAAAATAATAATATTAAAAACTTAATTATTAAACGAGGGACTATAGTCCAACCACTTGTACTTATCTATAGACAATGATGATTTATTAAATTACTGGGCCGATTTTTGAAAAATGGAAACTCATATATCGACTAATATATCATTTTTAATATATATTACTAATACTATAATTTATGCGGGCGAAGTTAAGGCAAAACAACTACTTCACTATACTTTTATAAAATTGTACACTCGACAAAAATAATCAATGCTTTATAAATAAAATTAATGACGTTGTAGAATAGATAACTATTAAATTAAAAGACTATTATTTCTAGTTAAAGGGCTAAAAGTCCACACTTAGAGGCACCGTTTGACGTTGAAATTAATTTAAATCAGACTTGGCCTACTTATTTTAGTTTCGGTCAACATTAATTATATTTTCCCGACTTAAACACAATAACGCCACAAATTTTACATCAGCTTCAAAAGCAACCTGTCTAGACTTTTCAAGGAGCTGTCATTTTAAATTAAAATAACTGTTTCCCAGAGAATGGACAAATACCTAAATCAGTTATGGTGAATTAAATTCCATTCTACTCCATGAAAATGAAGATATACGATATGTAGATGTATATACACAATATGATATATATACTCAGGCGTTCACAGAATATAAAACGTAATATATAAATCAGAATTAATCTCTAATATGTGTTTTAATGCGAAAAGATACAAAAGATTATATAAAAGATTTCTAGAGCAAAATTTGGGTATAAAAGATGTTTTTGTTGTCTGAAGCATATTGTAAACTACTATTAATTGCATTCGTGCGAACATAGGGCGGGTCACGGTATGTATTTAATTTCAAATAATTATGTAACCATTACTGAAATAGTTCAGAAATTAATATGTGTGTGTTTTTTTTATGTTTAAAAAGTCTATTAGTTTAAATATCCAATCTTTCACAATTTCTGATATTGCGTATATATACATACATTTTTTGCCTGTTTAAAGTAACACATATTTTGTTTTACGAACTTAGCGACTCCAAAAATGTATAAACAAGGTAAAGTTAAAATATTTAAAGGGTTCATCAGGTACAGCACCACATATCGAACTAATACTTTTTTTTAGCAACAAAGGCTTTTTTAATGTCTGTACTGTTACCCCATATGATAAGCCCGTATCTAAGAACGGAATCTACTTAAGCGAAGTACGCAGTAAGAGCCGTACCCCTAGTAGCTATCTCTGATAATTTATGAAGAACAAATAAAAATCGGTTAATTTTACTGCAAAAGTTTTTCTACCTGATTTAGTAAAGTATAAAGTATATTATTATTATATATTGCGAAATTGGACTACAGACTAATTCTACTACTGTTTAGGCAATAATCGCATCTCTATAGAATCTCAATTGCTTGCATTTTGCCATTGTCCTGTATCTACCTGAAGAAGAACATTCCAATATTAACTAAACTTAAGTTAAGCTTAGCCGAGTAACTAAACGCATCGTTCTACAATACGACTGAACGAAGGTCAGCCAACTAATTAACTGGCAATTTATAGGGAATACCGAATTTTACTGGTAGGATTAATTAAAAGTAAAACAAAGTAAATAGTGTAGTGGGTGATCATTCAACTAAATGGCTAGCCGCCTTATTTACCATTGAACGTCTTATTTACCCAGTTGACTGCAACATTTACATTAGCAGAATTGCCCTGCTGGGCTTTGTTTCGCAAATATTAGAAGTTTCCTAGTTTACATATATGAGCTAATAATGTTGACATAAATAACCGTGTTAGGTACCTTGCCAGACTCTTACTCTTCTTACTGGACTAAGGAAAATGAACGTCGATAGCGCCATAGAGCAATGTGTTCTTATGGACGATTAATTGGTTTTTGTTTTTTTCATACCATATGTAAAGACATCGTCATGCCAAGTAAAATTAGTAAGACAACTCAATTAGTGTTGCTGTGCTTGCAAACAAGTCATTTCAAGGTAGTTTACCTAATATTTTGTATAAAGCAATATAACACAAGCTAGCCCTAAGGAGACTTTTTCGTGAATTCGGGCAGCTGGCAACCAATTTTCTAGTCATGGAAAAGTGTGGTAATTCTGCTGTTAGAGATATTTTAAGGCATCTGCTGTAAAGGCATATTATGAAATAATTTGTTATTATTTAAAGGACAAAATTTTCCTTTTCCAGGGGACTCATTATCTAATTTTAAAGTTTATCGTAATCCCTTTCGATTTAACATTTAAAATATATTCTATTTTATGCTAAAACTATTTGATATGTGAAAGCTATTTTCACCGCAACTTTTTTTTTGTAAGACATTGAATGAACGATCTCATTAATTCGACATTAATTGTAACTATCTAAGGCAAGCGATAGACGCAAATATCTTTGAAATTTAATGAGAAATGTCAAACGTGAGAGTCGAATGCTAACTACAATCTTATGACGGTTTAACTAGATTTATATATGTCGCATCATCATTACGAAGATCGTTTGATTTAGTTTCTTTTATTTTAATTGCTAGTTACTCGATTACTTAATTACTCGATTGTAAAGAGAGCGTGATCATCGATGCTTTTAATTTTATTAGAATGGTGACACTGACTTTGACAGTTCGTTAATAAAAACCAAGTTGCCGCCATTTTGACAGACATTCTGTTTCCGATCGCCGAGGAGTAAAGACATCTAACGACATCACGCTCATCTCGATATATTTTCGTGTGAAAAGTGATAAAATGGAACAAATCCACGTTGATATACACGCCTGCAGTGTTATTTTAAAGATAGTCCTCCGATATGGACGATCTATTTGGGCTTCGTAATAGCCCATTCGGACTACCCTCCGTTATATATAATAAAGCGACTGCGTTTTTAAAAGTAACATACTTACATAAAGCGCTATACCTTTCAGTGTAATTGCAATAGATTTTGAAATTAAACGACTATACCACGGATTATAATATTCTAAGCCTTCATCTCTTGTCTATTGTTTAGATGTGAATCTCTTGATTTAGTTTTCAAGAGCATGAGTGAGCTACTTACATTAATAGGATCAGATACATATATTGACACTCGAATCTCATTAGTGTTGAATATAGCTTTATGTAAGTAATACAAGGTTGAACACCTTAGAAACGTTTGACAAATGTTTGTAAAATGTTCAGTAAATGACATTAATAAAATGGTAAATGATGCATCGCTCTTTTTAATCGATTTTTAAATCGAACATGAAGAGGTTTTATGTTTTACAATAACGTATTATTTATATTAACGTATTATCACTTCATCGATCTCTCAAAATACTTTTTTATTCGAATATATAAGGGCCTAAGTGGTCCCATAACAATTTTGCCGAAATCAGATTTTTTAAAGTAATACCGGTGCAGTGTTATGCACTCTTTACTTGAAAGATTTTATATTTCGAACGGATGGACGGTTTTACATCGTTCTACATATTTACAATATGCATATGTCGCAGTCAACTGGTTAAATCAGCCGTTTACTCGGGCAGCTAGACATTTACTTGAATGGTGCCTTCAATTGCAGACCCAATTTTCTAGTCTTGGCTGATTTAAAAGCCTCCAATACATTTTATATATTTAACCATGAAATTTAAAACGATCGCAAAACGTAGCGTAACACATTGCTTACTCTCATTTTTAATAGATGGCGCTGTGACCATCTGATGTCCGATTTGGGCGACCCTTAAGTTTAATGAAAACGAGCATTATTGCCACTTCAAATAGATTCCGATTAAATTAACACTTTATTCTGAAATTAAGTCAAAATTATAATAATAAATACTACTACAAATTTCAAAGCAAAAAATCAGTAGTATCAAATAATGTCACACGTGTTACTAATGTCATATCACATGTGATATACATTTATTTACTCTTAGGTTTTTATTTGATATTAGCTTTCGCTGTGTTGGTTTTTTCAATCGATATATCGATATCGCTGTTTCTCAGACACCACCATGAATGGCGCCATTCAGTTAAAGGACTAGCCGCTCAAATGAGCGGCTGATTAAAGTAAATAAAATAACCTCGGGTACTTCGGGTACCCTATGTTTTTAAAGTCGCAAAGACTCGTCAAGACTCGTCAATTCAACTCGTCTTTAGCTATTTGGTATCTCAGCAGTGTATGTGAAATTGTCTTATAATGATTTCTTACTTATACTCTCTTATACTCTTGTATATTTATTTACACACATAATTCTCTAAATACACTTGTAATTAGCTATATATACATTTTCGTATGTAAATGTAAATATATTTATAGAATTACCTGACTGGCGGAGTGGCACTCTCAAAAGAGAAAATTTTCCACAAACATCTTAATGTCTGAGGCGCTCGACATAATATACTTAGAAGCTGGCTTTTATTAAAGTCACGATTTATTGTTGATGGGTGTTTTTTTTTTTCCTTTTGTATTTTAGGTATAATTCCTACTTTGTTGACACCTGTCGCAGAATGATGGTCCGTTATTTGAGTTTGTAATGTGAATCTTACAGCTAGTTGCATAAACGTCCTATTTAAATTTACATTATTACCCATACAAATTTGATACTCATTAGAGCTGAAAGGTGTCATAAAACGTTAACGGACGTTTGTGCAACGGGCCGTTTACACTAAGCTTGTAGACTCTCGATGGCGTAATTGATAAGCGCCGCAGCCCGCGATCGTTATTGTTAATCAACTTTCGCAGGAGTCGGTTACGCAAAGGGTGATCAAAAAATTATTATCTCTAGCTACATCGCGTTAAGCCGATTGATCTTGGCTGTATTTGCAGTCGTTAATATCCTCCAATCCGAATTGGGCCATAGTGGAAGCCCATCCTCATTAACCAACTATAAGTAAGGCCTGAGCTCCTGCAGTGGGGGGACTCATAGGGCTGATAATGATGATAATTGCAGAGTCTACTCAATACACAATATACGAAAAGAACTGCATTGCGTCAAGTTGCAGACTGTGAAAAATAAAACTTTATTCTACGTTAATCCTATTGTCGTGACTTTTCAACAGTAGACATAGAGCGAGTGGAACATTCGATACAAAAAAGATTATTCGAATAGATCAAATTGAAAATCTATTTTAAAGCAATTTTAAAGCTATACCGTTTTCAAATAGTATTTTATGTTTAATAAGTCAGATTGTCTTTTATACAAAAACAAAGCAACATATTCGAGTTCTCTCAATAGATTCAATTCAAGGATACATAAGTTTTAAAGCATTAAAACCTGAAATATTAAAAAAAAACTCTTGTATAATTAATGGTCACTTTAAATTCTCTCTGTTATTAATTTTCATAACGTGTTACTTTAAAAGATATTTTAAAAATAGGATTCATGTTTTGCATTTATTAATTGTATTTTTAAATCTAAGTACCTATTATACTTCGCTTCTTCCAATTATGAGATAGAGTCATTTCAAAATCCTTTTGTGAGAATTTTTTGTTAGCGTGATGATAATAAAATCCTAATAACTCAACACTGTATATTAAGACTCAATAAGAAACTTCTTAATGATTTAAATGAAGCGAAGCAAATTCGGTCACAACTTAAAACAGTTAAAATAGAAATATATTTTTATTCAGTTTTAAAAGACCTACCAAACTTTGTCATTTCGAATCACAAAAAAAATATTAGACATATAATTTCACAGGGACTTATGTCGTTAAGACTTTTAATAACTTTCCAAACGAAATAGATAAAATTCAATTTTAATTTACAGTCAGTATTATTCGTCGACTCGTCAACTTAATAACCTTTATAGAACTTTTTATTCAAATTTAACTCCATTACGGCGATCATCCAAAGAGAAAACTTTTTTTTGCATATAAAACCTCTACATTTGTCATTGGTAGAATGATTTGATAGTCGTCCTTTAAAAACGATTCAGAATGGGGAAGATTATGTAGCTGTGTTAATCTCTGTCATTGTCTTTTTTGTGTTTTTAATGAAACTGTAATTTAAATCTCTGTTTAATGAGTTTCTGTGAGCACATTTTAGGCAACATTCGAGAACATTTTTCTTTGATGTCTCCGTTGACCTTTCAATTTATCTACTTTTGACATACCTTTCGACGATTAACTTAAATTTAAATTTTACCTACCCCCAAAGTAATCCGGTTTGGAGATAACGATGAAGAATTATAAACAGAATCTAATTATAATCGGCTCTATTTGTACTATGAGTTTTAATTATAGAACCGCGTGACACTACTGTGTGTCCTGTGACGTCAGCGATAACATATGTGACTAAGCATAGTAATACTTTGGTCCATTAAAAACGAGATAATCTTCACAAACAAACGTCGTCCGAAAATTCCAGTCACTTTTCATAGAGTTAATGGCCACTTATCGTACGTGCTGTTAGCATTTATCGCGTTCAACCTTCGATAATACACAATGATGTTGGAATTAATAACCATGAAATCGATGAAACTTGATATTGATCGAATGCTATCCACAGCTTGTTTGTTATCAAAGTATTTTGCATCACAGGAAAACAATTGGAAGTCCAATAATGTTAACATATTTTGCTTTATTTCTGGTAAGTAGCAGTTTTCATTTCAAAAATTAATTTTTATATACCTATAAATCATTTCACGCCTACAGCTAGGAATTATTGCTATAATAACAAGTTGGATAATATTAAGTTTCTATTTTCTTTTTTGCTACGAATAATAAAAAAAAAATAGTTTAGAAAGATGTTGAAGTAGCTTCTGCAATAACGAGAATACTTTTTTAAGTACCGAGCATCTTAGCTGCGTGTGCAAATATAACGATAAAACTAAGTGCCATAATAATTTAAATGTAAGACTTAAAATTTAAAGATCCACGAAGTGAAATATTTGTCTTCATAAATTCACTAAATGAAGCGTTTAACATTCGCTTGGCCCCGCAAATCTTGCTAGCGTTATCCCTGTACTTATCAAGGATCAACTTTTTCTGACAAAAAATGAAGCTTACTCCTAAAGTTGCAAACAGCTATAACTTTTAACGGGCGTTTAAGCTTTTGAACTATCCTAACGGGCGCCCTACGGCTTTGTATGAACTGGAGTTGCTTATAATCGTTGATAGCCGTGATCAACTAACAATTAAATTTGTTTGCAAGCTTTTATAAACCATTTATAAACCAAACAACCTCTTAATAAACCAAATGGAGCGAATAAGTCAACTAATCTATAATGTTCGGTAATATGTATCTGAAAGAGCCAATGACATGACTTATGTGAACATTACTGCAAGTCAAAATGGCGTAAATTTAAATAACATACAAATAATACGTATGATATAAAATGACTTGTTTTAGAAACTATGTGTACGCGATACTACGTTCGTATTCGGACAATGCCTTACTTTTATGTTGCCAATTTTGAACTCTATTCACTCTCTCTCTGTTCTGAAAACGCATCATACGTTGTATCGAATTCCCATGGTCTTTTTTGATTTCCATTCCTCGATAAGATAAAATTGGATTAAGCTCATTGATCCAATTAAATAAATTAAACACCGAATCAAATAATGTGTGTTTGGAGAAAAATCTGAAGGTTCCGCGCCAACGTTAATTTTGCATTCACAATGGTATGTTAACAAATATCTTTACCATATCAGCGTGACTGGGACTGGTAATTTTTTTAAGCATTTTGTATTAAACATTATGTAAGTTTTTTTATTAAAAGTCTACTCCATGTTAAAATAAAAATAAATGATAGTGACAATCAAACTATTCTATTCTACTTTTCTATATTATCTCGGGTCTGAGGAAGGAAGCCCAACAAAGAGTCACACTATCTAAATTATCTTAGTTTTACATAACATTCTTATAGGATACATTAGATCCATATAATGTCTAGATAAAATTAGACCCAAATATATACACTCAGATAACGTCTAGATAAAATTCTTTGAACAAAACGATAGCGTGATTTAAGATACACTTAACGCCATTTAGTATAGCAAAGTTAAAATTAATTCAGATTCAATATCATTTATTGAGTTTAGGCTAAGTTACAAGCATTCGTGAATATCGAAAGCTATGCCATCAGCTCGCAAATTTATGGTGGAAGACCTTGTACACCAGGTGGGCCGACAATCTGCCAAAGGCTGCGGGAAGCCTGCTGGATACGGGCAGCGCAGGACCAATCGTCTTGGAGATCTATGGGGGAATGGGGCGTCGGTCGTACTGCTGATAATGATAATTTTGACCTTGTCCTGAGAAGATCCGGCAAGAAACTCAGCAGGGGCTGCTTTTTTCTCTTTGTTGTCCAAATAAAATATTATAGATAGAAGACCAATTAAAATTAAAAAGTCGATTCAATGATGCAGAACCTACTCAATGTACTTACTTATTTTTTTTTCGAGTGTTATCAGTGGACTTAGTTCAAGCATAGTACTTTAAAGCTTACTAAATTCTCAAACTTTTTTCAAAGTTGAAAACTGTAAATTGTGAATAGTTTTTCAAAATTATTGCGATTTTAAAGTTCTTTAGTTAGAACGACTTTTATCCCTGAAAACGGATTAAAAGGGAGCGTACAGCCAAGTGACTACTGTCCTTGTCAATCTTATTAAGGCAATGAAATAAGGATAGAAGATGAAGCGTTGCGTGGTGAAACTGTTTTTAATTAATTAAGTGAGACAAAACTATATAAAAACAAGAGCAGTTTCCCGGATTGCAAAAGACCATGGGTTCGAGTCCTATCTCAGAGTGTAAGGGACAAATAATAATAATATAATCTTTATTGCACACAAACAGACAGGAAAACAGAACGCAATTACCTACACGGTAAAACAATACAGAGTACACAAAAGGCGGCCTTATCGCTAAACAGCAATCTCTTCCAGGCAACCTATGGAGGAGAATAATAATGGAAAGGGAAAATATGAGCTATTGGGTGCAATAGTCAGAAGGATATGATAATCTTTACATATAAAATAAGAAAGTATAATTAGTAACGTACAAAGTGAATTTTTTAAGCATTTTTCAGTAATAAATTTATTTATATATTTTTTTTAATTAATAAAGAAATAGAATATTCTTTATATAAAGAAATTTTTATTCATGAACCCTAAGATTATGTGAAGTAGCTTTCTGATTTTTAACAGAAACTTTTTTGGACATTATTTCGATGTAGTACAAAAATATGTAGATAGTGATCTTAAGTTTTTTTCTTTTATTTTTATTTCAAAGTTGTTAGAAATGATTTAAGTGTAGAAACGGAATAATAGTTTTTTTTTTATTCCCAATCGTGATATAATAATAATTTGTTTACTTTTGGGGCAAATTGGAATTAAGCCAAATAAATGCTAAGCTATTATAATAATCGTTCAAAGCGAAAATCTTTGATACGGACCTAGAATTATATGTACACACACTTGCACGTCAGTTTACCATAATATATCACATTTCTCGTAATGATTTTAAACTCTTCCTACAAAACATTAATATGGAAACATTTGAAAGATTTGTATAATCTGATGTGTTGTCGAGGTCGCAAACTGATAGAAATGTTAAACTTTATAAGAACAGCCACCGCGCCCTCGGGTGTCGAGTTTGCGCCCTTAAAATGCTTATTTGCTTATTTTCAAAGAGTTCTAACTTATTTTATTTAGGCCAAACGCTTGAACGTCAAACACGTGGAAACTTTCGTTTCAGAAGTAAGTGGAAACTCCCATTCCCAAGAGAATTTATAAAAGAACTTTTAAATTGTGAAAAAGCTTATTGCAGTCTACATTATTTTGGACATTCCGCAATATTTAAAATAATGTGCATTCTCTGCGCGGTATGTGGTTACTAGACTGCTCTGTTCTTTGACTTTAAGCTACTTGTAATATGGTTATCTGAAACAGCTGGTATATAATTATCTGAGAAATGAATAGTCGTTTTGGTATGAATGAAAGGAATATATCCCTTTCATTCATACTCACTAAAACCAAAACTACTATTCATGTCATGTTGACAGGTTTGATTGCAACTTTTCGTTGCGAAAAAACTCAACTCGATATTATTTGATTTGATTTTATAGTTGAAACTGAAATTGGTTATATTTTTACTATTTCTTTACAGATAGGGCCACTAACCGACATACGATGGAACTTGCCCAGGCCGAGGCTGCCGCCAAACAGCAACATCGCCATACACGTCACTCCACCCGATGGAGAAGATGACGAATTTGTGCCTCCGCTACGAGCACGAAGAAAATTTAGCACCCCCCTAAGTTCATTACCTGCCGAGAGCTTTCTTGGTATTTCAAGTAAGACTATTCTACTTTTAATGCGAGAGCTATGGTAAAAATATGCAAGAGTTTTGTGTTAGTTCATAATTATTAAAAAACCATGTCTATTTTTATAATGTTTTTATAACGACTATTTATTCAAATTCGTGTATTTACTTGCACATTTTTTGTATCGATCATATATGAATTATTAGCAAATTTTTTTTTAAATTCTTCAAGCAAGGAAAATTTATAGATACGACTACGACGCATATTTGTTTAAAAATACTGCTTAATCTGAAATTATTTTAAATAGATTTTCAAATAATGAAATAGTCATCTTATATGTTGTACATAATATTTTATCTTCTAAAATTGAATTAACTACTAATAGGAAGCTACATTAGGCGAATGAGCAACACAAACATATATGTTTCTTCATCATGGATTTACAGATTCGAGACATACTGCATCATCCCGTTCGCTTTCTCCGCTGGATCGGACCAAAAGGCGATTCAGCACAATGGTATCCAGTGCTGCAGCAGCTGTTGTCTCCCGGCGGCTATCTGCCACTATAGGATGGTGCCTTGCTACTCCCACACAAGTTAAACCGCAAATCGTCAGACAAGGGCGTGCTTTATGCATGCAGTACATCAAGACTCAAATACGCCGATCATCTATTTGTACGCAAAAGGTAGGGATGATAATCATTTTCCTTGCTTGTAGCCTTAGTTTATCAATCAAAATTGATGGGTCGATAAGATAGACGATATACAAGCGCACTTTTATTGGTCGATAATATAGTCGATGTTTAAGGAAGGATATAGGGGGATAATGATGTCATAAATTTACATTGGTCGTCATTGCTTTATAGAACCATTAGATGAGCGTACAGAGGTAGCCCGCAGTCCGCGTGCTGGCCCTATCGGCTAGTGTAAATACGCCATTATAGAAATCAATAGCCGATAGAGCAATCGTTATCTCTTGAGGGTCTTGTGTAGTCCCCGCATGGTATAATAATAAATCAATAATTAGCAATATCACATAT
Source organism: Diatraea saccharalis (assembly GCA_918026875.4). Taxonomy (NCBI): domain Eukaryota; kingdom Metazoa; phylum Arthropoda; class Insecta; order Lepidoptera; family Crambidae; genus Diatraea; species Diatraea saccharalis. The sequence goes on from OU893343.1 coordinate 10,705,211, forward strand.
TCAGATTTCAGGATAAGTAGCTAAAGCCACCGTATTATTGAGTGACTTAACAACGAAGGTAGCACCCAGACCTGGAAAAAATATAGAAAAGTTATTTTCCTACATTGACCCGACCGGAACTCGAACACGGATCCTCAGAGATGACGGTACCTTAAAACTGGTGTGTGAACCACTTGGCTACGGAGATCGTTACGTTTTATAATATGCGTTACGAAGATCTCCTGCCCGTTTACGTGGGCTAATGAAAAACTCCTCAAATGTGAGCTCTGTGCCATTGCGTTTGAAACACCCTTATTTTAAATCCTCAGACAGTTTTGTTTTAAAAAAACAGGAAATAATTCTCTTAACAAAATATTTTTGTATCATTTCATATATTCATTTTCTCTTCTTCTGTATTTGGATATATAAAATTTCCAGCATCTAAAATTCTAAACCAGTATAAATTGTTGGTTCTTCGTATACCCGATATTAGATAGTGATATTTAAATAATGAAATTTGTATTATTTTTATTTTAGTAAATGTAAAGAAGTCACGTGATTTGAAATCTATAAATGATTAATTTGTTTTGAGTCAACATTATAAAATATATCATTCTCCTGACAAAGATCAATTTTAACGAGACATGATATTTCAATTTAGCTTATAAACTTTTGGCTTTTATTTGAAAATGGAACGTTGGATACTAATATGAAAACGGTACTTATTTTTAATTTCAAAATAACAAACCAGTGTCGACTTCGACAAAAAAAAACTCCATTTTGTACATATATAAAAAGAACGGACCAAAAACTCCTAATGCATTCGCTTTTCAAAACTTAACGACGTCTGTACAGCTTGAAAACAACGCACCTATGCATTGTTTTCAATGTATCTCCATCTATGATATCCTAAATTCGATTCTCGGTTGGGTGAATGTATAAAATCAACTTTAATTTTTTGAATACATGGACTTTATAATTAAATATTTGTGATGTTGTCTATGCATTTATTATTTATTCTGCTAGGACCAATGTTTTTACAAATACTCGCAATACACAAATATAATAATGGGTATCAGATGACCAGAGTGTATGTTGTAAGACATCTAAGGTAATCAAATAGAATACGATTTTCTTTTCTTCCGCATAATGGCTTAAGACATTTAAGTCACATAAAAAAAGTTTTATACTTTCACTTCAAATTTTCAGGATAGCTATTCTCTTTTTTTTTCGTCCCATAAAAAATCTTTTTACGAACTTTTTAAACTGATAAATTATGAAATTACTACTAAAATGTACCATGCAAATTAGGCATAACAACGTAACATAAACAAGGCAGGGAAAATTATCTCTTCTATATTGTTTTGGGTCTGGATGCTTATGGTAGTGTCCTTAACACAGAGGATTCCGCAATTTACTCGGGATCAGGACAATTTATTCTAATATCACGTGCACATGTAACATAGAGTTAGACCCCTTATTAGTCAACCTTTGGGAAAACAGAAAAACACGAGGGCGGCCTACAAGTGATCTTACATTTAACAATTCTTAAAACTAAACTACTATCAAGTTCATACATATTCTTGCCACATCTATTTAACACGTAATAGCGATTGCAATCGCAACTTTTTAAGATATTGAATGTACGATATCGCTAGTTTGACGTTCTTTATAATTGACTAACGGCCGGTTTCTGAATTGAGAAAAGCAAAAAAGTCTCAACTGATTATTCTCAATAACTTTTTTTTACGTTTCATATGACAAACTGTCAGTTGCACAAACATCCATTAAGATTTAATTACGCCTTTAAGCTCTAATGTAATAATAAATTTGTATGGGTAATGTCGCTTTAAACTAATGACAATATTAATGGACGTTTGTGCAACCTGCTGAAAGTCTTACTTTTATCAAATTGCTATCAACTGATCTTGAAAAATATAAATCAGTAATGAAAACCTGTTTAAAAGACGTTTAAAATGGCTTCAGCACGGTTTGAGACGTGCTCAACTGCAGATTCTCAATTCAGCAACCGGGTGTAAGACAAGCGGTAGTCACGAATATCTTTGAGAGCTATTGATAAATGGCAAACAAATGCAACTGCAATCTTTCGACGGTTTTTATGGTCTTTCTTCATCAATCATATCATTATTTGTGCCAAAAGCAATTGCAACTTTAAACGTTACATAATTCCATAAACCGCTATCATAATAAATGGATTGCGATAAATTTTGAAATTACATAATTAGCCCACAGCATATTTAGCTCGATTTCTACATAAAATAAACCCTTTGAACCTATATTAAGATGAAACTCACTGCTGAAAACTGTGAAGCTATGTAATAACGACTTCCTCCATAAATAATTAATCGAGCCATAAATACAGCCTTTGATAGCATCACTAATTGCAATGTAAATTCAACTTCGTGATTTTCATGGAAATTTATAACGGGAATTGTTAGTAATTTAGGTGTTATAATGAAGTATTAAAACGAAATAAAACTATACAATTGTGATTGTATTACACTACAGAAGAGAAAAAATCACACCTACGCTAATTTTCTAAATAACAACAGCAGAGCGACCATTCTCTCTTCCGTAAACGTTTATTGATTTTATTATTGAACTTTTTTTATATTTTCCTGTTTTATTATATACGTTTTGGTTGTAAAAGATTTCTGATTTGTATTGAAATCGACAAAATTAATAAAAGTTAGAATTTGCATAAACAAATCTAATCCAAAAACTGAAATCATATAAAATTGTTGAATTAAATATTATTATTGATAAAAAATTACGACCTACGTAGCCGAGTGGTTCATATCAGATTCAAGGTGTCACCATCTCTGAGATCAATGTAGAAAATTGACTTTTATATATTGTCACGGAGCTGGATGTTATGGTACCTTCGTTGTCAGGTACCCCATAATACGGGGGGTTTAGCTAACACATCTTGAAGTATTTATTTTTATATAGTTACAAAGGAATATCGAATGAACACATTTTTGTAGCTATAGCTAGGTATAATGAGAGAGTTAGGCGATCGCTCCCCGGGGAGGCGGGTATGTATACACAAGGTAATAATTTCACTAAATAATTTTTTCATCAGATAATTGTCATGAAACGACTGCAGCAAATGCTAGAGACTGAATGCGGAGAAGAGGCCACCATCAACATGGAAACTGGAGTGCTGGCGGCATTACGCGCTCTTTGTGCAGCACTCGAGAGGAAACGACCCGAAGCCTTCCGCCATGTTGCGCGCCAAGCGACACGAGCGCCATCTGCTATGTTGCGTTCGGAAACAGCCTTATCGGAACTTGCACTAGCTCTAGCTCGACGAATAACTAGAGAAAATATCACTTGGTCTAAGGTAAGAAATACGCTTATACTTTTGTGACTGAAATTCTCTCTATGTTCCGCGACAGCGTTGAGGTTTTACAATAAATCCTAATTCATTGATTTAATAGTAGCCATAGTAGTGAATACTACAATTTTATACATTGTTCAAAATTATTTTTTTAACGAACAGTACTGACTTCAGAGAATCAAAACTGCCAGTATTCGATTATTTGTTTTCAACATCTTTGTCTTTCTACCCTTTCCCAATTTCTAAAAGGAATAACTTTCACATAAGTATACTTATTTACTTTTTTATTTTATCATAAACTTTACAGATACCTAAGTAAAAGTTTACGCGCAAACTTAAAGGCTAAAAGTCTTAGACTGTACGACTTCTAAATCTCTTTTAACTTTCTGCACGTTGTCTTAGTATTTAAACAAATTTTAAAGCACTGTTTTTTCTTTAAATATACTTAAATAACGGTGTATACTTAGGTATCTCATTTTCTATCTAAACAAACGAGAACAGATAGACAAATAGCACCACAGAAGTAATGGACGGTATACACGAGGCCAAAAGAGAGACAATCCAGTAAAATTAGAAATCAGTTTCATTGAATGGGCTTGAATACTGGTTTTAGAATTGTCTCCGTTTAAACGGAGTGTAAGGTTAAAACCTTACAAGAAAATAGTTGAGTTATAGAGTTCGTTGATTTAAGAGTTTGCATTCACTGGGTTAAACCGTTTGAGTTTTAATTGAAATATATTTTGTAATTTATCCAATTATAATAAAATTATTGTTTGTTCGTTTCTTTACAAAGTTACTTGAATTTAAAGTTTGAGTTTATTGAATTGATCGAGACGTGTACTTGAGTCGTTGCGCGTTATATGACAACTGTCACTACTGTGACTAGCTTACTGGATTAACTCGTCTATTGGCCTCATATAAATGGATGAAAGAAATAGAGACATTTCTATATACATCCTAGCTGTGGATGGCCACTAATAACTCGCCATATACTGAAAGAAACAGTTTATATACGGCTCGTGCAAGCCCTCAATTCCGCTATTTTTTACGTAATAATGCATCTAAATAGAATGTCAACTAATTGTATGCATTTTGCCATTCTATAAATATAGAATATTGTTATGGCAATGTCTTCATCACAAATCAATGGTGATAGATATATTTATAATCTCGTGATCTTGTAACAAAACTTTGTCATAAAAGATGTAGTAAATTACCAAAACTTTTTACATTCAGCTCGACAACTATTTGACTACTATATATGGCATAGAATTATTATGGGGTGTTTAAGCACATGGCATAGACGTTTACGTGACATTCACTAATCTGTCATTGCCATAACATTCGCACTGTGTTGGCTAATGCGTTGAGCGACATAAAAATCATAAAATTTATAGCACTCTTCCATAATAACTTGTTCTATGTAAAAAATAATTTAACACTAACATACATTATGTGATTGACTATTATTTGTATTCAAGTAATTATACGTTTTTTCTAAATGTACTTAGTTCATCAATTAAAAGTTTCCTGTAATAATAAATTTCTTCTGAAATCGGGTAACTAAGTATGTAACATCAATTAATAATGTTACATCTAGCTGGCAAATGCCTAATGCGACAGGGAACTAATTCTGGGAATAAACTAAGTCTATGAAGGAGAAATTCTTAGAAAGCTTAATTTGACGAAACACAATACCTCCCTATATACAGCGATTTGTGAAAGAATCAGACTATTTTAAGTAAAATAAATTAACTTTTTTTTTTAATATTTAATTTGATATTAAGTTGACGTGATTAGGATATAAAATTTATTTATGTGAGATATTATTTTTTTTATATACCAATGAATGAATTTACTCCACCTTATCTCAAACAATATCTCTCTTCTCTCTTATATATTCATCCCATTTTACACTACGATCGCTTCTAATCTCACCTTCGAGATTTCTCGTCACAATGGGTACTGATTTCTTTTCCAATTCCTTTTCTGTGCACGCTGTTAGTGGAACTCTCTTCCAAATAGTATCAGGAAAACGCGCTCACTAAATATTTGAAGCATCTTATTCAGACTGTTCTATACTCTTATTATAAAAAGGCAACGTTTCTGACTTTATTTGTTTATTTTGTAGAAAGTAATTTTCAAAAATGCTGATCAGATCATGAAAACTCTTTCACCTAAGGGAAGCTGCATTGTCATGAGGCGCGAGGTCCTTAGCACCACTAGGCAGTGGACGGTAGCCCATACCGCCCACGACTTATGTCGCCTCTGCCAACTCCAAATTTATTTCATTGTTAGAAACATTACTTCCCACTATAATCTAATATCTCCTTGGTATAATTGTACTGTTCTTATCCTCTATATAATTGAATATTCTAAGAATTAGTCCTTTGTTAAGTCGTGATATTTCGGTCATATAATGGATTCAATAACAACAAAGATTAAGTTATGGTAACAAGTCAAGGGTAATTGTTTCTACCCCTATACATAATGAGACCACGTTGTGCTGTGCTACTGTATGTTATGTTAATTATAGTAAGTTAGAACCAAAGAGTCTTCAAAACAGTCTGCAATATCGGATATCGATTAAAGTACCATTCCTTCAGAACAGTAGGTATTTATTATAGTATTAGCTCTTAAACATTTTAATATTTTAATTATATTTAAATATTTGATGTTTAGACTCTTCTCTTTTAGGCTCTGAATATTTGTTTTGTCGAAAAAAGAGCATTGCTTATTCAATTTAGTTTATAAATAAATTATTAGAAACTTCACCCAGGCATTCAAGATCGAATTCGAATCCAAACTTGTCGGAATCTAGGTGACTGCTCTAATCATTGAACTACCATTAAAGATCCAATAAAAATGACGAATTTTAAACAAGAATATTTTCTCTCTCTACTAGTAAGCGTATTTTTCATCAATGTTAAGGCAATCAACAACTTGAGCTCCATGGCACAGTTAAGTTGCTATTGTAATGGCCGGTCATGGGATGGCTGACAAAATTTTTATATCTCGAACTTCTCCGAAAGGCACGCTAAGCCGTTGGTCCCGGCTGCATCTGCAGTTGTTAACACCCAGTACTTCGTACTGGGCCTCTGCCCACTATACAATTCGATTTACATATTAATAGGCCTAAGCCCCAGCTGTAATATTAATAGGTTAGTGATGATGAAAGTAAGCGTATTCTTCATCAATGTTCAGACAATTAAGAACCGATCAAATAAATTAGCTTAATTATTTTTGTTATTTGTTTTAGATAGCAGCTGTTTTTTGTATATGCGGTGCCCTTGCCAAAGAAGCGGCAGAGGCAGCTGAAGGTGAACCAGCCCTCGAGTTAGTGACAGCTCCAGCAGCCGCCATAGCTGATCTCTTGCATGAAGAACCTGGCTCCTGGATCGCTTCCCATGGTGGCTGGGTATGATAATCATAATAGACAAAAGTATTTTCTTGGCGCAATGTTTTAATAGTGTCTTAAAAGAACGAGCCATGTGCGTGTCCTATTCACGAAGGGTTCCGTACTATAAACATAATAAATATGATAGTTTTTCTCTTAACTTTAGGTAATGGTACCATGACGTTTGATTTCTAACAAGTTAGTTGTTTAGAGAGGGGTACACTTAACTCTAAAGAAATTTGTAATTTTTAAGCTTTCAGCGAAAAATGGTTCTCCCACGCCCCAAAAATTTTGGATGACTCAATGATTTTTAGCTAATCCGTTGACGGACGGACGACCAGACAGGCAGACGGACGTGACAAAATTAAAAGGGTTCCTTATTGCCTACCGAACCCTAAAAACTCTAAACACTTAATGCCATTCAATAGTCTTTACCAGAAAAAAATATAATTTGACGACGAAAATAAAATTAAATAACTTTGAAATGAAATTCTTAGATATCATTACACTTATTAAAACAAGATTAGTCGTTCTATTGAAGTTTAATAAAATCAATATCCACTTTATAAAGTCGAGCAATTTTCAACGCAAATAAATTTTGCTTTTTTAACTTGAAAACTTGTGTTTACCTAAAATAACGTCACTATCAGTAATTTATTTTAGTTTTAAAAGGAACAGTATACAAAAATAAATTATTAAACTTACGTTTATAAGTTTTGAGATAGGTGATAGTCGCGCTTAGTACTTTATCTATATGTTTTCCCCGAACGTAATCAACATATAAAACTTAACATAACCCCATTCAGGCGTGAAGGACTGGTAACCCAAGACAGATTTAATAAAAACCCATAAAAAACTGTCACCTATACCTTCGACCTTCCTTTGACCACAGATTTTATTTCCAATCAATATTATCTTTTTGCCTTTTCCCTAATCTTAATGCTAAAGATTGAATTGTTGTAGTCTTTTTTCCTTCCAAACTCCTAAAGCACAACTTGTTTCAAAAAATATAACCGATTTCAAACTTTTAATAAGTGATGAATAATACTTATCTCAAAAGTGACTCATTCAAGAAAATGTTTCATCTCGCCTATCTATCTACATAAGTACTCTTTCAAAAAACTATATTGATGAATTTAAAAATAATAAAAATCAATGCTAGTAAAGAAATATTATATATTGCAGGTATTTAAAGCTTTTAATGGATAAAGACTCATTTGTAATAAACCTCAGTGGTCGGTCGTTTAAAGCTTCGGAATATCTGTGATTCTATCCCTTCCACTTACATGGTTATCTGTCTTTCCCGATTATCAAATTTACATTCCTGTTCAAAGCCAAAAGTAGTCCCAAAAGTTTGAATGTAATAAATACTGAATGCATTATGTAAACAAATTGAACCGTCACAAAGGTATAAAATAATTTAAATGTTGAGTCGGGCAATTCATTCATCCATCATGCCTACGTGACCCCACAGCCGTCCCTCCTCTACGTTCTTGGGAGCGCACCCATTTGGTAACCACAGTTTGTTTCTATTTGTTCTGTGGTTACTATATTATATGTGTTAGTGAATGAAAGAGCACTATAAAAGTCATCCGTTTTATTTATTTTCCATCAGCATCACCTAATAATTTGGCAATTTGTAACAGTAATAGAAGTCGGCACTTTAAGTTATACCCGTAACAGCAGCACTTATTGTAACAATATAAAGCCGTAGATCATTGGTAATTTTTACTTTAATACGGCTAAACCAAGTTTTTGATAGTTAAGAAAGACTCCTTTAGTTTTTAAGAAATTAAAAAGAAGTACCTACCTAAAATTTGATGTAAACCATAGTCTATATATGTAATTCATTGCACGGAGGCAATATGTCTCTGATGTGGATAAGCTCAATAAAAATATAAAATTCCCCGCCAAAATGCCAACCTGTAACATGTTTGATTTCTTGAGCTAATCTATTACCTATATTACAATAAATTTGAATTTATAAACGCAAATAAATATTAATAAACCTATTTATATTTTCAGAACGGTCTCATCGAACGGCTTCGTGCTAGCGAGAGGGATCAGAATTCCGAAAAAACCCTTCGAGTGTTAGTTTCCTTCTTCGTAGTGGTTTTTTTCACCCTACTGTTCTTACGCTGGATGATACACGGACATCCTGCGTATTATAATAATAAATGATGTTACGTGCTATCTTTAATGTATCATTGAGAGGCTCGTGAGCAATCTCGCGATGTGGATACACGCCTTTAAGTATAATGCCTATCAATAAAAGTTAAGAAGTATATTTGCTCCCTTTGAACAGACGAATAAATATAATTAATCGTTTTTAAGGTGATCATGACATTAGATTTTTTACATTACTTACTATACAGTCAAACTACACAAAATTGTTAATGTTCCCCATTCGATTTTAAACCTTAATGCATTGAAGGTAGATATCAAAATAGCTAATATCATTAAATTATAATGAGTAACGTTCAATAATATCGAGGTGCTGAACATATTAAATATTAAAAAACATTAACTTGATTTCAGTGCCAATTCTGTTTCGCAATTTTGCAATTTCTGTTTTTAATAAATTCATAATGAAGTACCTCCCCATAACTTGTGCCTATATGTAACCAAAACATATGCTTATTATACCTATATATCTTCAACTTTAAACCCAGTTCACAGAAATAATTAAAAAATCAAACATAGAACAGAGATCGTGACAAAAATGTCCAAGAGCTTTATAGGTGGCGGTGAGGGCGACATGAAACAAACTTCTAGCGATTGCTGTATATCTTTATTACGTTAAATAAAAATCTGAGTATTTTTTTACGGACTGACTACTAACTAATTAAATAATAGATTAACTTTCAACCAAACTCTTCTTGGAGCTCACCAAATTCTGAGATCTGCTGAGTGACCCCGGCCGCGTTTCACTATGGTGCACTATATATGGTATATAAAATAGTAGATACTTTTTTATGTTAAAATAAGTTTAAATTTTAATCTATTATAAAGCACCTTTACATTGCCCCGCCGGTCGCTACCAACAAGTTCTCCCAGCACCTGACCTCCGCACTTTAAGCTGAGTGACATATACTACCCATAGTACTTCAACGTACTGAAATATGAAACTTAGGATAGATCTCGTATATTTTTGTCACAACTCTTAGACTATTAATATAGTATTATGAATGTAGCAAAACTATTATGTAATTTATGACGTTACTCAATATAGTATCATTACCTGTTTGATTTTGTGTACATATTTATAAGCCTTTTAATTTGAAAGTTAATAACTTAATAACTAAGAACCCAAGTAAGTACAATCTATTTTTGTAGTGAAGTTTCATTGAAGTAAGTAAAAGACTCCGACCATAGATAAAGTATATAAAAGTGTCAATATAATATTGGTACCTAATATATTTTGTAAAGGTACGAGTAATATTTATTACTGATACTTTATTCGCTTCTGTTCAATGGTCCGCAGAATCTGATTTATATTATTTTAAATATCCGAAATATAATATAAATCTCTCTATAATCTGGATAAGCTTTTATGGTAGATGTAGGTATGTATCTATTTACATACATACTTTAAACTTAGATATAAACAGACCCAAAGATGTTACAATTTCACAAAAACTGATAAATTTAGGTGTTTAAGTTCAGTTAAGTAATATTTTTATTTATTGTAAAATTATAAAACATATAAAAATAAACTGATGCTACTGTAAACAAATCTATTCTTTTATTTAAAAACTAGCTGTAACCCGCGGTTTCGACCACGTGGTCCGAGGGTATCGTGTGCACACTAGCCTACTATACTAGAGTTTTAAACTATTCTTAATTAAAAATCTGCCAGTAAACATTCACCTTTATATCATCATCATTAGCAGTATCCTCACTGCTGGGGCATAGGCCTGTACAATAGATAGAATCAACCAAGAAAAAAATCCGGGTTTTTCTGTGGATAATGCGCATGTCTTCATATAATAATCCAGTTGCTTTTCTTTCCGTTTTGGTGCATAGTAGAAACAACACACCTTGCAAAAAAAAACAATGTTTTCTTTGAGTAGTCGTTTAATAATTACGCCTTAATTTTGTTTGGAGATATTTGGCTACTGTGCTTATTCTGGACTTTTAGATAAGGGCTTTCATTTTAAGCATTTAAAACAACTTGATGTTTTAACAAAATAAATACTTTATTAATATTATTATTATTTTTTAGATTCTACGCCTGATCTTCATAACAACCTGATGGTCAGTTTGTTCTTGCTTTTTCAATTCAGCATTTTCAGAGATTTTAGTGCGTGGCGACAAATAAAATTTTGGCAATGGATATTCTGCCATGTGTTAATTGGGTTCGTCCACTCAGTTTTTTTTTACCTAATTTTTTTATTTAACTTTGATACTTTGAATTTTAGTTCTTATTTTAGAGAAAACTGTTTCCTACCATAGCTCATTAACGACAATTAAGTACATTTTTCGGAAACATAATTTAACGGCCCTCGATTATGTATTAAAGTATTTCGTTAATAGTCACCCATGTATTATTATTTAATCCGATGAATAATTCTCCATTTTAATACATATATTAATAACAAAAACCGGACAAGCACAAGTTGGACTAAAAAAACGCATAAAATCACGTTTTTTTCATGTTTTTTAAAGGAGTCGTTCAACATTTTCAAGTCGACAATTACTTATAAACTCGTAAAGCCAACTTAAGTCTGATAGTTCCTCTATTAAATACGTTATATAGGTATAAATACTACTACTGTAATGTTTGAGTTTCTAACATCAACCGTTTAGTTGGTGGAGAGAAGGGGACATTTGAACCTAACGAAAATGAGCACTTTGAAGCTTAATAAATCACTAACGGTTAACTTAATCGAAAGACGGTCTTCCCACATTCAACAATATCCTCGCTAAAAAGAATGGGAAGATAAAACTATTTTTTTCTTCCTCAACTTTACATGCAGGGGAGATACCAGAAAAAATAATTTAAAGATTATACTTATACCATTTTGTCAGCGTGATTAAAGTATACACTCATGCTAAAAAACATATGCATTGGTGTTTGGTATAGGAGGAACAGAAAGTCGAATATTTTTAATATAATATATTTATTTAATCAAAGTATAAACCATTGATGTCTATGCACTTATGCCATCTCATAGGTAGAACTACCTATTATCTTATTGATCCCCTTACTAAAATAACCATTCGGACGGGAATCGATAAAATTTTTGAAGGCGATTTGCACTGCCCCATTGGAGTTGAATTTTTGCCCTTGCAAGAAGTTATCCAAATTTCGAAAAAATGGTAATCTGTTGGAGCAAGGTCCGGGGAGTACAGGGGATGTCTTAGACACTCCAATTAAAGCTCTCCTAATTTGGTAGCCGTCTGTTGTGCAGTGTGTGGTCTAGCGTTGTCGTGAAGTAGCAGTGGCGTAGAGCGATTGACCGGCCTCGGTTGTTTAACAGCTAGTTTTTCCAGCATGATTTGCAATTGCTGACAATAGACGTCTGCCTTAATCGTCTGGCCAGATTCGAGAAAACTGTAATGAACGACACAGGCACTAGTCCACCAAACGCGTACAAGTAACTTTTTTGGCGTCAGTTTTCGCTTGGGGTAGGATTTGGATGGCATGCCAGGATCCAACCATTGCGATGAGCGCTTCCAATTATCGTAAAGAATCCACTTTTCGTCACAGATAAATTAGATTTATAAACTCATAATTATTGTTCCGGTTAAGTAATGTAACGCAGCAGTCGAAGCGCGTTTGCCGGTTTGCTTCACTCAATTCGTGAGGTACTCACCTTTCAAACTTTTTAATCTTTACAATTTACTTCAAGAGGATTAAAACAGTTTTATCACTAACACCGCATCTAACTTGGACGTGGTTTGCGATGGATCCACGTCCACAATAGCCTTCATTTCTTCATTATTAATGTTACGAGCTGGCTAGGAGGCCGGTGAGATATTTTTAGAAGTCTATTTTTTTGTTGATATTTTATTCTCTTTATTTTGTTCTTTCTGCTGTCATCTAAGTTAGCTGCGTATTTAAGTTTGTATATATTTTAATTATTATTTTGATTATATTATTTCCTTGACTTTGAGCCCTTTCTTTTCATCCAACTCCTATCACTGCTACCTATCTGTTATAATTAGCTTGGGTCTCCGGCCGTCTTCGGGGTTTGTTCTGCAAGTCGAAATTTCTAGAACGAAAACGTTGGAACCAAAAACGCAATGTGTTTTCTTTTGCGACACAACCGCCATACACATCATTAACCGTTCGAGTCATTTCCGCAGCACAGGTACCACAGTGGAACTCTTGGTCGTAAATAACACGATATTTTAAGTTTTCCATTTTTATACAGGGTGACGTAAATAGGACAAACAGAAGATCAAAAAACAAATTAATGCCGCCTAACGAAACACAAATACATATGCAAATGGCTTTATAAACTTGAATTTTGGAATTCCCAACCAAGGAGGAAAAATTTGTGATTAAAGTGCCCAATACGACAAAACGCCAATTTCATATACCTAATATAATAGCAACAAAACTAACATAACTAGTTATTATTGTTTTAAGAAATCGAGTTTCATTTGCGTGGCTAGAATGACGTTTGTGCAAAATATAACGTGCAAATAAGTTTTCCTTTCGTAATTAAGAAGTAAAAACATACTATAATTACTTTTACTTTACTTTACAAAGATACGTACAGTTATTATACTATCGCTACTGAACTTGCATGTCGACGGCAGACGTCGAGCCAGGTATTATGTTAATTCGTACGGTAGGTATGTGCTTTTTGGTTCTTACAATAATATTGACAATAATAGATTGACTTTCTACTCAACCTACTCTAGAAATCAGTTTTATTGAAATATATTACTTATTAAGTACTTAGAGTAGTCATACGGTGGTGTCGTGTGCGTCGGGTCGTTACGTTCCTTCAAATATAGATGAGCGAAGCGATGACTGACTCATGTGTCAAGCTCGTCAACGGGTGCTGTCGGGTGAGTCTGCACTGGACTACTTAATTTTGTCAATTTTCTTATTATATTATGAATATAGTATGTCGATTTGTCAATGAGTATGTAGGATTTCTGATGTTGTAATGGAAAATGACTTCATAGTTTAATTAAATCACATTCCAATAGACTTCTCTGTGTAAAATAAAATAGGGAGAAAAAGATAACCCTTGCTGAGTTTCATGCCAGTTCTTCTCAGTACAAGATCTCTCGCCTTAGTTTTGCGAACCGTTGGCAAAGTTTTCGACTTTCACAAGTACTATATAACGCCTAAACTGAATTAATGTTGATATTTACATTAATATAATTCGACGTGTGAATGTATAATGGCACATATGGAGATACCGCACATACAAAAACAAGCTGAATTCAGCGCTCCGCTTTTTGTTTTTGATTCCAAACCTAAATTCGGATGAATCGAGTCAATCGAAGTTAGGAGCAACCAATAAGTTGACTCATCACATCACTAACCTATGATATACTATAAACCAAACATCGTTCATTTATACGTAATATAATAAATTACCTAAAATTACGATTCAAATAAATTAAAATTAATTTGAAAATTAGATAATATAAGAAACACGAAACGATGTCATATTTATTAATTTTCGATACTCAATTTACTTTTATTACGTCAGAAACAAAATTTGAATGAATATCATAGACAAGATCCAAACATCGCTGATGACATCTAGTTTGATTTCAGGAACTAATTTTACTTTTTAAATACGTCCTCATTGTAGTCGTTTCTTACTTTATGGTTGAATCAATCAAGGATGAAACTTGGATAGATTCGTTTCTTGTTTATTTATCAGCAACCTATCAAAAATAGGAAAATATTAATTCCGTTACTGAGGGTATCCCTGATAATTTTATCTCAGGAACGTAGAAGTTGATAAGCATCCGTAATCAATGCCCTACATTTTGATAAGAGGGAATCTTGCATCGTATGGGCATAAAAACCCGTGGCGTGTTTTGGTATCAGGCTTGAAAGGTAAGTGCTGTAGCGTTTACTTAAATTATTTTGATAATGTAATATTTAACCCGTATTTGAGAACCAAATTTATTTAAAGTGCGTATTACTTATAACTAACGCTTGCTTGTATGTAGCTGGCGACATAGAGCAGCTCAAAAGATTTGCCTGTGGAGGATACTGCGACGACTCCACTATTGTCTACCTACAACATCCCTGTGTTATTTTAAGTGCGTTAGAGGTAAGACAGTATGCCTCTAACCACATTTCACTAATTATGTACCTACCTGAAATATATAATGAATGACTCATACTCTATACTTAATCAATAATACATTGTAGGTATTGGGTTACAAGGTTGTGGCCTCTAGTTCAACAGCAGTGAAACAGGACTATAATGAATATATGTGGACTATGCGAAAGGAATTTTCTGAACCAGAACCATCAATAATTGTGGAGCAGGATAATATTACAAACTTCAGCAAGGAGGCTATGCACCTTGGAAACTATCATCATCCAGCAAAAGACGATGAGGTTTAAAGTTCATTTGAACTTAATTATTTGTATGTTTTGAATAATTTTTCACATTGGATTTTTAATTATGGAAACGAAAAGTCCTAAATCACCTGAGGGTGTCGCAGTATTTGATCGCTTCACTAAGAAAGGAATCATTTACATTGCTATCAAAGGATCATTACATGCAACAGATTGTTCAGTTTTTGGCTTACAAGAAGAAGTAGTAAAGAATCTTGCCAAAAAGTATGAACCTGTTATAAATGGCTTTTCTATAAGTGCTAATGTTCTTAATGCCATAAACTCGTTAAGCCAGCTGGGATACAAAATCGTTTCTAGCACTGGGGAATCAGAAATCACCTGGACTATGCAAAAAGATATTTATTGCTAAATATATAGATGAATGTTAACATCTAACATTAGTGTATAGTCAAACACTACATATTCATAAATTTTTATTAGCACATCATTTACTTTTATTGTAAAATGGATCATAAAACTGTATGTGATCATGCAAATTGCACAACAGCAATGTCTAATCAATCTCTATCACAAACACTATCTGAAATGGACTGGGAGAGGGGTATCTGGTATGCAGGTATATTCTTTGTTTTTTAATTAATAGACCAATGAGTAAATTAAAATTATAATTTAACATTAATCATTAAAGATATCAAACTGATTTCAATAAATTTCTTACAATGACCTCTTGTCAATAGATGATATGCTATATATATGTTTTGATAGAAAAAATAGAGAAGTTGTGCTCACAATGTTATATTTGACTATGGCGAAGTGAAAAGGAGGGTTAAGATTTTGGTCGGTATGTATGTATGTAAGAATGTTCATTTGTTCCCTTATAACTTCAAAACTACCCATGTAACAACAAATGAGGTATCATTAAAAGCATCTTAATTGTCCATGTGCTACAGGCTATGTGACGTTACATTAAATTAACAACAGCACCCTCTAGAGAGCATAAGAAACTAAAAAAATAAGTTCAATAACTAAATCCTGACAACAAAATCAAACTTTAGAAATAAGGTCATAGCTATTATCATATAGCTATCGCTATAAAATATTTTTTGTTTCAAACTTTTAGAATGTGATTTAGCTGTAGTTAGGTTGTAGTTTTTGAACTTAATTTTTGTAATTTACTCTCAACATAATTCAATCCTTCAGCAACTGATACAAAACACACTGCTCATGCATACCCTAGGGCATTCATGATGATGGCAGATTCCCAAATAATTGGTGATAAGAAAACTTTATTCCAAAATGATTTAATATCTCAGTTCAAAATAAAATTGTCCATGATTAGATTTTCATCTTGTATGAACTTGTGCATGCTTATCAACTTATGATTTTTTTAAAGTACATCAGTGATACCTCCTACTATCTTATTATTAAATTTTTTAACAATATGGACTGCAAATTATCCAGTAACTTGTTTCAAATTAGAAATTGTATGTTAATTTTTGGACCTCATCACCCACAAATGACTTTATTTATGTTGACCCTTGGGAAACAGATTTCGTCCCCAAGGACCAATATTTACCACTTTGAGAATATGTGCTCGAGACACTGTTAGCACATAGTGGCTACATACCTATGTTAAACTAATAGTATTTTTCAATTTAATTTGTTGACAAAAATGCACTTTTAGCTTTCAATGGAGACAAAGGAAGAGTTGAACACTTGATAGAGAAATCAAATAATGCAACTAGAACAGTTAATGCACCAGATAACTCGGGCTACACAGCTTTGCACTATGCTGCAAAGAGTGGACACATTGACATTTGTGGAATTCTATTAAAATATGGAGCTTGCATCAATGCACAAACAAGGAGTGGTAAAGCTACTCCTTTGCATAAAGCTGCTACTGCAGGTTTGTTAATAAATTATTTTTAAGTTTTTCAGCGCGTTTGTATTTTTTTTTTCATAGATAGTGCACATGAAAATATAAGAAATCAATAAACAATCATATTTATTAAGTTTTATTTTATTTCTAATACTAATGATAACTATTATTTAATTTAGGTAAAATTACCACAGTAAAGTTTCTCATTGAATCCGGAGCTACAGTTGATACACAAGATGTTGACGGCCAAACTATTCTCCATAAAGCTGTTGAAAACAAACGAAACGAACTTGTTAGTTTCTTACTTAATGTTTATCCTCAACTGAGCAATATTAAAGATAAAAAAGGCAATTGTGCAGTTTAGTCTACGGCAAGATGCCAGGGGCAGTAACTTTCGATTTAATTTACGTAAAACATGCACTTTCAATGGAGACTAACAAGAAATTAAAAAATCAAAAATAAAGTTGACACTTCAAAAAATAATAAACAAGAATCCTCCTCACTGTGCCTGCCCCCAAATGTAATATGGAATGAATATTTATATAAAAACACTGAATTGGAACCGTTATCATACCTCTCGGAATATACGTACAGAGAACGTGCATAACATATTAATTACAACAATAATATAATTTGGGAAATTTGCATACATACGTTGAAATTTGCAAAGATAAAAGGTATGATAACAATTTAAAGACACTGAAGGATTTTTATGATTATTTTTGTAATTGTTTAACTAGTTTTAATCTACCATTAATTTTATTATATATGCAGTAATCTGTTAGAATTGAACTAATATATTTTTTTAATTTACCATTAATTTTATTCTATATGCAGTAATCTGTTAGAATTGAACTAATATATTTATCTTGTTAAGTTGCTTGTTATTTTTTTTATATTTTCTAAACTGAATAAAATACTTTTTATTAAAATTAATTATACTTAGGTATATTTTACATTCACGTTTCCCTACTTTTCCCACAATAATGGGCTTTCTGGAATGTATTTTGTAGGAGTTAAGATGAATATATTTTTCTGCAGTGTTGATTTTTGTCGCGACAAAAACATATCGAATTCATGCATTTAGTTATACGTTGTGTTGTGTAGCACGCGACAGAAATATAACAATTTCATACATATATATTTTAATTTTACTTATTTCATGATAATAACTTATGAAAGTTTGTACTTTTTTTTAATTTAAGGATCTTAGTATCATAGGCGTAGAGTTACGATTATGGATTTTGGAAACATTTTGTACTTTAGTGTCCTCTGTAAAAAACTAAACGAACTATTTTATGTGTACTCAAAGGTCAGCCATATCATTTTTATAATACAATTATACCTGTTAATAAACTAAGTATCTCATGTTATAATTAAATTTAGATGGTAAATACCAATGATATATTAAAAAGTTAAGATCGGTTATCTGCGCATTAACAACAAGAAGGCAAAGCAATATCCTGAGTTTCATTTTAATCACGTTTCAGCAAGCGTTGTAGCTAATGTCATTTTCATTTGTAATTTTCTGTGAAAAGTTGTAGAAAAAATGCCTTCCTTCGTGTTCAAACAATGCAAAAATTACACATTAACAGTGAGAAAATAAACTAACAAGAGGTCTGCTGTATGATTTTAATAGGTAGATGACTATTTTTGATTTCTTCGCGCCCTTTGTGGTTATTTTATAATGTGACGCCGTTTTAAACACAATTATGTACTGGTATAACATGTCTAATAATAAAATATCATTGGTAAAAACTTTATTAAATAAGTTATTTTGTCATCCTTTTATGTAATAAACAACATAACATCATTACTCTTGCCTAAAAATTATGAACTTGTATTTATTAGAGTTTCGGTGAAACCACTATTCGACGCATCTCTAGTATTTATGTTACGAGTTCATGGGTTGATTTATTTATTTTTGCTTTGAGGACTATAATAGTTCATAAAATACTAAGTACTTGCAACGAAATAATTTACTCTTCAAGTAAAAGCATACCATATCAACAAATTTTGTATGCTTAATTCATTTTTTTATTTAATTAACTCATATATTTACTGTCAATAGGATATCTTATAAACACTGCAACACAACAGGATACTACTAAGAACCTCTCTGCAATGAATTTTAAACTCAACTGTCAACAAATTAAGGCATATCGATTGCAGAAATATGACCCTTTGTAAATAACCTGTCGTGTTGTTAACTTTAGATTAATTCAAAACTCGGATAAACAGTTTTTATAAGCGCCACAATTTTTATACCAAGTCTTCTTATAGATACATACTACAATATAATGCTGTAAGATCCACATAGTATTCCCAATTCAAACGATGTCGGCTCGAATCAAATCTAAAATCAGTCTTGTTTATTAAACCATAAGGTGTAAAATACAACCTAGGCGAAAGCTCAGATCGCCCAATGATACTTGAATAGTCTCCACACTGGATTGGCGATCAAATATCAATGATCCAGAATATCAATCTGGTGGATCCAATTTAAAGTGGCTAGACCACACCGAGCGATCCATGGAAATCCAACGGGCTAGGCAAATAGGACGTATTACTGCAACTTTTTCACGTCAAAATCAACACTAGTGCCAATAGTAGTTTTTTTTTATAAACGTCATTCATATAGTAGTTAGTAAAGAATAAATTAATAGTAAGCCGTAAAAATTTAATGCTTTTTGAATTTATAATAAGTGTAATTTTATGCAATAATACATTGCGCTGCATATTTGCATGTAAGAAGCATATAATCCATTTCACCGGACGACCAAATATTAGCAAAAGTTTAATATGTGTGCCAGTGCTGCCATCTACAGTTTTTATTAGAGTTTCGTGTAGATGGCGTATTCGCATATTGAATGCACGCTCTGCCTCGTGAGACCCATTTTTTTGCAATGATGACGATTAACGTCTCATAATACGTGTTTGGATGACTGCATATTGTAATCGAAGATGGATCGCTCGGTGAGTTTGTAAGTGCAGGTCCACAGCGACCGCTCCTGTGGAGCGCAGAACTAGCGTACGCGATAGTAACGTCTTGGATCATTTAGTGTGGAATCGGCTTCGTGTTGTGATTGCCCAAAGTACATTACTTGCATCTTATGTAACTACGTCCATGGCTCGATTTTTTAATAAAAATATTAGTGACTGTTTCTTGTGATTTATTTAATAGTGGGATCGAGCATTGTTTGTAGGCAATAATTGTATATCAATAAAATATAAAACATTTCATTTATGTTTTTAATTATTAATATGTACTAAATAGTACATATATATATATATATATATATATATATATATATATAGTTTTGTATTCAGCACTAAATATGCGTTAATATCATCTTTGTAAGAAAATCTATTTTAATTAAGTCATTAATAAACAATACGTTTGTAATAATTCATTTTATTTTGTAACATCAAATCCTATGTCAATACCTATGTATATACACTTAACGATTTGATGCTACCACAACTATGCAGAATTATTAAAAGTACCTTCATCTTCCAGCATAAGGAATCTCTTTAAACTCACAGGTAATGGTAAACTATAAATATATGAAAACATTGTTTTATGTGTATGCATATGTCTAATTCTTATCCTACACAAATCCGATAGACTTAACGGGTCTCTAGAAGCACAATATAGCCAGTATACTGAGCTACCAGGTTTAGGAACAACACCCGTTTCGGGAAACTGTAAATAATGTCCAGCTTTTATGAGAATGCAAGCAAGGTCGGGAGATCGTCTCCTGCTAGCGATAGACAAATTATCTAAACCACAAGATTGTAGATCGCATATATTAACATCGGCACCATGGCGTATCAGCAAAACGGCAGCAATATCTCTGAAATAAAAAAATATTTTACATTATATACATAAATAGCGAAAATAAGTTAAACATAATGCACAGCACCCATCGTTACTCGTCGTTATTTTACAAATATTAAGAATCACTATACTCAGTTCCTAGAGCAGGCGAAAAAACGGTGAATGAGCCAAAGTCTATCAATAGAACTATTGTTTACTAAAGCTAATAGTCAACAATTATTGTATGGGGTGGGGAGTGATGTATGGAACGCTATTAGCACAACAAAACTATACTTCGTGGCAACGATGCAAAGTTCTATGGCGATATATATCGCTGTCTTTAAACACACGTAATACTCAGTCATTGTCCTTTCTTACGCCTGCCCAAAGAAAAATCTATTAATCCAAATAGTCAAAATTTTAATGTGGCGAATGATAAACAAAATCAGTATTTTCAGTGATCTAACTAGTAAATTCTTTCTTTTTAGATACAGTGCATTTCAGTTTAGTGTCTAATTAAATTTACTAGAGCTACTGGTTGACTCACTCTATTACATAACCTTTGTATGTATGTCACTTGAGAAGAGGCATTTAAATATATTTACTTACTTGTGTAATAGTAAAGCCCTATTGAGAGCAGTATCACCAGTTAGAGCCGTAGTATTCATATCAATATTATATTCTAATAAACAAATTAACAATTCCTCCAATTCCTCTGGACAGTCTATACTTTCAACAGCTATATGCAATGCATTTGCACCTGTTATGCTGTTACAAGCATTAACATTTGCTCCTATAACAAAAAAAAATTACTTATTTTCAGACACAATCACATATAATGTTAATGTTCATAGTCTTATTATAATTACCTCTTTCAAGTAATATACGAGCTACGTTCGGTTGAGATAAACGGGCCGATAATAACAAAGGCGTGTCACCATTATCATTGTGTAAATTGATCCCGCCACCCATGTTAGCAAGCATTTTTACTATTGATTCCTATAAATTAACAGATAGGATAGGACACAAATAGGAATATGAGTAATTATTTAAATTTGTAAATCTGCAATAGTATTGATTACCTGTCTTTGAATTATAGCATTGTGTAACAATTTATGAGAGTGTGTAATTCGTGCTCCGGCTGTTAATAAGACATCAACAACCGTTGGGAACCTTTGCCACACTGCCTCACAAAGTGGTGTATACCCTGTAACAGAATAATATATTAACATTTTTCTGTTCAAAAGTAATCTTACATTTCCTGGTTCAAGATCAATATAAAGTGTGCATTAATGGCAACTCTAACATCCATTTTCGATAACCTAGAACAAGGCATATCATAACTAGGAAACACCTAAGCATGTTAGTTTAATTCCAATTTTTTTTTTTTTTTTTCTCTTATCCCTTGACATGTTTATGATCTTTCATATACGCAAACACCTAGCGCAAGGCTCCGAATAATGAACGAATAATAGGCTTAATTTCACTAGGTGGTTCATAGTCAATGGTGAAATGCATTTTTACCTTACTTAGGTGATTTCTAAATATTTAGGCGACTCCTAACTTTGGTTCAAACGACGTACGTCGATTATTAAGGATGTAAGTAAAAAAAATAGAAGTATTTCTGAACTGAAGATCAATTTTTGGTTTGCTTTCTAGCGTCTTATGTAATATATTCTTGATAATATTTAAGTAACTTACCATGTATCTGTTCACTATTAACATTAGCTCCCACAGATATTAGATATTTTACTACATCAACATGGCCTCTGACAACAGCCAAATACAATGGTGTTCGTTCGCTGGTGTCTCTTGCTTCTAAATATGCTCCATTATTGACTAGAATTTTTATCTGAAATTTTACAAAAATATTAGAGAGATAGCAACAAGAGAAGATTATTAAAAACATTATTATATTAAAAAAATAGTTCATAAAAGGTGTTTAATTGACCTTTTTTTAAACAAAACTTAAGATTTTCAAAACTGTTAAACCAATCTGATGAAACTTGTCCTCCCTAAGGCAAATGCTCATTAACAATAGAATAGAACCAATAAGATCCAATGTCTTATTTCCAGACAGGACCAATCATTGTGGAAATCTATGGAAGAGCCCTCAACAATGAGCGTCATATGGCTGTTGATGATGATGATGATGATGTCTAATTTCCAAAAAATACATACACACATGATGTTTGATACATATAGGTATATAGAACCTCTCAATATCACCTAATATTTATTTTAAATCTATTCAAAAGGGAGAAACATTGCTTTGCATCCACTGACCATTTCTAAGAAACCTCTAGAGGCTGCAAAATGTAAAGATGTTGTCTTTTCATGTGTTTTATAATTCACATGGCTGCCAGCAGCCAAAAGCATCTTAGCAATTTCTCCATGGTTTTTTATTGCCGCAAT
This sequence comes from Diatraea saccharalis, assembly GCA_918026875.4. Taxonomy (NCBI): domain Eukaryota; kingdom Metazoa; phylum Arthropoda; class Insecta; order Lepidoptera; family Crambidae; genus Diatraea; species Diatraea saccharalis. The sequence goes on from OU893343.1 coordinate 10,728,577, forward strand.
ATGTAATGGAGTCAATCCATCCCCTGCTGTAAGATCTACTTTACAACCTAAAATAAAACAAATAAAACTGAAATATTCTACTACTGTATATTTTTGGTTTGAAAAAAAATGTAAAACATTTTGCATACATGCCGGTATAACCTGTTTTCAGACATTTTTTATAAATAGTGTTAATTCAATATAAAAATTCAAACTACAATTATTAATAAAACCTCTTTTGTTTTTTAAATTGTCATTTAACCAGCACAGGTGTGATTTGTTTATTGTGAACTAATATGTGTTCCATAAACCCTATTCTGTGCTAGCTTTTGGTCTTACATATTAATTGTACTGAGAATATTTCCAAAAAGAATGAATATTTAAATAAAATATTTAAAGTAAATTACTTGGAATAAAATATATGAATATTATTAGAGATGCGCCGAGTAGTGTGGTCACCAAATAAACAATCAGTATTGGGTTTAACTTTTAATGAACCAGATATTCGGCCAAATTATTCAGTTTACTATTAATTTTTTTTATTTAACCAGTGTTTCTAAGTACTCCTTGTAATATAATAAACAATTATTACAGAAGCAGGGAAACAATGTGAAGAAAAACCCAAGAGTTTATATATAACTATAGTTTATAAAATAAATATCTATAAGTTTCATTGCTTAATTAAACACATTCTTCAAAGGCTTTCTTTGTCTTATATTGTAACATAAATTTTCCATTACAAGTTCTTTTAGTTCTATATTGTGTCATAAATGCTCAACCCAAAAAAAGAAAATAGAAATACTCAACCCAATATATTCAACACCAAAACCAAAAAATTTGGCCAAATACAAATAGTAAAAAAAGATACCCAATACTAAATGAATATTCAGCGTATCTTTAAATATCATGTTGATTAATTATTAATAGTTAAAATACTTCTTTACCAGCTTTTAGTAACAAACCAACCACAGCCTCATGTCCTTGCTCTGTAGCATAATGGAGTGCAGTTCTCATGTATGTATCTTGTTGGTCAATACCATTTGTAGCTGCTGATGCTGAAGCTATAGCAGCTCCAGTACTTTCCAAAATAGCAGCATACCATCTATTATTAAGAAATAAAACTATAAAGCTCTAAAATACAGAGTAAATAATGGTAATGCATTATTAAAAAAATATAAACAAACCTGTACATTGAACTCCAGGTTTCATCCTCACTTGTACCTACTATTGGTGTGTCATTGTCAATTTCTTCATCCCATTCCAAATCTGACTGGGGTGATGGTGTTAAAGAAGATGGACTTAGAGATTTCAAACAAGTAACTTTACTTTCATCACTACTAGAACCCTCACTATGTATGAACACAAAATAACCCTGATTTCTTTCAAATTTACTATTCTCTTGTCTAGAAGCAAAGTTGTTATATTGACCTGTATTGTAATACTCTTTTAATTTTCTCTCATTCATATTTTTACACTTAACAGCTGTTTCAGATTGCCAGTCATGTTTAAACTTTCTTTTATGTGATTTTAAGTGCCGCTTCCTTGTTAAAATTGTGGAATTGCTTGAAGTGGTGGTGGTGTTGGTCTCTGATGTTGTAGCTTCTATCAATAATTTAACAATTCCTGCATTACCAATATTTGCTGCTTCACCTAAGCAAGTTTTACCATAACTAGCAGTCTTATTGGGATTAGCACCTGAAAATTCAAAATTTAAACACTGATTAAAATCATCTTGCACAATTCAGTGGTAATGTTTGTCAGCCTCTATTTGATTCACATAAGCTAGAAGCTAATTGTTGAATGCTTTGATAGAATAAATAATATTGTGGTATCAAGCTTCATGAAAAAGAGTGGTCGGAAATATAAATGGTTTAAGTGTATTTACATAAATTCCCTAGTCAGAATTTGTATAGGGCCTATAACAAATTGTTATTTATCAACGTATTGTCACAATTAACTTTAAGAGTTTACTTATTTAACACTTTTCAGCTACCACCATCTCACTTTCTACAAATATTCTTATTCTCGGTGCTAAGTGCTAAGTGAGCTAAAACGATTTGGATACCTTTAGATATAAGGTGTGAAACCTTGTCTTTATCTTCGTCGAGAATAGCTTGATATAAATTGTCCTCTAGTGACTTTTCCATCTTCTTTTTTGTTAATTAAATATTTCAGAAATCATTCATTCCACAACTGATAAACAAAAACGCGAGAAACAAACAAACAAGCAAACAAGCGACAACACGAAAACACAGAAAACAACAAATAAATGTCAACGTCAAATGAATAGGGATGCCCGATCTGTATCCATCTTTTGGAAGATTTATTCAAAACAATACAACCATCAAATTTTTTGGATCGATTCGTTGAATTACGATCTGAACTCAGTAGACCTACGCTTACGCTTCGGTCAAAAATAAAACTAGATAACGCCTCCCATACTAAAACAATACTCAAATACGGCACCAAACGATAGATCATACACTGCGACAACCAAGGAACATAATACCACATAGTATATTTTGTGTAATACTAGGCGAAAACTGAGCTCCAGAACGGTATGGAGTCACATTGTCAATTTTATTTTTCATAATAAAATATACGTGTAATTATATATGTTAATAATTTAGGGAGGCAGAAGGTTTTTAATTTAAATAACAGTACAATTATAAAATCTATTATCTTTGCACACATTATAATTTGAGACTTTTACGTTACAATTTCTAGCGAAGTAATCTTTCAATAACCACAACCAAGACAATGGTGATTTTCTCACAATCTAAGGATTTTAATAAAAATAATTCTGAAACAATATGTCATTTAAATTAAATATATAATATTAATTACCTCTAAATACTTTATGTTTATTGAAAAGTTATCTCTTGGACTTATTTTTAATCTCAGCCGTTTCTTCTTTGCATATATAATGCAAGCTTACGTCAACAAAACATTCAATTACTAAATAAGGTAATTCTGTTTTATGGTTTAATTAATTCGTTACTTTCAGGGAAGGCATCTTCATTAGGTAATATATGACTTTAATACTGCTATAGAAATATATTTTTTTATAATACATCTTTTTAATAAATTTACCCCCACTTACAAGGAGTAAATTCCTTATAACACTTTCTGTTTTCATGCACACATCAAAAATATGTTGTTTAAAGGCTCCCCCATACAGGCACGTTATTACAGGTCGATAATATCGCAAGCGGTATTGCGTTAATGCGTCCCGATTCCTTACATTCCTTGCACACAACTGCGTTTTTATATTTCTTACAAGAGAGTAACATTATTATCGCAGGTGTGTGTACGGTCATTTGCGTCCTGATAGAAAACATTCTAGAACTCATATCGGACTATCGAAGGACGGAGAAACGCAACGTCCTACTTCTTGCGGCATTATTATCGCAGCAGTGTGTAACTACATACTAATACAAAATGTACTGAAAACAAATATCGCAGTAACGCATGCGATATTATCGACCGATAATAACGCAGCTGTGTGGGGGAGCCTTTAAGTCACTATCAGGGAACGCATCTTTTGCTTCAAATAGTTTTTTTGTAAATAAATTATTTATTATTTATTGCTGTAAGGGGCTATGCAGTTCCCTGAGGAACTGTAGTCACTGCGACCTTGAAGATCTATTGTGACTCGCCGCCAGATCTATAGTAACTCCTTTAGCCCAGTAGACTTCAAAAAGTCTATTAGGTATATTCCTGGCTTTTAGAGATCTTCTGGGCTGATTATATGTCGTCCCAGATGTATGCTTCGTTTGTGGATCAGTGGTCCACATTTACACAGGAGATGTTTTGGTGTTTCACGTTCCTGTTTGCAATATTTGCAAATGTCAGTGTCACTTAGTTTCATGTTAAATAGGTGTCTGTTTAATTTGCAGTGTCCAGATAAGGCTCGTACAATTGAGCTTATATTTGCTCTCTTTAGCTTCAAGAGCTCTTCAGCTAGTTTTTGTGAATGACCTTCAATTAGGATTTAGCGTGATTTAATCCCGGCTGTTTTTGCCAGTATTTTTTTGAATCCCTTTGCAGGTAATTTTTTAGAATTTGCATCACATGGTTTTTAGGGATACCGCAAAAGGGCTCTGGTCCTATTTGTAGTCCCTGTGCTCCAGCCCTTGCTAATTCATTCTTTTTTTCATTGCCGATGATGCGTGCCGATGAGTGTCCTGGTACCCATTTGAGAATAATTTTATTCTTTTGCCCCAGTTCTTGTAAATAGATACTCAATATACATAATAAAACACCCAGACCGATACATCTCTATATGTTCATGCATGCGGCTTTGTAATCGAGAACATGAACCAGTACACCAAGATGGATTTCAATTATTGTTCAAATATTTGATAAAAAAAAAATGTAATAGTACACTACTCTATATGTGCTGTCTTAGAATATCGAATATTTGGCCTTCTATTTTTGAATGAATGCCATGTTGTGCGCGTAGCTTGGGTCAGAAACAAAACTCAGTTATTTTATTGAAAATACTTTGATTGTAAATTAGAAATATTGGAAAATAACATTTACCACCAGCCCTTTTACGTCCCCACTGCAGGGGCTCAGGCCCGGGTTCGGTGCTTCGTCAATTAAATAGGCTGATCAGCTTGAGTATAATTTATTAAAGTAATAAGGGTAATAATAAAAAACCCTTGTCGGGCTTCTTGTTACACTTTTGATCGTACAAAATACAGATTTAATTTAGTAAATATGTTATATTATTGTATCACCATAATATATGAATTATTTAAACATTACATATTAAAATTTATACCAATAATATTGTATTATATTAGAATTTCATCTTGTGTATATGGGAATTTCTTACGAACTGACATCCATAAAGAGTAAAATTGATTAGTCAAAATTTTAAATTACGAAAGACGAATAGTAAAATGAAATGATGTTGAATTTCAAAAGCAAAAAGTTTGCATACTGAAACCTAGGAAAACAAACGGTGGCATGGCACACCGTTACAATACCGGGGGGGCCGGGGTTAAAAAAAAAATCTGAAAGATTTTTTTTTAGATATTCTTGGATTACTCAAGCTTAAAATATTTTATATAAAATGTGATTAATTAATGCTATCATGATTTAATTTAGAAATGGGGATGGTATATATAGTGGATAAATTACATTAGGCGATTTCCCTTTCATAAAATGTTCTTACTTCATCATTCAAACATCATTCAAACAATCTTTATCTTATTAAGATAAAAATTCCTAGCAATTAGAGGTAACTTGTATTTAAGAAAGATTATCTCTAATAAATCGACCTAGAAAATAGTGTAGGCTTCTTTAAAATAATGTCAGTCACCACCCGCTGACTTTAGGTGAATTGTGTAGTGTTGTTGAGTGTAGATGAGTGTGTTGTGTAAGTGTCTAAATGTAGAGTGTAGAATAATATACAATCGTAGTAATAAATAAAGTAGGTAATGCATTAGGTATAACAATACATTATGTAGTGTTAGATAATAAGTATACATAAGTACACAAAGAAATATTTTGATATTGGCTTATTTATAGTGTTATCAACCGCACTTTAAAATTGATATTTAACATTGGCTTGTTTAAAGTGTTGTCATCCGCACTAAATTGGTATTTTGACATTGGCTTATTTATAGTGTTGTCATCCGCACTAGATGAAAATAATAAATTATGAAGATAATAAAAATAACAATAAGTATGAGTAGCCAAATAATTAAATGAAAACGTTATGAGTATTTACAGGGTACTAACAATAAATAAATAAGTAATCCAAGAATATTTCTCAAGGTCTCCTATCATTGGTAATAAAATTTCACGCAATTCTTGAGCCGTTTGGGTAATTCAAAATTCGCGTTTCGTAATTTCAGTTCATAAATAATTTCTGGTTTATTCAAGTACGATATATCCATGATTAAAATTGGTTATTATAAAAGAAATGAATGTCAAATCGTAAACGGAAAATAAATTACAATATTCTATTTTTTAAATATTAAAAATAATATTATTCGTCAAAAAAAAATCTCAGCAAATTTTTGAAAAAATTAAAGTAATGCCTTACGTACCTTTATATATACGGAATCTTAATTAGATTATTTACTATTAAATATTCCTGTTTTATAACACTATGTTGAGTACGTGTTTGTATGTTCCTCGATACAATGGCATCAGAACCGATCACATTTGTGACCAGCCAAAGTAACGCTGAACGTCTATTGTCTGTTTATGTGAGTAAATGTGATTGTGGTGTTGGTCGTAAAGTGTGCACTATTGTCTTCTATTGCAGTAGTCAGCCTATTTTTCAACCACGTTGCGGCGCCAGTGTTACGGGTTCGGTGCTTCGTCAATTAAATAGGCTGATCAGCTTGAGTATAATTTATTAAAGTAATAAGGGTAATAATAAAAAACCCTTGTCGGGCTTCTTGTTACACTTTTGATCGTACAAAATACAGATTTAATTTAGTAAATATGTTATATTATTGTATCACCATAATATATGAATTATTTAAACATTACATATTAAAATTTATACCAATAATATTGTATTATATTAGAATTTCATCTTGTGTATATGGGAATTTCTTACGAACTGACATCCATAAAGAGTAAAATTGATTAGTCAAAATTTTAAATTACGAAAGACGAATAGTAAAATGAAATGATGTTGAATTTCAAAAGCAAAAAGTTTGCATACTGAAACCTAGGAAAACAAACGGTGGCATGGCACACCGTTAGTATAACTTCAATTAGTATAAATAAAAGGAATAATTTGTATTCAGCTTCTATATTCTCTATCAGAGCAAGTGTTGATTCAATGACCTGTATTTTTAATTATGTAACAAGTAGTTAATATAGTTTACACTTAAATCACAATAATGATTCTCTAATGAAGATAATTTTAAACATGATATCTCTTTTTGCAGGTAAAAAAGTGTGTAAAAATATGTCTGCAGCTTTGTCTTACACTGCAAATTTCTGTGAGTATTAGATGAAATTTACTAACAGTTAATAGTTTTGAATCAAGTTTCATACAATTATTATATGAATATTTTAATTTGCAGCAACTTATGTGGATGGCAGGCCAACATTAAGAAATACAGCTGAAGTTGTTTCATTCTTTGACCAATTATTTGATAGTGTCAATGGAGCATCGATAAACAAAAGAAGCATAAAGGAAAAGAGCATCATTCTTTCTGGCCAAAGGCAACTGAAATTTTAGAAAACCTTAAATATGTATATAAAAAGGTATGCAAATATCAGTGCCCTCTTTAAAAAAAAATGTGATTACCTTGAAAAGTTTCATAAGGTTGTGCCACTAAAAAAACGTAGCTAAGAATTGCCGAGAATGCAGAAGAAAGCTGTGAAAAATATAATAAGTTAAAAAATAAATTATTCAATAAATAATATTGGAAAAATGTATGTTTCATTTACGTGTTCGTTTTTCCTTTTTTGTTTTAATACAACAATAATAATAAGCTAGATTTATCAGTCTGCTTTATTGTTATTGTTGTATTAAAACAAAAAAGGAATTTAAATTAAAGTAAAAATAATGTGGAAACTAGGAAGACGGCTAGGTACCTACCCAAAACAGGGCTGTATAGCTAAATGCCTTTGCCCATACTAAATCTATATATTTAAAACGAATGAAGCTGTCATGTATCACTGGCTCCCAATCACGTTCTACGAAGAAATTTTTTGTTAGGAAGTTGGTCGTCTGATACCTACAGGCCTTCCATATGGATGGTTAAGGAGGATGGGCCATGACCCTCCACGCTGGCCCAATGCGGATTGGAGGGTATTGACGACTGCAAATGCAGCCGGGACCAACGGCTTAACGTGCCTTCCGAAGCACGGAGTAGCTCGAGATAATAATTTTTTTGGTCACCCATCCCGTGACCGACCCTTGCGAAAGTTGCTTAACGACTACGAACGCGAGCTGCGGCGCTTATCCACTACGAGGAAAATAACATTTACAACCCGTAAATATGATATTCCAACAGATACATTTGTAGGAACCGTTAACCGTTGTCTCCTTCCGAGCTAGGTGTTCTTAGCCCGGGGACCGTGGTCCAACCGATGTAGGCTGGATTTTCTATTTATGTTATGCGAATTTGTAATGTAACTCATTGTAGGCGATGTAGGTTTCCTTTGTTCTATAGTTTGATCTTGTACCTTTAAAATAGGTGTACAGCACCATCTTGTTACTGTATGGTGAAAGTCTTTGCAGTTCGTCTTGCTATTGATTATTGTGGCGAGTGAGGCGTTATGCCTTCGGCCATCTTTGAGACTAGCAGCTTAAAAAAATATCGATGTCAAATAATAATTACAGTTGAATATTTCAAATTTCCACAACTGAATTTGATTTAAAATTAAGTGAAAAATATAGTATGACGTCTGTTGACTGTATATATAATATAATTAAAAAAAAAACACTTAAAAAAGTAAAAAAAGCTTCATAGATAACTAAAGTAGAGTTGCAAAGTGACTTCTAGTGGCAACAGAATCAACTCAATGCACCGAGATAACTCTACAACTCGAGTGCATAGAGAGCCGACTAATATTATTTCACTTGAGTACCTAAGAACTTCACAAATTCATTTGAGTGTTATAGCGCGAGTCTGATGATTGCCCTTGGCACAGAAAACACGCTATTATAAATAATAAATTGTTTAATAAAACTGAAATATAATTAAAATAACTAAACTGTAATCTTCACACAAGCTTGAAAAAATATATTAAAATTTTTACATGGCGGCTAAAAGACAGAACCAAAAATTCATAATAGTAGATAAGAAAAAAGGTCAAGAATGAGTTGTGCACTTATACACAGATTATATTCTAAACATAAGGAGACAGTACACGGACTGGCCGCCCAGATCTAGTTAAACACGGACGTAGTGCTTCAGTGTTTAGATTAAAAATAGGGCTCGAGTCGCAACGCTACTATAAAGATATACGGATTACTTTACCTTCGTACTAGGTGATCTAAAAATTAACATTGATGTAAATATCAATGTTAGCAAAACATCGATGTCAATAATTAAAACAACCGTAATATCAAACGACATTTAATAATCAAATCATGAGGGTATAGACACACATTATATGTTCCAATATGCAAAAAGACAGCAATCCTTTCCGTAGTTTATTAGTGTTCAACTTTTTACAAATACCGCGTGTATGTACATAGACACGTTCATAGATTTCGATAGGCCCTCTATACTATTGCCCATGATAGGAAATCATTGAGTGCCACCATGATTGTCACTATCATTGCACGCTGTCCACACGAGCGACCATTCCACTTTGTGTGGGAAGGCCAATCTTGTGAAACAAAAATTATACAAAAATTATACTTGTGGAGGTCCTTTTGGCATAATCTATAAACATAAACGGTTCGTTATAGATCTTCGTCAGCTAAGACATTTTACACCGGCTCATTCTATTGCTCATGATGGGCGATCACAGGCCATTACCATTATGTAGACGGCATGATCACCTATAATATAGGTGCACACTGTACACGATCAAATTTCATTTGTGTACTTGCTGACATCGATGATATGTCCACACGAGCGGCCATTCCATTTTGTGTGGGAAGGCCGATCGTGTGAAACAAAAATCAAAATTGTCCTTGTGGAGGTTCTTTTGGTATAATCTATAAACATAAACGGTTCGTTATAGATCTTCGTTAGCTAAGACATTTTACACGATCAAATTTCATTTATGTGTACCTGCCGACATCGATGATATGATGTTATATTGAATGCAATATCGATGTTAAAACCACGATATTTTTTCTTATAGCATCGATAATGATTAATCGTCGGGCATCCCTACTTTGTACTGATTTTAGTGTTTTATTTTTGGAATTTGGGAATTGTGAGTTTTAGTAAGAAATTTGTGTTTGTACGTAGATTAATTTGGATTGATTTTAGTGATAAACGGTATGTTGCATGTTTTTAAAAAGCGTTTTCTTCACAAATAATCATGTAAACTAGGATTTTAGTTTATTATGTCTACCTCATAAAAACACTTACCATTTTAGACTTGACATTAATCACTCTTCCTGTTTTAGTTGAAGACTATTTCCTGTGACTAAAATTCTGTTTGTAGAAGTTATTTTATTCGATTTATTTTAATGCATATGTACGCAACTTTTTTACTAAATAATACTATAATAACTTAAATAATATAGCTACATGCAATTAAAATTTCCAAAAACATTTAGTTTTTGAAATATTAACAGTATGGGTAAATGAATAATGCATATGTATATTTATTTCAGGAACTATGATAACAAACAAAATATAAGATGTCTGTTGAAAACTGTTTAGTCAAGGCGATCTATTCATTCAAGGGCAAGAACAATGACGAACTGTGCTTTAAAAAAGGAGATATTATTACTGTTACTCAGAAAGAAGAAGGTGGATGGTGGGAAGGCACATTGGGGGAGACCACAGGATGGTTTCCAAGTAATTATGTGACAGAATATAAAGGTAAATAGTATTATAGGTTGACATCTCGTTATGAAATTTGATAATTTTAAATCTAATCTTATGAGCTGTACTTAAAATGCATAAATGAATTACAAAAAAATAAAATTCAGGACAGATGTTTGTTTTTTTATAAAAATATTTTTAATCTTACTTTTTTTTCTGCCCCAATGCAGGAATCTGCCAAATGAGGGGATAATAAATGTATAGATTGCTAAAGTGCAGACTATGATATCAATATTTTTATTAATTTAACTTATCAGATTTGATATATTTTGCAGACTTCAAACCATATGAGCAAGCAATGCCCTTACTTTATAAGAGACATGAAAATAATATATGATGACAGTCATATGCTGATAAGTGCTTCACATATATCTTTTTAAGTTAATTACTCATTATTAAATAAAAGATGGGTTTTGTTACTTGATAAAATTAGAAAAGATTGGTATAAAAAACAATAACTATTTTTGCATATAAGCCCCTCTACCTTAAAGCCATTGCTTTATTTAATCTTTGGAAATTGTTTCAGACCCATCAGGTTCAGTTACTACTTCACCTATTAGAGCAGCGTCTGAAATTCAAGCTTTTAGAAATGTGGTACTTAAAGACATCATTGATTCTGAGAAGGCTCATGTTGCTGAAATGCAGGGATTGGTCAATAACTTCTTACAACCACTGGAGAAAAGTGAAATGTAATTATCAGTAGACTAAGTTTGTTTTAATTTTTTTCCAGCAATTTGTAATAAATGAATTTTGGAAACAAAATTTAGTACCTAAATTTAAATAATGCTTTAATAAATCCATTGAGGAATTGGATCATGCAATAGTTAACATGTTTTATCTGTAATGCGGAAGTTTCAAAAGGGCATGTTTAGGATGGGTGACTAAAATTTAATATCTCAACCTCCTCCATGTTTTTACGACATGTTAATTGGTGATCCTGGCTGCATTTACATTCATTTACACCAACCAACTCAACACTGGGCCCATATGATGGGTTGCTATATTCTCGTATTTTGAGTCCATATACAGTGGGAGGCTCGTGCTCCACAGTGAGGATCTAAATGGACTGGTGATGAAAGTCATAACTAGCAAATAGGTATAGTAGAATCCCGATTATCCGAACCTCTAATATCCGGACTTCTGATTATCCGGACTCATTCATCTCAGCTTTAATTGACAACTTAAATTTTTTTTCACAATGCAACAAGTTATGATTGTGTACCTAGGTCCTGCGATTCTGTAAAATCCACACCCGAATTCGAATTCACTCAGAGGGAATTTACTTCAATAGCGGCAACCGCTCAACTTTGAATTGGTTATAACGGATAAGTGAAGTGAGTTTTGAAATTACAAAGGAATAGAATATTTGAGACACAAATACAAAATAAGAGTTGATTCATACAACTTTTATTTTGTAAATTTTAAAATTTTGAAAATTTTGAAAATTTTAAAATTGGTTAAATTTTTAAAATTGTTTGATTTAACTTTGAAATCTATTATACAGAATACACCTCATTTTAAATGATCCGGATAATCGGGATTCTACTGTATTACACTGAAAAAAAAAATCTTGTAATTATTATTTAACTAAAGTAATTAACTGAATTTAAAACAACAATGTGTAGGTAATAAATAGATGCTATTTTTCAGGTATGAATACATAAATAACATAAAAGTCATTAAAAAAGTTAAAATCTTTGCATATATTGTAACCTGGCTTGAAATATTTAGCTATACAATTCTATTTCTGAAATTTAAGTACTTTGTAATTTTTAACTACTACACTGCACTACCAGGCCCTTTGAGCAGCTCCCTTGTTCTGTAACTCGGACAACTTTCAAGACTACTGAAATAAATTGTTCACAGAGCTCTTCTAAGCAACCCGTTATCTCGCGGTTTTGGTATTTTGTAACTCGTTTTTAATGAATCAGTAATCCCTAGCCAGTTGCTATATATATATATATATTGTTTTTCTATTTGTTTTTCTATTTAGGTTGACGAAAGATGAGTTCAAGCAGCTTACTGGGAATATAAATGATGTCCTGCAAATTCATGAACAGTTTTTAGCGTTATTGGAAGAATGTGCTATGAAGACAGGTCCTGATCAAAGAGTTGGCGGTCTTTTCTTGCAATGGGCGCCTAGAATTAAATCTGTTCATCAGATATATTGTGCTGGTCATCCCAAAGCAGTGTGTATACTGGATAAGTACAAGTTAGTACAAATTATTACAGCTTGCATGATATTAAATTATTATCACTTGAGGAGCTTAATGACGTAGTGGTAAGCGCGCTCGGTCTGCAAAGTGGTTGTTAAGCAACTTTCGCAATGGCCAGATATAGGATGGGTGACTAAAAATATATTTTATCAAGCTCCTCTTCTCTCTCTGCTTTGAAAGGCACATTAAGCCGTTGGTCCCAATTACATCTGCAGTCATAAATGCCTACCAATCTACACTGGCCCTGTGTTGTAGGTCATTCTCCCTATTTGATTCCAAAACAATAGGTAGGGCTGAGCCACAGCGTAATGACATTAATGGTGGTTTGATGTGATTACAGATTAAGAAATGTCATGTTGAATCATACTAAAAGCTGTTTTTATCTTTGAAGTGAATTATAATTAAATTTACAGGGAGGAATTGAACGCCTGGATGGAGAATGCCGGTGCTGTATGTCCTGGTGTTTTAGTGTTGACGGCAGGCTTGTCTAAACCGTTTCGAAGACTTGGAAAATATCCAGCGATGCTCCAAGAGCTTGCTCGGCATGTACACGAAGCCCATCCTGATAGGGGTGACACACATCGAGCATCCATTGTATATAAAGATATTGCTGTGAGTATGAGATTATTAGTCATTTCAATTGCTATTTTGTTTTTCTTTGTGTTTATTTAAAATCGTCGGCTCAGTGGTTAGCGCTTTCTGTCTGCGATACGGTTGTTAAACAACTTTCGTAAGGGCCAGTCATAGGATGGATGACCAAAATTTTACTATCTCGAGCTCTGTGCTTCGAAAAGCACGTTACGCCGTTGGTCCGGGCTGTATCTGCAGTAGTTAACACCTTCCAATCCGCACTAGTCCCGCATGGTGAGTCATATTCGATTCCATCCATGGAAAAGGTCTGATCCCCAGCAGTGGGGGACATTTAATAAGGCTGATGATGAAAAATTTTAAATTCATGAAACATTGCCATTTGACGTTAATATCTTGCTTAGTTTATTGTGTCACCAATGTTAAAACAAAAAATAAGTTATTCTTGATGAAAAACGCTTAAAAACTCTACATTGTTCCTGGCACTTTCAACCTTTCGCAATTCGGGCTACTACTCTCTAACCACTGAGCTGAGGACCTAACAGGACTGACGAATTTTTCAAGACTTTTCGCTACAACATACCATTTATTATAGCACTGTGAATGCAAACAAAATTGATCGAATGTAATTAAAAAAAGTTGTTTACATTATAGAGTGGCTGTGCAGCATTGCGCCGTCAAAAAGAACTGGAACTACAAGTCGTAACTGGTGAAGTTCGCGGCTGGCCTGGTGGCGAACTGGCCGCGTTGGGAGATGTCTTACATATGGGAAGTGTCGCTGTTGGTCCGTCTCACCAAGACCGCTATCTTGTTTTATTCCCATCTGCTCTATTGTTGTTGTCAGTTAGTAAACGAGTTTCTGCGTTTGTGTATGAGGTATAACAACACAATTCTTTCATATTTTCAAGGTGATATAATACTTGAGTAATAAATTCTATTATAAACATTGTTTTAGGGTTGCCTTCCATTAACGGGTATTACTGTATGTAAACTTGATGATACGGATACAAGGAAGAATGCATTTGAAATTAGTGGACCTATGATAGACACTATTGTAGCTGTATGTCAGACAAGAGCTGAGGCTGACAATTGGGTCAGTTTATTGCAAAAACACTCAAACACAAACAGTCCTACTCATGAACCAGGGCAGCCGCAGTCTTTACCCCATGTGAGTACTCTTGTAATTAGAGTGTTAAAGATTCGTTTTATGTATTTTGGTTTGATGATAAAGAATTTTATAATGTTCCTGTTAGTTGGCCCGCTCTCCATCCGAAGGAGCGTTGTCTAGCATCAACACTTGCCGCCGAAGTCTTTATCACGTAACTCTGCCCCCGCCCAGCTACCCTTCTGCATCTCCTTATTATTCATTGACCAAATATTTTGCGAGACTCGTTAAGAAAAAAGTTATAACTAGACAAATGTTACGTAAACTGTTACACGAGAGAACATGGGTGAAAGCTTTCGAGTTGTCTGGTTTACCTGTAATGCGACGGCATAAGAATCGTATACGTTTGAGGATTGGTAATGATGGGACTATTGGTACCGAGACGGTGTACTCCGACAGTGACAGGAATTCTGATGATAGTGATCGGGAAACCGATACTACTGAATCTTACACAACATCCAGTTGCACTGATACTGATGCCCTCGGTAGTTCTAAAATATTTAGACAAAACGCTTTAGACAACTCTAGTCCTCGCGCAGTTTCTTCAAACTGCAGCAGTTGGGGGAGTAATTTTGGGTATGTAAGGTGTTTTGATAATACTGCAGATATTAATTTTGATGAAGAACATTCAATTATAAAAGGAGATTGCACAAAGAATATATTTAATTATTTACCCCGGCTTAATGATAGCATCGACGAGAATTTACTGATTGGAGATTTATCAATAGAACAGATGGATAACTTGAAAGTTCTTAAACAACATTCCGAAAGTACTGGACATTCTAGTTTTGAAGTTAAACCATATATGGCTTGTGAAGATTTAGTAAATATGGATCAGAACTTGCAAATAGGTACTCTAAATAATGATGAATTGGACTTCATACCTACAAGACGTAGCTTTCCTGATTGCAGAAATAAATTAGATACAGTACCAAAGCTTTGGAAATCTACTGAAGAAAATTATTCTCGTGACGATGTTGCGTATGAGGATAATTCAATGTCTGATATTTTGGAAATATTAGCTCCTCCTTCATCGCCTAACCCATGTCGAGCCAACGCAATAGATTCCATAATCATCGATCCACCACCGATGTTCCGAAACTCTGAAGAAGATATGAAAGTTATAAATGTTAACCTTAACACCAACATACCGTTTAGAAAACATTCTCTTAACTCGGATAAAAGAATCAGACGATCGTTGTCGAAATCAATGGTTGAAACAGAAAGTTACAATAAAGAGGGCGATTCTCGTATTCAAAGAATGAGTTCTCAATCGGAAAATCATAAAGCCAACAAAAAATGTGAATGTTGCAACAGGTCTTTATGTCCAAGCCCGAGATCGTCGGATTCTGGCGTTGTAGGAAGTTGCAACCTCGCCTCTCCTGAATTAAATATGCATGAGTATTCAGCTTCTGGAAACAATGGCAATGAATCGGATAGTCAAGATAAAAAATCTTTGAAAGGTTCTCTTACAAATTTACAACAGGAATTAAATCTATCTAATGTAGATAAATCCCGCCGTAAGAAGTTAACGTTATCAGAAATAGAAGCAGCAGCATTTGAAGATCAGTGTAGATGTACTTCACCTTTTGGATCTACAGCTAGAACTTCTTGTGTGACGAGTGTTACTTCAGAGAATAGTTTGGATGTGATTGATTCGTCCAACTCAAATGTCACATCTACATTCACATCAAATCCTCCTGTAATATCACCACAGATTAAAAGAACCTCTATAAGGCGAAATATCGAGCGATACGTCCCAGAAATAAAAATGAAACCAGAACCGCCGCCGCGCTTATACCGAAAGCCGAGCACTCATTTAGAAATTCCAAAGAATGTACGTCAACACGTGCCGTGCCAATGGGGCACTCTTAACATTACTGAACGTACGAAACCCAGTTTGCATTACCATATGCGCATATACAAAGATAATTCTGAACATAACAACAGACAATCTCGTGCGAATAAACCACGGAATCGTGATATATTCGATAAACAGTCTGATGGTAATGCAGCTTATACTCAAACGAGGAAAACGAGGTCTCGTAGCGAAGATTTATCGAAAATGCAGAAGGGTTTATCAGAGGCTGGGTCTGGCTTCATGGTATATCGGTCAGACTTGTACGCGCACTGGTGGATGAAAGCAAAGTTACCCATTACCGTGGTCACCGACTCAGGCAAGGATCACTTTGTAAAGAGATACTGTTTTGATGTATCCAACGGTTTGAAGATTGCCTTGAATTTATAACCGCTAGATTAATGCTGTCATTAGTTCCCCACTATTGCAGTGCTTTACTTGATCATCCTTGCCTGTGTTTATACATCTTACTAACATAAGAAAACCATTAGATCTCACTGTACTAACAAATGAAGAAAATATGCATGGAAAGGCTTGAGTTATGTTCTGCGTATGAACATCGCGAGAAGAGTGTGACAATGCCAATTTTATTCAGCTATGGCATTTAAAAAACCCGTCGGAACGTGGCCTTATTTTTTCTATAGTATATCTAGTTTTTATAGATGTTGGATTAACTAATACGCACCTGTATTATACAACATTTTGTTTGTTTAAACACTAAAAATGGTATTGTTAGCAAATGGAAATTGCAAAGTAAATGTCGACTATTATATATAAGTACATTATATTTGTATTTTTATGACAGAAAAAAATATTTATTTTACCAAAGTGATAAAGAATTTAAAAGTCTACATGTTAACACCATCGTAATCGTTAAGATTATTTAAGTAATTTTATACATCCGCTTA
Organism: Diatraea saccharalis; assembly: GCA_918026875.4. Taxonomy (NCBI): domain Eukaryota; kingdom Metazoa; phylum Arthropoda; class Insecta; order Lepidoptera; family Crambidae; genus Diatraea; species Diatraea saccharalis. The sequence goes on from OU893343.1 coordinate 10,745,793, forward strand.
CGTTTTCGCTTTTACAGATTGTTTAATTTTTTTTTATGAAACCTGTCAATCAGATAATGTACGATTTCGTAACATCTGGATTAAAGAATTTCAATATGTGATTTACTAAACAAAAAGTCGACGTTCATTCGCTGCATCTTACGAACGCACAATAACAGTTGCGCTTTAAATAGTTGTCCGATCGGCTGTTAAAAGCTTTTTTAATTATGACTGTGATCTATTTAGAGTTTTTTTTATGTTTATTATAACAAAATACGCTGGACTATTTTATGTTTTGTAACATAGAATATTTATATATTTTTTAATAATAATCTATTCATAGCCCTGGATACAGGTGCTCCAGCCGATACATTATATAATAAAAGCTGATATTTATAAAATAGCTACATACTTATATCTTTTCTACATTTTTACAAATATATTTAAACAAAGGTAAAATATGGGATTATTTTTCAAGTTGCCAGCGGGCAGAATTTCAAAGAATCTGTTTCAATTTCAGCAATGTCAATAATTACATGTTTCCCACAGATGACCATGAGCGAAAGCAATAACTCTGACTTATCTTCCGGATTGTCCAACCACAAAAGATCACACTCATTCAACAACCATCAAAGCTATACACAACATACGCAGCAAACTCAAAAAAATAAACAAAACCAGTCCGCACGTTGGCTATTAAATTCATGCGACTCCCTCGACCACTCGCCCGCTAAGACAAACAAGAACTCTATTGGAAAGAAGTTCTCTTCGGTGGATTTTATCGACATAAATAATTTGAACTACAGTAATAAAGGTGAGTTATTTATTTAATAAGTTGAAAAATCTTTATAACACTGTTTGGTTTTATCTTTTTTTCACAGCTGAAAGAATAATGGCTGTGCAAGGTGATTTTTTTTTTTTAATTTGTTTATCATTATATACCTGTCTTTAAATTTGACTCTTTACTCTTTGTTAGATTACAATGTATTAACTAAGTCGAACCGTTATACTTGGTACGTTAAATTTTCAACAAGCCAATTGCAAGATGTTAAATTGCAGGAGAATGCACGGGAAGGATGTGAATCGTTCACATTCTCAAGCTTAAACAAACACAATTCTTGTTTACGCACCACGCACTAATTATATTTTGAATTGATATCACTTTCATGACACTTAATGAAACCCCTTATACGATTAAAAACTAATTATAAACAATAAAATAGAAATGTTAAAGTGATCAATACGGTAGTTTTTGATATACTCTGAGGGTAGTCATAAAAAAAATACTCAGGCATTATGCAAATTCTATTTAATCCGTTCGTTTGATAATAGAAAAATATTAGATGCGTTTTTTTGCTTCAATAGGGGTGGAGACAACTTTTTTATACTTTTATTTTATAGATATACATGAAATATATAATTTATACATATTTTATTAAATATTTATTTAAAAAACATTATAACAAAAATTTATTTATTTTTGTCAAGTACCTAAATACAGTTTCATAGTGTAATCTTTGGCAAAGTTCCCAATGTGAACTCTATCCCTAACCTATACCAAACATAAAATCGGTTCAGTGGCGTGAAAGCGAAACAGACAGAGTTACGTTTGTATTTATAACATTAGTAGTTATTAAATATTTCTTAAGATGAAGTGGGAAATATTGAAAATTAATTTTATTTTTAGATTTTAACTTATTATATGTATGATATTTTTTAATATGTATTTTTTAGATATATTTCACTGTAAAACAAAAACATAAACAAATATTTGTCTACACCCCTATTCCTTCATGTACTATTCACACTTTTTATTTGCTTTAAAGAAAAATAGAAGGAAATAGAGAAAGAAACACGGACAGTTATATTACTAATATTGCGCCTTGAAAATAACCCATTCAAAAATAAACTCACTCGAGAGCTAACGCCCAGCTCCCTATACCAAAGGACTTTGTAATTACAAGGGAGTTAACCGAATAAATATATTTTAGGGTGGAGTGTAACATGTTTGCGTCCCGCACCGCCTCTGAGACCACAGTCGTTTACGATAGGCTCAGACGAAAATATTGGACCGACCCATCCTTATGCGCCGCACCAAAGAAAATCCAACTCTTACGAAGAAGACGCACTCATACTCAAAGTCATAGAAGCATACTGTACCTCAGCGCGTTGTAGGAACGCCGTAAGTTCCGGTAAGTAAATTATAATTTCACCTTATTTATTACCTTAGCGTTGACCCGATGCGACGTGCGATTTGTCAAGTGCTCGCGACAAATAATGGTCGTTTTGTTAAATTGCTATCGTTATGCTAATTATTTTGAACATTGTTACCTAATAGCGGTAATTAACAAGCAGATCATTACCATCCCGAGACTGGCGGTTAATTAATGGTCACTGGTTCTTTTCTAATTTTAGATTACATTAGAATATTTTAGAATTGTGACTGCGTTGAAATAAAATGTAGACGAACTTTGGTTTCATAGAATGTTATAAACTTACTGTAACATTATATTGGCGAGGGTTCCTACTAACAATGCTGTATTTATTATGCAGTACCCAATATACCACTGGAGATATTCGAGTCCACAAGGAGGAGACATGCAAAATCAAGAAACCGTATAATCAGTTGGTTTTTGGAATAAAAGATCTGTATTTATTTAATAAACCAAATATCGCTAGTCATATAAAAGTTAGCGCTTCTGAATATTATAATCGTTGTTAAAGTATTGTTATCGTTGGTGTATTATTTAACGCACCGATGTTACTAAATACTATATGTACATACATACTCGCAAATTATTATGATATGAGCACATGTCTCTAAATGCATGATAATGCAGCATGCTTTCGTAATGTAACTATCTCTTTTACTCATAATATTTTCTCGTAGATCTGAGTATACTTTTATCTGTAACTATAGGGATGTATAGTAGCTTTTAGCAAAATATAAACTATCTCATATTTAGTTTAGATATAATCAGTACAAAGTAGCTAGTCGTTATCGTGGTACTGGTCAAACGTGGTGGTATATCGTTTTGTTTTTAGAATTTTTGCAAGTAAAAAATATTGCTCGCCCTTTTACTCTCCTTTGAGCTGAAAGTAATGAGTATAATCTTGACATTTGATTTTATTTATATGCAGACATTGCTGTAATTTAATATAATCGCATAATCTGTATAGTTTTAATAATCTATTTATTAGTAGGCCTTACGCTATTATCATAAAATATTTAATGTTTCTGCATTTTGCAAAATAATAAGCATTTTATAATTTATAATTGGCGACGTTACTAACAGATTAATAACAAGCCTCGACTCCGTAAATTCTTCCAAAGCGCGAAGTGAATATAAAAATCTAACTGAACACTGGCCTGTTTCTTTGAGACGAGGTAGTCTGAACCTTTCTATTTTGTTACATGCGGCTGCCTATTTATCGCACCTGCAGTGGATTGCGGCCACTTGTCTGTCGGTAAAGTACAATATCACGCACTCGCTACTAACATACCTCACTATAACTATACTAAACTGCCGGTCATCCAACGGTGTGAGACTCCCGATCGTACCGGCTGTAGCAGCTCCACGAAAGTGAAGCGTAACAAGAGTTCTTCGGCGGCTGACGCGTACCTGTATCGGCCGGACACTAGGAGGCTGCTATCGGAGAGGAAATTCCAGTTGAATCGCTCGAATCCCAATCTATGGGAATGCGGGGAGGAGCGTAGGCAGAAACTGAATTGTGGGCGTGACCGAAGGAGCGGTTCTCATCCGAGTCTAGCTCAGTCTAGGGCGCCGCTACTTGCCCCCGCCCCCGCAGCGGTACCCCGCTCCGCTAGATCTTCAACATGGTGTTGCGGCACATTTATCAAACAAATACAAAAGTCTCATCATTTCGACTGACACAAGTAGACTCACCTTTCGGTGGACGTTCAAAACACACCCATCCTCGTAACGCTAGATCTCACTAATCTTTTAAAATAGTTCTCGTACTATCCAGACCATGAATGCAATACAAATACATTTCACCTTTACGAAATATGCAAAAGCTCTCGATAGACTGAGAATAAATCTTCAGATGTGCGTGATCATTGTGTGGTGTCCCTCTGCTATTAACCAAAGCTAGCGACTAATTTTACTTACACACAGTGGCGTTTCACAATTTTTTTTTTTGTTACGGCATAACATTTTCCTAATGTCTGTATGAAAATAAAGCTCTTTTTGTTGACCCGTCATTGTTTAATGTACACTGTTTGTACATTGTCGACGTTCCATTCTATTGTACTATATCTGCTTTATATACTTAAGGTGAGATTAATTAAACTAGTTGCGAAACTTCTCAGGGGTTGCGCTATCGATAACTTGACACTTTGAATCTGTTATGTTGTCGTCAGTTAACCGACTTTCTAACGAAATTGCGTGTGCTAATTAAATTGGAGCTGTACAATGTTACTCGTTGTTATATAAATCGCTTAAAATGTTGCGATTTTTTTTATAGGGAACAATTCATTAAGAGTGCTCGATACGTTATAAATTGAATTTATGTTTACATGTTTCATTAATTATCTGTCGTCAGTGTACTATCATAATATAACATTATTTATGAAGAAAATAATTCAAATTCATTTGCAGTTACCAGATACTTGTATTAATTGATATTTATAAAAATATATATATATTATGTATTATTATTATTTGGAACATCTTATGAATATGTTAGTGTGTATTTTAAAATTAACAAGCCTTATAATGCGTGTTATCTATGTCTACATAGACTTAGAATTCATTTAATGTAAGTGCATGGATGCAGTATTATTTAATAAGCATAAATATTTCGAAAGCTTTTTAATATAATTGTAGTAGAACTATGGTGCATTAATAACTTGGTGCGTATTAGCATGATAAAGTAGTGCTGATTACATAATTAAGTTGATATTTACATTTATAGTTATGGTTGCATATTTTATTGCGCATGATAGCGATAATTGTGATATCCATATAGATTTATGAATCCTTTAAAACTATTTATAAACTCACTCATCAGTTGATGTTTCCGTATTAAAGGTATATACGTTCGTATATACGTATACGTTCGGAGTGAGTATCGGATAAGAAACAATTTCCTAAAACGGGAAATAGAATTTCACGGAGACGAAATCACGGTACAAGTACACTGTAAGAAATGTTTAACCGAGTCGAATTACAACAAGCGTGTTATGTATTTGAAATAGGATCTATCATTTCTCGAGATCTTCGAGAGTAGGTTCTATTCTTGGCAGTCTTCTAAAACTCAATTGTTTTATAATTGTTTTGTAAAATAAAAAAAAATATTAATTTACAATAAAAAATAATAATTTCGGGAAGAATATTAATATATTCGAATTTAAATTATTTTATATAGGGTTTTTTTTTTAAATTCACGGTTAATCCCCATATCTTTATACAAAATATGATGTAGTTTTCTTAACGTCAATTACAGTATATTTAAACATATTGTTTTGGTCACAAAAATATAAAAGGCTCTATTATTCTAATATATAGCTATTTAAAATAGCAAAATATGTTATAATGCAATGTTATTTCAATAAATTTGAACACATAGACACTGTTTATTTATTATATCCTAGGGATGAAGGACAATTCGCTACGTTGGATATGCGTCATCACTATATTTATGTCGTTCGGGCATAAAGATCAATTTCCTAGATAATTTCATTTTCTTGAACACAATCCACCTTTCGGAAAGAAAATGTATCATCTGGCTAATTGTCACTTTTACTATTGTAATGAAGGATAATATTTTACATGCACTAAAGTTTAGTTTATCATATTAAAATCTATGAAATTTTTATATAGAATGATATACGGCTGGTTTCTGTATTGAGAAAAGTACAAAATCTCCACTGTCGTGTATCAAATTTCTATCTGATCTTAAAAAAAAATCAGAAACAAAAACCTGTTTAAGTGACGTTTGAAATGGTTTAAGTACGGTTTGTGAAGTGCTTAACTTTAAATTCTCAATTCAGAAACCAAAACAACCAGCAAAATGTTTTATTTTTATTAAGATTTTTTGGATTGAGACTTTACAAATAAAGTATATCTGGGTTATTATAATTTTAAACTCTGATAATTCGGCTCGTACTTGTGTTATTATGACGTTCATTATGTTTTCATACAAAGAATTCAAAAATTCCTTGTTTCGCCTCCTTCGATGCTTTCCATTTGGTTTGGCTAGCGTCTTCCTTAGATTTTAAATAGATCAATACTATTAGCATCCATACTAGCCCACGTAAAGTTGCTATAAAAATAGATTTCCTACTATTGTCATATTCTCTTATTGTCGATGACGAATTGATGACACAGTCCCAGACGGCTGACAGATGTTCGGATTTTCGTAAATAAATCCGAAGTTTCGTCCTTGAATCGTTTGACTTATAAAAAAATAATCCATCCTATAGGCCAGGGTTATCTACACCTTAATTATAAAAATGGATAATAATTTTATGCATAAAAATATCAATGGATAATGATCAAAATTGGATAGTGAATAATTATGAAATTCAAGCAAATTTAATTTAATGATATACATAACTTTTTTTCTTAATAAAATTCAAATATTATTATAAATGACAAATTAATAATGTATTTGTATTCAATAATGAATTAATTTAAATCCTATATATTTAATCCTATGAAACTGAAATTTGTATGAGAATCAATAAAAAGGCTTTTTTATTTATTTATTTTAATAATTTTGTGCAAAAATGTTAATTACTAAATTTCAATACTTAACTCAGAAGTTATTAAATAAAACACGATAATGTTTTTTTTGCAACAAATAAGGTTAAATGTGAAGACTTTAAAAACAACAATTACTTTTTATTTTTAAATTCGAATGTGAAATATTGGTGTACCTATTCCATTTAATTTAATTGTGTTTGTATTATGGAAACTGACTGTAAAATGTTACCTTTCGCCATAATGCTTTAATGTAGTTTCGATTCGATTGTTTCTTTTAAAACTGATCATAGTATTTTCCTGAAAAAAGTGTACATGAAAAATACAGTCTGTTCTCGGAGACTCGACTCTCGGGGAACTTTCGGTCGGTGCCATCCTGAGACAAATTTTCCAATTATTTTTTAAGATAAATATTATAGACGGAGAGCTCGTGAAAAAAAAGCTTGATATTTCTACTAAAGGTATACATCACTCATTACCCAGTGTCAGGTCTGGCGCTGGTACACCTGTTGGCGCGAAACAAACTTCTAGCGATTGCTGAATTTTTCTGTTGCATTAAATGAAAGTCTTGAGTATTTTTTACGGACTATTTGATAATTTAGTGATAAATTAACTTTCAATTATAACATAACTCTTTATCGGAGCTCATTTCCCCACAAACTTCTGAGATCTGCTCAGTCGCCGTGTTTAACGATCGTGCAATCAGAACAGCATAGTATTTAATGTTTCGAAAGTTTAAGTATTTCTTTCGTGGATTGCCTGAATACTGATGAAAATAAGCTCTGTAGTAGCGAAAAAGTAACAATAGCTTGAAAAATTCGTCAGTCCTGTTAGGTCTTAGGCAGCTCAGTGGTTACAGCAAGTCGCCCAGATTACCAAAATCATGGGTTCGAGTTCCATCTCTGTGCCAGGGGCAAAGTGGATCATTTAAGCATTTTTTATTAAGAATACATTGTGTTACGATTTTTCGTACTTTACATTGCCTCTCTCCCACCAGGTGTTCCGACGCCTGACCCCCGCACTGAGTACTGAGTGATATACTCTTAGTACTTAGCATTATGAATTAATCAAAACTCGCTTATTGTAAGGTACTGATTATTGTATCTTTACATATTTTGTTTTGTGTACTGATGCTGACTTTACACATTTCCGAACATTTAATTGCACAGACTGCAACTCTAAGCATAAATTTACCACTCATAATGAAGGTGAAACTTTTATAGGGAGTATTCCAACAATTTGTTACAGAAACTACAACAAGAAATTAAATACCATTTTATTTCCATCATTTGTATTTAAAACAAATAAACGTTCAACTTTTTATCTGATGCTGAAAGCTGATATTAAATTAGTAATAGAGTTAAAATAAGCGAGTGTTACGTACAAGCTGGATATAGTCTCTCCGTTCGTATGATTAGGTTCGCGAAAGTACATGTATACGTAATTTTAATAAAGCCTTTTAACAGGCATTTTAAACCGTGTTTATTTGAAGAGGTCGTGTACACGTAAAATTAATAACCTTCAACTGGTTTTGTACTATGGAATAACGTCGAAATAAGCTGTAATTCAGAATGAGGAAACTACATGACATTTGTAAGGGTTCTATAATATCCAAAACGTGAATTTATAATTCTCGATAGAATAAAATGTCAAAATTACTCCTAGAATTCTTCCATTTCTTGTTGTAATTATACCTTTTCTTATACGGAAAATTGGTAATACGTCAGTTTGTCGGCCGTTTTTTCTGTTCCTCTATCTAATTTTTCGATGCAGTGTGATACAGACCCCTTTTTAAGTCTGCTCATTTATCTCAAATGCATTTTTATGCTAGTTTTTTTTTTTAATCACAGATGGTTGAAATTATGCGAAACAGAGAATGAACTGCTAATGTAGACAAGTTGGGCACGTTATTTGGTTGTGTGTAATCAAAGCGGGCAGTGGTCGGCCGCCGCGTGATTTTCATTTAATAATTAACAGGATAGCGCAGCGAGCCGCATGCAACACTTACATTATCTGTGTTCCCGCGTCAAACTCGTGCCAACGACAACACTGCAGCCTAATCTACACCACACAGTCGAATGATTTTTTAATAGAACAATTACGACAAATTAGTTATCCCTCGACAACGTAGCTCAAACTTTAGTGCCGTTTCAAGACTTTCTCTCACTTAAATGCTTTTAGAACTATCATTTGCTTTACTGACGTTTAAAGTTAAATACGTGTGTTCTCGTTGAACATGTCTAAAAAACGGCAGACAGTTACTACAGACAATGTTGTTTTTAATTAGTATGTAGTCTGGGTCTTTATTCAAAAAGCTGTTAAAAGCTTCTCTAACGATAGCTTAAAGCTCCGTGTCTCTTACAACATTAGTGTCTTTGTAAAGTGACGGTAATTTTATTTAAATTCAGTCGGAAAACAGATTTTATAATAAGTGCTATACTTTACTAGGAGTATTAGAAACACGATGCTTGTGATGAAACTAAACCATTAGTTTTGCCTTCACAAACTGCTGTAGACTTATTATTTGCATTAGCTATCAGTTAATTTCTGAAACTGCTATTAATTTATTTACTAATATATAATATAAAAAATTAACTAATATAATTAGTAAGTAAATTCGTACAACAGTTTGAAACTCATCTCAATAATGTATTGAAACCTTAAAAGAGGCTATTTTGTTACAGGGAATACTTTTTAACAGAATTAAACTGGTTTTTTTCCTTATTGCTTTCTTGTGTGCTTTTTATTACGTCGTAAGAGAATCAATGAAATCACTTAGTAAAGGTAACATTCGGGGTAGGCATTCTTGTTTCTAACCAAAATCATGTTTATTTCTTCAATTCCAATCCAATGAATTTTGTTGCTTCCATATAATTGTTAACCGAATTTCAATCAAAAAGAAGGTTTCATATTAATTTCCATGTTTTCTATGTGTATTCACCACCGATTTTTCAAAATATTTTGTTTTTTCATTAAAAAATTCTATCTTTAATGAAATATGTTGCCTTTAGGGTACGGGAGTGATGGATTTTTAAAACATTTTTCAATAAAAATATTTATGAAAGTGAATGCAAAATTTATGAAATATAATAATAAAATTATGCTTCCAATTTTATTCACTTGTACAATTTATGTAGATATATCGTCGACGTAAATGAGGTAGCTGTTATGCTTTACTTTGACCTTTGTTTCATGATTTTTTTTTTTAAATTATCTTTAATAGTAAAATAACGATGTTTCATCCACTGCTGGGACGCTTATGAATTTATTTAGAAAAGGAAAATTTACAAAAAGCCACGCTTCGCTTATTTATGTAATGTTATAATAAGTGTAAATGTGTGTTGTTTGTGATGCTATCTCTGTCTTTAGATGTTTAGCGTATAGTTCTGGTTTAATAGGATACCTTGTATAGGAGATTCTCTGGGGTTTGCTATTCTACTAAATCTTGTTTAGAGGTTAGACAAACAATACTATTACCCGGTTTCTGAATTGAGAATTTAAAGAACGCCTCAAACTGTACTTAAACAGGTTTTCGTTTCTGATTTAGATTTTTCTATTATTATTCGATAACAGTTTGTTAAAACTAGGACTTTTTGACATACGAAATGTAAAAAACAAAAACTTAAGTTATTGAGAAAAATTATATGAGATTTTGTACTTTTTTTAATTCAGAAACCGGCCGTGTGTCATTAGTTCCATCTATGATGCGTTTGATAAATACATTTCAAAGACGTAATAAATTGGCAGTAAAAACCAAAGGAAAGATAATCTAAACGCTAGATTAGCAAAATGTTCATAAATACGCAGGTATAGATAATAATGTTGTGTAAATATATATACCTAATAAAACTGTTTCATTAGAAGATCGCTGTTAAATACAGAACCTAAATATTAGATAGAGATATCTTTACAATGACTAATATGATGAAATAGTTTGTTTACTTAGTAATAATATTTGTTTCGAATAAATAATCTTAATTATTTTGTTTGTCAAATAAAATGAATACTTCTCTACACGACAGTATATAAATCATATTGTATTTAGATATGGTAACACTGCCTGTAACGCGATAATAATAACAGTTAACATTTTCAGTGATCGTAACCCAAATTAAAACACCAAAAACGTGTCCATTCAAGTTGTTGTTCCGAAAAAGGCTATTTTGTGTTACTTTTACGATGCATTAAATATTAATATACTTTTTTTAACGTAATATAGCCAGTCCGACTAACTAGTCTAAATAAATATAATGTAAATACTCTTTTTAAACTCATGTTTGTCCTAATTATTTTTTTAATAATCAGGTAAGAGATTTTACAATAAGGTTCCTTTAAACAGGAATTCGAGACAATCCTCCTCTAGACATCAATTACGAATAATTATAGAGAATAACTTGAACAATAAGGGTATCCGTTTTCTAAGCACGAATTCTGTAATTTCCAATTTCGATAAGTTTCGTTATTTCCTTCAGCTCTACAATAGACGCCTGTTTACTGCCGACAGGCTCTACCAAACTGAACAAAGAGCTTTCGGTGATTTGACATATTGCACCTTACTCCTGATACGTATTCTCGTTAGAAATAAAGGAACGACATTGTTTTTCCTTCAAATAATGAGCAAATCTTCTCTCTTATTAAATTTTAAACAACAATAATGTGCCATTTTACGAATAATAAAGCAACAATTCGGTTTTGATTTTCAAAACGATCATCTACTAAATCGCTAAAAGAAAAACAAAAAAAATAAGTAAGTTATTGAGCTATGATGTTAATGTAGTATCTGTTATATAAATTTAAAAACAACCCTTTCTTTATTAAAGAGTACAATAAGAAAACCTTTTTTGCCTGAAGACATCTTAGTCGTGTATGAATATATTTAAGGAAGATATATAACACGAAGAAAGTTTCTCCTTTGACAATGTTCCATACGGAGGTTTCTTTATAATAAATAATTCATTATTCACTCGCATCGTACGTTATAACGGTTAGGCACAGCCGGGTTTGGGCAATGGCGTTGACAAGAATAGGGGCTACATAATAAGTTATCCAAGCGGATTGTTACGAAGATAATCTGAGATGTTACACACCATGTGTTTTGTATACATCAGTTGAATAGATTTATAAATTATTCAACGTGTTATGTACCCGCTTGTAGCGAGATATCTCGTCAGCTTTATTGTGTAGTTTAGATCGAGTACCTTTGTCTACTTACTAACAATACATATTTGTGTACTATGTATTTATTTGTGTATACATAAATAGAGATGGTGACTATGAAAAGAAATTCTATTTAGTTCGTCAATCAGTTATTAGACAAAAATTAGATACATTTCTTTTTTACTTCATGATAGGCATTGAAGTTTATTTGGGGCCCACTACGTCACAACTATGTAGAAAATTTACAAAGGTGTGACGCCATGTGACATTTCAACTCAATGTAACACCCGACGTAATTTATCGATTGCAAAAAAAAAGTTTATTAATATTTTTCAATGAACTACCTGACGAACAGACAAACAAAAATTAGTCATCATCCCTATTGTAATCTTTTTGTGTTGTCGTACATTATTTTTTTTACATTTACATATATTTAATGAGACTATCTCGAAATCATCCAAGACATGTCATGTTTTCTTATTTCATTTTCTTTCTTGAAATGTAAATTCTGATTTAGAGACAGTCCCTTTAATATTGTTTTGTAAATCCTCATCTAGTCATTAAAGGTATTAAAATATAATTGATTTACAAGTCGATGAGGTATTAATTACATGTAATTTTACTGTGAGCGTGGTGAGGATATCATTATAGATTTTTAAATATATGCCACCTTAACATTAGTACTATCAATGCGTAACTAGCTCTATGTAGTTATAATACCATTTATGTTAAAACCTTATTCACGCTCACACCAAAAAGTAATGAGTAGTGTAGCATAGATAATAAATTTAATATAATCGTGTGTTATATTGCTATTTATTTTTCTATTGAAATTTATTGTATCTGCTATAATATTTTTTAAAAATAAATCTCTGATATTATAATTTTATGCATTATTTATTTAAACCTTAAGATACATACTTACATTAGTAACATTTGAATGCCGCAACGAAACTCCACTCTATTAAACGTATTAACTATACAGCATTGTAGTTGTCTGCACATTTTGATATAAATAATACTAACTACAAGATTAAGTAAAAAGTATATTTAATATTTTCTATAATAGACGAAGATACATTTTATTTATTTTTTCTAAATTGTATATAGACAAAGGAGTACGTACGCCTTTTCATTATAACTTATAAAAATATATTACATAAAGCCTACCTCGATAAATTGTCTCTCTTCATATAAAGGTGGGTACATAATGGTGCTATTCAGTAACAATTTAATCCAGTGTGTCACGACACTAACCCATTGTAAGCTAAATTTGGATCGAATGTCACTGAATAGCTGAGTTAACTGAAGTGTTAAGTTTACATCTCGTATCATATTTGTAATTCTGTTTGCAGAATGCGACGACGAAATTCCTTCGATAGAAGCGTTAGTCCGATCACCTTCTTTACCAATCCACAACACGAATATCCCACCTACCATCTGGACAGTCGTGATGCGATTACAAAACGAAGTGAAGACGCTCAAGTTGGATGTGAAAAATTTACAACTACAATTAAACGAGGAACGCCAGGAACGTACTCTTGCCATAGCCGCTTTGCAATCCAAAAATATATTGAAAGATGCTAAAGAAAGCAAATGTTAATAACGTCTATAATACTAACGTTATATTTGTTAATCATTCTACAAGTATTATTAACTTACTGAATAAATATACCAGTTTATATAAGAAATCAGTTTGTCGTTTATTTTTTATTTGCATTCACAATGACAATTATTTCCATTCTGTTCAGAATGCTCAATTTCCAAAATTTACTCTTACCGAAATTAGTAATTCTAGATATCCTTAGTTTCCAAAAAAATGATTTTTTAACCATGTTTCATTAAGAATAGCTTGCTATTCAACTAGCTTGCTACATATGTGTATACTACAAACATATCATGATAGTAGATTGGACTTTAGAAATTTGTCATTCTGAACTAAAATGATTTATTATGTATTTTTCTTCGATTTATCTGTTATGCGGAAAAGTCTCAAAGCTGACGAAATTTATCACAACATCAACACAATACAAGGAAATTTTATAATTTAATTTAGGAACTTGACGAATATGATTTACGCTTTACGATAAAAACGTGTAGATATTTTAGTTTGACTGAAATCTTATCATTTTACTGAGTAATTCATAAATGTTCTGTCCGTCACAAAGAAATTTATTCTTGCGAAATTATGACGCTGTAAAAGTCGAGCAACTCTGTAATTTAATTGTAACACAATGTATAAAATTCGTTATAATATTGTAGAACACTTTCTGAATCCAATTTATGAACGTAATATGACAGAATGTTAAGACTATAGATTTGTTTAAGGGACGGTTCAATGAGCGCTCATTCGTGGACAACAACGTAGAATGCAGAGTTATGTTTCAGTGTTATGAAAACTGACGCGCACGAAAATATTTTAAACATTGTATTCAGCAGGCGTTTGGAGTACGTGATGTTCATTGGTTTCTTGTTCTTGTAGCTCGCTACAAATACAGGTTACAAAGTTATTCTGTTGTGAAATCTATTTAATTTTCTATTTCAATACTTTATGAAAAAAAAAAATTGTGAACTGAGTCTTAACTTTCAAATGTCGTAAGATAATTCTTGCTATAAAGCTGTAAAAAAAAAATAAAGAAACTGCTTTTGAAATAAAAACCAGGCGACAGGTGATAACCTTGTTTTCTAAGTGTGCCACTGTGTGTTATATACTCTAATTTGTATCGAGTAAAACTCATGGAAAATTTCAACGGGTCTTCCTCGTAACTTTAATCTCTGATTGATCTCTTCTTATGAAACCTTGAGTTTCTGTCAGATGAACTGTCAGTCTGACAGAATATTATGTTTAATTTTAACAGATCAACCGGGGCTTGAAGAATGTTGAAGACTGAAGATACACTGTTGTCTTATTAACGGTAGATGGCACTGTGTTATCAATACGAAATCCGTCAATTCTTTATTATCAAAGCTTGATAATAAAAGCTAGACCGAAATTACTCCACCGATTTGAAAAATCCTCTCAGCTACGGGATATCATACTAGTGATGTCACTAGCTATATTTACGCCGGCGAAGACCCAAAAGAAAAATTTACTACCTTATAAAAGTTTTTCCAATGATTATTTATTGAATACACACTCATTTTGTTGCACTTGATTCTATTTAGTGGCAATAATAACTAGATTTCTCGTCACTTAATGTCGTTGCCATTGTCTAATCTAAAGCTTTATTCGACAAAAGCGATAACTTCATTATAAATGAGAACGGGTGGAATTAATTAAGAGTGACAGTAGGTCGAGTAAGTCGAGTTAATATTTTATAACGAAGACGCCTAATCCTACATGAATCTTATATTGGATATGATGTGAGAGTTTATCAGCTAACGTTGTTAGTCAACGTTTTGTTTTTACAATATATTGACGAGAGATTTTAAATAAAAACTGGTTGATAAACTATAAGTAGCTGAAGCCCCTCGTATTATTAAGTATCTGAAACAACGTAGGTATCACACCACGCAGATCCAAGAGAACATAAAAAAAAAGTTTTCTATATTGCCCTATCCTGGATTGAATCCGGGATTCCGAGACACCGTGAAAACGACGTACGGGCTACTTTGATGGACGTCAATTTTTATTCTATTAAGAATTTGAACTTATGATGCTTTTCTAAAATTTTAAGATGACATCATTCTATGTATTCTACAGAAATCATTAAATTACACACTTATATTACCTATCTACAAAGATACTCTGTACTAAAATTGCTTGGTTGAATTATAAATCCGATTGTTTTATATTCATACTTCTTCAAATATTTTCTGTTTTATCATTGGAGGGGACGACAAACGTTAGCTTTTTAATTTCGTTTTCAATTTGTTGCCGGGGCCGTTCGTCACCTACCGTAAAATTTTGGCGTAAAAAAAAGAAGGTTGGCTATAGCTACCTACTTAATCGCGCGGTTTTTCTTTGAGGTTCAAAATTGAAGGCCTGCGATTATTGACGCGGTATGACGATACTGCGGTGGCGTAGTGGACAAGCGACGCGGCCCTCGATCGTTGTTATTAATATACCGTTGTAACCGTCGGTCACGGGATGGGTGACAAAAAAATATTATCTCGAGCTACTCCGTGCTTCGGAAGCTACGTTAAGCCCTTTAGTCCTGGCTGCATTTATGGTCGTTATTACTCTCCATGTGTGGTGAGGCCTATCCTCCTTAACCATCCATAAATGAGCCCCTGAAGTGGGGACATAAAATGTGATTATTGACAGCAAGACGCTCCTTGAGCACTCCTGCATCTCATAGACAGCACATACTGTCGGAAATTATGTAGGCAGGCATACTGTGGTGTTTACCATAACGCTTTAATTGTAAGGTTTAAGGTTAAATCTTAAGCATGTTGTTGCATTTTTAGGCTCACCAGGAGACGAATGATATAGGAAAATTTAGTATGGCAGCGGTTATGGTAACTCTACAACTACCATAACGGCCGACTAGATGCAATTTACGTTTTAGATAGGTGCAACATTAGGTACTTGTAAGCTGAAGCAAACTGTGACACAAATTATTTAGCTCCATTGGAGATCAATCGCCCCGTTGGCGAACGTTTTGAATCCCATCTAGTATCAACTCTCAGAGGCCTCTCGGTATTTTTATTTAGTTTTTATATGATGAATAGGATCTGCGGTCTGCGACACGGTTGTTAAGTAACTTTTGCAAGGGCCAAATATATTGACCAAATATTTATTATCTCGAGTTTCACGATGCTTCGGAAGGCACGTTAAGTCGTTGGTCCCGGCTGCATCTGTGGTCGTTAACACCCACCAATCCGCACTGGACCAACTGGTTCAAGGACCATTCTCTCTGATGATGATGACGAAATAGTTATCATAAAATTTCCTTATTATTACCATGCGCTTAGCTAGTGACCGCAGGTCTTGAATTTCCAGTTTAGATTACCGTATAAAATTAAAACTTGTTTTTGATGAGAGAACGTTTTTATTAAAGTTGAGCATAGAGGATCATTTGGACTAGTTACATACTTTAACAAGAAAATTAATTACAATTTTCCAACAACATATACAAATATTTTTTCTTAACAAATATAAAACAAATGCAGTTCTGCCCTGCGAAAAAGCGGCATTCGCTCAATCATGAATTGGTAATAACGTTTCGTGGTGAAAGTGAAGTAAATTTCAAAATGACATAGGAACAAAATATCTGAGACACGTATAATCAATCATTTTTTTTTTGTATTATTATACAAAAAATTGAATCTATAGAATTTCTTACTAAATGATGTGAATTCTGACAAATGAGTGAATTCAAATTCGGGTTCGGAATTTTACAGAATCGCCCTGCTAATTTTTAAAAATCTTAGATGATACAATTTATTGATGTTATAAGAAATTAAAGTTAGCTTACAAACAATTTATAAAGATATAATAGTTTTACCACTTCGTGAATGCTGTTTTGAATTTTGAAGCCATTTAAGTATCTACATTAGCATGGCAGGCGTTAGGCTAGCGCCTGCTATAAACATTTCCGTTACATTATTTTATTCATGAAAATACACTTGCCTCAAGGAATACGTAGTTATTAAGTAAGTAACACACAATATTTTATACAGCAACAAACACTTTAAAACTTAATAAGGCTTCTCTTTACTTATTATATTACACACCTCATTTCTCTTTGATTAATAAGGCGAGAAATGGAAAAAATATACGTACTTGGGGATCCGTCTTATTATGAAAGTAATATTAACTGTCTCATATTTTCACGCTCACAATAATTTTAAATTCATGAGATGCACATCCAATTTCTTCAGCTAATATAAAAAAGAGTGAGAATCTAATTACCCAACTTTCCTAGTCTGTACTAATCTCATAAAGAGGAAAGATTAGACTGTTTGCGAATTCGCATTGCTCTGAAACTACTGGACTTCTTTCACCTATGGGAGATATATCATATACGGGTAGTATAGGTTAAAATTTACGCAGGCGAAGTTGCAGGAAAACAGTTAGTAGGTAGTAAATAAATGGAAGAAAACATGTCATGCTTTATGTACATTATGCACTCTCTATGGCTGAAATATTCGATAGTGTGTAAAGTAAGCCCTTGCGAATATCTTAAAAAAACAGATGGTATATTATTTTTCTCATATTTTTTATATCAAAAAGGTTACAATGAAACAGGTGGTGAAATTGGTCTGTCAAGTATATGTAGCATCAGACGGATATTTATTTAGCGGCGAGGTATGTTCAAATACATACATATATTTTATTATGGGATCATTCGCGCACTGTTCTCAGTTTAGGTACCTATACCGCCCGCCTAACTTGATAAACAGTTTGTTAACTAGTGAATCTATAGAGCTAGTTAACTTGTTGCGTTTTTAGCTATGAAACGGTAGCGATCTCGCCAACAATGCACTTGATTGACTATACGCGAAACGTCCGCAGCGTAAGTGCGGCAACATCCGCCCACATAACGCACGCCTAGGTCCAACCATTCTTGGATGAATACTTCGACTGGCTCACACTTGTCGCGATCAATCCACCTGCAAATAAAATATAGGCTCTCAATAAGTGTTAGACAACATAATATTAGACAACATAACATAGGTAACATAGGTACATCTTCTATACATATTACAATAAAACAAAGTCGTTTACCGCTGTCTGTACTCTGATATCTACACAACGGATTTAAATGCGGATTTCAAGAATATAACTACAGACTGATTAAAGAGGAAGGTTCATATGTATAATATAGGACCATGCGGGTGAAATAGTGTCTTATTTAACTAGTTTATAAGAGGTACCTAAACCACAGTCGTTAACTCATTAAGTACGTCCTTATACATATTAAGTATGTTATATGCCAATTTGGTATATTCAAGATAGCCCCTTAACAACATCATGTTCAATAACCAAGAATAACCCTTTCAGCAAGACTCGGCGCGAGGTCATAAAGCTCGATTCACCCAATTTTGGACTTCATCAGAGCTCTAAACTGGCCGTCATCTAGTCCAGATTTTAATCCGCTGGATTATGATTTATAGTCAATTTTAGAGGGTAAAGCGAGCAAGCTTTAAATGCCATGATAATTTGGAGTACCTAAAACAATCCATACGATTGGCAGTTATGAATTTTTCTATGTGGAGAGTGCGTGCGTCTATTGATAACTGGCCTCAACATTTAAAGGATTATATTGTAGCCAATGGAGACCTCTTCGAACAAATGCCGGTAGGTAATATTTACTTTCAATAATATAAATGCTGATTTTCTATGTAATAGTATTTACGGCCAGATTAAGTAAATAATTCATTAGTTGCTCAAATCCCAAATTAAGTAATTTTAGCACTAGTATAATGAAAATCTGAAATAACAAAGGCGACACAAATACCCAGATAATATAGAGAAGTTACCCCACACCTTAAAATTTGTGTGCGAGACACTTGGTAACAGAGTCGATTTCACAGAACACAGATGGAAACAATAACGGATGTTAATAATAAGAAACTTATTCAAATTTTACTTCCAAGCCTTCAAATCTTTTTTTTTTTTAATTCTACCACCTCGTTAAAATATACATATGCGTATCTAATCGTTGTTTTTTTAATTAAACAGACTAATAATTATTATCACTGATTAAAATCCTTTGTACATGTGCAGGGAAACAGAATAACACAATCAAAATGGCGTCTGTAATAAGGTGAACTGTCACGCATAATATACCGTGCACGTTATCTAGAATACAAATGTAACTACTCCAAGTAGGCACGTACACTACTTACTACCTGGAATGTGAAAATGGCTGTTTGCCCTCCAATCTTTGGCGACTTATCTTAGTGCGTAATCTTACCCTATTTGAGGGTTGTATTTTTCTCCTGAATTGGGGTAGACGATAAGTGGAATAGGGGAATGTGGCCGATCGTCATTGAATCCTTTCACTAGATTCGACACGAAGGAGGGTGCACAGCAGTTGACTCCCACAGCGACCAGCTGATCGGGATTCGTTTCCCAGCATTTTTTCGCAACTTTCTGGAAGCTCTCGCCGTGCGCTATACTCTGATTATCCTGTAACATAAGTAAATTATGGAAGCCCGTTGATAAAAGTCAGTTAAGTACGTAATCTATATAAAGTATACGATTTTTATACACCTTCGTTGTTGGTCGTTGGTTGTTTCAATATGGACGTGAACCGTTAATCAAATGCAACTGCTTTTAAGTACTCGCGTAAGTAATATGGAAAAGAATTATCTAAAATATTCATCTGTCTAATAATTATTTATCATTCTTCCATATTATAAAGCAAAGTAATACGATTAGGCAGTGGTTGGCGTTTCCTAACTGCGACACAAAGGTTAAGCAACTTTCACACGGGACAACCATTGAATGGGTGATCAAATATTTTTTTATCACGAGCTTTCCCTTGCTTCCAAAAGCATGATAAACTGCCGGTCCCGCTTATATACCTACCGCACAGAGCCCGCATAATGGGTTGTGGCCCTTTCTCTCTGTTGGATACAATTCATAGGGAAGTGATGTCCCCGATAGTGGGGACATTAAACGATACGACACTGGTTTGGTAAAGAAACTTTCACTTTTCTTTTAATTACCTATCGGCATTTGTTCATTTTCGAACTCTAAATAAGAAAGTACTATTAGTTTCCATATTATGAAGCCATTCATCTAAGGTATAATATAAAAACATTCAAAATGGCAAAACTCATGGCAAAATTCGCATGTTTCTTCACAAGGAAATACAAAATATGAACTCTAATATGTGTTTCATCAACAAAACTGATATTTACCTTTACCTAGCTACGTATATTCTTCGTAAAAATAAGAGAGCAAAAGGACACACTGCGTAATACTGACTGTGCAGGATTTGCAGGTATCGAGCGAACGAAACTAAAATTTGCGGATCCCCGAGGATTCGTCTATGATTGTAGATAGAGAATGATAACTATCCACTATTCTCGGCATAGGCATAACTACGACAACCATAACTACCGACAACCATGACAACCTAACGACAACCATAAAAAATCGCAAAAAAATAATGTAGTGTCACCGATTAAACAGTGTACCTAACTTTGCCAAAGACAATAGAAACTGCAGGTTCTGCTGGTCTGAAAAATTTTCTTCTTTTAAATAACACAGGCTCGTGGTTTAAAGAACAAGCTTTTTTTTTGGGTGCCGCCCCCTAAATTCGAAGGCCAAATCAGTTGTTTAGGTTGTCTGGCCCTGTATGCAGGCATCGAATATTTTACCTGTACCTAGTACTCACTGTTTTCTTTTATCTTTCGATGTTTGACTGACATTGAAAACTCGACGGAATGTGTTACACCAAAAATGACAACTTTCAATTGAACAAGGAAATAACGTCTAAATTGATTCGTTATAAAGTATGAGAAATTAATATAACATTTTTTAAAGGTTCTGTTACATCCAAAATATGAATTTATAAAGCGTCATATTCATAAAAGTCTTTGATTATTGTGTTCTTTTTCCGATCATTTTGAAGTTTCGGGATAATGACTAATTTAATTTTGCCTGTCCATCAAGTAGATTATTTAAAAATATTAAACACGTATGTTTTGCGTAATTAATAAATTACGGCGACACATTGACTTGAACTTGTTACATGACATCACATCTTTGTACGTTTTCTCCAGGTCTATAATCTATTGAGCCACCATTCCTCAACTTTAAAGCCCATTAGTTATTTCTTGTTCGGATATTTATCTTAATCATTTCTTGGTAAATTGAAGCAAAACGTATCTAATATTTTTCTATTGTCTGACTGACGAACTAAATATACAATACAATTACGTGCAATTGCAGGAACGCCCATTAAGGTTTAATGACAAACTAGAGCTCTAATGAATGTTCTAAATTTGAAAATTTATACATCAGTAATATCTCTTTAAAGTAATGGAAATTTTAATGGACGTTTGTGCAAACTGAGTGTTTGACTTTAAAACAAACCTTGCAACTAAAAGACAGCCAAGCTTTCATGCCGGGAAACTCCTTAAGCAGATCGCAGAGCATCTCGGCCTCTTCCTGACAAGGGATAGTTTCCAGAGCCAGTAGATCCACGCCGGCTTCCACCAAAGCTTGAATCCGAGGCAAGTGCCACTCTCGCATTGTCTGAAATAAAAATGAAACTTTAAAATTATAGAAAAACATAACGAATTAAGCCGTTAAGTAAAATTAAGTACAAAGTTCTCGGAAGTTCGTATTTTGAGAATTCTAATCAGGTTACATATTTATTATATTGAATTCTTATTGTTTGACTGTATGTATTTCTGTTACCTTACAATATTATTAATGATCGGATAATCATAGATGATTAATAGTGTGAATTTTCTTTGCGCGCACTATGATAACTCTCTAGAGATTTTAATATTTAATATTTGTGCGGTAGCCTCTGCACGCGAGTTCGACTCGTTCTTGACCGGAATTGTTTTTTCTTAATTTTAAAGTTATTTAATGAAATTAACCTTAAAATACTATTTATGAAAAATATAAGACAACTTTACATACATTGCTCAGATTTCAAGAGCTTAAGCCCAGATGAGCACCACAAGACCCAGACTCTAGACAATATAGTAAAGCTAATTTTCTACATTGACTTGAGCGGGAATCGAACTGGAACCTCAGAGACGGTGACATCTTGAAACCGGCATGTGAACTACTCGGCTACGGAGGTTGCCTTTTTTAACATTAATAATATTACTACGAGGTCTTAACCACATTTTACCTATTGGAAATAATACTGAATACAACCAAATACTACTTTAGAATGAAAGTTTTTCGTGGGATTGCTACCGTGTTACTTAACGTACTTAATGACCATGAATGTGTCATAGGACGAGTATAAGAAGTGAATAGTTTTCAGTAAATAACCGTAACGCACCGCTTTGTTTTACTTATTCAATAATCTTTATTCATTTCTTTAAAGATTATTGAATAAGTAAAAAAAATCTCCTGCTGATTTTTACAGAAAGAAATGCGCTTTCAATTATATATAAAATCATAAACGAACCTATTGGGAACAGATGGAAAATTCTTTAACTTTCTTCTGCAAGGAAGTTTCACGAACTGAAAACCTTGAAGCAATTTCGTATTTTCATTTCAACCTTCGAAAGTATTAAAATTTTGGCACGTTTTCCGTTAAAAGTATTCGGTGATGTAGAATTTTGTGTAAGCACGATCAATCGATACTTTATTAAACATGTGACAGGTTCGATGCTTAGGCAAATGAATAAAAGGCTGACTAAGCTTGAAATTTTGATTACTAGATTCAATTTTATTAGAGGATAATAAGAAAAACTGTCAAAAAACAAAAAAATAATATAAAAAAGTTCGATGATTACGAAATAATATAATTAAAATAGTTAAATTGAACAAATACATTCTCCATTTCTGAGTTTCTTTTAGTAGATATTCACGAAATTATACGTTTACGTGTTTCTTATTTAAATTGTAATCCTATTATCCTATTTATTTATTTATTATATTATAAATGTGAAAGTTTCTTTGTTTGGATGTTTAGATGTTTGGATGTTTGTACGTCAATCACGCCGAAACTACTGAACGGATTTTGATGAAATTTGGTATACAGATAGGGTGTTAGCTGACTTAGACTTTTTATCCCACTAAACATTTCCCTAGGGTCCACGCGGGCGAAGCCACTGGCGAAAGCTAGTAACTTTAGAATTATTAGATTTATATGATTGAATTATCATGTTCTCACCAGATGTTTTTTTTTACTAACTGACATTCATAAAGAGCATATTTGATTAGTCAAAATTTCAAATTACGAAAGGTGAATAATAAAAATAAATGATGTTGGAGATCAAAGTAAAAAGGTGACATGCGGATATCTAGGATGAAATAAATGGTGGTACCTACAGCGCACCGTTACAAACATATACATAGGTAGTTAATGTCGACAGGTATTTCAATAATTGATTTTGGGAACAAAAGTATTTAATAAATTAAAAGCAACCGAGATTGCTTCACATTAATTAAATTTCCTATAATTATCAGATATTTAATTATACATTGTGGTCAACCATTTTATTTGCAGATATAAAATGGTTGACCACAATAATAAAACTTGTGTCTCTTGAAAGGGCATATTCTGCAGTGTTATTCTGTAAAATAAAAAAAACTGCAGCTTTGAACGCACTTTCCATCCAACACAGCGCGTATTAGAAGGTCGATCATTTAAAACCTACTTCAAAAGGTAATAAAGGTTTTATTTGATTGATCCTTCAGTTTTGTGGCAGCGTTGTGTTCGTCGTTTTTACAGAACACTGACCTTGCCATTTTTTATACTCCATATTTGTTTTTAATAATAATTTGTTCTAGGCTTCGTTAATTAACTGTCCACCCCAGTCAAATGCTTTCGGATGAAAAAAAATACGAGGAACGGCGAGGGAGTTTTTCATATTGTCGATGTAAATTTTAATTTGCCGACAACTTTACGGCCCTCTTTACGATTTAGCTGCCGCTTTCAACCTTTATTAGGCTATGCATTCATGGCGTCCAGAGTTCAGTAGAGGCAATCACGATACTTAAAATGTTAATTAAAAGGACATTCAATCTTAATTCAAACTGTTGATAATATTATATGAGGTTCGTAAGTAACAACGAAGTTTTAATATAATCATGACTGATTGATAAATTATAGCACAGAATATTACCTGTAAAGTTGATGCGGTATACACATGGGATCGATGATAACTCATAAGCTCGGCATCGTTAAAATGTTTTAAACCTCAACTAATGCTCAAGTAACTGGATTCATTTGAGTAATATGAGAAATTATATCTTGAAAAGTACAGTTTAAGCAGATTTATATGGGTGAAAACGTATTATAGGTTATAAGTGCAAAGTGTCACTGACACTTTAGGTGCACTCGACTTGACTTTATTGAATCTATTTAAGTAGAACTTAACTAAATTAACTAATAATTTAATAGAGCATTATATTAGAAAAAAAACTTTAATTTCCATATTTACATAAATATTGATGTTTTTTAATATCAAACACAAGAAATAAACAACAAAGTTTTTTCTTTTTATATATCTAGTGTCCGACGGAAAGTTTGGTTTCAATCGAGTTTCGGCAAAAAAAACGGGTTTCGTGTTTTATTAAGTGGTATGGCAGAGAGAAGGTAGTAAATATCTACAAATAATTTGATATGTTTAAGAAGCTAATAAGTACATATATTATAGTATAACCCTGTCTGAATATGGCGTCGCACGGCCGCCATGTTTGATTTTCTTTAACGTCACTATCTAAGAACACTTGGACTGCTAAAACATAACTAAAGATATTTCAATTATGTAAATCTGTTTAGCAGATCTGGAGATATTAGGTAATAAATTGCCAGTTGTACAAACATCCATTACATTTTTCATCAGTTTAAAGCCTCATTACCCATGCAAATTTTCAAAATTATAACATTTATTAGAGAATTATTAAGCTGTAATTGATGTTTGTGCAACTGGCAGAAAGAATATTACATACATATAAGGAAAGGATTTGAAAATACAAAAATTCTTGCGACTGAACAAAGGTTCACCCCTAGAATTATACGCGAGGCTATTGAAATTAAAAAACACCCGTTTTTAACAGAGATGAAGGTCGGCATATACCGCCGTTTGGGATCCAGTAATTAGTCAAATAAAATCTCAATCCAGATCACACATTGCAAAACGAAAAGATACAGTTAGTTAATTCCGTTTATAATAAATCAAAGGAGTTTTTTTCGCCAGTTCTTCTCAGACAAGACTTCCAAATTTGGAACTGGTGATAGATTACGGTAGCCAGGGGTAAATAAATAGGTCAACCGTGTTTTTTAAATTATTTAATTTAATAAATGTGAACGTTTCATTAACATTGTATTGTTAATGTGTTCAATAGTATTATTTTGAAAGTAACTATACTCTTAATTAAAAGGACAATCAACACTTTAGTTTTATGTGAACACGGAACCTGTGAAGGGTCTGAGACGTCAATAAAACTAAATACAAACGTGATGAAACCGTTTAAACCTTGTTTCATTAATAAAAGATACATGGGAAAATCCTAACCCATTCTTTGCATTTGAATAATAAATAAAGAGCGACTAATTATAATAAAATTTTCTTTATTTTTCCCTCAAAATATTATCCTCGTAAGGAAACTCCGGTTTCGGTTTCGGTTTCTACCAAAACTGAGACTGTTGCTAAAATTCGGTTTTTAATCGTAAAAACCAGTTTCGGTCTGACACTGCCTTTAACAGAATAACACTGAATAACTACTTATATTACTTACATAACTGACGCAATATTAAATTTGAACTCACTGATTAAAACAAAATCGTATGAGATTTTATATTTATCTATTACAATTGGTACTGGTCACAAAAGGTCACAATTAATAATCAAATACTTTAAATATCCCGGATATTTTAGAATACCGTAACGAAATGAACCCATTTAAAATTTATCACTTAATAACAAGAAATTTTTAACTTCCAATATTTGGTGGATGCGATGAGACCCGATTTAAAATCATCCGATGTATCTGAAAATATAATTAATTAGGACACCGACAGAATCAGACCGATATACTTATTGAACCAATTTAGACATTTGAACGTTCTCAAAATATTCCATCCATATTCTAAACCCTGATAGAAAATTATGTGCTAATGGTAATTCAATAAATAACCGATATAAACATTTAATGACACAGATATTGTTATTAATGCTGTTGCGTAAATGCACCAACTACACTAAATATAAATACTTATAATACCAGGTATTAGAAGTATTTTATAATGCAGCGCGATACTTTAAAATTGACTATCATTAAATATAATTTTTATTCTATCAATATCCGTTTCAATTCCGTAAATAACTAAGGCAATGAAAGTTAAATATTATAGTATGCCGAAGTATATTTGTTTGATTATATGAATAACGATAAAACAAATCGAAATAAAAATTATATTTCTCATCATCTTCAGCAATTACATCAATTAGGAACATCTAAATATATATAACTCAAAGGTGACTGACTGACATAGTGATCTATCAACGCACATACTCAAACCACTGGACGGATCGGGCTGAAATTTGGCATACAGGTAGATGTTATGACGTAGGCATCCCTAAGAAAAGATTTGGATAAATTCCACCCTTAAGGGGATAAAATAAGAGATTAAACTTTATTTCAGGTTTTCTACACGATATATTGAAAAAATATTCGTTAGAAATGCTGCTCAGAGTAACTTCCGCGGATAAAGTCGCGGGCATAAGCTAGTTAATATATATTCCCGTTTCTGGGACACAGGGCATCTTAAAGATAGAATCGAATCTAATGGGGAGAAAGGGACCAAAGGCTACAACGCGTGGATTGGTGGGTGTTAACAACTGCAGATGTAGCGGAAACTATTGAAAAAAACGAGCTTTCATAAGTTAAGGGAACATATGAAGTAAATTTTTGGGCACCCATCCTATCTATGACCGGCTTTATGGAAGCTGCTTTAGTTCCGTATCATAGATCGAACGCGCTAATCACTGTGTCAGTAAGTTCCGCTGAAATTACTTTCTTAAATAATTTAGAGAAAGGCATAAGGAAATTAGCACCATTATAATACCGTACTAGTATAATAGCGAGATTTGAGTATGTAGGTTGCGATTTTTGGGGTGTGATAAAGGCGAAACCTGGGGGCCAATTCTACTAAATAAATTTTGTTTAAATCGAATCGAAAACGGATCGAAGTAAACAATACAATTCTAGTTCTATTTTAGCTGGAATTGTATCGTATGTCACTTCGTAGAAAAGGAAAACCATTAAAAAATGTAGTTTAATTCGTTTTCGATCCGTTTTCGATTCGATTTAAACAAAATTTATTTAGTAGAATTGGCCCCAGCAATCCGATGTAACTCTCTAGCTACGACCATTTACGACTGCAGTCATAGCTACAAACACGATTTAATGAATTCATCAATGTGAGTCTCTATATTCTTCTATAATGTTTTTAATTTATTTAAATATTTAATTTATGGTTTTCATTGCGTTTATTTTCTGAACTATGTTAAAACTAAATTGAAATATCATTAAAATTGATGATGATCACAAATGACAATATATAAATAAATAGTCATCACATATATTGCTCAGATTGCAAAAGGAGTAGCTAAAGCTCCCGTTTTATGGTATGTATTATCTGAGACATCACAAAGACCCGAGACAATACACCCGACTGGTAATCGAACACAGGACCTTAGAGATGGCAACACCTTGAAAAACGGCATGCGAACCATTCAGATATGGTAGTAATTATGTTTGCAATAGTACCCAAATTGCCGAGACTCGAAAGAGAAATATCACAATCCCATAAATAACTATTACTCAAATGTTAACGACATGTAGGTTTTAAATAATTAGTAACATAATAAATTACAGTTTTTCTATAGTAATAAAAAACATCTAACATATAATACAATGGAATGATTCATCCACTCTTGGTAAGTATGTTTAGGTACTAAGCACACAACAATGTAGTCACAAGCCTCGAATAAAATTACTAATCGTTTCACAGTCTGCAGTAGGTAGAACTAATAGCGAGCTTCATTTAAACTTGTAAAGCGGTCTGTGTTCCACTCGGCTTTGTAGGTAGAGTCAGTAAGAAAAGTGGACGAAAGTTTCCAGCTTTATGACTCATAAAAATAACAATATATTTTAAAGAAAGAAATTCTACTAACACTTTACTTTTCTTCGAGTTTACTATAAAAACTCCTCTCCTATCTACGATTTTGAATTAAACTTATAAAATTGAATTAAATTTTGTAAAAGTGTCCGTTTTGCATGATTAAGGCAGAACTTTAAAAGTCTTTATTTTCAGACAATTAAGTCTATAAGAGACCTTAGATCAGTTATATGTAATATCTATCTCGTACTATTGTTCCTTAGTTGTCGTGTTGTTGAAATAAATAATGATATTCTGAAAGTATGACTATCTAACTTTTATTTCTCCGTGGTAAAACCAGTTGCGCATTAGGAGACTCAAAAAGTTAATTGTATCTTTAAAAATATACTTATATCCTGTGTATATCAAAAGCATATTCCTGGGATTTTCTGCTAAGCTATAATTTTACTTTTTAATTATCACGCATAAAGGTGATTCTGACTTTCAACATAAAGTGTATGCCAAACGAATAACAGTTTATGCCATTCACTTATCTGCTTGGTTAAAATTATGACATAAAAAGTGCTGCCATAACCAATTTTTTTTACTATCCACGTTAATTGTTTGCAAAATGGGTATTTACACCTAATTAAGTAAATCACGATATTTTGACTATTTGATAATGTTTTAAGGATTTTTCATTAAGATTGTTTTTCAGTATATTCCAAAATTAATCAAATATAATAATTTGTTACTTCTTCAGATAACATTAGCAAATAATCACAGTATCTATGTCAGTATAATCATTACTGCTGCCTCTACCATCTGTAATCCGCCGCACAGCCTTACAAGTGCGGGTGATTACAAGTAGCGGCATCTGTCTCTACTCTGACGTTGATCAAGTCATAGGTATCTATAAATACATAGTAATAGTTGTTAACTACACGCAAATTCCTACGCATATTACGAGATGGGTAGCAAATAACAGTTTGATTATCGCACGTGTCAGGTAGTAAGCTAGTGGCGTAGTACGTAGCTATTTGTAAACTAGAATAAATTAATTATATTGTTTTGTTATACAAGAATTTATAAGGATTATTAGGATTACTCGGGTGTCTGTCTGTTTCATTCTGACAGTCACAGCCTTTCCTATTTCCTAGGTTAGAAAATGTAAGACATTTTAAAAACAGAAATCACTTTTTAAGAAAATTAAAGGGTTTATTGAGAAAATATTATAAATATAATTCCAAAATTAAGTACATATAGACCACTTATTTCCGAAACCGCTAGGTTTAAAATTTTGTAAACACTGCAGAAAATAATCCTTTGCTCTCAAACCTATAAGAGGTCTTATTCTTTAGTCTTATACCCAATAAGTATATAACTATAAATGAGGCTAAATGAACTAATTAGAAGCAATAGTAGTTTTTTTTTAATTTTACTAAGTAAAAAGCAAAACATTAACTATAAAATAAAATGACAAGTCTTAAAATCAGTATTGTTAATAATATCTTACTATTTCAATATATATGTACAGAGAAAGAGAGATTTGGTTCCAATTACTAAAGGCATAAGCCATAACGAAGCAAACAGTAAATGATTATGCTTATCCATCGCTCTTATCTTGAATTATGATATTTATACAGAAGTTCTTTAGAAAAGAGTACAACTTCCATGTTTCCGATTTTACCATTTTTCCCGGAAACTTTTCTAATTTGTCTTTCTTTCCTTAAAAACTTTGAATCTCCTTTGCTTATCGACAAACATCATTAAATGCTTTTTCGTAATTTGCCATAGTATTTAACGGGAAACTTTCTACAGATAATAACGTAATGAAATTCTAAACAAGAAATATCAAAGGAGCATTAAATGCAGTTTGAAGCAAAAGGAGAGAGACATATTTGAATATATTATGCAATCCTTCAGCAGTATTAAAAGGCACACGGCTACTTGAATAAAATGAAATACCAACAACATTAAGGATGCATTGCAAGGATTTATGAATGAATCAAAAGAAGACGGAGGAAAATGAAATAATTTAGTGTTTCAACTACATTATGCCTCCATTAACTTACTTTAATGATGTTCAAAAGGTTAAAATAGAATCTACTTTAATAAAATAGCACAAATTCTCACGGTCATTCCAGGGTCGTTTATTTTTATTAACCTGCGTTATAAATTATGTCTTTGTTAATTGAATTTCAATTAATTACTAGCTGTTTTCTCACGACTTCGCTCGCGTATTATAGCTTATCACCCGCGTATAATGTACCTTCAATTAAGTGAAAGAAAAATCGGGTTAATAGTTTCGGATTGTATTCAAGACAAACGAACAATATTAAATCTCCTTTATAATTTAAGTAAAGACTTAAATTAAAACATATTGATATAAAAAATAAACATCCCTGATCTTTGAGAATCACCTCCCTTATTTGGTTGAAAAATAATATAATTTTCACCCTGAAGACAAATCAAGAAAGTAGAGCTGATATATTCATACATATGGATCTGGATGTACATCACGTTGAATGCATATCTGACTACGTATAGATATTTCTGGGTAACGCAAATACAGTAAATAATTTTAATTTATTAAATGTTAATTTTTATTTTTATTTATTATATCTATCTTACAAACATTGTTCTTAGTTATTAGTAGATATGCAATGCACCGATGGCTCAGTGGTTAGCGCGTCCGGTCTGCGATGTGGAAGTTTAGCAACTTTCACAAGGGCCGGTCATAAGATGGGTGACCAAATTTATTATCTCGAGCTTCGTAAGGCACGTTAAGTTATTGGTCGCGGCCGCATTTGCAGTCGTTAATACCCACCAATACGCACTGAGCCCTCGTGGTAGATTAAGTTCCACAAAGCCTGTGTCCCAATAGTAAAATGGGCTGTAATGTATTCTCTGTTTAGATTATCGTCTCCTAAGGCAAAGTATAATGATAAAAAAATACCTGAGTGCTTGTAGTGTCTGCGTAGCTGCCATCATACTCAGAGCCGTCGTGTAAATGAGCCCCATAAGGTCCTACAGACCCAACAACTAGAGGTGAGTTGTCTGCAATAAAAATCAAATATATATTATCATAGGTGAAAAAATTTTTCGCATTTTCCCACTAGTTCACATGTTAGTTCAACCGCTAATGACCACCGAACTAATGAGACTTTTATTCTCAGAAATTCATTTTTTAATTGAATCATATATTTATTCTTTTAACGGTTGAATTACTGGGAACAAGGAGTTCCAATATGAAGAAGTACTAATATATTTTTTTTTTAAATAAGAACATATAATATTTAAAATAAATGTTATATATACCTCTATGAAAAACACTATCATGCGTTTGACATTTGTTTATTGTATGTCATATAATTATTTCACTAGTAAACACTAGTCATCGTTCATCTAGGATGACGTATCTCAGTAACAATAAATAAATAAATATCAGACAAATGGAAGGTATTCCTTTAGATTCCGAGTTTAGTAGGCCTAAACAACTATTCAGAGCTGAAACAGTAGAGTTAATTTTCTTTACCTGATCGGAAACCCGAGATCTCGGAGACTCCTTGAAAATGGCAAATGAGCAACTTGACTACATATTCGTTAAAATGATTAATTATTTTAACTAGTTAACTCTTTAGAAATAGTTAAAACACGGCAGTTTATTTAATAAAAAAACTTACAGACAAAGAGGAAGAACTCATTTGTCAAAAAGAGTCTATAAGTAAGAAAAGACTTAATTCAATTTGTAGGAATAAAATATTGCACATGTAATTTAGAGGATTTATAAAATCATTTTATACATGAGGCTCTGAAGGACCCCTCAAATTTTATTTTCTTAACATCCACGAATGCCCATTTTTAATTCGTTAACTTAAGCCGACCGCTAAATGAGAAGAGTAGGTAATGAGGTGTGAATTCGTTTCTTCTGGAATTCCTTTGTGGGAGCTGTTTTTAAGTGATCCAAACGTTTGGTTGAAATTAGAGCATGTTCTTTTAGTTTTACTTTTGGTAAATATATAACTATTAAATATCTACAATACCTACATATCAATGAGTGTTTAATTCTAAAAAAATATGAATTCTAACAAATATTATATTTTCACGAATGATATTACAATAAAAAGGGTTGATAGGTCATATCACTACTAATAAGATGTCAAAAATTGTCCTCAGCATATACACACGCACATGAGTCGATACTCTCCAATTATTCATAGACTATAATTGAACATGTCACAGACCAGACGTATAGTGATTTAATGCATGTTTAATGACTACTTTTACATAAATGAGTTAAAGACTTCGATCAACAGTTCAAGTTAAAAATGTTGATGTCTAACATTATTATTTCTCCTTGTCGTTAGTGTGTATATTATTTGCCCGTGTATAAACAACGAAGCTCTTCAAACGAGAAAATAAACCTGACACTGATATATATATGTATAATAACACGAAGGCTTCGATCAAAATCTCAAACGGACTATTTTTTTAGCTCCGGGGTTAGGTTTCGATGCTCCGAATTCAAAGCCCCGGAGTTTCAGAGTTTCAGTGTCATATAGATTTTCAAATAAATGTAAGGTAGAGCGCAGGCACTAAAGTCGAATTTTGTCGCTCTGTTACTTACATAATCTTAGACGGTTCTTTTCCACAATTTGTAACAGGAGTATACCACTATTTCTTTTTATGACACATTATTTATTTTTCTTATTAAAATGCAAATCAATTAAAATTGTATATTTTTTTATTCAAATACAATATCTTCAAAAACTTTTTCTCTTCGTATTGTGATATCTATATTCGTTAACTGTTCTTTTTATTGTTTTTACTAATACTAAAAATAGACTAACTCCAGCTAATTACTCGGGTTGCGAACTGTTTTATCTTTTCTTATTATTATTTTGCACTAATACTATAACTAGACTAACTCCAGCTAATTACTCGGGTTGCGAAATATTTTCAATAAACAGTAACGCCTGGTACGGACAACTAAGTGTTTTATGGGAAACAATAACGGCCTCGTTGATGTAATTGTGGCCAAATATTGAAGAGAAGCCAAAATATGAAAGTTGCTCTTTTCTAAGTCGATTAATAATTGGTACATTCATGATCTGTTATAATCAGTAGATATATTTTTTGTTTGTTTTTGTCAATTCTTTGAATATCTCTTTGTCTTCGCAAATAGGAATTAAAGTATCTATTATTAAATGAATTAAAATGTTTGTTCGATTGACAGAAGAAGAATAATCATATTTATGCGTTCCAAATTTTAAAAAAGAACTGTTAAATATCATATTACTCGCTAGTATAGTAATAAATAACACTGAAAGATAAATATATGCTTATTAAAATAAACATCATAAAATAGTAGATATTTTGAATAAAAAGGGTTAAAATGACACCGAAAGCTAATTTATAACTTATTTTAGCAAAGGTTTATAACTCCGTGGTTTATAACCTTTCACTTCGATTGCGGTGAATATATTACCAATTCAATGTGATTTAATAAAAAAAAACATAGATTTCGCGCAAATGCTTTTTTTATTTATTGATAGTCTATATATTTTACTGATAGTTGGACATTTATTTCGATAATTATAATGTTTTTACATTATGGATATCCTCTAAGCATACAATGTTAAAGTATCTAAAGCAAACAAATGATAGCTCGAATTAAATTTCTATAGGTTTTCATTTGTAATGTGAACATAACCTCTATTTTTCTGTTCTGTGAACACAACCAAATAATGAATTAAGACCATTAAGGCAATGCACGTTTCTATCCAATCGTCAAGATCGCCGCTAGCAGTTCCATTTTCAAAATGTTCTTATCCTTCAAATAAACAGTTTTACCCTAAGAAGATAAAATGATAAAATGCAATCTTAGCTTCGCTTTAGTACCCCTTTTTGAGCAAGGGAAGTGAAAAAATATTTTAATTATGATATGTTCACGCGTCACCTAGTTTCGGCGTATTTTAACTACTATAGATGTACACGACGGTACCTTTCTACCCTTGCAAAGTAATTAATGCGTGCTTGCACCCGACCCTCGGGATGCGGGTCCGGGAGACTTTGTTAACACGAAAATGCAAACATTCTTGAAAATTTATTAATGTTAGTAATAAATTACATCTGCGGTGCAAGTTTACAGTTGTTCTCAAATATATTCATGAAGGCGAACTGTGAAATCAACGAATTCTGTATTATTGTTACAAATTACAGTCTTATTGATATAAGTAAATTAAAAAAATGCGTTGTTAATCCCTTAAAAAATTATTGAATACGAGGTAAGCATATTTATTTATAGTAATTATTTATGTTAAAATATATTAATTGTTTATTACGATTAGAGTGGAGTGTTCATTATGGATTTTACTTCAATTTCAACATAGAAAATTACAACAACGCATTTGCTAGCCTTATATTGCAAATGTTCTAATATTATGTCAACTATTATTATCATGATAATGTTGTTTTCTTTTAATTTTTTTATTGATAATAGACATACAGTTATTTTAGATAACAGTTATTTTTAGACTGCTGTCTTAATCACAATGTATTATTCAGGAAATTGGCAATGAAAAACCTATTAAAATAGATCCCATTATAAAATCAACGTCTAAAAACACAAGAAGCATTGCAATGTTGGCTTGGATAAATGCTCTACATTATTAAGTCCACAATATTATTCTCTTTGCCGATGTAATGGGATTTTTAATCCTAATTGAGAGGATTAACTCCGATTGCGTTCAGAGGAAGCTACGCAACGGGTACTGCTTATTTATGAATTCACTTCGAATCCAACGCTCGGGGTGTACAACCTCGCCAGAAATCAACCCGCTGATCCCAACATTTCCCGGGCAACGAATAAATAACACAATTGTACAGACGATTACACTGCCAGTGTCGACTTGGCACTTAAGAATTTAAGAACGTAAGTGCTATATTTTTTTCTTTAGTATCCTTTTTTTTAAATCCATTGTTATTACATTGAAATGATGAGATGTTCCATTACAATGAAAGGTTTGAAATTGATTCCATTTGTAAAAAATGTAGAGTGAATTTTAGTAGTAAAATTTCTTAGAATTTAAGGACCGTTTAAAATTCTTTTTTACTATTTACTTATACAAATTTATTATTGTGATAATTATTAAAATATTTGCTTATTGAAAAACTTTTTGATCCTCATGAAAATTACAAAATTAACGAGTAAAGACTGTGGATCTTGGACGTAAAATTTTCAAATTCTTCAAAGTTTTCTTTTCTACTAATAATAATTCTTACCCCATGAACAATATTTTGATTTGAATATATTAAAGGCGCCTTTTGGTACACAAAGAATTTTGAAATAACAATCCAATTACCATTTAGAAAGCTTTGAGATGGCAATCGGTCAACACGGAATTGAAACTAAAGGGAATGAAAGGGTTAGATTGTTTTTGTAACTTCCATTTTTTTTCTGTCATAATGTATTTTTACATTAATTTTGGGAGGTCCTCCAAAGAAATAAATATAATTATACTCAAGTGTACAAGAGTGGTTCATCTAAATTAATTATTTTCTATTTAAAGAGTCACTTAGACACTAAGAGTTGTGATTTTGATGTTATTTTCTGTCTTTTTGCAAGTTCATATTCAGGGCCGGCTCGTCCATTAAGGCAAACCAGGCAACTGCCTAGTGCGCTAGTATTTGAGAGGCGGCATTGAATTTTTCATAAAAGATATTTTATTCCGCTTTCAATTTATAGAAACAATACATATAAACCTGATAATTATCATACTCGTGGAATACCTAAATTATTGTATTCACTTTTTGTAATTAATAATTACAAATTAATATATTTATAAATTTATGGCGCAGCAATAGACCAGTATTATGACAAATAATTACATCATATTCTTAATTTGCCTCTAGTTAAATTAGAAAACTTCTAGTTAGTAAATATTTAGATACACTACACTAAATATGTTAAAATACACTGAGATAACACACCACGTTCAATCATAATTTTCAGGATCGGCGTGTCACAAATTTGCAATTTATTTTGATGTCACTTAAATTACCAACAAATGATTGGTCTGAAGCAAATATAAATCGAACCATATCGCTTAAATAATTTTTTCACATTACCATCGGCAGAATTCGTCTGCTAGGAGAATGTTTTTGATCGTTTATTTTAAACCAATCATTTTCTCGTTTACTCCACCGATTCAGCTAATAGGTACACGTATGAATATAATATATAACGTAAATCAAAGGGTAAATTTGATTATATTACCAAGATGCTTAATTTGGAAATAATAAATATTGATTAGAGATCTCTTTTTGTTTGGTAGTTAAAGTAATTAATCATATAGAATGCATTACATAATTTTTAAGACTTATTAGTATATATATATATATATATATATATATATATATTTAATATATTCACATGTTTTCTTATCCCGATCTATGCAGACCTATTATAATTAATAATAGATTATCATAGCAGCTAAATAATAATGAGGTGAAAACTTTGTAAATCAGTCACAGATGCTGTAGTTTCAAACGTTGGGTTTTAAATGAAAAATGATAAAAACATTAGGCGGATCATTTATCAATCTAAATATAAGCCAAATATCTTTTGAGTTCTGACATCAAGCTAAAACATGACTATGTGAAATTTTCACGACGAAATGTGAAAATTATAATGGAAATTGTTAAATTTATGATCCACTTCGTAGCCTCAATCATATGTTGCTAGGAGTGTTTTAAAATTATTGCGATACTCATAGTGTGCGAACTAATCAATTAACATGAGTATCATGAAACCATGATATCCGACCTCCGTAGCCAAGTGGTTCGCACGCCGGTGTCGTCAACTCTGAAGTCCCGGTTTCGATTTCCGGTCGGTTCAATGTAGGAAATGTACTTTTCTATAATGTCTCGGGTCTGGGTGCTGTGAAACCTTCTTTGTATCAGATACTCCATAAAACGGGGGCTTTAGATACTCATCATGGAATCTGAGCAATGTATGTGATGTTGTTTAACATTTATATATTTAATTTAATATTTATTCAATCTGGCAACTTCCACTAACCACTCAGTGTCTGCAAATATCTGCATGATTACTCTTAAACGTAACCTCGATCGATCGACAATTGTAAGGTTTCGTATCTACTCTTGATTTGGCACAGTGGCGCTAATTGTCACAATATAGCGTAGTAGTTGAATGAACTAATTGGCATTGAGTAAGTATTGAGACTGTTTCAATAGAACGAGCTAAGAAATTGAAATCGTCATTGGATTGGAATGAAATAGACATCGAGATTACGTTCAAGAGAAAGCGTGCTGCTGTGTCAAGTTGTCTCGATGGGTTGCACTTTAAGGACTAATGATTCTTGAGGATAATTCATTGAGGG
This sequence comes from Diatraea saccharalis, assembly GCA_918026875.4. Lineage (NCBI taxonomy): Eukaryota > Metazoa > Arthropoda > Insecta > Lepidoptera > Crambidae > Diatraea > Diatraea saccharalis. Next base: position 10,783,770 of record OU893343.1, read on the forward strand.
CAAACCACGTGTCGTGTATATTGGTGACATTTGTCGCCGTTTATACATGTGAATTTATTTGAAATTTGAAAGTATTGAAGATACTAGCTGGGTGTTGTTAGAGGTTGCTATATGTATATCATAATTTCATCTGATAGAATTATCCTAACCAATATCTAAGCAGTTTTGCTGTAGTAGCAAAACTGCTTAGATGTTGGCATATTGAGAGAATACTAGAGAAACCTATATCGGACTCCGCTATTAAGCTCTATAATAAAGCCTTTAAATATAAGTTTGTAAAATTACTGATAAGGCACTTTGAAACTGACATGTCTTTAAAAAACAAAATTTCCTAAAAATAAAGAGAATAATATATACACATTATCATAGTTTCGCAGTTATATCAAATGGACTTCGCTAAATAACGCCTAAGTTAATAAAAGCTTTTGAAAAAAGGCAATTATTGCAAGTTTAGATCTAGTCAATTCTGATTATACAAAACTGAAAAATTTCTTCGTCATAAATCTTTGATAATATATTTTAATAGTTAATATATAGCTTCATAAATTAAAATTTATTCTTATTATATCGACTGTACTGTCTGTAGGTACAAGAGTGATTTGCAGCACCATTTTAAAAACCTCAGTACCTCATATACTATTATAGTGCAATAAAATAAAATCGCCCATTGTAAAGATAAATAAGGTCAAGTAGACGAGAAAACAGTCGAGCAGTTGAGTTTTTATGATTACGACTTCAAAGGGACGAAAAGCTATCTAAAGAAGGGTTTTAGGGCTATAAGTGGTATGTAAGAAGGCCGCGAAATCTAATAATTTAATTCACAATAAAAAATAACATATTAAAAAATGCTTATGAAATTAGTGTCGTAGGTAATGGGGGTAATAAAACGAAATGATGCTAATTCTGTTGCATCATTTTATAAGTTAAAACATTTAATTTTTTATTTGACTTATTTTTCATCAAACAAATATAACTCTTTTATAATATAATATTCAAGTTTTATTCTGTTACCTTAATAATTTACAGAATTAGAAACGGAGTTTGAGTTGTTAAAAACTTAGTCGAGTTTGTATAACAGAATTGAAATCAATATTATGTCGTGTTTCTCAAAAAAAGATGACTGATAATTATTTTACGATATTTTAGAAATATTTTGTCAGTAGAATAATAATTTTAATGTTGTCATACCATTTTGGACGTAGTCTTGATATTCTTCTAAGTAAAGAGTGCGCGCGCGCTTCGCAAGTTGCACAGCACGCTTGATTAGTTCATAGCTATCCTTCTCGTTCAGCCCAAGGTGCTCCTTAAAGCCCTCCAATGACGCCTGGTACGTATTCGTTATTACCAGGTCCGCGCCAGCTGTAAAAACATCAATTCAAATCGCAATTCCACTCGCATTAATCATCCAAAACAGATGTAATGAAAACGAATGAATCCCAAGATTAATGTTTCCAAATATTCGACCAATAATACCGCGCCTTTTGCTTCGTTAGTAATTAAACATGTCCTCAGAGTTCGCATTCGTAAACTACCACGATAAATATTACTGAACTTGAATAACCCCTAATATAACGGAGGCCCGGCGCTGCCCTGAGGCGTAAACAATTAATGTTATTAAAACTTAGCGGAGTAACACAAGCCGGTGCAGACCGACAGTAAGAAAACAAACTTCTGGTGGGAGCGTTGTCGAAGAAAATAATTACGTAGTAAATAGGAGACTGTGTACGGGCTGTGAATGGAAACGTATTAGGCAGACGCGGTGATTAATGACAGTGGCGCCTTGTGCCGTGATGTCGGCACCCGTTCCTTCGGGCTCTCCTGGCCCGGCCACACCCGCGCGCTATGCAAATGCGAGGTGGTTAACAGGCGGCGAATAACGCCCACACTTGCCAACTCGCTCCCGCCTCAATCATAATAATCGCACAGAAAGAGTTGCATCTCTCAAATTATAACCGCTATGCAAGAAGATTTCATTTTATCCCCTCATTTATTTTACGAGCACATTTCACTCTGAGACTCTATATCCAGAAATATGTCTTTCAATTTATTTTAAATTCTGAAAATGTAATGACCCTTATATTTTATAGGCATGGTTAAGGTGTCACGGTAACGTCTACAATCTCGCAAAATACATAGCGATTTTTTATATTTTTTCGTATCAAGTCGTGTACAAGAGAAAGCAAAGCGAGGCAGTAGGCTTTCCCCTCCAGGGAGTTATTTGCTTGTAGACACTTTTCAGCTTTTCCTTATGAAAAGAAACGGTCCGTTTTGTGGTGAAGAAAAGCGCTTTCAGAGGACGATGACACGAGACGAGGTCGCACTCTCGCTGTCAGATGCATGAAAATGACATGCTAAAAGCGACCTAACAGTAATCCGTCAAAACACGCATGTAGCTAAGGCAAGCTGCAAACGCGTACATAATATTGAGCTCATTCCTGTCGTCGCTACGCATTCGTTTGTGGTTTGCGTGTGCCATTCTGTAGGTGTGTCTGGAAATTCATTCAAACTTCGCCCGTGGAACGGGGAACAAAGCAATTACTTTGCAGTTCAAAGAGATTAGTTGCTCGTGACGTTGGTGAACAGGCACCATCCATCAGATTTCTCTAAATATCTGGGTACGACATTACAAGGCTTAGGTTGACTTTCAGTTAATTGAGTTTAGAGATGTTTTTTAAACATGTATTTTACAAATTGGTATAACGTTTAAATCATTTGAAAATTACCAATAAAAATAGATTTTTACATTGTACATTGAGTAAGTTGGAGAATATTCGAAGATTAATGAATCACGGCAAGTTATTTGATCAGTATTCTTTAAAATATCGCAAATGCATAAGAAATAAGTCAAATATAACTTAATTATTTAACATTATTTATTTTAATGACATAATAATGATTTTAATTATAATTATTTGTGGGTTCATTACCTACTAGTTCGATAGGTTTTGTTATTACAGAAAACATCTCATATTAACACACGGTATTATTATATAAGCCACGATAATAAATATTATCGGTAAACAGCTGCAACTACGTCTTACTTTGTGCAACTATTACACGTGTACATCTGGTGTATAAATAAATATTCGTGATGTACAAAAAGCAATAGAGCGACATTGTGCTCTATATATAAATCTTTCGCAAAACTTCGTCTGTTCGAAAATAAAACACTGTAAAAGCCAACTGAAAATGTTACACTTCATTAATTTTAATAGCATGCATGTCCAAAATTGGTTATGGTTGGTTTTCATACAAATTCTATATGCGAACATCCAAAACTGAGACATGTAATGTCTTTATAAAAATGGCATTCAGATTTTTATTTTGTAACAACTGCTTATGGTGTGTCCATAACCCGCTTTTGTTTTGAAGCAGTATAAAATAAACAGTATCTTTATTATGATGTTAAATCATCGAATGAACTATGGAGGTTGGTGGTGTTAATATCAATACAGCAATTATGAGATGTGAGGACACATAACTTTATGATTTTCTTACTAATGGTAGGTACAAAATAGTTTTCTAATGCTATAAGCAATTGGGTCGTTTTCACAAAAAGTGTACATTTGTGTTTCAGCCATGTCCCACTACTTTCGTATTTTTTTTAAAGTAGTATATCAACGTTCAAAAGCAACTACTGTTAAAATTAAAATCTATGGTTAGTTAATAACAAATTAATTAACGTTTTAGCTAATAAATACAAACCTGATACCTTATCTTTTTTTAAATAAACAAGTCATTGTCGGATTTACTGCTGTCCCGTAAGCAATTTCCTAAGTATAATGTAATATTAACGTATTTTTTTAACTCGCATTTCAATTATGTTTAATTTATTGGGAAGAATAGTTATGCCCCATTTCTTGTATAATTACGAAAAAAGTCTTACGTCGTTCAAAATAATTAAATAATTTTATCATTGAGAGGACATAAATCAGTCAATATGGAAAAATTCCCTTCCGAAACCGCATTTTTTCCGTGATGGTGCCATACAATATACCATTTTTGTTTAATTTTCTTCAAATGGCAACGTTTTTGATCATGTTGACTTGTTTCGATAAGATATTCGGTCAATTTGACGGCGACGAGCGGGCGAGCAACACTCACCTCCGAACGGTCCAGTTTCGATTTTCCAAAGCCGCAACCAATTTGAAAGTAAGATTACAAGTCCATTTCTTTCAAATTATTTCGATATCATTATTATCAATTACTGAACTTAATTTAGTGCGCAGCTTGTAGGTCTAATGTGTTTGTTTCAATTAAATAAAACAAAAGTCTTTTAGTTTATGCTTCCGATACTTCCGTTCCGTTACCAAAACACAAGTAATTTGAAAATCAACATATTTTTAATATTGTACACTTTTTGTGAAAATTACCCAATTATATAATAATATGAATTAATATGGGTACAATTAAGGCACGCAAAGTCTAAGCTTTATCTATACCATTAATCTAAATTAAATATAGTTAATGAATTAATAATATAAAGAGGAGAGATTTTTTTATGTGTTAACGTCCAATAGGCATCGAAATTACAAAACCGATTAAAAAAATAATTAATGGAAGCTACATCATATGCGGGTGACATATGCTGTAATTTTCGGGGGCTAAACTATTTTTTTTATTTTATTTATTTAATTAGGACAACTTACAAAACATACACAAAGTAACATTTAGTACTAGAGATAGTGGCTCAAGCAAGCGTGTTGTTTTAATTACAAGCTGCCACGACATGCGTTTAATAAATTAAATTAGGAAATAAACTTATGTGCAAATTACAAGCTATTTTACAAGAACTAAAAATGCAAAATATATTAAATTAGCTTATAGTTACCAATAACCTAGGTATCACAATAATTATTACATTACAACAACTTCAACAACTCACTTTTAAATTTAGGAAGGTTCAGTTTATAAAGGTCAAAATCACCTTTTTTTTTTTGACAAACTGTTGTAGGCATAAGGAATTCTTACAAATGGTGAGTTCAGGCCCAGATTGCTTCGAGAAGCCTTAAGGGAAAAAAGGGAGTATTTAGTTCTACGCGGGAGTTTTATAGGTATATTAAAAGACAAATTCCCCAGTAGGTCAGGACAGTCAATTTGTCCTCTCACAATTTTGTAAAGAAACATTTGATCAATAATCCGCCTTCGTTGTTTTAAAGGGCTCATGTTGAAATGCTTTAGCCTATCAGTGTATGAGCGGAACCATTTAGCTTTTTTAGCTTGGTATGCCAAATGATACATAAAACGCTTCTGCACCTTTTCTAATGTATTAGAGTGAATTTCATAAAAAGGAGACCACACTACGCTACAATATTCTAGACCGGATCGCACCAAACTGTTAAAGACGCAAATTTTTGATGATTCTTGCTTGAAATCTTTGCAGTTCCTGATTATAAATCCAAGACATTTGAAGCCCTTATTTGTAATATGATTAATGTGCTTGTTAAATTTGAGTTCACAATCCATGGTGACACCCAAATCTTTAACAGTTTTAACCGATGTTATAATCTTGTTTTGTAGTATGTAGTTGTTAAGAGCTGGTCTTTTACTTTTAGAGAAATGCATATAGTAGCATTTATCAATGTTCAGGGACAATTTATTGCTAACACACCACTCCTCTAGCCTATTCAAGTCATCCTGCAGGAGAACAGCATCTGCGCCTGAGTTGATAGTCCATGCGAGTTTGCAATCATCCGCATAGAGGTAGACAGAAGAGTTATGAAAACAAGATTTAATGTCATTGATAAAGATATTAAAAAATATAGGTCCTATATGCGATCATTGCGGCACCCCGGATGATACTAGGAAGGGATCGGATCTATATCCACTCATAACTACAGTAGAAGTGCGATTTCTCAAGTATGAGGAGCACCAATTTAGTAGGCTACCTCCGATTCCAAACGCTGACAGTTTTTCCACCAGGATGTCGTGGTCAACTTTGTCAAACGCTTTAGAGAAATCTGTATAAATTACATCAACAGGTAAGCGTTTGTCAAGACAGGATACCAAGTCGTTAACAAAACAAGTGAGATTTGTGGTGGTAGAACGACCACGAATAAAGCCATGTTGTTCTAAATTTATCAGTGGTTTTATGTGCCAAGATATTATAGGACATAATAGTGCTTCAAACAGTTTGGCAAAAACAGAGAGTATAGAAATCGGTCGGTAGTTGGAAGCCAGCGTAGTATCCCCAGACTTGGGAACAGGCACAACGAGGGCACTTTTCCATGTCGTGGGAAACTTACCACATGCCAGCGATCTATTGTATATAGTACATAGGGGATGTGAAATAAATTTAGCGCAATTATAAACAAAAAGAGATGGAACCCCATCCGCACCAGCACCTTTATTTTTATTTAGTCTCATTATGCCTTTATGGACCTCATCTGGGGAGAAAATTACTTTACAGAGCGTATTAGAGGCCAGGGTAACATTTGGTTCATGAAATGGAGTATGGGAGGAAGGTTTATCATAAACAGATTCGAAACATGAAGCCACCAAGTTACAGATTTCAGTGCCAGTTGTTGCTATTTTATTGCCAAGAAGCATTCTAGAGGGGTAGACACTTGCATTAGAGCGCTTATGCTTTATATATGACCATAACTATTGAGTTTATTAGACTATATCATCATCATCATCAGCCCTTTTACGTCCCCACTGCAGGGGCTCAGGCCGTCCTTATGGATGTTTAAGGAAGATGGGCCATGACCCTCCACGCTGGCCTAATGCGGATTGGAGGGTATTAACGACTGCAAATGCAACCGGTACCAACGGCTTAACGTGCCTTCCGAAGCACGGAGTAGCTCATGATAATATTTTTTTGGTCACCCGTCCCGTGACCGACTGTTGCGAAAGTTGCTTAACGACAACGATCGCGGGCCGCGGCGCTGATCCACTGCGCCACCGAGCTATATAGTGAATTTCCATTAAAATATTAAAAACGAATAATAAAAAAATGTAAAGCAAAAAAATCTTAGTTTTTTCGAAAAATATCAGTGTTAATAAATTGATTACGTAAAAGTTATTATACAAATAGTGTAATCATGATTTATTATTATTTATCCCCTGTGTAGTGAAATTATAAGTACAGTTATTAAACGAATGTCTGATAAAATTAATGTACAAGTAGGTAATGAATAAAAAACATGTGATTATGAGGTTGGCGTTATCACACAATTCGTAGCTCGATGTTTTTTTTAATAAGTTTCGTATCTAGAAAATGAAAAACAGTGTAATTATCATGTACATATTTTCGTTACGATAAGTCGAAACTTTGTAAATAATATAATGTATTTTTGCTGGACTTACGTACATACTTTTGAAGTAGTAATAATATAAAGGTAGTCTCTGATAGTGCTTGTGGTGCTTATTTATAAGGGGCCGTCCATTAAATAATCACGCGAGGCTCGAAAGGGGGAGGAGGGCGTTCGTAAAAAAGCGCGAAATATCACAAGAAGAGGGGGTGTAATATATAACGTATATTTATTTTTTCATCAAGGTGCGATTATTAAACTAAAAAGTGGCGTCAAAAAATAAGTATTCATATTGTAGGTACAAAAAAATACACGTGATTCGAGCGGAAGGGTGGAAGGTAGTCTTAAACCTCATCATGTATCACGAAAGGGGAGAGGGGTTAAATAGTGCTGAAAAAAACATTACGTGATTAATGCACGATCCCTAAAAGTGGCGCACTATACGTAAAAATATCTATATAAAAGGAATTATATCTTGAAGCGTTGGTTTGTAAATGGGGGGTGAGAGGAGCACCCCCCAGGCTTCAGGTAAAAAGATTGAAACAGAATAACGTTTTAACGATCTTTATTTTATTTCTCAGGGGGTAGGTAGAGATTCGCTCGCTATGGTCCTTGTGACTTTTATTGGGGAGGACTTATGATTTAAAAAATAAAATACTTCAAGGTTATAACTTGTAAACGAGCAGTAAAAACTAAAGAAACTAGAACACTCACCCGATTTCGGGGTTACGTAGCACAAACTTAAAAATATTTAGAAATCACTTAAAAATGAAGTATTGTTGCGCGAGAGGTCGTTTATATACTATTTCACCTACCTCCATACTATCATTGTTACCAGTGTACCTACAATTATTTTTATTGATTATTTTTCTTTAAATTAATTTGTATCAAAACGTAAAAATTAAGTGCATCAGCTAAACATGCAAAAGAGAAACAGTTTATTTGATTAACTAATACAATCTATATAAAAGAAATTATATTTACATAACGAAAGGCCTGAAAAAAAAAAATTTATTTGCACGACGTAACCACGCACGAAGAAATTAGTAAACATTCTTGCTTGCATAAAAAATATATACTACCCGTTGACAAAGAAATTCTCCTCGGCCCATTAAGCAAGGCAACGCACATAGAACTATGTTGACATACCATTCGGTCAAATGGACAAAACCGATGCATGGGATGATTCCCTGATTGCATCTTGATGACTTAATCTTTATCACATAGCATTGTGATGCATCCGTCTCTCTCACCCAACTATATAAGGACAAAGATAGGTACGCATATTAAGCGAATTGTAATTTGATAGAATCGGAATATAATTTGGTAATATCACAATCATAACTCATATGAATAAGTCAATAAATTAGAAATACCTCATCGAATACCACGATCAGTGTATATTGCCAGTGATCACTTACGGAAGCAAAACGTGGTCGTTTCTCTATGGGTCTCAATAAAGGCTCAAGGTCACCCAACGAGTAATGGAGAGAGCAATGCTTGGTATTTCTCTACGTGATCGAATCAGAAATGAGGAGATCCGTAGGAGAACTTATGTTACTGACATTGCTCAAATTGCTCAGCTGAAGTGACAGTGGGCGGGACACATAGCGAGAAGAATTGATGGCCGTTGGGGCGGAAGCGTTATCGAATGGCGACCACGTACCGGACGACGCTCAGTGCATAGGCCTCCCACCATGTGGACCGACGATCTTATAAAGGGTGCGGGAAGCCGCTGGATGTGAGCAGCGCAAGACCGATCATCATGGAGATCTATGGGGGAAGCCTATTCTCTGCAGTGGGCGTCTTATGGTTGATGATGATGATGATCACATCGAGGTTTGATTGATTTTGAACTAGATTATTAAAGTTTATTATTGAAAGGCAGTTTTTAATGATCTGTTAAAAATATTTTTATGGATAATATGCTAAGGGTTTTGGAAAATTATACATGGTGTGTGTTTCACGGCCATCAGTGGGTCACAGAGGGTCTACTTTTTTCTCTGAATACGATATTTCATGTATTTTAAAAACGCTTACACGATTCCAAAAAAAAAAACGCTGTTTTCGATTATTTATGATGCAATAGAGGTAGAATTTCTACCTCTGATGCATAGGTAATCTTAACAGGTACGATTTAACAAAATTAAAGAAATATATATCCATAAACAGAATAGGACTTCTGTTCATGTGTGTACCCAATTTCAAATTAATTGGTCCAGTATTTGAGATAGACACGATACCATGAAAACAACAAAACTTTACCGTTTCAATACCTAACATAGATATTCTAGAGGACATTATTATACATTTTCAACGGGCAACTCGAAATTTTCCTCGGAGGCTTGAACCTTCATTGGTTGGAACTTTTCGATACAATACAGCCTGATATCCTTATAGTTCGCAAATTTGAGATACCTTCTGACCGCAAACATTTCATTATATAAAAGTTATTGAACCATGTAATTCTAACAGATGGTAGGCGTTGCGACCCACTAAATTTTAATTGCCACAGAAACATATTAATTACCAATTATCTAATCCCTAAACTAACAAAGTGGTACAGACAGTTTGAAATGTATAGAATAATAATGAAAATTATACTACGAATATTTCAACGATTAGGTAAACACTTTTTTGCAAGTAGAATTTAAATCTTATTGTATTTTAGCAATTTTACTGAGCATAAGACTAAAAGCGCACTAGTGACTTTTTATCTCATGTCACCATGCTACAACATCTTTGCGGTGCGCGTGGACTAGAACTTGAACACGTGACAATTAGGTTATTTTTAATAGAAATTACAGGTGCGTAGCGTAGCCTAAATGTTATCTTAATATTTATTTTGCCCATTGCGTCAATTCGGCTACTTTGTAAAAAAATACAGGAAATATTTACTTAATATTATAATTACACTATATTTAATATTTGTATATCATTTACTTGATCTCATTTTCAAAACAGTTATTAAAAGTATCACGAATATATATTTTTTTCATATCTTGTTTAACAACCTTATTCGTTTTGTACCTCTAATGTACATTAGGGAGTTCAGTTAAGAGGGCACGTAAACCCAAAATCACTAACTGTCAGCTGGTTTTGTATAACTGAATAAAGTCTAGGTAACCTGTAATTTTAAATGAAAAAGTAATTAATTTTTTTCATAATAATTCCGTCTCAGCCTAAACGTTTTATAAATTCATTATAAAAAAATATATATCTTAATAGAATAAAATTATAAAGTTACTCCTAAAAGGCTCTAATCTTTCCATTTCTTATTTTACTCGTTTTTTTACAAAAAAGTATACGAATCACTTTGTAGCTAAACTGGCGTAACGCGGCTTTAATAAAATCACAATAACTTAGAAAATAAAATAATTATTTTATTGATTAGGAAATAAACTATTTTTCCTTACATTATTTACGATTGATGAGAAAAATTATAAGAAAAATAGTCTTCATTTCATCAAAATATGGTATTTTCAGTTACAATAATCGTAATTTTGCGTTTAAAAACAGTTGTTCCGCGCATTCCCCGTTCTCTGTCTATTGTGTCAATACCGGTGTAATGAGCTAGATAGAGACAGTATTTCAGCCTTACGCCCTCTCTTAAAGTCAATATTTGATATCGGTTTTCGAATATAAATATTTCAATGTCCCATAAAAATTTAATAGTCTCCGATCATATCTCTGAATATGTGAACGGATGTTTTCACGAGAGGGTGACAAAGCTTTGCATTAAGCACCTATCACACGTACCAAGATACCTACACTTTATTCTGAGACGCCGAAATTGAAAACGGATGCTTGATATCGAGAGTCGACAATCTGGATTATATTGACGATCATCGGGATAAAGATTGTGATTAAAAATAAAGAAGAAAAATTATATTAACAAAATATCTAGAATTATCATGCGGATTGATAAAATTCTTTTGCCTATTTATTTCCATTACAAAAAATATCGTTCATATAAATATATATTAAAAGATAAAGACAGTTTTGATTCCGGTCTCTCGTTCACCGTTCTAAGGATTCTGCGGACTCCCAGGGCTAATTTCATTAGGTTAATTTTCACGTAATAATCCCAACTTAATCTACTTGCATTTTGCATTGTAGTATCCACTGCGTCATAAACGTTAGCAGAAGTGCCCTACACCCCATAGACCGTAGATTGGTAAACACTATTATAGAATACTATAATCTTTATAAAATAATCATTTTAAGTTTTTAGATAAAATCGAGGCCGACAAAATAGATCAAAAATTTATTGACGATTTCTTTGTTACTTTTACAAAAACAAATGAAGATATATACATAATTTTACGTGTTTGAGAAAGCAAACACCTAAACTTGGATATATTAGTAGAATAGGTTTCTTACAACATCTTATTCGAGTTATTTCTTAGTTCCAATTCATTGCTTACTTGTCTGTACCTATCTTTGTACGTGCTTGCGAGTTGGCGACAAAAATAATGAATAAAATCAAATCGTGCCAGCTCAACGATTCCTCGAGTTTTTTTCCGTAAGAGATGACAACCGATTTTCTATTATTGGGTTTGTATTTCAATTCTTATTTTCACTTAGTACACATTATTTATATAAGAAAGACAAAACATTATTCAAGGGCTCTTTATTTTTAGATCGAAACGTCTACTGATAATCACACAATAGTAGGTAAAATAAAAATGTATGTATATAATGGTAGTTTTGTGTACCGATAAATTTATAATTTATATTTGTGGATCTATGGAAAGACTTTGGTTCTTAACCTAAGTTACAATTAAAATAAGGAACTTTCGTTAAAGAGGTAGCCACTTCTGCTTTCTTTTTCATTTTTATACATACTAGTATCAGAGAGAAAGAAAAAAAACTGCCTCAAAGAACGTTGCTACTTATAACTCTTGCTGTACTGGAAGGTTGATGACCGATTTTTGTCGATATACCCACCTTATTTTTAAAATTAAAATGATTATGTTCTAATATTGATATGAGACCGTAGGAAAAATATTGTGATTCTTTTGATATTATTTCAATAAAATTCTTACCTCTTAGGAAGTCCAAATGTGTATTGACCACCTCCTCAGGATGTGTGTGCAAGAAACGTGCACTCCACAGTGGATCGCCGTCAATGACATGACCCACGTGACACGATAATTGTGTTGAGAAACCACCGTCCAACACCACAATGTCCGGAGCGTCCGAACTCTCTCCGTTAGGCGGCGTCATTCTTCTACCGTTGCTTCTGGAAAATAATTTTCTGAGTGTAAATAAAATCTCTCTGTCCCAGATAACGAATTGATAGCCCGGAGCGAGACCTTTGCTCTCGTGAGACACCCACAGATAAATATACGAAATTAGTAATCTTATGTTAATATACACTTATAATTTACAATTCGTTTTATTTTAATTATGTCGAACGTAAGTTATATATTTTATTATCTCATATTAGTTACTTTGTATATTAATTGAACGATTAATATCGAATAGTTTGTGTGACGCTATTTCTCGAGTTTAGTTATGCATCGTCAAAAATTCATTGTCTGTAGAAATATTGTGATGTAACCGTGTTTCCTATCGAGGCATAATGCGATCAATAGGTATCATTAGGGTCCGGAAATGGAACGGAAAAGAGGGGGAAAGCTTTACAATGACAAAGGTAGATAGAGACTATTAATTATTTTGTTCCTTTATTTATTTATGTTGGTTGAAATGTAGTAATATTAATTCTGATTTCCAATGAGGACAAGATTTTTTGCACAGGTATTGGTAGATAGATGAATTATGTAACAAATATTTGAGACATACACGTCTATTCGAGTGGAACCGCGAGCGTGAATATCAAATACAGTTTGAATTTCTAGACAAGAGAATAGTCTTCTATAGATGTTATTGAACGGTAGTTTCAATTTAAATCATGTGAGTAAGTGACATGATATTGTGTAACACCAATGGAATGCTTTTTACCCGACTGCGCGACGCAAAGGGGGGTAATGTGTTTATCAGTCTATGCATGTATGTATGTTTCTATGTGGCGTTCTAGAGACCAAATGCGTAGGCCAATTTTGATGATTCTTACGTCAATCGATTCGTCTTAACCTTGCGAATGTCACTAAAGACATGACAGTAATCAAAATTCACCACAGCGACAACCAGACGTCATATTGTTAAAATAAAAAAATAAAAATCGATGAACTATGTCAAGTGGGGTATTGTTGAATAGGTATTTTAAAATCATCTTTAGATTCCTTTTATCATTTTTCATTTTAAATAATAGTTTAGGATATATAACGATTTAAATTTGTTTAACAAAACATTGTCGGTAATTTTCTTATATGTAGCTTTGAGCCGAGTTAGGTCTCTAGAGGGACTAATCATCAGTAGTTTAGACCACCGCAAGTTACTTACTAATCCCCACGATATTAACTCACTCAATGAAATGACTTGATTGCGAAATTTACCATCTTATAACGAATCGTAACTAAAAAGTTTAAAATAAAAATAAATAAATTAAAGAAAAACAAAAAACCCGACTGCGTAAAAACGATTTTTAAAAAATACATGAAATATTTACTTAAATAAAAAATAAAAAGAAAGAAACAATCTTCCCAAGGGGCCCCGACTATGAGTCGTTTTGTTCTGTATTACTTAACAGAATTCTAAACTACTGGGCTTGTTTCTTTCTTTTATTTATATAGTTTCTTTCTTTTTAGTTTTTATTTAACTAAATGTTTTCATGTATTTTTTTAAATTCGTTTTTACGCAGTCGGGTTTTTTGTTTTTCTTTAAATTATTTTTTATTGATAATATTGTAATAGGTACCTACTATAATTAACTTTTGCTTGGCTAAACGACAAATGCATTTAAGTCAAACATATAAGTATTTCTAAAGATACAGCGGCTTAGGTAACCTTTGACATAGTGACTTTACGATTTGTGTGTTTGTTAGCAATTCAATTATTTTGTAGTAGTAAATGAAATTGTTTATTCGCGGAATTCCCAAAACACCCATTTTTTATACATATAAAAAATGTATGATCAACAAATAATAGATAATATTTGTAAACATTCTCAAGTGTATCCAAAAATAGCTGTGAGTTATCAATTACGTAAGAAAATATCGAATATACAAAACTTTTAACTAGGTAACTTATTTTACCTACTTTTACATTTCGATTTACTTTTGTCAAGTTACTGGAATATTGTCCGGGGCATGCAAAATACGAGGCCACGGAGTTCAACAAACTATTTATCAGTGAAACGTCCTGTTCAACATCCAAATGAAGAGAGACTTCATGTTCACATTAAGTACTAGCTACTCGTACTTAGTAATTCATACTAGTGTGATAAATACTAACAATTAATATAATAAACGGAAAAACTGAAATAAGAATACCAACTTGAAGCAATTTGATTTTTGTCTTTTAAATAATAATCGGAGTTTCATTTAATGAAACTTAGCTGGTAAAAATTACAATTGTAATTATATTTAATTTATAGTCATCATCATCATCATCAAACCTTTTACGTCCCTACAGCAGGGGCTCAGGCCTTCCTTATGGATGGTTAAGGACGATGGGCCATGACCCTCCACGCTGGCCCAATGCGGATTGGAGGGTATTAACGACTGCAAATGCAGCCGGAACCAACGGCTTAACGTGCCTTCCGAAGCATGAAGTAGCTCGAGATAATAATTTTTTGATCACCCATCCCGTGACCAACCCTTGCGTAAGTTGCTTAACAACAACTATCGCGGGCCGCAGCGCTTATCCTCTACGCCACCGAGCTACTTAATTTATAGCGATTTTTTTTAATTTCATTTGTATGAAATATAATTATCGCAGTCACTATTATTAGCCTATTAATATTCCTATTGCTGGGCACAGTAATATTCATTATCGATTACTTTCTTACAATTTAATTTATTGTAGTTTAACTATTGAAACTTCATATTGTATATGCTTCAATGTCATATTTTTATTGTCATATATTACTTCGCTCTACCAAAGTAGTTCCTACACGGAACAAATTTTGAACCACATATCATGTGCGTCGGGTCGTTGCGTTTCCTAAAATATGGTTGAGCGTAGTGATGGCTGGCTCATGCGTTATGATCGTGAACCGGTGCTACCAGTGTGGGCGAGTCTTCTCTGGAATATATAATTACGTCCATTTTATGTTATTATGAATACTGTAGATTGATTTGTCTATGAATATATAATTTGGCAACCGACATATCAATCAGTAAGTAATCTGTTTTGTTATATCTAATATGTAATGGAAAGTGACTTTTTAGTCTAATGAAGTAAGAGATGAGACTTATCTGTGTGAAAGAAAACAGGGAGAAAAAAGCAGCAACATTTATCATCCTAAAAATTTTATCACCTATATTAAAAAAAGTAATCAAAATGACTATCATGCAGTTTGTGTGTGTTTATTATTATTTATTAGGCGTTCGGTCTGCGATGTGGCAAGGGTTGGTCATAAGGTGGGTGTCCAAAAATTTATTTCCTTGAGTCTCTCCGTGCTTTCGAAAGCACGTCAAGGCCCAGGCGGATACGCCTGGGTTTTTCCCAGCTTTAAGGATATTAAAAGGATGGCTTTTGAAGATGCCGAAACATATAATGCTTACTGGGAGCTTATTATTCATTAAAGTATACACGTGCGAATCTCGGTGTGGAGCATTACTTAGATATAATGCCGTGATGACCTTAAGCCACATAACGAAAATCTTTTCAGTATGGTCAAGAAGTTCGTTCTATTCCATTTTGCATGAAGACTTGAAAATCACAATTGATATTATTACTATATCACCTTTGAAGAGTCGCGGAGTGAGCAGTATTTATACAAGCTGTGTTGGGCCGAGAGCGAACAATAAATCGCTTGAAGGTGGCAGAACGCCAAGTTTCTCAGTTGTACATTTTCATACCGCTTTCGTATCTTGGTATGATAAAAGTAATTACAAACAGATTTTTTCTCTGCTTTAATAACAATAATGTAGACTAAATTGTATTATTTTTGATTAATTATCACGCATTTACTAAGTTACCACTTGTAATTTGTAACTGTTACTGGTAGCTCTACAATTACTTTCAACTTATTTTTTTTCCTTCTCTCTTGTGCCATATAATGATAAAAATAAAACAACAAAAAACATAAGTTCTAGTTTAGACTGGTTCATCATCGGCCTACGTATGTCCCCTATGCTGTGGACGTTAATAGATAAAAATTAGCCAAGATCAAAATCTTTTTACGATTTAAAATTTGTGTTATTGTCGTATATGTCGCATCATCTTTACGAAGATCATTTGATTTAGTTTCTTTTTTAATTGCTAGTTACTCGATTACTTAATTACTCGATTGTAGAGAGGGCGTGATCATCGACACTTTTAATTTTATTAGAATGGTGACAACTGACTTTGACAGTTCGTTAACAAAAAGCAAGTTGCCGCCATTTTGGCACACATTCTGTTTCAAATCGCTGAGGAGTAAAGACATCCAACGACATCAGGCTCATCTTATTATATTTTCGTATGAAAAGTGATAAAATGGAATAAATCCACATTGTTATACACGCCTGCAATGTTATTTTAAAGATAGTCCTCCGATATGGACGATCTATTTGGGCTTCGTAATAGCCCCTTCTAACTACCCGCCGACATATACTAAAATAAATATATACGTATCAACAGATCAGTTTAGTATGAAATCTCAAATTACCGCAATCGACCTTAATCGTAGTATTATATAAAGTACACTCAATGTTCTTAGGTTTAAAATCAAATTAAGTAATGTGACAGTTCTCTATAACCTGACATGTTCTCGACTGTACATATAAACGTTACTTTAGTATTATTAATATTATTGGTAACTTACATGTTACTGGTAATTACGATAAAATAGAATAACACATCATGTGCGTATTTTTAAATAGTAGTAGTAATTTCGGTAAGTGTTTCATATTAACAAGTTTAACAGCTATGCTTAATGAAAAGATTCAAAAATTTGCTTGAAAAGTCCATTTTGCTTAAAAAAAACAAAATGTAACTCTTACCTAGGACTGAGCGTATTTTCATCAATGTTCAGACAATCCACCCATAAACCCGTTTTAAACATTTTTCATTAAGAATATTTCAATATAGCATTTCAAATATATAATAATAAGTTTAATAACTTTTTGTAATATCTCAACTCTAAAACCTTTTGATCTTGTGTAACTGTTTATAATTCCAATAATGTTCGTCTAGAATTTATTTAGAATTTTTGCGCTAAATATTCGAAACATACTTTTATACCGTCTTTGAAATACACGAATTAAGTCCGCATTGAAATAAAAGTGAACTTCGATGATGGATACCTTGTAAAATGTCTTTAGTAAGTATATGAATAAACAATTTTTATTAAAGGTATACTAGCTATCCGCCCGTGGCTTCGCCTGCGTGGTCAATATAAATTTCACCCCTTTAGGGATTGAATTTTAAAATCCATTCTTGGTGCTCACTTATGAATAAATGAATGAACACTTTATTGTACACCACAAAGAAAAACATGGATACAAGCATATATTTACAGTACAGTCGGCAGCGTTATCGCTAAAAAGCTATTGATTGAAATAATTAATGGGTGGCATATGGTGCAACACAAAGAAGGAAAATCTTTATTACGTAGAGCAAAAGAATATATATGTTATATAGTATACTCTATACAAATATACATACAAAGGAACCTCTGTACCCCAGTACCAAGTTTTTAGATACAGTGGTTTCGGCTGTACGTTGAATATAAATAAGTCAGGTGTGCCTTTTATATTTTTAGATTAGTTTAAAAAATCTATCAGCTCTTGGACTACAACAAGATGTATATGGCAACACGAACATCTGCTCACTGAGTGATATGCAGTTATAGAGATAATAGATATACCTACAATAGTATAGTATTACCAAAGCTCCTATAAATGATGTGTCAAACAATTAATATCCACAATGTGTATCGACAGGGGACATTAACGCAGCTCCATCCATTTCTAAGGGTAGACCCATGCTACAGCTGCGAATAACTGCATTAATTATAAGCTTATGGAGACCTATTTTGTGCTACTTGTTAGCGGTTTTGTTTGCAGTTGTAATTTTTTTCTGGAATCTTCTTAAGATTTAAATGAAATCGAAGGAGTTTTTACGTTATTGAATACCAGCATATCAATAGATAAATTAAAAAAAAAAATATAATCATATTATTTTATACTAAAATTCATTATTAACCCATTAATAGGGCTGAACTTCTTCATTATTCCTACTTCGAAAGCAGGTTAACAATATTTAGCGTGAAATTATATTGGAAATTTTTAATCGCGAATATGTTCTAAAATGCGTGATGCAATAAAAAAAAGGATGATTCAGTTTTTCCCCGCAAGCGTAAATATTATACTATTATATTCTTTAAGGGTAAATATTGATTACTTGTTTAGTTAACCCTTCGCTCATTAAATGTACACACGTTAATTAATCAATACAGTACTCCTTTTGTAGAATAAATAATTGTATATTAAATTGTACATTTCCAATCCTAAAACAGTCATAAATAAGGTACTCTTTTAATATTAAAAAATAACACACGTTCCCAAGTCAAACTTAAAATTGACAGTCATCTCACATTAACAATTTTAATGGATTAACTTTATACCGAAACGAACGTATTTAGCATGTAAGTAACATTCGCATTTCGCCAGCGAACTCTTAAATTGTTTCCAAAGTTACCCCGGAGGAGAGTTTGAGTCGAGAACTCCCTAAATTATTCTGAAATGACATAAAATGTGAAGGACACTCTAATTAAACATAAATCACTACACGAAAAACTCGGGGGCCCGTTGTAACAGCGGTTGAGCCATTTTTGCTACTGAAGAAATATCGTTTTGGGTGACAACAATATTTTAAACGTCTCGACACCCACCTGAGCACGAAGGGTGTCGAAATGAGTTATCGTTTAGTCTGCAAGGTGCCTGTCTGATCTGCTTTATATTAGGGTTTAATTTTTAAATGTGATGATAGTAGATCTGTGGCCTCTTTTGTGAAAAAAACTATTTTTGCCCGCTTTAAATGAAACCTCATTTCTTTTTTTGCCAATTTGATGTACCCATACAGTGTTATTAATAAACATGTTGTAGCCTTGGAGTTTTACCTGAGACTGTACTTAGTATTAGTCAAAATTCACATTATTAAACAGAGACTTAGCAAAGGTTAGGTTAACCTTAGGTTCTACGGGAGTAATAAATATATACTCTTAGAAGGTAGTAGGTTTGTTTATTATCTGTATAATATGAATTTGAACTAATTCTTGTTTATTAATAGCACTGTTGATGTTTATTAGAAGTTTATGCCTAAATTATAAATTATCTTTATTACAATTTTATATAGACATTTTTTTTCTTATCTGAAACGGGTAAAGAATGACCTCCACGTATTGTATAACAGAGAAATTACAATCGCCTTAGCAACAACTGATTAATCGATTTTTAATAATTACTTCACGTGAATAAACATCAGTAAAACTAGTTTCTAATACATACATATATCCGCTATAGCAAAAACGTGCAAAACATGTTTACCGAATCGAAGAGAAGATGTTAAATTTGGTTTGCTAACTATTTATGCCGGGTACGAGGTCAACAGAAAATTTTAAGAATAGTATTTGTGGATTCAGCTAGCGAGAAATGTTGTTTTAATGTTGCAAAAATGTCAAACGATTCTGGTATCAAAAATAAACGAACCTAATTTAAAGTAGGTTCTCACGGTGATAAATAAAAATGATAAAAAAATATTGACGACGTCACGTATTTAAAGTACAGTCAACAGCACGTCAGGGTATACATATCTGTCAAATTTCTCTACATGATTTTAAACTGCAGTGTTTTGTGGTTAGTGACTAAAATCAACTGGAAAAATTCGACATATTGTGTAATGTAACCTGAAGTGTAATGTGTGTACAAAGAAAACAATCATAACTACCCAAACTAAAGACAAATAAAATAGTTATCTTACTACGTTGACTTGTCCCGGGACATATAGATGCCGCCACAAACAAAATTGGCGTACACACCTTAATGGATTATTGACATATCTAGTGATCGCCCAGTACTAGGTACTATGAACAAGCTTTAGTGCTTTGATTATACCACAATCAAGATTTAGTGGTTTTTCTAGTGCTATTTTAAACCATCTAGGTTTTTTATATTAAAATAAAAAATTTAATATAGGGTTGAAATATTATTAATAGTGAAACACATTTTTCGCGTTGCGCCGCGATAGAAGAATATCGACTTCATACTTTTAGAAAAGTTAGACACTCGTTCTGTTGTGTCAAGACAAAAATAAAATATGTTTTACACTATCGTGTGAAAGGATATATGACAGCAACAACGACGTTACAATTGGTCATAAAAAATGCGATTCCACTTTAAGCTTTTATAAGGGTTTTATTACATTTCTTTGATATTGTTTGACATTGAGTGAAAAATGTGACAGGTTGTGTGTATATTTTTTATGATTCAAATGGATTTTTACGCATTATTGTGAATAATTAGTATTATCATTATGGACTTTTGCTCCATATAAACTTTGACAGTGCCTAATTTTCATATAAAAAAGATGCAAAGATTTTGTTTCACATATCAATACATTCTTTATAAATTTTACATACGAGACGTACTTTATAAATTTTAAACATATCAATTTTTTTTCATATAGTGCTCTAGTGACCATGAAATCTGCAAATTTTCATAAAGGTCTCTAAACTTTTTCATAACGAATAGAACACACTTTTATTATTAAATGACTAATGAATTTCAACAATAATTTTAATATGAAAAACTCACGTCGTCGTTCTCCCAAAAACTATGTATGTCACAATTTTAAAACACTTTATTATTTGATTAAAATAGGTGCTACATTAAATATTATACGAACATCATTATAAAACGACGTACAAATAAACACTATCGCAAACACGCGCGTATCACATAAGTACATACATAAAATCACACACAGTGATCAAAATTTTTTTATTGTGAACAAAAACAAATTTAATACACTGATAATAATTATTGCACCAGTAAACACGGATGAACTACATGAAGATTATATGAACACTGACAGTGAATAATCAAGTGGTGCTTGTTATTTAAAGATTGAATCACCATATATGAATATTAAACGAATACATAATAAAATAGTCGAGTGTATATGCGTAGAAACAGCAGAGTGACAGTTTGTCGCTATTTATTAGCGACAAAGGTGTTTTAATGTTATTTAGTTTCTGCTGAGAATGTGAATTTCGGTATTATTAATAAATTTATTGGATATAGTAATTAATCTAGATAAATTGATATTGCCATTTGTAATAATTTCAAGTCTAAACGAATTAATTATCTTTTTCATTATTCATGGTTGTGGTTATTTTGAGAACGATTCAAGATTTTATATTATTAAGTATTTTGCGATCAGTCCCACTGTGCAATCGTCACTAGTAGGGTAGCAGGCGATTGGCTAACGGTGGGCTCCGAGAGACAAGATAGATAATAATAGAGTTATCACCACGGAGCAATGTACTTAGTTATGGCCTGAGTACACACGTAGCACGAGTACACCACGACTCCGATGATAATGGTGCCGATTCTGTTGTACCTCTCTGTAAACCATACTTTAAAATAATCTAACTTTAATTTGAGTATAACGTTATTCCATAGTAGTAGTAATCAAGAAATAAAATACTCCCGTATACTAAAATCTAGATCTAGACTTCTATTTTCTTAGTTGTTTTTACTGGATGTATTTTGACAGGATTTTATGTAAATTAAGTATATTTTGTAACACAGAACTGCCGAATTCATTCGTTTTAATGAACAATATTTTAGAAAATAAAATAAAAGTACCCGTCTCCCAGTACAGAGATCGCGTTATCGCGCATAATTTAACTTTCCGTAGGTAAAATCATTTTTGAAATAGGTACAGTAGTTTCGGAACAAACAATTATTGGAGCAATGGAGTGTTAATATTATTAAAATATATTCATTATTATCATACATACTATAAACTATTAGGATATATGCAATTGCATATCGATGCATTGCAATTAAGCGGTGGATCTACCGTGCCCCAAAAACCTATTCTGACTCGCCACCAAAGTTATAGTGGGTAGGTCCATTAGCCTGGTTGTTTCAAAAAAGTCTATGATATTCATGGCTCTTACGTCATTTTATTTCCCCTAGGCTGATTATTTATTTCTGACTAGCTGCATTCCCGCAAATTCACCCGTGTAAACTTTAGGCGTAGTCACTTGCGTGTATGATGTTGCTTTCCGTAGGTGAAAGAATTTATAATATAGGTTCGTTAGTTTTAGAGCTTATTCGATACCAATAAACAAACAATTTATTCCTCATTTTAATATCAGTATTTACATATTTAAAATCGCAGTTTTACGGATTTTAAACTAAAATTTGTCTAGTTTTTTTATTATTACTAAGACGACTTTGCCTCATTCAAGAAGGAGTCTCAATTCATTTCACTTGAAATTGGTATTTGTTGAGTTTGCAGTGGGCGATAACAATATTTAAGGGTTCAATTAAATATTTATAATATAAATAACAAGGGTCGTAACCCAATTATTTTAAGAGGTTTGATATTAAAACAAGAGAACCGAGTTAGAACAGTTCCCACTCGAAATACAAACATTAATTTTACCACGAGGGATTGATGAGAATATTCAAAATTCCGTTGCTAATAATTCTATATAATAAAAAGTCGGACTTAAATACCGAGGGTTCCCTACAAATATGAAATTTAAAAATCATATTTCTACGATTTTCTGTAATATCATCATCATTTCAGTCGTAGTGTTGTTACATCTGAAAAATGTTCCTTAAACTGTTGTATCAACGATTTCCAGCTGACACAGCATTTTCAAGCCTTCGTACATTGACTACTGCCTCTAGCTAGTTAGTCTGCCACAATCCGCCGGTTCGGCCAGTCGCATTCACGATACATAATTCACTATAATTTTAGGGGTAAATAAATATTTTTTAAAAAGGCTCTTTAGAGGTTACGTTGTAGCCTCCTTAGATTTCTACAGCTGGCGATCGGGCTCCCATTAATCGCATCCAGAGACTTCCCGTAAACTTTATGAGATAGTCGATGCATTTGATTGGGCTGGAGTCTACCCACTGAGTGCCGTCTGAAGAGTGATTGCTGTTCCAGAATGATTCCTCAGTTTTTCATTCATAAATCTTTCTTTTGGCATTTTTTATGAGACAAGATGAAAAATAATCATCGATTTAGGGCTGTAATTATAGATATATTGGAACAATTTTTATTTTTAAATTTTAATTTAGTTAAATACAGACAGAGGTGGTAATAATGAATTTAAAGTAAAATACTTTATAACTCCAACATTTTAGATTTTGATGACCTTTAGTATTTAAGCTCACCGAATTATTATGAACATAAGCTCGAATCAAAAATATATAAGAACTTTCTAATGATTGACACTTCGATGTGTGGAACTACTAACGTATCAGCAGTCAGTACTCAGTGTGGAGGTCAGATGCTGAAAACAAAAACCTTGCGATGGAGGCGGCACAAAACAAACTTCTAGCGATTGCTGAATGTATTTGTTCTATTAAATAAAAAAATAGGTATTTTTTCTTGAGAAAATTCAATTATATAAGCATAATTGGAATCAATACGGTTTTATGCATATAGTTCGACTGTACGTTATTAGAATCCAAAATTAGTACATCAGAAATTCTTATCAGACAGTGCTTAGTGAAACACTTATCATTATTATCTTTGTAAACATTGCGTTGTTGCCTTTCCCCACTCTACCTAAGCCGAGGACAGACTCGGAGGCGTCTACGATCATATACAACCTACACAACACATCAGATTATCAAAAATGTCATCCGTATTTGAATTTTCAACGCTATTTGCAACGTGTTAAAATTGATAAAGGTTTAAATTGATTTGTAAATAGCAATTCGATATCACATAAAACAGGGTAAATGTTATTGACATCAAAACAAATATTATTCTAATCAAAAGATAAATAAACATTCGTACATAAAATAATGGAAATGGCTCTTCAGGCCACTTTGGGCGCCATGAAAGTTAATAACTCATTTTCATTCTCCTGAGCTTTCATTTTTTAATTTATGTTACTAAAGTGTAAATTCAAGGTAGTTACAATAAGGGATTTACGAGTAGGTATATATTCTGGATATTTGAAGAAATTTTACAAAAAAAAAGAAACAAAATCATAAAACTTTTAATTCATTTATCACTAACCTCGACTGAGTAGTATTTAACGCATTCGGTCTACGATGCAATAAGCAACTTTCGCAAAGGTCAATCATAGGATCTCGAACTTCGGAACACACGTGAAACCGTTGATCCCAATTGTGTCCACAGTCACTAACACCTATCAATTTGCGGGATATGACCTGCAGGCTTATTCATTAGCTCAACTGACAGCTTAAAGTCATAATCACCATAAAAAGTGTACAATTGCAGTATGTCAAAATCACTTATTCGTATGAGCGCTTGCCCACAGGGGTTTGTGAGCAATTTCGATTGCCTTCAGAATTATATAATGCCCTACTACTGGCATTATAATTCCATCCATAGGGCTAAATCATGATGAGGTTAACTTTATAGCCGTTGTAGACGTTAATAATGTAGACATCAGTCGATAACAGAACCTCGCTATAGCAACTATATTTTCACTCAAGAATATAAAAAAAAAACGTAACAGTAACGATTAAATTATTATTATTAGAAACTATAGAAACGAACTAAGAATTATATATTCGTTTCTTATGATTCTACTAGCTTGTCACCAATGATATTTTTATTATAATCAAATTATAAAACAAACAATGATTAAAATAATAATAAATAATATAACATTAATTAATTTAAGCGGAAACTAAGAGAATACTTACTGTCTCGTTAATTAATGGCGCAGGTACGATTATTTAATTGATTGTGTAGTTTGTGTGTGAAATAACTGATTAGATCTAAACTATATCTATTTTTGGAAACCTATAATTAGCTTATTGTTTGTTATGCCGTAATCTATCTTGTTTGATTAGCTATTGGTTTCCAAGATAAATAAATAACTATAGCTTTACCCTAAATCGAGACTAATTTTACATTCTCAGTACGCGATTTCAAAATTTACCTATTGTCAGAATATTAAAAATTGCGTAATATGTGTATTAATATAAAAAAATTATCTCCGTCAATTTAAACATAACAAAAAAACTCTTGATTATATGCACGCAAATTGTTATATACGCGTAAAACAAGTTTAGGAAGCCAAATGATTTGCAAAGTACGCCATTTACCCATTTCCTTCAGCCTTAATTATATTCAATTTGTCAACGAAACTCTGTAACATGTGACTTGCAACATAAACGCCGGGGTTTCTACGGCCAAATACAAAATAAGGGCTCGTAAACTCCATTGTTTTCAATCTGCTAACACGGCTATTTAGTGGCATGAGTTAAATATCTTATAACACAATTGCATATCACACGCCACAATTTTCTTAAATGAAATTATGAAAATCTTCACGTTGGAGTATAATATAGCAAAGAAAAATTTAGTTTTACTAATATCAGAACGAAATTATATTCTACAACTTCACCTTCTTAATATTGCACACATTTCAACAGTATTAGCTGAGTGGGTCGACTTTAATTTTTTTTCCAAATAATATTCACTCACCTAACAAAATTTCATGTAATTAAATAATTTTTAGTTTGATTCTCGCCTACGCTTTTTATTCATGCAAAAGGAAAGTATGTAGACAGTTGAATGCGTCATCAGACTCGATATAAGTACAGTGATATGATATCATATCTTGATTACTGTTGTTTTGTTGCCTATGACCAAAATAAATATTTTATAATATAATGTAGATTAGTTACACGGAAAACCTTCTATATCAGCATATATTATGATCTACTATAAAAATTGTTACTTAGGCAGAATATTTTAAGTATGAAACCTCAAATATAAATTCAGTTATGTAGTTGTCAGCAAAATAGGCTAGCATTAATTAATTCTCCTCATAACCTAACTAGGATTATTTGCAGCGGCGATGGTTTCCTCTGGTGTGATGTGGGCAGAAGTTGAGCCTGGACCGAGTTTTAAATAAACTGCCTCACTCGTGCTCGTTAAAAACACCGCAGTGTTTTTCAACTGCCACTTATTCATATAATAAAAAAGTCTTTAACGTATGAAAAATTGTTCATTATTTTGTTTGTTAATACATCTCCTACATTACCATTAATTTGGTAAATAATAGTTATTTTAAGATACGAGTGTGGGAAGTAAGGTTTTACGAATAAGGGCCAAATTGAAAACAAGAGCGTAGCGAGGGTTTTCATTGGCATGAATTCGAATACCTTTTACGCTCAAGGTTCTAACAACATTTTTCAATGCTTTTTGCGAGGAAATAAAACAAATATATAGGTTAATAAAACTAAGTATGTATTAAAGGTAAAAATTATTTGTTAAAATGAAACGTGATATTTGAACATGTTTTCGTGTCATACTCGAAAAACCTTTTACGCTCAAGTTTCTTACAACATTTTCCAATGCTTTTTGCGAGGAAATAAAACAAATATATAGATTAATAAAACTAAGTATGTATTAAAGTTAAAAATTATTTGTTAAAATTAAACGTGATATTTGAACATATTTTCGTGTCATACATTTTTATTTGAAAATATTCGTTCTAGACTCCTTGAAATACTTTTGCCTCTAAAGTTTGACATATTTTCATTATTTTTTTTTTATTTCTATGGTGCTCGGCCGAAAAAAAAAATACTTTTAAGCACGTGTGCAGTAAAGGATTTCCGTACATTTTTATTTAACACGTGTTTAAAGACTCACTTTCGGTGTTTACAATGGATTAAAAAAATAGCGTTTTATTTTATTTTTTAAACAGACTACCTATACAATAGGTAATTTTACAATTGGATGATAAACAATAACCAATGTAGCGCCGGCGGTATTATGGCGCGAATCTTACATCAATGTCAAAGTGACAGTGACAACTCACTATTACTAGTCTATGAATGTGACATTATAATTATATGTAAGCGGGTCTTGTTCGTGTATTATTTTGCCGTGGTCACGAGGAGACTGCTGCAACGTAGCCGAAATGTCGAGGTAAATAAAGCACGAACAAGATATAATTTATAACTTATAACCCGCTTATATATAATTTATAATGTATACAAATCGTGTGAGTGAGTGAGAACAAAGTTTTAAACAGGAACAAACGACTTCAAATATCTATAGTGGCTCAAAATTCATATCAGAAGTAAACAATGGTTCTGAAATCATGATGTAGCTAATCTAATATTTTACTGCTTCAAGGCCTAAATAAACACATTCAGGACTTTAAAAAGGTTCAGTAAGTTTGAAAAAATATAGTTTTCCTAAAAAGTATGAGCTTAGCAAAGACGTAGCTGTAAAGGAATTTAGATTTTCACTCTGTTCCGCCTCCAGCCAATACGTTAGCCAACCAGAAACAAATTATTCTTTTCCTTAAAAATGGTTAGTCATTGAACCTTGCTTTAAATCCTTATTTTGTTATTCTGGAAACAGTGTCGAATAACAGAAACCTCTTTGAAATTCTTATGTCATTCTAACCATGGACGAGTAGCAATTTATTTTTGTTTTTTTTTGTTTGCTTAAAATATTTTGGTTTATAAAGTGTAATGAAGTAATGATAGTTGGTAACAAATGCTTATCTTTATCGTGAAGGGGATAAGTGGCTCATCTGGGATTATTGATCATTCTTTGTTTCTCATGTCTGAAAATCCACAACAAAGTGTTAACAGTGTAAATAACTATTTCGGTAATATAGGGAAAAATTTGACTAAGATACTCGCTTCAAGGCGCTCCCTTTTAAATTCACCAGTTAGCAATTACCTTTAATCAAGCCAACCAAATTCATTGCTTATGTTACCTATTGATGAAGAGGAAGTGACTTAACTTATAAGACGCCTCAGGGATAGTAGCACCGTTGGCATCGATTTAATTTCTAGTAGGGTTGTGAAGAGATATTTACAAAAACTTGTAACTCCCTTAACACATATATATCTTAGCCTTTGCGACTGGCGTATTTCCAAGTGTATTTAAATCAGCTCTCATAAAGTCGGGTTTTAAGGATGACGAAAGAGATCAGGTTGAGATCGGGTTCTTGGGGACAAATAATCTACTTTCATCGTCGTATAGTTTCCGTCACGGCAAATCTACTTGTGATGCGGTTCTAGGTCTCGTAAACTCTGTAGTTAAGGCGCTAGACATAAAGAGACGATGTGTTGCTGTGTTCCTTGATCTTGCTAAGGCATTTGACACTGTCTCAATACCACATGTTCTTATGAAATTGGAGCGCCTTGGAGTGCAAGGTCTTCCTTTGAAAATCTTTGAAGATTACCTCACAGAGAGAACGTAAATGGTTAAGATAGACAATTGAGTGAGTGATGAGGTTTTTATCTCCTGCGGTGTGCCCCAGGGCAGTATAGTTGGCCCAACGCTGTTCCTTACCTACGTCAATGACTTGACTAACATGGAACTTCAAGGAGGTGAAATCTATGCTGTTGCAGATGACACTGCTCTTCTCTTTGGTGGAACTTATTGGAAAGAAGCTTTTCATAATGCCCAGGAAGGTCTTGATAGAGTGGACTGGTGGCTGATCCGTAATGCTCTAACTCTTTATGCCACTAAAACCAAATATATGGCATTCGCACTAAGGACCTCCCAACTTCCTTTAGATACTTTCTAGATCACTGCTCACAAATGTAGCCTATAGTAGCCTAAAGTAGATAGGAGTAATTCTGGACCAAACATTTACATTTAGGCCTCACATCAGTTATCCTGTACGCAGACCACGGAAACTTATTTATATATTT
Source organism: Diatraea saccharalis (assembly GCA_918026875.4). Lineage (NCBI taxonomy): Eukaryota > Metazoa > Arthropoda > Insecta > Lepidoptera > Crambidae > Diatraea > Diatraea saccharalis. Next base: position 10,812,999 of record OU893343.1, read on the forward strand.
AAAACCCTTAAACACGCTGCTGATCGTAAGACAATCAAAATGGTGTACTCCGCAATGTGTCAATCACTTCTGGAATATTGTATCTCGGCCTGGGTCGGTGTTGCAAAGTCTGATCTCCTTAAAGTAGAGAGAGTGTAAAGCACAATTCTTAAGGTGGCTGCTGATTTGCTCTTTCGATTTCCTACAGTAGACCTCTATAGGGAGTGGAAAGTGCTTACAGTCAGACAAAGCTATGTCTTGCACACTGTTCTAACGAAACACATCGAATTGAATAACGATCTACAGTTATTCAAGGAGAAACGTGGGATAAGTGCGGTTTGTTTCAAAACAATTCACAAAACAACCACCTCGCATTTATTTTTTGTGGTTTCTAACCTTTATAATAAATTAAATTCGATTTTAAATATTTATCCACTTCCTAGAACCCTTTGTAAAGAAACTGTTACAATTTACCTTTGAGAATTAATCAATTAACTGAAGGTCTTCTTATACCCCTTAAATAATAAAAATACAATTATCATATTGCTAATCAGCTACTCCCAAATGAGTTACCCTGGTATTAATATAAATGTATATTCACTAACACATACATACGCTCACACACATGCACACACACACGCACTCGCACGCAATACGCACACACACTGACACTCACGCATGCACTAATATATACACACAAAGCAAAATGTGAACTCTATATTGAAACTCCTTTTGTATTTGCTTTTTTAATAATCTTTTTATTAGGCATTGTTTACTTATGTGGGAGAGGCCCTGGTGACCCGTGTAACCGGTCTCTTTTGGAAACCTATAGCAGGCACCAGCTTTTCACACTTGAGTGAACGTATAGTCCTAATCTTAGTATATAAAAACCTACTGTACAACTTTTGGTGAAAATAAATAAATTATATTATTATTATTATTATGTTCATTTCAAAATCACAAGATAATAATCACATATCAAGTTTTAGTGGTGAAAATTCAGTTTTATTAAAAAATGCAAAGATCATATTGTTACTTTTTTCAACATCCGAGTGCAATAAAGGAATGAAAAAATACTATAAATTATTACAGATTCGCTTCAAACAGGACAGCTACATCATATGCAGATGACATTTACACGGACGAAATTGCGGGAATACAGCTAGTTATATTTATGGGATCATTCACAAGATTTTTGTGCATTCATAAAATCAGAATTGCCACTATATTAATAAAATAGTTGGCCCACATTCAACACGTGCCGACTGTACAAAACAGTATTCCAGATGAAAATTTTGACCTAATTTCTAGACTGTATGAAATAACGTAATCAACAATTGTGCTGACTTACTCTATTAGAGTTTATATATAGTGAACTTATACACATATGCTAATATTTATGGGAGTTGTATTAACTACAGCCATTTATATGCATTCGTATGTGCACACTTCACGAACAAAACAAAGTTAAGACCGTATTACCTTTTCTGACTACGGTGTTGTATTAATTTAACGAGTCCTAAGTTCTATCACGTTTCGTTTCGTTTAATTTTGTGTATTTTTCGTTCTACTGATACTGTTCAATCAGAGTTTTGTTTATAGATTGGATTGGAACATAGCAATCCATAAAATCAATGAATGTTATTTGACGACGTCCGTGGTTGAGTAACTCGCACACCTGTTTTAGGATCTCGTCATCTTTGTGAAGTCGGATTCGAATCTTAAAAGAGTCAATGTAGAAATATTGTTATCTATATTTGACTTTACAGAATTACTGTTCATATTTAGATAAAATTTGAATAGGAACCTTCGAGAATATATATTTTCGAACAAATGAAGAACTACCAGTATCGGTCAAGTGCGAGTCGAACTCGTGCACAAAGGATTCCTTACCATTATATATAAAAGCGGCAAAAAAATGTACTTTGTATGAGTAAAAATTTATTGTATTTGGTTTTTAGTAGTTGTTATAGCGGCAATTTTCACAGACGATGTATATATGTATATATATACATCGTCTGTGAAAATTTCTACTATATAACTATCACGGTTCATGATATACTTGGCCTGCAGACAGATCGATAGACAAACGCCTGTTATTACAGTGACACATGCTGCAGTGTATCGCTTACCTAATGCTTACAAAAAAATTGTTAATTTTTGTCATTTTTCTTGATTTTTTGATTCTTTTCATAAGTTTCGAGAGGGGGTACGCATTTTTTGAGAGATACGTAGTCTATTATCTTTTATGATTATTGGGTTATTTTTTTTTCTTGTAAATTCTTGATTGTTTAATAATTTTACGAATTGATGTTCTTCTTTGTTTTGAAACCCCCACTAGCAAAACAAATCTGTGTTGTAAGATTACACAATTCTTTGAAGCGCGTACGCTTTTCCAAATAAGTTTTAAAGTGGTATGTTGGTATTCGCACAAGCAATGTTGACCTACACATGTTATTTTATATGAATAAAGCATTCTGCGTACTCATTGTTGAGCTAACGTGTTGGAAGTGAAACACTCCGTCACGCCGATCAATAATCCCTTACACTAGTCTAGCAACTTGATTTATCTCAGGGAGAGACTGGACCACAGGAATGTAATTTAAGCAGAAAATTTCCATGAAATTGCAATAATTTTGATAGCATCCCTGCGAGAGCTACGTTCGAGATATGAGGGGGAACCCTAACTGAATCCCATCACAATATTATTGATATCTGGATCGGAGAAAAAGTAACTGATTTGTTCCTTGCGCACGTATACGACATCAATTACATTAACTTGTTTACTTTTATAATCTATGATAATAATAACAATAAAAAGGAAAGATTTGATTCTTTGTTTATATGTTTCATTGTGTTGAAAATCTCCAAAATTGCTGAATCTACAAAAAAGGTATATGTATATGTAAAAACAGTTATATGTATAAATATTTAAAAAAATATCTATAGAACAATAATCATTTCAAAATGTTGCTTTATAGATAAATATTTAGTTATTAATCACGAAAAGTATCAGTTGATTCGTATCTGATTGAAAGTTAAATAAGACACATATGCGCTAGTAATTTAACTATAATAAGGTAAATGTAAATATAATAAAAAAATTGAATTACTATATGCATTTTCTGTTTGAGGAAAATATATAGACTACTTCAGATCGGCCGGCAGCACTAATTGTCGATTTCACTATGCGCATCCCTATCTGTTAGTTAGCTGTCACTGTTTAATCAAATTCGCGCCAAAATATACTTACGTCACTCTTATAAAACTATTGGAATCGATACTGATTTTTAATGTATCAATTAAATAGCAAAATGTTTTTAATAATACCTATAAATTAAATGATAAAAAAATTACAAATAGCCTTAGTTACGGGACCTATTGTTAAGACTTAACCTATCTGTCTGTCACTAACCTGTGTCTTATGAACCGTGATAATCAGACAACTGTCTAACAGATGATATATTTTGTTTATTTGAATTATTGTTTATGTGAACGGTATATACCATTGCTGATTAGACATTATTGTTCACTTGATTAAATTAGTGTAATTCGTATGAAGTCATTTGTGCATTTGTACTTATTGACATCAAATTGAACTAGTGACATTCAGTGATCAATTAAGATAGTTACGGAACTTAATTATTGGAATTAACCCGAAAGATGATAATATTATATGTGGGTATGTGGGTATCATCACGAAATATTATAAATCATAATCAGCCTATCAATATCCTTACAGCTGGAGCACAGGCCTTCCCTATGTACGAAATTGTATCTAATCGAATAAGCCATGATACACCTTAACTACCACCTTAGCAAGAACAATATCAATATATTGCTTAAACCCTAAACGAAATTAAACATCAATATAAATTTAAACTCGACGGGGAAAAAAACTAGGTAATCGCGAGATAGAAACACATTGAAATCGGCGAAAGAACCACATACTACTATTCCACCACATGTTCCTATTTAGTATTTAAGTGTCCTATTAGAATTACAAACACTCGCTGAGCGGGAAGAACTTTTATACTTTTCAGAAGGGGTTTAGCAGAGCTTAAACAGAGTTAAGGATAATTTTCAATGTATATTTATGATTGAAGAGAGCCAAGATCGTTAAAATTGAATTTAAAAACTTTTAGAACTATCACAACAACAATATTTTCTACACCAACCAACAGATGACAACTTTGTAATTTTAAATAATCAATGATGTTCCAAAAATATTTAGGCCCCTACGAACTATACGACTATATAAGAGATAACATTCAATTTTTTTATTTTTTTTATTTAGACCTCAACCCAGCCCTATCCAGATGCAGAAAAAAGTACCATCACGCTTTTTATGAAAATCTTTCATTTTCAATATAATTAAAGTAAAGAACGAACTATACCAATATTTATTCTGCACTATTCAATACATCTTAATTCAAAACAAAGAAGAATATCAATATATTTTTGATTCCGAGATCAAGAACTCCAAAATTGACCATTATAAACAAATATGCAGAATTTAATAAGATCCTTGCAAATAGGTTCAACTTAGAAATATTTTTTTATAATCGAACCCGTGTTTTGTCCAGTATACTGACTTATATGGCAGTTACTTCAAAAATATGACAAATAAGCAAATATGAAGATGAATAGGATAAGTCTCTTGTAAACGCTCCTCCATAATAAAGAAGTTCCACCACTGAATTAACTTAAATTTGATTTTAAGTTGAAAAACTACCCAAAAGAGTTATATATGCCTCCTTCTACTTTTATCACTACTTCCCCATTCTTTGGTTTTTACCAAAGAATAAATAGAGGAGTAGGTAGGTATTATCGTTAATTATGTATGAGTTTGTTGATATGACTTTAATATAAAAATTGCACCTGTGCTTAGGAGGAAGTCAATATAACAATATTCTGGAAAATCACAAATGCGACTTAGGTACATATTTCTATGATAAATATGTACATATGTGCTTACATAACATTCATATCAGCCAACGGAATATTACAGACTATTATTTGACTGATAACAGGCTCCGTCCGTTGAATCTGCCGAATAGCTTACGGGCACACTGTATAATTAGTGCTCAATATAATTAAATTCAATTTTAATTTAATTTCAACTCGAAATAATTGCATTTAATAATTTCGGTAAACTATTTCTATACTAGTAATTAATTTCTATACTAATATTTCACTGCACTCTGCCTAAAATATTATTTATATTAAAAGTAAAAGTATGACAGCGTTAGGAGTGTTCTATTTCGGACTTCTATATTCCAAAATTTTATTAAAAAGTCACATAAAGTTAGTATTCGCGCAAAATATCTTGGATAGCATAATGAAATCTAATTTTAACTTTAATATCATTAAAGGTTATCATTCAAAATGTAAGAGAGTTTCAAACTGATAGTATTACAAGCTTTTGTAATAACAATACCAGTAGGTATACACTAGCACTATATTGAAATATGGTGCAGACATTAAAAGTATAAATAATAATTCAAAATATAAAATAGAAATCAACTTAGAATCTGGTTGAAATATTCCATTTTTATTAGGTATATCTGACAGTGTGAAATTTTAATTAGTGAATTTATTCAATCAACGTACAGACACTTCAAGCTCAATTTTGTATAACAATATATCAGTGACTTCCAGATAACTAACCAGGCGGGAGACAGACGTAATTGACTTGCATGAGACGGCTATTGTGATTTGGTCGGCCCGAATTGTAGTTAGATGGACCCAGTTTGCAGGGGTTAATTCTATAAGTGATTATTCGTTACGCATAACATTTATTTGGCGTTTGTGATTCAATCAAGCTCTAGACGTTGTTAGTAATTGAAATGTTTAATGTTGATTTTCTAAATTAGCTTAAAGAGTCGATGGTCTAAGTCAAGGTAATTTCTTGGCGTGGCACAAAGACAAGGTATCGAATTCTGCATAAGGCTAGTTTTGCTACTTCGTTGGCAAATTTAATTATTTATCAATTTCTTTGTTAAGTTTGCAAAGCAATAATGATTTTATATACTTCTTACGTCTATTAATGTTGGTATAATAAGCTTTGAGAGATTTGTCTTCTATAGACTATTGATGACTACGCCACTATTTTAACCTGCGATTATAAGTTCGGTAATGGTCTATAACGCCTCGTTTTTGCCTGTAATGCGGCAAGAAAATATATACCTAACTTTTAACAGCTCTAACTGTCGTCATGCTTTCGTCTAGCAAAGAGATAAATATGATAATAACATCTGAGATGTGCCTTTGATTTCGATTGTCTGGGCGGTGAGGTATTTTTTTTAATCATCTCTTTTCTCGCAAAAATTCTCGCACTGGAAAAAAAATATTCCTGTATGACGAATGTATTTTATGTATGCTGTAGTGGTAGTTTATTTATTTATAACTGTTTGGAGATCATACGGGTTTAAATCATGATTGTGATTAAAGATGTAACTAAGGGTTTGTTAATATTTAAAGCGGGTATTATTGAATTTAGGGAAAAATAAATTAAATGATTGAGTGTTTGAATAGTGGTGGTAATACAAACTTATCCAAATCTTACACTAATGTAAACCCTTACCTGTAGCTTTCGTAGTTTTTTGTTATATGTTTTACTATTTGTAATGATATTAAAGCACTTATTTATATAATATTACACAATTTATTTCTTCTTCGTTGCTATGGTTATATTTGATACTCTTCATGAAATTTGTCTCACTGTTTGTCATTTTTAGGTTCTAAATTGTAATCATTTACTTCCAAATTTGAGCTCGCCCTCAACTATATAAAGTCTTGTCTGTGTAGTTCTGCATGATTTCAACGGCAACAGTTACCCAAGTTAGCTTTTTGAGCTCGTACGGAGCTAGCTAAATTCTTAAAAGGCCGGGGCCGACTGCCCCTGAAACTCTTCAAAGTTAAGGTCTCAAAGTCATTTGACACCATTTTGGCTGTAATTAAACGTCAATAAATCAATTCAAACAGTACTCTACTAAACCTCCTTCGCCACCTTCTAACTTGGACGGAAATATTTTCTCCTAAAGCTGTCTACGAGTCTTCATCCGGAGGCCGGAGCTGCTGATCCGTTCTGGGCTACCGAAAGAAACATCTGCTCGACACATCGAGAAACACCTCGTCGAGAGGGTGCTCCGGAACTTAGCCGCTGGGCCTAGCTCCATCACCACAAATTGTTATGAAATAAGGGAAAATGAAATAATTTATTTATAGTTAATATAAAAAAGGGGGGTATGAGGTGAGTGGTGAAGTGAGTAGTGAAAAGTGTTAGTGTAGGTGATCTGGTGAAGGAGGCGTGGGTCAGTGGTGAAGTTCCGTTTCGTCAACCCAGGCCCTATCACCAAATTACCTACGCTGACGACGGCTATTTCTGCGCTGACAAACAATTGATTGAAGTGCTGTGTGTATGATTTATTGGAGATTAGAAACATTTCTAGAACTCGCTCTTAGTAAGAGGTCGTCGGTGTAAGCTTGAAGGTGACTGCCTGAGGTATATTTGTGGTTTAGAACTTCATCCATGATTTTGTTCCAACAAATTGGGCCAAGCACAGACCCTTGTATGCTTCCTCTTGTTTGATCCTTGATGAATTCTTCGTCTGCATAGGTTATTTTAACTTTACGGTCACTTAGATAGTTCTGTATAATTTGTTAGAGATTTTTAGGACACACACAGCAACAGTATCTGATCTGATCTAATATGAAATAAAAAGTAAAGCTTAACCCATAGTTAACGTGTTGATAGAAAAAAAAACAATGTAACTTATAGGTATTTACTGAGGTTGACATCCGATATAATTTATATTCCATAAATGCTGTACGGAATATATTTAAACAAAAGCTTTCCTTTTATAGAAGACCGAGCCATTTAAAAGATTGAATGGTTGATTCAAGCTCATACAAATTCAGAAAATATACACATGTCGTATGTAAGTAAGTCATATGATGTGATAAATGCAATATTCTGAACATGAATAGCATCTCGGAGATTTCCTTAAATTCTGCTCACCTGTCATAACCCTGTAGCTACTTTGAAAGGTTTGCCATGTTTTATGACGTCACCCGGGGGTTTTTATATATCCGAAAGTATCTAACACGTGGCATATGAAAAATTGCGAGAAAGAAAAATGTTATGGTCCCTATCAAGTGGTGTTGTTTTTTTATAGTCTGCAGACACTCATAAATTATATACCTGTTTTTCATTTTTTATATTCGCAAACCCGTTAAATAGTTTGTTATCAACAGATGATTCGTATTATTAGGCAAGAAAAATCTATTCAATAACACTTTGGCGGTTACCTATTTTAATATCGAATTTTTTCCGTGCGAATTTCATTAAACCGAAAACGTTTTGCCACATTTTTGTTTTCCATATTTTCATTTCACTGAAAAAACAATTGACATATAACTGATAATCCGATTTTCAAATATACATATTTTTTAAATCAATACGTTTTTAAATCTTACTCAACCTTTGATAAATATACATATTTTAAACGATTTAGTTTCCAAAAAATTGTTTTTAAAATGGATGTTAAATGTGAATTGGCACTTAGCTTTCTGCCCAAATGAAATACTTGTTTATTTCTATAAACTACTGGATACTTTTACAGGTAATAATCTTCAAATTCTTATTATTATAAGTATTTTTATTATAATCTTCAATAACTTGATAAGTGATATGGTTCAGTTGAAACATGCATGCAGCATTCAAGCAGGCGTTAATCATGCAAGCAGGAATGCAGCAACCAGGCAGACATGCAGCATGCAAGCAGGCATGCAACCAGGCATGCAACCAGGCATGCAACCAGGCATGCAACCAGGCATGCAACCAGGCATGCAACTAGGCATGCAGCCAGGCATGCAACCAGGCATGCAACCAGGCATTTAAGCATACAACATGCATTGTTTCTGTCATGTCTCCGGCGCTGCGAGGCTCCGGCGGTCCCACGCGAGTTTATCGTCGTAGATGATTTTCGCTCAACACCGCAGCTTCGGGATATTGGCCGGGTTCGCCGGCCAGCCTCAGCCGCGGCGGTGAGCGAAAACCACCTGCTCCTCAATACGCGGGCCGCGTCGCCCCTCCACGCCTACGCGGGCTTAAATTACACTCTAGGGGTAGGGCAGATAAGACTACGTGAAGTCGGTTTTGCGAATTCACTTCTGTCAATACATTTTGTTGCACAAAATTAAGCACTGAATAAACCAATGTCTTAAACCTTAATTCGAATTCAAATTTATTTTTTCTATAAAAATAAATCAGACGATAAATAAAAACTTGTTTTTTTTTATATAGAATAAAAAAATATTGAAAGTAATACATCTGTGAAAAGAAAAAAACAGCTTTTGAAAATCGTCTTTTAGTTTTTCTGGAAAATGAAACATGTGTAAAATAAATTTATTACATAGAATATTATGTCAAAAAACATATCTGGTATTCAAAACTTCGTTATACCGTTTTCGAAGTTTTGTAATTCGAACATTAAAGTTTCGAAAGTAAGATAGGTTACCCGCTTTGGCACATGAAAAAAACAAAGCAATAGTAATAAATAAATAAAAATAGTATAAGTCATAATCGAATAAAAAAACATGTAACTAAAGAGTCTGGCAAAGCCGTCGTTAACTGGTTTTTTATCATTACCTTTTAAAATTAAACATTCAAGCTTATTCTTGCCTTTCTATTTCGAAACTACGATAAAATTTTAAAAGCTGTTAAAAGCTGTTATAATGTGTTAAAGTTCACTTTCTCGTAACCCTTAAAATGACAGAAACAGGATCTTAGATTTAAAATGGCCAAAATCATCTGCCCTATTTGATATTGTCTGTTATTATTAGGTAATACTTAAAATTTCTATAAATACTTTACGTATGCGTCTGTGGAAACATCAATATTACCAAAATTTAAAATTTTCGCAGAGCTTTTCAAAGTTTTGTAGCTATAGCGCCGTGAAGCTAGCGTCGCATGGTTGACTTTTCCGATATTGTTCGTTCATTCTAGATGAATGCACATTGTATAACATCATCTCTTTTGATATCAAAACAACAAACCCTTGTCTAGTCACATGTTATTTAGATTGAATTCTATTTTTATTTAAAAAAATAGAAATAAATAAAAAATAAAATTCTATAATTTAATAAAATTATAGACCTACAAACTCACGTCCTGCTGGAATGCAACGGAGTGGCCAACTTACGGGCAAAGCACCTCGGCTCGCCGGGCAACCTCCAAGAGGCCATCGCAGATGTGAAGGCACTCGGGGAACGCCCCGAGTGCCTTCACATCTGCGATCCTGGCAGAGCTCTTGGCAGAGCTGGGGTGGCTGGAGTAGCATCCGGCCACACACCCTCCATACGCAAAATAGGCGCAATTTGGTCGTCGAGTTGCGAAGACGCCCGTTGTAAGAAGAAGAAGACCTACAAAAAACCTCCGCTCGACTTCGATAGAAGTTTCTTACAAATTCAAACAACACTAATAATTTTATCATTAGATTGATGTATATTTATATGTCGCATCATCATTACGAAGATCGTTTGATTTAGTTTCTTTTATTTTAATTGCTAGTTACTTGATTACTTAATTACTCGATTGTAAAGAGAGCGTGATCATCGATACTTTTAATTTTATTAGAATGGTGACACCGACTTTGACAGTTCGTTTATAAAAACCAAGTTGCCGCCATTTTGGCACACATTCTGTATCCGATCGTCGAGGAGTAAAGACATCTGATGACATCACGCTCATCTCGTTATATTTTGGTGTGAAAAATGATAAAATGGAACAAATCCACGTTGGTATACACGCCTGCAGTGTTATTTTAAAGATAGTCCTCCGATATGGACAAACTATTTGGGCTTCGTAATAGCCCATTCGGACTACCCGCCGTTATATAATATAACATAAAAAATATGTTTAAAAGCAAATAACGCGATTTCGATGCCTGAAATAAGTTGTCTAGTAATAATTCGATGATATGTTTCTTTCAGTTATTTGGAAATTAAAACAAAACTGCTCATTCAATTTCGATAAAAAAAATTTGTACAACAGTTCAGGTAGACTCTATTTAATTTTCATCAGAGAACCTCTGTTTTATGTCTATAATACAGAGGTTCTCTTACCCATGCGTATCTGGAGAACCTTTGTTTTTTGTCTGTTTAAAATATCTTTAGGTTGTTGTAAGCTTACTTCACTACCAAAGTTAATGTTTTGTTGTAAAGGACAATGTCCAGCCCCCATACATTTTTCGCCTAAGAACCTCTAAGCATCTACTATCACTTTTCGTGTTCTAAAGTATCTATATTTACGTCTAAATACATGTTTAAGTAACGGACACTTCTAAGAAATGTATAAATCAAAAAATATATTTTGGATTTGAGGTTATAATTTTAACAATTGTAGCGTGCGGTTAGATTCTTTTTAATGTTTGTTTTACTTGCTTTTTGTAGGGAAATGTATGTCTACTTTGCTTTAAATGTTGATTGTTGTTGTTTGCTTTAAAAGGTTCTGTAGGTTCTGTATCGGGAGCATGTACTTACCAATCTTGGAGCAACCCAGTGTTGTATACACTGAAGGATCTGCTCATCTTCTAATACCATGCAACCAGAAGCTGAACCGCAATTAACACAAAATACTTCAACACACCCAGATTCCATGTTAATGTCCGTTAAATAAATGCCAAGTCGTCGTCTATAGTAGGTCGGTATGCCGTAAATCACTGCCGGAGGTCGATGTTATAAGACGAAAGCAGTCCTTAGTTCAAGCCAAGTCGTTATTTTATAACTAATATTCACAAGACACAAGAAATCGTACAAACAAACTCAAGCGACGTAAACACAACGCGAGTATGAAAGCGATTGTCAAACAAAACTTCAAAAGTTTAAAATTGTCAAACGTATGTAAAAGAGCGCTCCCAGCCGCTTAAAAATCTACGAACGTTTTGAGTTTCGTTTTAATGTCAAGCGCTTTAAGTGTTCATTGGTTGATTATACATCAAATTGTGCATAGATCCTGATTTGTCAACTTATTAAAATATGGTGGCAGCGTTTATTGAAGTTTATCAAATGTATTGATATTACTTTTTAAAGTAATTACAAAAATGGGCAGTGTCCGTTTGATTTTAAAAGCTGATATATTAATCATAAAATATGATAAGAATTATGATATACAAGATATTCTTAGAGGTTCATAGGCTAATTTGGACATTGTCCTTTACTACCAAAATTACTTTAATAATTTTGAAATTTTACTACACCTACATTATCGAAATATTATAATTACTGTACGTCTACATATTTGATTCCTAACACGAGTCTTTTTAATAAAATATGTCTATTAATGTCCTATAGAGGTACTACATTGAACCAATTATCGTAATAGAAAACTTACCGAACATCTAAACTATCTAGTTACACCAGACAGTAGTGTAAAAAGTAAAAATATTACGTATTATTTTTCAGATCTCAGAATTTTACAGTACGGTCTAAGTATAGACGGTAGGTTTTATATATCTTGCTTTTTCTATCAAGAATGTGTTCAATAAAGCTAATAAAATAAGGCAAATAAACTTCAAATCAACATTTGTTTAATGCACCTGTATACGCGGGAAAACAATGAAATGGTAAACCGATTTTTTTGGCCGAATATCCAGTTCAATAAAGGTTAAACCGAATAGTATTCGGTTATTCGATGAAACCACTATTCGGCGTATCTCTTCTTATTCTTATTACCTTATTCGAACCATTTATCTTGATACCATAACTTACCATCAAATGAGTTACCGATGTCATTGTGTAGTAATAGCTACATCATCGTCAACCTATTAGTGTCCCCACTATTGCGGTACAGGCTTTGCCTATCTCGGATCAAATATAATCAAGTAGGGCGACTGGAACATGGCCTACCACATGGGCCGATTGGTGGGTATTAAAGATTGCAGAGACAGCTGGGACCGACGGCTAAATGTACGAGTACCTTTCGAAGCACAGAATTGCAGTCCTTACGATAAGTGTATTTAGTAGAAAATTTAGGCAAACTGACTTAGTACATATTCATAATTTTACATATTCTTTATCGTTAGGACGGCAAAGAAGGGCTCGAGATAATACTTTCGATCGCCCATCTTAAGCCCTTAAGAAGGTTACTTATCTTATGCATCGCAGACCAAATTCACTAACATACGCCATCGAGCTCTTCGCGACGTAATAATAAATTTACTCTTTCTTACTTTTGCTCAGCCTATCTTTGTACGTATTAAATAAATGAACCTGCTTTCAATTATATCCAAACATAAGATTTTTTGCCAATAACTCAGCAGAATTGCAAGATTTCGTTTTACAACACGAATATTAGCATATTCCAATCCAATTTTCATTGTTCAAACAATGAGATTGAATATCTAGAGAGCTGCAAAAATCCATTCAGAAAATGTGAGTGTAGAGGTTTCTAATGGCGTTGGTATTGAATAATATATAGTATTTGTGACGATGATTGGGGCCGTGTAATCCCAATAGGTTGCGCTCGCTGCAGGTGGTGTATCTCCTCCATAAGTAGTGCGGCGAGGTTAACATGGTGTAACTCGTTACCGAAAAATAACGGATAAATATTGATACGAAGGCAAATTACATTCATTGTGTACTAAGTCTCTTATTGACAATATTTAAAATAAAGTTAAAAGACATTGACTATTAAGGTTATGCTTTTTTACGTTCAGCAAATTAAGCTAGCTACTCTAATGTTTTTATTTTTGTATATTCATTTGTTACAAAATGGGCCTACTTGTCTAATTTTAAAATCAAATACAATCACTTGGAATTTGACATTTGTAAGATATTCAGGAAGTTTCACGCCGCAAATATCTGACGTGTGATGGCAATTGCACACGCGACGTTTTTTTTTTAAGATATAGAATGAACGAAAAAATTTATTAGATGTAAATCGGAATTGTCTAGGCAAAGTGATAGTTATAAATATCTTAGAAAACTATTGGTAAATATGTCAAACGACATAAAAATATTGGGAAATATGTAAAATAAATTGTCTATGACATTTATATCATTCAAATCATAATTCATTCCAAAAAGCGATTGTGATTTTACAAGTTGCACAATTAGGTCTCAAGTCATATAAATTTGAGAATAATTCACTGATTAAAACTAAAATACTCGTAGAATTAATAATATATTTATTAGTAATACTGATATAATTTAGTCTATTATTGCTCATATTTTTTTAAAAAACAAGAAACTGTCACTGTCATTTATTCAATGTCGCTTTTCGCCATGCATGATTAGAGTTGCGAAACGTCTCCATATATCGGGACAACCACCGTTAATAATCGAGATAACCCAACTGCTTCCAAAGATGATGGAGTCAATTCTACAGTATCAAATAGACTGTAATATAACTTGCACATTGCAAATAAAAGTACTTTTGCAAGTGATTAAAAAATAAATGCTAGATTAATTTTCTCAAAATGGTTTGGTGTTAAATGTTTAGTTCTGGCCCAATACTTAAACATTTTGGATAAGGCCTTTGGAGGGTGGAATGTCACGTGTATGTTTTTTGCATAATGCAGTCAACTTCATTTCCTGAAAATGTAAGATTCAATTCATCTCAGAGTACCTGGGACAATTTTTTTTTTAATTTTTCATCCCTTGATGTGCGCCGGTTTTTATGCACGCACCCCGCTCGTATGCGGTACGATCGAGCAATTCTCGCCGCCGGCCGCTCTCTTTGTACTTTTTCGCTTCTATTGTTAACAATACTGAACGGATTAACTTCGGGTTTCTTTTTATAGTATTCTCATCTATATTATCTAACAACTTTTCCATTTAAAAATGTATTTTTTTAAATACAGCGTTCACAATGACGATTTACTTTTGACATTTCATTAAAATGTGGGTATTTTTATTTTATTTAGTTTTTTCAATATACCTTTAATTTCTACCATTTCTTTTTTGTTTTTTACCTTATTTTAGTTTTCACAACAGAAAACACACAGTTTTGCTATATTTTGTCAAAATAACAATAAATCGGAGTCGGCCATTTGATGTCTTTTTTCTTTTATTTAATTGAAGTCTTTGTAAATTCAGCCAGCCCACAGACGAATTTTAAAACGAAATATTACTCCAAACCTAAGTTATAAGCAAAACAATTAGAAGGAGCGTGCCATGTCTCACGATACACGGTCGCACACTACGGCCGTACACGCGCCGTGTCTCGGGATACACGGCCCGTGCACCGTGTCTCGGGATACACGGCCCGCGCACCACAGAGAATATGTAAGCTTCCGGTTTATTCAATATAAATTTCAGTCTTTTCATTTGATAAAACGCTTTTTTATTTCACACTGGTTTTATATCAAACTCTTTTATAGTTTAGCCTTATGACGTTTGAATGACCACTTTAACTTCATACAAATAACCCACAGTAGATAATTAATTTTTCATCAGAAAACTTACGACAGTATATTGTAATGTTCCAATTTTTCTTTTTCTTTGATAATAAGAACAGATTATATAAATATGTTCTATATGTGAATGTCAATTAGGAGACATTGTAACCACCGATGCACACTATGGATTTTTCTTCCCCCGTTCGGAATATGTTTTAATTTTTAGATGATTCTGGGTATTAGTTTTGTTTCATTTTTTTTTTGCGTTCGAATTCACGTTCTGTTTGCTTTATGATGTAAAAAATTTTCTTTCCGATAGTTGACGTCGTAAGAAAGTCACTATGTGCTCTAATTTTCTTAATAAAAAAATCAAGTATTACTTTTAATTTAACAAAATTCTCAAGTGAGCAGACGTCCCGGGTTTAACAGAATTTATATCTATATCTATCACTTCCTCCGTGACTGAAAATATGTTTTAATTTCGATGTCTAAAGAGTAATTTTTCAAAGGTGATCATTTATTATTTGTATTACTTTTTCTAATGATAAACAAAGTTGTTATTATTTTAAGTGATAATACAAATCCTAACATAATGGAATTTTAATAGTACCAACTTCGGAATTTATTCTTTCCCAAATGAAAAAAAGACAATATTTTTTTTTTATATTAAATATTATAAAACGATGACGATAATGCCATACTGTTACAGCCTTATGATGTCACCAAAATTTCTATTACATTACCTGTGTATTATTACGCTTCGTTAGACAAAATTTGAATTTACTTATCATCCAATTCGCTTTTGGCATCTATACGTTTGGGCTCAGCTAATGCTTTCCTTTTTGCAGTCTTATGTTAGGTATTTAATTCATATAAAAAATATAAGTGTGAAAGTGTGTCTGTTTGTGTATCCAGGCTATTTTATACAAAAATACTTTTAGTATAAAGCATGATAAACCGCGTTGAAAACCTAGTTATGTTATAGTAAGCTTATGTGAAATTTATTCTTTTATACGGTAACTGGAATCTATTATACGGTATTGACTTCTCGCGCACGCACACACATACACACACACTCTTATAGTAGAAAAAAATATGAACCACTGTATTTTACTTAAAAAAATGGTAAGAGCGAGATATCTCCAACGCAAGCATTACTTTTACTTACTGAAGTAGCCTCGTGTATAATTTTGTTAAATTATTTTGACAAGAAGATTATTATTACTTCAATTTTAATGAAAAAATATTTTGGATATGTTGCCAAGTTTTTACAACCCCCGCCCAATAGAAGTCTAGTTTTCTTATGTAGCGTCATCAAAAGCTGACACTGTTAATTTGATATAATAGAGAAATATCTTGCATTCTAATCTTGTAAACTTGAAATATTCTTAATGCGCTCTCATTCTGACCAATAGACAAACGTCCATTAGGGTTTAATGGAGCCTTTAAGCTCTAATAAATGACAAATTTCATGGTTAAAGTAGCTTTAAAATAATGAAATTTTTAATGGATGTTTTTGCAACCGACAGTAAATGCTATGAACGTCCATACGGAATAACATTATTACCTATATACATAACCAACAAAACTACACTATTTTATTGCAAAAATATTATTCAACACGATATGTAATTTCAACTCTACGCTTTTTAGCGTATCTTATATCTGGGTGAATATGAAAAATATTGTTAAATTGTTAAAGTCGCATTCGCAGTGCTTGCTTTTGTAACACTGACTTTAACATTCATTATTTAATTTTGGAATATTACAAATAAAATAATTCAAACTCAAATGTAACGAAGGTGTAGTAATGCACACGGCTGCGACAAGGTTTACGACCTTACACCGTACCCCGAAGAGACGCTGCGCGAATTGCACCACTACTGGGTATCTATCCTGTAGGGTTGACGACGTAACGTACATTCTTATCAAAGTTCTTAACTCTAACAGTATTAAACTTTATTTGGCAATAAAAATAATGAAACATTTTTAACCCTAATTGTATTTGCACAAACGTCCATTAAGCTTTAACGATAGCTTTAAGATTTAACTATAATGAATGTTCTAAATATGAAATATTTGTATCGGTAATGTCGCTTTCAAGTAATAACGATTTTAATGGACATTTATGCAACTGGGTGATTGTCTTCAATGGCCACTACATATCTGTCACCGTTGATTTGTGAGGAAGACATAGCACTAATAATATTGGACTTTAGGTAAGTAGAACAATAGTAAAATGCAAGTTGTTGAGATTCTATTGGGATGCAATTATTACGTAAACATTACTAGAATTAAACATTATTTTTGATTTTTTTCGATAAATAAATAATATAGGTTTTTATTTTTTTAAATGCGGTATAAACATCGTATTTTCCTATTGTGTTGATTTAAGAAATAATGATGTTTACAGCTCCAGAGGATAACGGGGCTGAATAATTGATATCAATTTCAATTTGATACCTTTGTTTGTTCATGACAAAAATGATCTTTATAAACAGATGACCGCTAGAAAAAGGATATAAGGTTACATTTTTAGGGTTCCTTACTATAAATGGATAAACGAAACCCTTGAGATCAGTCAGTTGCGTAATTCGCTGTTCAATACACTGCTGTATTCAAAGTTTATCACAATCCCATTCAAAGATATAAGGATAGGAGATTGTGATATCGATTTATGGAATAATGTAATGTTTAAAGTTGCAATAGCTTTTGAATGATCAAGACATAATATAAACTTAACTAAACCTGTCGAAAGATTGCAGTTACGATTAGTATACAACTCTTTCTTTGACATTCTCAATAGCTTCCAAAGACATTTCCGTCTATCACTTGCCTTACAATTCTAATTCCATTAACGATATTGTTCACTCAATATTTTCCTAAACAACATCATTGTCACATATCAAATACCTAGTTGAAACGTGAAGTTTGTAAATGTCTTTCTTTGTAGAATTTGAAATTATTCCCCTGCAGGACCGAGCAATTAATATATATTTTATACTTTTAAGTCCGCCATATGCTGTAATTTGGCAATAATGATTAAATAATAAAAAAATTGAAGTTATAAGAAAATAAACTGAAATATATCATCTGTCCCGCTGATTTCCTAAACTATTGAGATCTATAGTCTATAGATTATAAAATGGTAAGTAATTTATAGTTAATGATAAATACTTCAAAAATCCACTTTGTTCCTGGGACCCTGAGATGGGACTCGAACCCACAACCTTTCGCATTCCGGGCGACTGGACCCAGACCCAGGACCAATGTTCAAGCAATCCACCCAACTAGCAGAAGTATTTTTACAAATATTTAAACTTTCGTTTAAGATGATTTTTTTTTCTTATTATTATATTTGAGCAATAAAAGCAAATATATTTTTTTATAGAAGGTACGTATCCTATATATTGGAAAAATCACGAAATCAAAAGTGCGTAAAAAAAGAAGCAGGTGAGATCGAGGATATTTAATTAGGAAAGAGCACAGAAAAAGTAAAACCTATTGTGAGGGTAAGAGAGATGCTTTAATAAATTAGTCTGCCTAAAATTGGCGCATTGGGATTTGCTGTGAGATTTGAGATTTAAAGGTAAAAATAATGTATTTCCAAGATAGATTCTTATACTAGTAATTTCTATTTGTAGTAACTGCCACCCCTGCTATTCGACTGTTCAGATCCACCGGCGATAAATACAGAGCCAAACGACGAATAAAATCTCCCAGCTCTATGCTCTATGACAATGAATTTATATAATATAGAACTTGGAAACGGTAGGTATCTGTGGTATTTGATTTAGGATCGATGGACGGGGTCTCTGAATTTCTAATAAATTTCCGATATTAAAATAATATATTTTTGATTCAACATTTGTGTTTTAAATGTGTAACATTTTCATCTTTTACCATAGTCAAATAGGACGTGTCTAATTGAAAAACGAGCGCAAATGTTTATTTAATTAAATATAATATAGACTATTTTTAATTACATGAATATAATTGTTGGTTTTATGAATTAAGATTTATTCTTGATGATAAATGCTTCGCTTGATGATAAATGCTTCAAAAATCCACTAGCCTCAGGTACTCTGAGATGGGACTCGAATCCGGGCGACTGATCGCGTTAGCCGCTGAGCCACACAGGATCTAACAGGACTGCAGAATTTTTCTAGCACTTGTTACTTTTTTGCTATCAACAGAATATTTTCATCAATGTTCAGGTAACCCAATCAGCCGAAAGAAATTTTCACCATAGCATTGTGAATGCAAAATTGATAAAATATAATAATTAGAAGAAAAAATCTTTATCGAAAATTTAAATATTTGTATAAATATTTCGGCTGTTTGGATTGATTGCCTGAACATTGATGAAAATACGCTCCGTAATAGCGAAAAAGTAACAAATTTATATAATATAAAACAACGAATTCGTTAGTCCTATCAGATCCTGGGTAGCTCAGTGGTTAGAGCAGTCGCCCGGATTGCGAAAGGTCAAGGGTCCAAGTCCCGTCTCAAAGTGCCAGAGACAAAATGCTTTTTTAAATTTAATCACGTTTTCATGAATCCATTTGCAAATTTGCTTTTTTATATTCCCAAACACTGGCACGTATATAACAAAACATCATCTCCATTTTATCATACAGTTATTATTTTTCCATTACAGAATCACAACGAATATTCGACTGTTATGAATTCCTGAATATGTCGCAATAAAAATAAACATAGATTCGATAACATCACAGACTGGCAAGCTCTTTTATGGTCCATTATTTGCGTACCTGCCATTTTGAAACATAAAAAGGATATAATCTTTTGTCCTCATAGAGTGAGATAAAAAATATTAACGATTATTACCCATTCACATTTGCTTAATAATGGATAGACCACAATGATGTTATGTAATATACCTTATAAGTGGATGTAATAAACCCTCATCCAGCTTGCATATGCTAATTGCGTACATTAATCATTTATTATGAAGGCACACTGATTTATTAACAGGTATCTTGGCTGCGGGATTCTCGTAGAACACAAGATACCTTCCCAACCTTCTAATTGTATAGCCATGATCACAACACCCCTTCACATGCAGGCTATATTGAATAATATATGTTAGTAGAAATTTTATTGATTGAAAATTATTGACTATTATCAATCGCTATTAACAAATTCATTAAGCTTTTGGAGAAGGATTTTGAAAAGTAAACATCACGCTAAGTCTATAACGAACTTACGACTCCATAATTACTTTGAATATTTTTAAACTCCGATCTAAGTTATAACTTTTATGGAATATTTACTGATAAAAGAAAACTTTTCTTTTTTATTTTATAACTATTATGGAAGTTAGTTGAAATATATATAACAACCGGTAAAAGTGATGAATTCACGGTTTGAAAGTACACACATTTACCAACTAAATGTAAGTAATGTGATAACCGAGTAAAGCCGTTTTGACGATTCTTTCTAATACAAGAGAATTAGTATTACGAATGTATATAATAGACATTGTTATATTGGGAGTGATTATGATAAATAATTAATTAATTGCATACTGTCTGTCTCTGAAAGTTTGACGTTTCTGCACGACAATGCATACCTATATAAACAGTGCTTATAAACAATTTGATACTCTAATGAATGCACGAGCTGAGAATGTTCGCGTGGTCTCGTATAGTGGAAATTGTTCTGTTGGGTGCATTGTACGGGATAATACCTGCAGTTGCAAATAAAATAACCAATTGTGAAGAATTCGAACTCGGTGCTCGATTCAACCCATACGAAATTATGGACTCCATGTGGAAAATATTTTACTCCTGGGCTAATACAACTGAAATCACTCCCATAATATTTTCCTTGCCAGCAAAAAATGTAAGTAAACGTGTTATTTATCGTTATTTAACATTGAAATATTGTGGTATATTTATTAACTAGAAAAAGAAACGAAAGAAAGTTTAAATGAAAAGGTCTGTGTAATCTAACTCTGTTACTTAATTGTAAAAGGAAAAGTACCGGTTCGATTTTGATAAAATTTTAATGGAACTACGTCGGTTCATTAAGCTGTCGAATAAAAAAAAATTGAATATCGATTAACAATTGGCGGAAATATTGGTGAACATACATAAAAAAAAGAATAACATCGCCGTCGAATATATTGTATATCGTCCTCCTTTTTGAATTTGAAGTTAGTTAAAAAGGCATATATTCAAGTTTGAATATTAGTTATAAGGTTTATTTCTTTTTGCAATATTCTACCTCTACGGATTCGTTAAATTATTGAAATATTTAAATCGATAAAATTTAATTTCTTTTCACTGTCTAGTTTCTACCTCGTAAGAACTACCTAATAAGTATTAAGACAAACTTTTTACTGAAAAAATAAAATAAAATACTCGTATTACTGGCTGTTATTTTTTTATCGATTGTGATTCCGAAATTTATTTGTTTATATTTTCTCATAATCGAGGGAAAGAAACAATTACGTGCAACTGTCATTTCGCTATTTAAAGCGGGAAAAAAACCGGTGCAGATTTTCCGCGAGCGGAAAAGTTTTCCTATAAGCCATAACTTCGTCTATTACACAATACAGAGGTACAAGAAGACAAGTTCTCTGCAAGATCGCCAAAGGAGTGGCCACGCTCTGTTAGTACGCCTGCGAACATCTAAATCATCCGAAAGCGACATTACCAAAATCCATATCGCACTCAGAAGAAACTCGCTCTGCAGACTAATATTTCGCGCGTTTCAATAAACAGAATTCTTAAATATGATCTTAGGGTAGAGGCTTATAGCCGTTGAAAAGTGCACTTTTTAAATGACCGTCTTTGTAAGTTGTCAATTGCTGCTGAGGAGACATGATACCAGGAAGATACTTTTCACCGACGAGAAAATTTTAACTGTCGAAGAAAAGTTCACCCGACAAAACAATAAAGTGTGCACTAAAAGTAGCAAGGATGTCCCAGTATCTGCACGGAACGTCCACTCCATTTCTGCCAACAAGGCGTCAAGGTGAAAGTCAAGAATTATCAGGTGACATTTAAGAGCCCGTGGTGAAACCCCTGTCTGATACGTTATTCCACAATAAGGATTGGGTATTTCAGCAAGACTCAGCGTCATCCGATAAGGCAAAAAGAACCCAAGCTTGGTTAAGGGAGAATGTGCCGGCCTTCATCGCAACGGACGAGCGGCCTTCCTCCAGCCCCGAACTCAACCCGCTGGATTATTCTATATAGACTGAATTAGAACTCGGGGCCTGCCGAAAGTCCCACCCAAACTTGGAGTCACTAAAGCGAACCCTTGTTTAAAAAGCTAAACGAATTTCGCTAGAATAGATTCGTGCCGCCATTGATGGCTGTCCAAATCGTCTAAGGGTAATTAATAAAAACAATTGTCATTATTGGTCATTTTGAATAAAATATTTATTTTATTGTTGATTATTGATTATCTATTTAATAGTTACTGAAAATTTTAGAAATATAAGTATGCGACTTTTATTTCGTCTCAAAACTTATATAATAATATTTCTATTATACTAATGTATCTTAAGCATCAGCCATTCACAACGTTTTAAATTAATAACACGAATGAAAAAATCATTAAGGTTAAGCGGAGCTTATAAAATTATAAAAGTTTAATTAAATTACTTATCAATTCTAATGTGTATAACTGAACTAAAAGATATTATTAAGAGATAAAAAAAAATCCCGTGGGAGAGCCACGCTTCGGCATGAATAGGCCAGCTCGCTGGAGTGATAGATACCACGGCCTCACAGAAAACCGACGTGAAGGAACGCTTGCGTTGTGTTTCGTCGTTTGAGTGAGGGTACCCGAGGCCCAACCCCTCCCTATTCCCTTCTCTCTACCCCCTCAACCCTTCCCTCCCTATGATCATATTCGTCCCTCAAAAGCCGGCAGCGCGCTTGTAGCCCCGTTGGTGTTGCAGGTGTCCATGGGCGACGGTAATCACTTACCATCAGGTGACCCGCCTGCTCGTCTCATCCCATAAAAAAAACATTGGGTGCCTTTTTTGTAATAATAAACATGTTTATTATACCTACGCCACGAAGAGTAAAGTATATATATATCTATGTAGGAAAACTAGTTTAAAGAGTATTAGAATTAATAATATAGTAGGCAGAAGTGATGTGATTTTCTATGATACAAAAAAGAACATATAAATATTTTAACTGACTTCAAAACCAAAGAGTAGAAGATGGTTCTAAGTTCGACTTATGTATTTTAATTTAAAACTATATGACCCGGTATACTTCGTATCACCGTTTAAATCTTTCTTCCTAAGGTCAGTACACCAAAACGCAATTAAATTGGCTCTAACCCAGCAACTACATTGTCATCTAAATTGTACCATTAAAATTTATATAAAAAAAAACATCGCCGGGTTTTGAGCCGTGACTAAGTGTTAGTCAAGAAAATCGGGTTCATTGATTTCCTATGTATGTTATGTTGTGTACATTTATAAATGCTTTATGTGAAATTTCTATTAAAATCGGGCAGAGATTTTATATAGGTTATTAATATGTATTAACTGCCCGTTTTTTGTAGGATATTTTTTACTTGTTTAAGCTTTATTAAACATGGGTTTATTTTCGTAAAATATTTTTTTTCATTAACATTTAAAAATTAATTTTCACTACATATTCAAATTTGTTTCAGAGGGTTAATAGACTGAAAATATTAGTGGAAACAGTAGATCCTACATTGGATTTGGAGTGGCATAAGATTACTCTTATAATGCAGCCCCGTAAAGGTCTTACTGTGTTATTCCTTTATGCGACTACCCCCGGAGCGTTTCGAGCTGTCGTCATATTAGAACGCTATACAAAAGGTTTGATACACACACCGTACACATACATAGTAAAGCTTTTATTATAAAGAGGCTTATCAAAAAATAGAGGCTACGTGAGTGACGAAGGGTGAAGGTTTACTAGCGTTTTACAAGAAGCATCAGAACGCATATTACTTATAACAAACGTTTAATTAATATTAGGGGTCAAAGTATGAAATTGCCGTTTTATTGTAATAGGTTCCTTGAATTTACGTAGAATCTTCATGATTTAAGGTTAGAAATTTTTTCACATTGTTTCTATGATGCTTTTCTTTTAAAAAAAATATGAAATATTTGAATATCAACTTTGAATTATTTTTGTTATTCAACTTAGACAAGAAAGGTGCATACTACGAAAATTCTAGTGATTTTTGAATACGAGTTCTGACGCGGAAGGAACGCGCCAGAAATACCCCGCAATATCAATGTTGCGTTTGGAGAGCGGTCTGCTAATGAACTGCACCGTACTATTTAGGTTTAAACGCTTTCGTGATGAAAACTTCGATTTCGAAAATATACAATTTTGATTTTCGGTACAAATCGACAATTTCATACTTTAACTCCTATTATTAGGGTCATCTAAAACAAATCGAAATAAAAATAATTGTAAAAAAAAAAACAAAACAAAATTTAAAACAAGGATCTATAATTAAAGTATTCTTGAAATTATAATGTTATACCTATTGCAATTCTTATTTCTAAACAAATTTATTATGTCCTGTGAATATCGATAGATAGACAATAATAAGACACATTAGAGTCGAGAGCTGGCAAGAACAATTTCAATATAATCGCTAGATATTGTAAAAAATTTGATTAAATAAATAATAATGTCTCTTTCAATGCTCTAATTTGCTTCTGTTTCGTTGTTTAAGCCAAATCTGAGATAATGAGATAAATTATTATTATTATCCACTAATTACTCGTATATAACTATTACAGTTTCTAAACTCCAGAAATACTGATTCGATCTTAAAATTTTTGTCACCTGCAGGAAGCTACTTCATACAAGGATATAATAGACTATTAGTTATGCGAACAAATCGCGGGAAAACAGCCAGTAAACTGATAAATTCATTATTAAATAAAATATAAAGCTCCGTGAAAAGTAAAACACATCTTTCACCGTCCACAAGCATATTGTGTAACAAACGATATATTATCAGTGAGAGCTTACAAATTACTGGCAAGACATTTTTCTACATTTTTATCACAAGCAGGTATAAATAGGAGCAAGCAGGCCTAAATGCGCAGTCGCTTTTCCCAACATCATTTCCGCACCTAACTTTCACAGTCTGACTTACAATAAACAGGTTTCATTTCAAGCAACTTTTTTACACCGCTTGCTAATGACTGTAACAATTTCAGTCGTTACTTTCCCCATTTAATATTACAATTTATTTCAAAAGCTTTATCACACGTAACTTCAAATATGCTTGAGGTAGGAATGATAGTTAAGAGTGGGTTTTATGAAAACAAAAATGTTTCGAAATATGTATTTCACCGTTTGACGTTAGAATCGCCGTATTTCCGTAATCGACTGCTCTCATCATTGAGCTACCCAGTACCTAACAGGACTGAGGAATTTACAAGCACTTACTTTTTCGCTATTACAAAGCGTATTTTCATCAATGTTTAAGCAATCCACCCAACTAACAGAAAGAAATATTTTTACAAATATTTAAACTATCGATAAAGATGAAAATTTGTTCTAATTATATTTGATCAATTTTGCATTCACAATGCTATATTGAAAAACATTCTTAATGAAATTGCTTAAAAAATCCACTTTGATGGGACTCGAATCCAGACCTTTCGTAATCCGGGCAACTACTCTAACCACTGAGCTATCCAGGACCTAACAGGACTATTTTCATCAATGTTCAGGCAATTCACCCAAACAGCCGAATGAAATATTTTTACAAATATTTGCTGTTAATAAAATTAATAATTGTGTATCGTATAGTGATCTTTGACAATTAACCAGTTCCCTGGGCTTTGTACAGCCGCACTGTAGAACTACTGAACGGATTTTGATGAAATTTGGTATACAGATAGGGTATTAGTATACTCAATTTTTGCTCTGTGATCAATTTTCCCTCTGATGAAACAGCACATACCTCATTGAGACATTGTTCGATGCTCTTCATCCAGTGTTGGATTTCAGGCGTCGAAACTATTTCTGGTGGATCCTCTTCCTGTTGCATCTCCTGTATGGGAGTGGGTGGAGGATTGCAGTGCGTTTAAGCACTCCGGTTAAACAGGTTAACAACACGTCCGATTTGTGATCGGACGTGTTGTTAGCCTATTCATTCATAAATAGATTGCACGGAATAAAACTATATTTCGGGTCTTTTAAATGATATATTGAATAAATATTCGTTTTAGAAATGCTGTTCAAAATAACTATACCACACAGATGAAGTCGCTGGCAAAAGCTAGTTATAATATATTTGAACCTAATAATTAGAGTTTTTTAAGTATCAGCCCGTGTAACACGTATAAAAGTTTTTTATTCCCTCACTACTGTCTAATATATATTATGATGATGGAAAGTAAATATTAATCCTGTCCCTAACCGACAACACGACACGAATAAAGCTTCATGAGCAGGGAAAACATTAGATAGGGTGTTATTATCTTTATACAAAAGCTTACAATATTATTTAATTCGTCAATCTTAAATATTACCCCTATATTTTTTATAAGTATATATAGTTAAAACCCCTACTGTTAGCGACTCGAGTATTTCAATGTATTTAAAAAAAAAATATAGCATAGAGGGTTAATAGCACGAGTTCGAATGACGTCTCAGGTTTTTTTTTTGTTTTCTAGTTGTCAATTTGTATACTATTTTTCAAAGTCAATACATTTTTCCCTTCAAAAAACTACGTTTTACTACATTTTCTTTGTTATTCGGGACTATATTTAATGCGAGACCTGCGTCGGCTACACCTGCCTTAAATTATAGTTAAAATTAGGTTATATTAAGGAATATTTTTATGTCAAACATTTATTTTTAAGGCAGAATAATTGCCTCTATCAGACTTAGAAAAGATATGCGAGACGATGCTATTATTCAATATAAACAAAAGATTCACAAATATCACAACAGGAAAAGCAAAAGCGTCAATTACATATAGCCCATGCCGTGTGAAGCACATTTGCTCGGCGCTCACTCTCCAAATATTATGAAACCGAACCGCGCGAAGAAGCGGGCAAGCTCGCAATTTAATTTCGAACTAGCTGTTCCCCCGCGAGTACACCTGCGTAAATTATAGCCTATATTACCCACGTGTGATGTAGTTTCCCGTAGTTGTTAATTTTTTTAAATAGGTCCTATTTAATAGGACCTTATTCAATGCAAACAAAAAACGATCAAAACTTTCCTCTTTTTAATATCACTATAGATATAGATAATCAGTTTTTATTGTTTCAGTGCGTCCAAATCCTTTGCCGTTGATTAAGTTAGCTGATGTACGCCTGAAATTGGTAGACCGTTATATAGGCATGATGTGTTGTGAAGATCTTACTGCGTACGCCCTTGCGAGGATCGACGAGATACCGACCACGGAGGAAGATTGTTTGTCTGCTGCTGCCAAGTTTAATATTGACTTACCCGATGGTCATTCTTACTTGTATGTACACAAATTAGCCGATGAGCTCTAAAATAAAAATGAAATAATTATAATATTATGAAACTGTACTTTTTTACTATATTGCTTAAAAAAACCTTCTAACATTACTTTTATAAAAAAATCCTATAGCATTATTGGCTTAAGATATTTAAAACTCAAGCGATCCTTATAAACAATACTAATGAAACAGTTTTAAATCGGAAAAGAAAGAATTCATTTTACTGCACTTTTTCTACTTTAAATATTTATTTAACCATCTGGATCTTTATTAAATTTTCTGTGATGTTCCAAGATAAAAAAGACGTTGGATTATATTCCTTTTGTTTCGATTAACTTGATTAAACAATATGCCGGTAATGAACTTCACTATTTCCATTTACAGCTTCATTTCAACGTCAGTAGAATGCATTTTATACCTGTCTATAAAATAAATTACAATATTTTATTTGATTAAATATACTGTATAGTAAAGAAAAATAATGCAGCTCAGTTTTATTTAATACTAGCTGCTTTTCTCCAACTTACCCGCCTTATAAAATTGGGTCATTATAAAAGGCCTCTAGAAGTATCATTTGTTTTTTATGATTTTATTTTGTTGTTCTTATTACAATATTAAAAAAAAGGGATA
Organism: Diatraea saccharalis; assembly: GCA_918026875.4. Classification (NCBI taxonomy): domain Eukaryota; kingdom Metazoa; phylum Arthropoda; class Insecta; order Lepidoptera; family Crambidae; genus Diatraea; species Diatraea saccharalis. Next base: position 10,841,490 of record OU893343.1, read on the forward strand.
ATTAAAATCTCTCGAATTAACATACTGATAATAGTAATAATTGATATTAAACATCACTAGTGGCCTCCAGCGACTTCGTCCGCGTTTTCCATTATTTCTTCGCTCCTAATAGTGGCAACGTGATATTATATAGCCTAAAGCCTTCCTCGATAAATGATCTATTCAACACAAAAAGAATTTTTCAATTCGAACCAGTAGTTCCTGAGATTAGCGCGTTCATACAAACAAATTCTTCAGCTTTATAATATTAGTATAGATGTGTTCATAAGTTTTGAGACAAACTTTTTACTGAAAGAATAAAATTAATGTTACTGGCTGTAATTTTTTTACTGATTTTGAATTTGGAAAGCTAACTTTTAGTTAATTTTTTATCGAAAATTAATTTGTTTATATTGTCTCGTGATGGAGGGAACGAACAAATTAATTATTAAATAGCGAAATGTGCAACTGTCATTTCGCTATTTAAGGCGGGAAAAAAACCGATGCAGATATTTCGCGAGCCGAAAAGTTTTCCTGTAAGCCGTGACTTCGTCTATTACAAAATACAGCGGTACAAAGTGACAAGTTCCCTGCAAGATCCCAGTGGTCGGCCTCGCCCTATCCTCCTGATTGCTCTCGTACTACTCATAGAATGTTAATAAAAAAAATATTCAGCTACTTTTCATTTCTTTCATTTCTTTAATTGCGAAAATAATACGTAGTAATATATATTATTTGTATCTTTTTAGAGATTTATTGACTATGCATTTCTGACGATTGAATAACCTATAAGCGACAGCCTTACATGTTTAGGCTATTATCTCTCGCTCGGATCTCGAGTGCACCTACTTATATATTTGTACTGTGCCTTCTGTAATCTAATAATCTATGACTACCTATTGTCATATCTCATTTATTTAATTTGGATATCGGTTAGTCGGTAACAGTTCCCAGAAAAGTTATCTAGTAGGAAAAAGCTTTCGGAAATTTTAAAATTGAGAGATTTCTAAGACAGAGGATAATGATGAAAGCAATGAAAGAGAGAGTGGCCAAAATGAGGTTGACGAACTATTGCCGCAGCATAAAAACCGAAGGTCACTATAGTTTTTATGCTGCACCTTCGGTTTTTATGCTGCCTTTACCTTTAATAACCACTATAGTGCCTTTACCTTTAATAACAGCAAAGAAGAAGACAGCAAAAAGCATGTTAAAATGACTTAGTATTTTTTATATAATTTTATTTTGATTATAAGTACAAATCAATAATGGAGGTATAACTATAACATTGATTTATATTAGCATCATACATAGATAATTTTATACCAATTGAAGTTGTTGCCACGAATTAGGCTTTTATATTATTTTGTTAAAGTCAATGAGACAAACTTTTAAATAAGTATTTAAAATAATAAATATGTTATCGTAAGTCCAAAATAGTTTCAGTATTTTATTAAATATGAATATATGGTTTTTAATATATAAAAGGCAATCTCCTAAGTTAGGTATAGGACATTTTTTTAAATATTTTTGACACTATATAAGGTTCTATAATAGTAATATATCTAAATTACATGGCGAAATTGAAAAAAAAACCTCATACAGTCAGGAGGCTATGAGAACGCCTGCGAACATCAAAATCATCCGAGAGTGACTTCGCCAAATTCCATGTCGCACTCAAAAGAAACTCGCTATGCAGAAAAATATTTCGCGCGTTTCAGTGAACAGAATACTGAAATATGATCTTAAGGTAAACGCCTATAGCTGTAGAAAAGTTCACATTTTAAACGGTCGTCTTCGTAAGTTATGACGCGAACGTTGTCCATTGCTGCTGAGAATACATGATGCCAGGAAGATACTCTTCACCGACAAGAAATTTTTGACTGTCGAAGAAAAGTTCAACTGACAAAACAATAAAGTGTATGCTAAAAGTAGCAAAGTTGTCCCAGCTTTTTCACGGAATATCTCGCGCACTCATCATCCGGCTAATGTGATGGTATTGTAGGGAGTTTCATATGAAGGTGTCACTTCACTCCATTTCTCCATGTCAACAGAGTGACATTTTAAAGTCCGTGATGAAACCCCTATCTGATACGTACATAAGTTCATATTTCACAATAAGGATTGGGTTTTTCAGCTATCCCATAAGGCGAAAAGAACCCAAGCTAGTTGAGGGAGAATGTGCCAGCCTTCATTGCCGCGGACGAGTGGCGTCAGCGTGGTCGGGAGAAATGATACTATATTTCAGGTTGTAGATCTCCTAATTAACTAAACAATATTCGTCTTATATACTACTTAAATCTAAGAGGGGAATATTAGGGTACGTGATATGTAACTGCTAAGGAAGCACATTTATCGAACGTGAATTATTTGCATATTAGTGCATTCCATCGAGATCACGTTTATAACTTGATTCTTAATATTCACATACTACACCTCCCCTGAAAAGGTTAGGTGTCCCTCCCCTGAAAAGATCCTTCTTAGTTTAAAACTACTATTACACAACTTTTCACGTATCACTATAATTAAGAAACTTAACAGGAACACACATTTAATATTTATATAAACTTCAATTAATATAAAAAAATCATTCAGCTCACTTCATAAAAAATCTATAGCAAAATACATTAAACTACCATATACTTGTATAACATAACTCGGATAATTCTCCTATCGTTGCGTCTTGGCGCGCCTCCATTATTAAAGAATCCCGATTTTATAAATAACAATTTCAACAAAAAAAGAAATTCTTATCATTAGATAAACAATAACAAACTATGAAAGAACATTGACTTTTGAAAATTAACAATTAAATTAACATTTATGCGCGTACACAATTATTATGCTGACTTTGGAATTAAATCATGTTCACTACCGCGACCTTGCTGACATATGAAAATATTACATAACTTATAGATTATCGATTTTAGTAATGTTTAACTTTATATAAACATATTTTTTGACATTTAATTACCAATTACCATTACAATTTTTAATGAATCAAATAAACCCAAATCACATACTATCAAAATCATTAATTAATCAAATATTAAACTATCTATTTCTAAGTAATGCCTATTGCATTTCTATCGTATCTTTCATCTACAAACATTTGTTCGAAATAATTCCCTTTTATGTCTATATTTTTACCTTCCGGGAATTCAACAAAGTCATCCGAATTATTTTCGGTTTTATTTATTATACTTTCATTATAACTTCCTTCACATTTACTGTTATAATAATTTCTATTAATTATTTCTTTCGGACATTTCACTATTAAGTTTGGTAGGACCACTTTATACTTATTTATTAGATTCTGCAAATTCGCAAACCATTTCTCATCAATAATCAAGCCTTTAACATTTATATCTCGACAAAATACCTCAAAATCTTTAATAAATCTTTTCCCTTCGAAAAGCGACGAGGTTTTAATAAACATGGCTGATTTTATTGGCACATAAACACATAGTCCTTTTCTAGAAAAAATACATTTTTTATCCTTAATGTCCTTATCAAATACATCCTTGATGCATATATCTACATAATAATTCGTTTTTTCATTAAACTTGTTCTACAGGCGCACATTTCTTGCCTACTTTAAAATTCTCGATTTTACTTTTATTTTTAATTGGTTTTTTCTTAATATCCTCCAAAGAAAAAATATTTCTATTTGCTATATCAAAATAGTTCTCATCTATATGAAAAATCTCTTCATCTAACTTTAAGTTTAAACTTCTATCACTCTTGATCAAATTATCTAAATCTGTAAAAGACTTGCATGAAGAGCTGCTCTCTTCAGCTACATAGCGAGTTTCCTTATCATGTGATACTCTAAAATCTAAATCTGACCTAGTTAGCTTTCTCGAATCATTTAAATGATTCATAACTTTATTATTCTTTATATCTTGAGAATTATTACTCAATTTAAACACATTATTATGATTATACCAATTATTTTGGCTACTATATAAAATACAATTCTCATCTAACGCTGCTTGTATAGCATCTTTTAAATATTTAAAATTTCTAGCAATCAATATTAAACTAATACGACTATTATTCAGTCCGGCTGAAAAACATCTAATAGCTAACTTTTCATTTATAGGATGCAGTATTTTATATTTCGTTTTATCATTTTCCGACTGTGCTAACGTTAACTCGTATAATAATTTATCTATCTCTGAACCATACGCTTTAATAGACCTAGTTCCTTGCCTACAATTAATTAATTTTATTTGAATATTGGTTGGACACTTTTTCGGCAGAAGACATCTTTTCATGTCCGTAATCAAACTATCAACGTTATCATAATTCGACTTTAAATAAAACTTTTCTACTGATGACAATCTAGTTTTCAGGACAAAATTTATCAAAAATTGTTGCGAATTTTCATCAATAACACTACTATAGTACTCAATATTATCTATCAAAGATAGTGTAACTTCTTCTTGTCCCGAAATTATAGGTAATAATTCTACAGCCGTAAGCAAGTCAAACTGCTCCATTATTTAAAAATTTACACTTCTACAAACTTACACATTACGTAGCATTTATATAATAATTATTAAAGTTACGATACGAAATACTTACATTTTTACCATTGAGATATAATATAATATACGAAAATTATCAATTGCTCTTCAGACACCATAAACACTTCCTATTTTCCTTCTTCTATATCCAAGCTTCACATTTTGGCTTGTTACAGTCTTGAGTATCAGATTCTTCTTACATATTTTTTCTTCGGTTATCCGCCATTTCTTCTTCGTTATCATTTAATTACTTTTTGTATTGCAACCATAGCAGTTTCTTCAATGACTTCTTTTAAAAATTTCTTGCATCTTCTCTTATATCCAATTGATAACAGTTAATTTAATTTCTCGGAGTAATAATCACTTGCTGTCTATCCCATTATAAATATGTAGGAAAATAACTTACAGCTTGACCTCCGTCCCATGTCACAACACACACCACTACTTTGTAGACTCGGACCATCGTGGTCACGGTCGCCATGAAATAGCGCCAGCGTGGTCGGGAGAAATGATACTATGTTTCAGGTTGTAGATCTCTCAATTAACTAAACAATATTCGTCTTATATACTACTTAAATCTAAGAGGGGATATTAGGGTACGTGATATGTAACTGCTAAGGAAGCACATTTATCGAACGTGAATTATTTGCATATTAGTGCTGGCCCTCCTCCAGCTCCGACCCCAACCCGCTGGATTATTCTTTATGGACTGAATTAGAGCTTAGGCCTGCCAAAAGTCCCACCCAAACTTGGAGTCACTGAAGTGTATGCTAAAACGCTTTGCTTCTCGAACAAGGGTTCACCCTTGGCCGAGAAGCAAAGCGAATTCCACTAGAAAAGATTTGTGCCGCCATTGATGACTGCCCATATCGTCTAAAGGCCTGTATTAAAAACAAGGGCAGTCGTTTTGAATAAAATATACATTTTATTGTTGATTATTATCTATTGAATGGTTACTGAAAAATTTATAAACATGAATTAATTTTTAAAATAGTTACGCAAGTTATATTTCGTCTCAAAACTTATGAACACGCGAGGTATTTGTGCAACAAATGCATTTGATTCACATTTATCTGAATACTACCTATATATTGATTTGTTATATTAATTGAATATTTAAGTAGGACACCTCATTTTGATTGATAGATGTCAAAAATGGCTTCTTGTAATGATCCAACTGTAATCTATGTCTTCCGCGTACGATATAGCTTCAAATACGATACGATATTTTAAAATTGGTTTCGTAGTTTCGGAGAGTGATTTTAATTCAAACTAAACAATACTTTTTTTTAATCCTTTTTAGCTACCTTTTAATAAATAAAAATTACTTAGAGGTGTGATTTTTTGGACTCATTTCTTGATTTTTTCTAACTTATTCTTACCTAAATTCGCGAAGCAGTTCTCACGATCATCCTTTTCATCACGTCTTATCTATTACTAGGATAGGCAAAGTGTTAAAGGTAAACGATACGAGTCGCTATCATATATCAAACCATACATCTCAGTGCGTGAAATACTAACATTTTAATTATATTGCATTTTGCACTAAATTGATCAAGTCATTGATCAGTCTTTAATGAAAAATGCTTAAAAAAATACTAGACATAGGCATTGATGAAAATATACTCACTAGCAAAAGCAATTACTTCTTCAAGAAATCGTGGATCTCAGGGTACGTGAAACTAGTGATATTTTTGAAACATTTTGTTGTTATAAAACATCCAACAAATTGCAATACTTCTCAGAAACAAAGCAGAGTTCTATAGGTACCGATACATGTCGTTTTCCTTCAACGCTTACATAATACTTTGGATAATTGTCGGTTTTTCGCCCGCCCTAGGAATAGACTATACTAAAAATATATATGAAATCCTTATTGTATTATTAATATAGCTGATTTGAACATCAATCAGAAGTTATAAATTTAAGCAAAAATAACCTTAATCGATAAGTACGTACACATATAATATATATTTCCATTTCCTGGGCGGCAGGGGAAGGCCACGGGCGGACGAACGGCCCGTGATGTTTTTAGTGAATAATGTGCGGCTCGGGACGCGGCTCGTCCCAACTAACAATAAATCAATTATCAGTACGCAATGATTCATCGTTACACGCAGATTACAATATTTGCTACCCCGGAAAGATGGGTAACTGATACCTTAATGTTATCATTGTTCTCGTTCGAATATCGCTGTTTAATGGTAATAATATACTTTAAAATTATATAGATAACAGGGAAAATTTTAGTAATGTGACAGAAAATCTATTTATTATTAATTTGCTTATAAACAACATCTGGAATAATATATAGATGCTAATATTATAACGAAGTAAAAATCTAAACTTTGTAGGGGTAATCTTCAGAAATATGTACTGATCGGATCATAGCAATTCTTTCACCTACAAGAAGCTACAGCATATGAATAAGAATCCTTAATTTGCAAGAATGTGGTATAAAAATGGTATCTTAATTTTATTATTAGGACAGAACACATTCACACCGTTTGGGCGTGCAAATTATAAAATTGTTATCAGCCAATAGTAATTAAATTAAATTTTATAATAATAATGTCACAATCAAATTGAAAAGTCATAATTAAATATTTAGTTCAAAATACCAAAATTATGAATGACCGAAAGACTGAAATTATGAATGACATATAAAGAAAGAAAGAAAGAACCATTCAGTGACCATACAAGAAAAACAAAGACAAAAAGGATATATTACTATATGACAATAAAAAGGCAACTACTTAGCATGTGTCGGAATGTCTTAGACAGACATATGAGGGTGACAGATTATTTTCTTTAAATATCTACCTTAAAAAAATAAAATGATCAAGTCCTATAATTGTGAATAAATTGCCTCATTAAAACTACAGAACCAAACATGAATTACAAATGCGCGTTTTCAAGTCGGTTTACGTGACGCAATCAACACGCCATTAAATGTAATTTTATTGCGCTCCTGAAATGCAATTTTAAATTCAGAACCAGTTTAACCCGTCGTATCCTACAAAGGGTTCTTTGTACATTAGTCAAGACATAATTAACTTATAATTTTACTAACTGACCAATTTGTATATGAAATCAAAGTCGTAATTATTACATCTACTTACATTATAACGTTATGTTATTTAAATATATTTCTCTTTTCAAATATTTCTCTCATAAAATAAGTTATAATAAGTTTCATTTTCTTCTTATAGTCTGTGGAAAGTTTCAACATAATATTGGTTGGCGTATTTACTATTCCGTAGGAGAATTTGAGATAACGCTCGTAATAAAACAATCTGACAGGCTGTAAAATAAACAAGCAGTAAGTCAGTGATCTGCATTCAATAAGACATCGTTCTCGAGTGCCCCGGGGCTCCTCATATCCACTAGAACAAATTTATATTCCTCCAAAGCACACTAGACGTCAACAAATAAGGTTATTTTTCAATAGAAGAGGTTTTATACATTCTTTTATAGATAGAAGAGAAAGGCCGGCTCGAGAGAGCACCTATTACTTGCTTTTACTCCCATAACACTATTCATTTCAATAGTATATAGCTACGTTAGCTTGTTGATTCATTTAAAAATTGGTGAATTTCCCCTAGGATTACTGCGAAGGTTTTATTAAAATAAACGAGGGAGGATCTTAAACTAATAACAAGAGATGCGTAGTATAATAATGAGTCAGGCCCTTACCTCCCCGCTGTGCACCTGTTTGATTACACGATATTCTCATAGTCTTTTAAGAGAGTAATATTAGAAGTAAGAAACGATCTAATATCGTTTTATGTAAATGAGATACTTAACAGCTTAATGATGGCAATAAAGAATTTTAAGACAGATTTATGTTAAATTTATATAGACTATTTATAACGTTTTAAAATGTACAACAAAATGTTCACACCCTGATATTATAACACTGTGTAACTAATAAGTAAAATATTTTTCCTTTACTTTATTTACTTACCAATGTTGTAATTTACAAGCGTACGACATCATAAAAAGAAAATAATACAGGACAATATATTGGAAATGAAGCTGGATGCTATAATGTAAACCTTCGTAAAAACAGGTTTCATGGTAAAGCCATCGGGTCAGGAGTCCGACACGAAAATATGAGTCAGATAACAGTGTGCCCCTCACGTCTTTCCATTTACAGTATTCCGAAGGAATTCCTATTAGTGAGGGGTTCTTTTCTGTCTGACGGAACCGTAAAAAGTTCTCTGTTAAATGAATGTTTTCTGAACCCTCCAAAACAAACGTTCAACTTACAATGTTTGAAAAGACTATAAAAACAAACGTACCGTTTATTGTTATTACGGTTCGACGCTGGCTCGGAAAATAATTAACAGTTTAACACCATAGCCGTATATATTTTTTTCACCTTTCTATGTTTCAAGTTACAAATTAAGATTTATTGAGATTTTAACCTACTTCAAAATCGAAAAGGTGGAGGTTATATATTCGATAGTAATGTATTTTTTTGTATATGCGATTATTCCGCGAATGGTTGATTGATTTTCTATTTATTTTAATTAGACAGCTTATGAGCCCGTATTAATTTTATTGAAATCGAATTAGTAGTTTTGATTTTATAACAAAACAAAATATGCTTTTCACCAAAATACAACCAAAGAAGACATGTCGCCACGCCCTATCATTAATGTAGTATCTACAAATATGCAACTTTACAGGAGAGCGGTTTAAAGATGAAAAGTTGAATAAAAACGATATATTAAGGGTTAAGATTACGAAATTAGGCATGGGTGTTTTTTATTCTACGATACATTAAACAAATATAATAGATTAATTTATTTTACTTTATATACGTTACAATGTCACGTGAAGCTATTTTACACGGACATATTTTACTATCTTACGCAGGATGTGGTAGATCCAACTTTTTTTGTTGTATAAAATTCTATACTACGTGTCGGATGTGGCACATTTAACATTTTTGCTAGATTAAATTCTGTACAATAATCGGAATTAGGTATGAAGTTTTTGATCGGAAAACTAAGTATATTTTGTTAATTTTCCTAGATACGTTGTTTCTTATACCAAAAAAAATGGAAATAATTTGCTATACAAAATTATAAATTTGAAATCTATTTTATAATAAAATATGAGTGGCAAGTCTTTATATAAAGTTAATAACTTTGTAATATTACCTGTATCATTACATGCACCATTTTCAACAACTGCGTTTTTTGGTAAAATAAGGCTTAAAATCCTTGAGGATCTGCTTCTTTGCGGTCGACCGACATTATATCTTTTGAAATCAGAGTGTATGTAATGTTTCACAACAATTTGGCGCTCCAAAGAACCTACGTGCATTTTTCCCGACATTAACTATGTAACTGGCAGATCGACGCAAGATCGACACATCCACTCGTCGGTTATGTCCGATCAAAATTGACTGTAAGTGAGTACCTTCATTTTTGTACGTACACAAGAGACACTACCGACATTAATAACGTAATTATCTTCGTAATTATAATAAAATCAACAATTATTTTTTTGTGATATTATTCCTTACACCCTTTTATGAGGTTTTATACAAAAAAACAAAAATCGTTAAAATGTAGATCCCACATTAATGAGGCGTGGCGATGTATATACTCGTATATCAGCGAAAAAATAAAAGAGCGTATTTTACATACATTCAAAATCCGTCTATGTTCAATGGATAGGTATATTTTTTATATAAGTAGGTATGTTCACTGATTTCTTCGTGAATAATGAGCTAATTTCTATCAAACTAGCCGTTTTACCGCGTCTTAGCCTACGTAAATTATAACCAGTCTAACGCGTATGATAAAGCTTCCCGTAGGTGTTCTTTTTTAAATCGGTCCAGTACATCCGCAGCCTATTCAACGCAAACAAACAAATTATCAAATCTTTTCTCTTTATAATATTAGAATATTATAAACATAATTGTATTTGCTGTTTATTATATAAATGGTACTGTAAACATTACTTAAATTGTATTTAGTTTAGAATAATACAACAGAAGAATATAAAAATTGTTTGTTTTTGCGTTTGCCACGACTTTTTGCGTTTCTTTTAATGCTATAAAACATTCTGCTTTTCAAAATTTTGAAAAGGAAAGTAAATTTACTGTAAGCACAATATTACTTTTTAAATAAAGAGCGATGCAGAGAATTTCAGTGGGTGTTTAAAAAAGACAGCTATCTTCGCGTTCGCTATATGGATTAGATAGAATCTAATGAGTTTAATAATAAAATCTACCTTGTACTTTACTTAATAACTTACAACTTTATGTATAATTTTAAAGAAGATGATACATATAATATAGAGGTATATTAAAAAAAAATAGATGTTAAACAGATACATAATTTAGGTATCCTTTTTAAAAGAAAATCATTGTATAATATATTTTTAGCATATAATACCTTCATATATATTTATAGCTTAGAGAGGTTAAAATATTGTCCTACATTCCGTTCTAGAAATCGGGGAAAACTTCAATAGATAGTCCTCAACAAACATGGCATTTTCCTTAACTCGAATAACTTAAATTAGCCCTTAATCATAAGAAGCTTGTTATGTGATCTATTTCGTCCAAATATTTACAAATATTAAACAAACAATGTGTATGTATTCAGAATTTCTTTTGTAGAAAAAAGCAGTTGTTTTCCTGTTGATGTTTTCCTTCAATTTCTTCAAAGTATTTCATATCAAATTAGACCGCATTCAACCTAGCGATTTAGTAATAAAAATAGAATAGATAGAGGGTTATAGTCATATAAATATTATGATTTGTTTACATAGAGCAGATCTCTTATTGATCTTTCAAAAGGTACTTTCTGGCGGACTCATCATTTAAGACTTCATTTGGTTTGTTCCGTATATGTTACAAATACTACCTTTGAATTAGCTCTTTTAATACTCGTGGGTGTAGAAGAGAGAACTAAATACTGGTTGAATCGCTGTCTCATTTTATGCCTGTTTGTTGCATGTGCTATTTTTCTATAAAAGTATTTATCTGCTTCAATGGTGGGTTATATCTCATTCTTCCTATTCCACTTGATTCGATTGCATCCATTGGGAAGAGTTATGTTCCAGCAGTGCAAATATTAATAAGTTTATGGAAAATTATATAATATTTTAAAAAATAAAACACGTTTTTAGTAATCTGACAGCATCGTATTGACAGTCTATATTTTATCGTCTAAATTTTCTTTTTTGCATTCATAAAAACAAAGAGGTCGGTTGATAAGAATGACATTATACAACCGCCACATTACCCCCCTACGGAGAAAAGGAAACCAAACAAAAATAAAATAAAATATTATTCTAAGAATTAAGAAAACGAACACGTCTACCGTATCTTGTTACATAACCTGAGGTTGAGTCAGAAGGTAGATTCTTATTTGCCTTTGAAGGATCCGCAAGAGCAAGTGGAGCATGTGTTTCAGTGCAAGGAAAACTTTCCAAATGAGCAGGCTTAACACGATCCAATGATACCTCAATTTGTTTACCATTTACATCAAGTGACGCAGTTTTTTCTTTAAGAGCGATGATGCGGTAAGGTCCAGTATAAGGTGGTACCAGTGAGCGTCGAATAGTATCATCACGCAAAAACACGTGAGTAGCGTTTTTTAGATCTTTGAAAATAAATGGAACTTGTGTAACATGACGAGATGCTGGAATAGGACGAAGTTTGATAATTTTATTTCGTAGCTGAACCACAAAATCAGTCAAATCAACGTTAATATCAAATGAACCCGACCAAAATTCTCCAGGCAATCGAAGAGGTTCACCGTAGAGAAGCTCTGCGGAAGACATTTTCAAATCTTCCTTGAGAGATGTCCGCATACCAAGCAATACCAACGGGAGAGCTCTAAGCCATGAATCACTATGACACATCAAAGCAGCCTTAAGTTGTCGGTGAACTCTCTCAATCATTCCGTTGGCAGAAGGATGATAGCTGGTAGTTCTAATGCGTTTGGAACCGCAGAACACTAGAAGTCGATGAAACAAATCGGACTCGAATTGGCGGCCTTGGTCTGTTGTTATAATCGAGGGTACACCAAATCGAGAAATCCAGCCAAATACAAAAGTTTCTGCAACTTCTAAAGCACTTATACCAGACATGGGCCACACTTCTGCCCATCGCGTGAAACGATCGACTGCAGTGAGGCAATACTGGTAATGACCGACTATTGGAAGTGGACCTATAATATCTAAATGAATGTGTTTAAACCTAGCCGAAGGGCTAGAAAAAATACCAATTGGTGTAGCATTATGTCTAGTAACTTTGCTGCGTTGACAACGAATACAAGATCGAGCCCAAAGCTTACAGTCTTTATTAACACCAGGCCACACAAATCGGTCAGCTACAAGACGAGCTGTAACTCGACTACCGGGGTGGCTAAGATTATGAAGGTCGTCAAAAATCTTTCTGCGAAATTCAGATGTAACATATGGACGCGCTTTATTAGTAGAAGTGTCGCACAATAGAACAACATTCGAACCGGGTACGGTGACTTTCTCAAGTTTCAAACCAGTCTTTTTCGGATTGGCCAAGAAATCTTGAAGCTCATCGTCCTGTAATTGTGCCTGTGCTAAAGCAATAAAATCGTCTTCTAAAGAAATAGCTTCAACTCGAGACATAGTATCTGCCACAATGTTTTCAGCTCCCTTTATATAAACAACATCTGTTGTAAATTGGGAAATGAAAGACAGCTGATTAAGTTGAATAGGTGGTAATTTCTCACGTCTTTGGGAAAAAGCATAGATCAATGGCTTATGATCTGTATAAATAGTAACATGTTGTGCCTCTAATATATGACGGAAGTGCTGAATTGCCTCATAAACAGCTAAAAGCTCCCTGTAATACGCAGGCCAACCAGATTGGCGAGGTGTTAACTTCTTGCTAAAAAACGCCAAAGGTTGCCAACCATTTGAAACCAACTGTTGTAGGCATGCTCCTACATGAGAACTCGATGCATCCGTAAACAGACCTAGAGATTTGTTGGGAATTGGATGCATTAAAAGTGTTGCTTGTGAAAGACTTTCTTTACATTCTACAAAAACACGCTCTAACTCAGGTGTCCAGGGCATAGGTTTGTTACCGGTAAGTTTTGTATCAGTCAAGGCCTTTATTAATGGAGCTTGGGTTTTAGCTGCATGGGGTAGAAACCGACGATAAAAATTTAACATTCCTAAGAACCGTCTAACACCTTGGGCTGTTTTAGGTAAAGGATATTCTTGAAGAACAGTGATACGTTCTGGAGGAGGACGAGTTCCTTGTCTAGATATACGGTAACCAAGAAACGTTACCTCGTCAACCCCAAAAACACACTTTATTGGATTAATTACAACTCCATATTGATCCAGTCTTTGAAAAAGAATACGAAGATGCTGAAGGTGCTGTTCCTGACTTTGGGAATACACCAAAATGTCATCGACATATGGAAAACAAAAATCTAGGCCGAATGTGACTTCATCTATAAATCTTTGAAATGTTTGACCAGCGTTACGTAGACCGAACGTCATAAAGGGAAATTCGAAGAGACCAAATGGAGTAGTAATTGCAGTCTTGCAAATATCATCTTCAAAAGTAGGAATTTGTTGGTAAGCTTTTACCAAATCCAATGTTGAAAATATAGTGCAACCAGCAAGATTATGAGCAAAATCCCCTATATGACGAACGGGATAGCGGTCTGGTACAGTTCGAGCATTCAAAGCACGATAGTCACCACACGGACGCCAGGACAAATCTTTTTTAGGTGCCAAGTGTAAAGGCGAAGACCAAGGACTTTTAGAAGGTCTGGCTGTTCCACATCTTACCATATCTTCGAACTCCTTTTTTGCAATCATAAGTTTTTGAGGGGCAAGACGGCGAGGGCGACAAGAAACGGGTGGTCCGTCAGTTGTTTTTATATAATGCATAGTGTTATGCTTTATTTCCCGTGGAAAACCAGGAGGTCGTATAATAGAAGGAAAATCCAGTAAAAGTCGTTGATACGGTGAATCAGGTAAAACAGTGATAGCTTTTACACTAGACTGCGAACATGAAGCAATAAAGACAGTTGCAGAGAGTCCGGTCTTGCCATCCAATATTTTTTTATTTCTACAGTCTGGAAGTAAATGATAGTAAGCAAGAAAATCAGATCCAATTATTGCAGTACTGACATCCGCAACGACGAAACGCCAATGGAAATCACGCTTTAGACCGAGATCTAACTTTAAATTAATTGTACCAAAAGTTTCAATAATACTACCGTTTGCTGTATTTAATTCATAGTTAGTCGGTAAACATCTGCTCTTCAATAGTTTCCTAGGATAACAACATATATCCGAACCAGTATCAACTAAAAAACGAACGTTAAAATTACGGTCGTTTATAAAAAGGCGGCGAGATGAAGTAAAACAATCAGCTGCCGCCGCTACTGATTGTTTGTCATGTTTTTCTGAGTTCACGAGCAAGGACTAACACATTTTAAAGCCTTGTCTTTAAAAATTTTGTGATATCAACAAACGTGCAAAATTTGTGATTGTGACTAATTGCGCTGACCATGAACCTTCATTAAAGTATCTACCTGATCAGCAATTTGATCAACTCTTTTTGCTAAATTAGATATTGTATTAGAAATTGATAATCCTGACGTTGCGTAAACCGATGGTGCGGAAACGGAGACATCCATTATACGATCAGCTAATTCGGCAATATTATTGAGTGATAAATCAGGTTGAGTTGTTAAAATTTTATCGTTAAAAGATGTACCCGCTAGTGATTTTAAATATCGTAAAAATTGTGATGGTTTTTTATCACCCAATTCTGACTCGCTTAATAACTGATGGAAACGTTGTTCATCAGAGCGACTCAAACGTCGAATAAGTTCCTTTTTTAATATGTCAAACCGTTATTCTAAAGGTGGATTCGTAATTATATCCTCCACTTCAGCTGCTATACGAGAATCGAGTTGCGCAACTATATAACTATATTTTGTATTTTGTTCAGTAATCCCTGATATAGTAAACTGTGCCTCTACCTGAGCAAACCATACAGTAGGTTTATCTGCCCAAAAAGGAGGCAATTTAGCTGAAACCTTACATGTATTGTTCTCGAGAACAGCAGAGGTGGAGGGTAAAGATTGGACAATAGGGTCGTTGTTAAGCCTGCCCTTAAGAGAAACATTCTCACTTAATATAGTTTGCACTTGAGATTGCAATACTTCCACCAGCCGTTGCAATTCTGTCAACTCTACTTCGTTACGCACTGTCATGTTCGTTCGCTTAAAAAATAAAATAAATATTAATAGAACATCTCTATAAACATCTATATACAAAATATAAGGACACGTAGTTTTATCTGTTGTTGTTGACTCGTTGTTTCTCTTCTGATTTCAGAATGCGATAACTATAATAACGTCTCTTTGTTGGTCTTCAGTTTAAAATGTTGTAGACACAGAAACAGCATTAACTTTAGCAACGATGATCATCAATGAACTTGGAAATGGACTTCTTATTAATTCTCACACCCATTTGAAATGTAGTATGTCTTGTTTTGATACATCGAAGCACGCCAATAAGTTGTATGGTTGTAACTTAACGGTATCTTTATATTAAATAATCTGGGGTCGTCAACACGTTTTTAGTAATCTGACAGCATCGTATTTTACAGTACATATTTTATTCGTCTGAATTTTCATTTTTGCATTCATAAAAACAAAGAGGTCGGTTGATAAGAATGACATTATACAACCGCCACAAGTTTATGATGATTATGTAAGTAGATATTTAATATAACATACATTATACTTTTAAAACTAAATATGTTATTTTTATTTATATTTTAAGAAAAGTATATTTATTGTATACATAGTACTATTCCGATAATCCATATTCTTTTAGTAATATTTGCGTCAGGAAAAGGAATGGGATGAGATGTCATAGGATGAATATGGAACAAACCTTTCATCTGGCGCCTTTCATAGGCTAACTCTTGGTTTCTGAATGGAGAATTTAAAGTTAAGAACGTCTCAAACTTAAACAGGCTTTCGTTTCTAATTTTAGTTTTTTTAACGATCAGTTGATAGCAGTTTGACAAAACTAGGACTTTTTGACTTGTGAAAATACTTTGGTAATTAAAAATAATCTGTTGAGAATTTGTATATTCTGAATTCAATAAAAAAAAATTACAGCTTTCGCAAAGGTCGGTCTTCGGATGGGTGACCAAATAATCAATTATATCGAGATCCTCCGTGCGAGTGCGGAGAGTTAGAGTTATAAGGCGTCGTGAAATGGATGTTAATGTCGTATAACGTACATATTTCTTTAATTGCGTCATTGTCAAATTTACTCTCAGAGTCTGTTGTTATTTTCTGGGGTAATCCAAAAATAGAGAAAATTTGTAATAGTGCTTCGGCTATATGAACGCTACTAGATGCACTAAGGGGTATAGCCTGATCTAGTTTTGAACGTTATTTATCACGGTAAGGCCCTCCTTACTCCTTCACAGGAGGAGCATCCCTACGCTTCTCCTGTGGATTAAAGGTCCATAAATAGATGTTGCATAGGTTTTGTTGGGGTCTCAATTAAAGCTAAAGGTGGTTTTAGGGGACTTCTTTCGTATTTTGTTTTTAGACAGATGTCGCATTGGTTTATTAATATTTGAATAGTTATAATATTTGGCCAATGATAATTCCTATGTAAGTGTTTATATGTCTCTTGTATACCTCGATGCACTGTTTTGCTTTGGTGGTTATTCTTAATTAATTCTTGTTATTTGGATTTGATTTGTTAATTTAGAACCTCTATCGTTAAAAATGGAAGTGTAAACCCTTGAAAAACAATAAAATATACGATCTACTATAGTATGTTCTTTTAAAAATATATAATTATTTCGGCCATAGTATTATTAATTGGGATAAAAACATCTTTAATTATTGTTCTGGAATTAGTGGATCTATTTTCGACTCTGTAACTAGGTTTTTTTTTTATAATGCTAGATAGACGAGCACTTGACCACAGATCACCTGATGATAAGTAATACAGTGGTCTAAGATGAAGCATTCTTGCCTAGAAGGAACCGATTCACTCTTGACTTGAAGAGTCCCAGATTGTATTTGTCCGAAACAGAGAGTCCGGTAGCGAATTCCACAGCTTCGCAGTTCACACGATGAATGTAGAGGCGAATCGCTTGGTGCGAGTTTGTGGAATCTCCACAGTTGTACGTCACCGAGCCTGCCATTTAGGGCACGCTCCATGCTCTTGCAGAGTATGGAGGTGACAGATATGGGCCTGTAGTTGGCGGGGTCAGCACGACTGCCCTTTTTGGGCACGGGCTGCATGTAAGCAAGTTTCCACGATTTCGGCACGGTTACTAGAGACAGCCTAAACAGGCGTGTCAGGATGGGAGACAACTCAGGTGCACTGGTCTTTAAGACTATGGCTGGGAGATCATCAGGTCTGCTGGCTTTATTCACGTCAAGATTACGCAGCGTTCTCCGAACCTCCTTCTGGCGAATGCTAGTTTCCTACATTTTCATTCCTACATAGTCGAAGGTTCAGCGCCACCAGCATCAAGACGTGAATTTTCCGCAAACAGAGAGGCAAACAAGTTTGCTTTATCTTCAGTACCATTAGGTTTCAGCAGTTCGCCTCAACCGATTTAGCTAGGAAGCAAAACGCTTTACTCCCCGAAGGATACGAAGTCAGTTTGACCCCTATTTGGCTGATATGGTTGAAGCGAACCCTCAATAACACCTTCTTGCAGGACTTGGCAGCGCTGTTGAATTCTCTTTTCCTCTCACGTATGTCATTTGCCTTACGGTGTCGAGCATCAACCCAGACCAGGTACGCTTCTTGCTTCAACGCTTCTGCGTGGCTACATTCAGGCCCGAACCAAGGTTGAGCTTTGCTGGATATCAGTACATCGGAAAATGGGATGAAATTTTCCATAGCCTATCGAAATACTTCAGTCATAGAGTCCGCGCAGCTTGGCGGATTGTTCGAGGAAAAACATACGGACTGCCAAGGATCAGATGCAAAGAAAGACCGCATCTCATCCCAATCTGGTGACTTGTATCGCCGGATGCCGCCAGGGCCGATATTAGGCTGACTGTAGGCCGACACAGATTTGACCACGCAGTGATCGGACTTATCCAAGGGAGCCGATATCGACACTGAGAATTGGTCTGGATCGATAAAGCTCCCTTACACGTCTCTCTCCCGGCGTGGTGTGTTTTCCGGTATGGGAATAGCCACGTCTCGTGACAGGCATTAAAATCCCCCAAAAATACAAGTTGGGCCATCGGGTAAGTCACTTGGGCAGCATCCGCCGCCTCGACGAGATATTTGTAAAATCTAGTTGCCTCCGCGTCTCCTGTGTGCGAATTGTAGACACAGGCATAGAGTATCTTCTCTTAACTTGAATCCACAAGACCCCAAAGGACTGAGAATCTGGGATCCTCCAGATTACGAAGACGCCGATAGCAAACGTCGTCGCGGATGTAACGGCATACTCAGAACAGAATTTCAAGCGGAAACGCTTGAAATTCTGTTCTATGGAGTATCCGGGGTACAACAAGTACGACGCGTCTGACGGATTTCCTATCTGCGTCTCCGTAAGAAAGAAAAGTGCAGGCTTTACGGTCTCCAGATGGTGATGGACCGGCACGATATTTGAGTGCAGACCTCTTATATTATTGAGGTTCACTTTGAGTGTAAGGAAGTGCATCCGCTGTTGAGCCTTTTTTCCCTTTCTTACTTTCATGATGAGGAGTGATCGGTGTGAGGCTAGAAGTGAAACACTAGCTCCATACTCTCGCCCTGTTGGGTCGCATCAAACACCAACATCGATGGGGAACTGGTCTGGAGACTGCGGGGACGCTTTACTCCCCGAAGGATACGAAGCCAGTTTGGCCCCTATTTGGCTAATATGGTTGAAGCGAACCCTCTGTATCACCTTCTTGCAGGACTTGGCAGCGCTGTTGAATTCTCTTTTCCTCTCACGTATGTCATTTGCCTTACGGTGTCGAGCATCAACCCAGACCAGGTACGCTTCTTCTTCTTGAACTGGTCTGGAGACTGCGGGGACGCCCGAATCCCCGGGGGTTGTCCATCAGGCCCTTACATCCGGTCGCCAACCGGCGTGATGGCACACTCAAGGATTTTTCGCTAGTTGACGGGGCTTTACTATTTTAAAATCATATTCAGCGAGTTTTACTTTCCATTTAGTCAGGGACATAAGCCACATCAACAGGTTAAGGTCGGTGTTGTTGTGACGTAGACGCAATTTTGACGTCATCTAAGTGAGTAAATACGCTATCGACGCCTCTAAGAATATGGTCCATTAAGCGTTGGAAAGTTCTTGGCGCATTTTTAAAACCGAAGGGATTCTTAAAAATTCTAGTATGTCCTGAATGTTTGGTAAAGGGTACTCGTCTTTTACTATTCTGTTATTAAGACGTCTATAATACGCCTCCATTTTACTTTCCCTGAAGTGTCTACTTTCATTGGAACAATGTGAACAGGGCAAGACCATGATGATAGTATATTCCCTGATTATGCCTTGCTTTAAAAGATTATCTACTTTATTTTGGATTTGTTTTCTTTGTAGTGGGGCTTGTCTATAACTTTTATATTTATAATAGTAATGGAAGTAAGTCCGCGTGCTATGTATACTACTACTAGCAAACTATCAATGCAATTTGAGCTTCGATAATAACTAGATTTAGTATGATACTGATAGTACCTATAAATAATATTATATATGGCTATTTTCTACTTTCTAGTAACGCGAAATCGAGCAAAAGATACTGGGATAACAATAAGTATTCACCCAAATATTCTCTGCATCGCCAGCCGGGTCTCGTAGAATGTAGCGGAACTTCTAATTATCCAAAACTCCCGTAGGAACACGGTGATCGCCGCCGTACGTAAGTTCTTAATAAGGGATTCGCGAAATTAACAATGAAAACCTCTTTTCACTCTTAACGAAGAGTTTTTTCGTAACCCTACCGACTGCGCCAGTTAAGATTACGACGGCAGTTGTTTTATAAAAAAATTGTTTATTTATTTTAATTACAACTTTATTATCTGAATATTAATAGTTATATAGGAAAATACGAGGGTCAAACTGAAAGTTCTTAGAACTGGCCACTTATAAACAATATAATAAAAAAATAATTCTAAAATTTGAAAATATAACTCTTTGCCAATATTACTGAGTATATATTTCATTCATTTGTCATTTGTTTTACGATTTGGCGGCAAATTGAAAATTGTCTGTGTCACGTCATCATGAATTTAACACGAGAAAATTTTCGTGCAATGATTTTTTATGACTTTCGATGTCATTTAAGTCAACAAGAAAGTTATGATAGACTACGATTGGCCTTTCACGATGAAGCCCCATCTCGTGCGACTGTTTACAACTGGTTTAATGAGTTTAAACGTGGGTCGCACTAATCTCACTGATGATTTACGTGAGGGACGGCCTTCTACGGCGACGACTGAAGATAACATCTGTGTTGTGCGGCGTATGATAGAGACTGACAAAAGAGTGACCTATCAACAGATTCGGACAAGCTTAGGCATCGGTATGAGTCAAGTGCACAAAATCCTCCACGAACATTTAGCGGTCAGGAAGCTTTGCGCCCGGTGGATACCTCATAATTTGACTGAGGCTCAAAAGGAAAGCGGTTTATGAATGCTGAAGAAGCGGTGGCTGCGTATCGCGATGCCATTGAAGAGACCCCTAAGGACGAGTGGGCAAAGTGCTTTTCCCAGTGGTTCCATCGCATGCAGCGGTGTATTGACGTGAATGGACAATATTTTGAAAAGATATAATAAAACTAATAACTGGCTAATGTAATCAGTTTTGATTTTCTAAGAACTTTCAGTTTGACCCTCGTATGAATAATTTATTAATTGTTAAATTATTATGCTATTTGCACTTTACTTGTGACGCACGTTGGTATGTCCGGATTTGGGTCAGCAGACGATACAGTTTTGCATCGTTTAACTCGCGACGAATTTTCGATTTGAAGTCAGTTATAAAATACATATCGGTCGAATGTTTTCATCCTCGTCTTCGATTTTGAAGTCGGTTATAAAACAAAGAATACCCCAATCATAAAATGCTATTACGTAGCTACATTATATAACCATTACGCCACCTTAATGAATGTTTCATCGTAGGCTATTTACGAACACATTAAACCTTGGTTATTGAATTTTCGTGCCTAGTCAACTTTCTTTGAAACAGAATAGACTTCGTTGTTACGTAGTTAAACCGGTTAAGAGCAGCGTACGATATTCTCTTTAGCGAATATTAGTGTATCTTAGACTTAAGATGAGATACAACTATATTATCTGCTAAAATTACAGAAAATAAACAGTTCACATAAGTTAGCCGTCAAATAGTTGATTGTATAATTTTAGCAGAGCTAACGTTCTGAACGCTTAGATTGTAACTAGATAAGTTATGTTTGCTTATTACTACGTTTATCTCTACAAATGATAAAGTGTCCGTTAATAATTTTAAAATAACCGCTTTTTACTAAATATATGATTGGGATGACGACTAATTTTTAATTGATTGTCCGTCAGGTAGATTGTTGAAAAACATTATGAACTTATTTTTTTATTTATTTAATTAAAATTATGGCGATACATTGAGTTAAAATGTCACATGACGTCACGTTATGGTACATTTACAACAAAACTGTAAAGTAGCGAAACCCTACTCCTCAACTTTATTGCATGTTATCTAAGCTATTTCTTGTCAAATTGAAGTAAAAAAGAATACATATCAAATATTTTTCTATTATCTGACTGACGAACTAAATATACAAGTGTACACGCTGCGTTTTTTTAACATTTTTTATCTGTCTGTTTGTTACGGGTAATTTATGAAACTTTCACTGGTTTAAATAATAGAAGTAACTTACACTTCCTTCAACGCGGATGAAGTCGCGGGCACAGCTAGTATTATCTAAGTCTAGCCAAAATTAACTTGATTCATTGATTTCGTATTTTACAGACAGATAAGTTGTAATAAGAGGTATCATTATTGTCATCGAAGTTGTGATAAGTATGTATTAATGAAATATTAAACAACGCAGAATAGAGATGACAACTGGGTAAAAAAGAATCTATTTGTATGTAACTTTAAAGAATAGTTTTACTGGTAAGTATGTACAAATACTCAATGGTGCCAGTTTCTATAGTATTATTCCTTATTTTATATTTTGTTTTAATATTCCGTGGTAAAAGGTAATAAAAAAATTATTAAAAAAATAATCAACACAATAATATGCGTCTGTAATTAATAAAGACTGTTTATTGCAATATGTTTATATGGACTACATAATTGTAAATCACACAAACCCAAATGGTGTAAGTGATACATTTTTGTGAAACAATATGTTTGTAATTTTTAACGAGAATAAATAAAAAAATAGAAATAGAAACATACTAGATACCTATTTTTTGGCTTCAATTTAAACAAGAAATTACCTAGATAATAGGCATTAAAGTCGAGGAGTGGGGGCCAAAAAAAAATAAAAAGTACGTGTTTAATATTTATTAATAATCTACCTGACGGAAAACAAACAAGTATTAGTAGTCACCCCTATTATATCAAGATAGAAAGGTCGAGTAATCGATCGATCCAACAAACTATAACACAGATCCTGGTTTGATGAACTCTCTTATTGCATATTGATAGTTGTTATAGTAACCATAAAGTGAGCTCCGTGAAAAATGCCTTATAAGCTTATCGTGCAATGAAGACTTTTGATATTTCACTTCACAATTAGCGAGCAACCTATACAAAACAAACAATATTGATATAATTAGGACTAGTGGCGGATAAATCCTTATCAATATTGTTTTATCAATAAAATTCTGTTTCTTTGTAGTCAATAAATGAATTAGTCTAGTTTTAGACATGGTCATTCAAAACAATTAATTTTTCTATCGTTTTTATAAATCTTTTTTCTGACGCGTGATGACGCTTGAATAAAATTTGCAATTAATTCATATTTCATTTTATTTTATATTAATAATAAAATCTATGATAGATATCGACAATAACAACATATTCTTAATGAAAAATGTTTAAAAAATCCACTTTGTCCGTCGCACTCTGAGATGGGACTCGAGCCCATGACATTTTGCAATCCAGACGACTGCTCTAACCACTGAGCTACCCAGGACCTAACAGGACTGACGAATTTTTCAAGCGCTTGTTACTTTTTTGCTACTACAGAATGTATTTTCATCAATGTTCAGGCAATCCACCCAAACAGCCGAAAGAAATATTTTTTACAAATATTTTAAGTCTCGATAAAATATCAATAAAATATTAAAATAAACCATAGTTTTGTTTCGTTTGTCTATACCTTTCATTAATTTGATGTTAATCTTGTTAATATAGAATTACTAAGTTTTGTTTGTAATAGTATAAACTTCCAAGTACAAGTTCTCTAACTATTAATGCTCCTTTTATGTCATAATTTGAATAGCAATATCACTTATTTAGCCATCGATGATGGTAAAGCCCCCTATGAAGTATTTACTCTTGCTTTGAGTAAATACTTCATACAATTACTCTTACTTTGAGTCACGTTTCGTTTGTGCCGGGCCTAGGTTTTTTTAACTGAACTGTAGCAAAATACTTAGAAATATGCTATAATTTTACTCTTAATTACAACATATTTGCAGCCCATATACGTACAAAACCAATTGAAAGATTGTGATTTTTGGGATACGCAAACTTTTTAGTCAAAAAACTATCCGTAGATAAATATCAATCCAGTCCAGTTACTAATACAGCGACGGGAATATTGTACAGGATATAATCGAGTCCAATACTAAACTGGAATAACACGCTGGATTATTGGGCTGGAATAATTATGAACGGTGCGCTTATGCAAAAACGAATCATTCAATACTCATAAATAATTTTCAACGCTACAATATAAAGATCGTTGACGCAGTAGTTTTACCTGCGATACACGCTCGAGCTGAGATACGGCTGTTAAATAACGTTTAAAGAAAGGTTGGTCACGGGATGGGTGACCAAAATTTATTATCTCTACCTCCTCGGTGTTTTGGAAGGCACGTTCAGTCGTTATTCCCTGCTGCATCGTTAATACCCACTGCAATGAGTCCGCGTGATGGGTCATGACCCATTCTCCTTTGATTTGATTGGATCCCATCCATAGGGAAATCCTGATCCCTAGCAGTGGGGATGTTAAAAGGCTGACTTCGATAAAATATTCAATAATGAAGCTTCAACAAACAATGCCGTGCGAATATAAGTTATTATTTAAATATTTAAACCTTCAATTTAACAAAAAACATTTCCATTTTTCTGTTTGTTATTTAATCGTCACAGTTACGTAACTTATTTGCAACACAAAATCGACAAAGCCTCTACAGCGCACGTCGACATAACAGTCACACGAAGCCTTAATCCTGTCCACGTTTTTCCTCTAAATTGGACATGCTCACATTTTATTTAACTGCTCCCATAAAATTAGTACTATAGATACTTCCGACATAGAGGGGACTCCGCCAAGTTTCATTAGTAGAACTATAGGACTGACGATTTTATTACATATATACTCGAAATATATATACTGAGTGCTCTTTTTGTTAAGGGAACTTTTGGAGGCGCTACGACTTGTATTGAGTACGTTGTGTAATAAAATATATAAAAAAAATGTTGTTTCTGTTTAATATTCAGGAAATTACAAGTCATCATATTTTAGTGAGTTTTACCTGTCTATTTACTAAAAATGTTTGAAAAAATTAACTTACAATTTACATTAAACTTACAAAGTCAAAACAGATCAGATATAATTGCTCACCAACACCGTTCACCACATCATGATCGAAACATAACCAGCCTAAAAGCGGCCGCATAACAAGTTTTCTCAAATCCATAGCACAGTATAATTAAAAATTTTACAATTTAGCAGTAAAATTGACAAGACCTTATAAAGGCACAAAACATAACAAATCAATTGGGCAAAGTATCCAGTACTTGTCTTTTGAAATTACTAGGGTTACTTACTAGTATGTCAATATTATTGAAATATGAATTAAAGTTGTTAACTAATTGATATAGTGGAGATCTTTTACCAGCATCTGTTCTACATCGTGATGTCAGAAACAAATTATGAGTATTTCGGCTATGTGTTCTAGTGGGTATTTTATAATATATTTTGCTTACTATTGGGATACAATCACATTTGTTGTGACATATATCATAAAGCAATATTGCTCCAAGTTGCATTCGCCTATTAGAAAGCTTATCAATATTATATTTATCTAGAAGTTTACAATAAGGTAAATAATTGTGATAACATTTGAACTGTACACATCGTAAAAATTTACTTTGAATTTTTTCCAAGGCATCGTTGTATTTATTATAAAATGGATTCCAGACTGCCACAGCGTAATCTAATTGGGAACGAATCAGGGATTTATAAAGATATATATATATATGTGGACGGTCGCGTAAATTTTGTACTTGAGCGCATAACACATCCATACATTTTTAAAGCTCTGTTAACTAAGTGGTCAATATGCAAGTCTAGGTGTAGTTTGGAGTCTAGAATGATTCCCAGGTCTCGTATTGATTCCGTAAATACAAGTTTGTTATTGCATAGTCTGCACTGATACAGTATATTATTTAAAGCAAAACATTAATTATTTTTCCATAATGAAAATAATGAGTGAGCTCAGGATGGCAAAGGTTGGCCGTAACATCACGGCTGCAGCATCATCAGGCGTCTGCGCGGATTGCACCAGCATGGACGCACGCTCATGTATATTGCTCGTGGTTATGTCCTCATGGGGGTGCGTGACGTACTACTGACGGCGCCGCAGTCACGAGTGCCAAAAACGGTTGGGACCCTCCCCTCCGATTGTCCTAGAGCATTCATGGTGTCGTGACTGACCTCAAGACTGCTGGAACGAGAGGGACCCCAAGGTGGAGGGAGGGTTTGTAAGGGGGGCATGTCTAGGGGGATGCCCAGACAGGCACTCTCCATACAGGAGGGTAGGATCTGAAGCCAGCGTGGGTGACTGAAAATCACCGCCCGACTAGGGAAAGACACAACTATACGTCTCACACACCCCCTTCCGTCCCGTCAAGCAGCAAAGATAGTTCATAATACAATTCCCTGATTAAAAAAAGATGTTATCCTTCTAGATTATTTAAAAACCGTAATTATTGAGAGTCAAAACTAATACTGATTTAGGTTAAGGATTAAACTGTAGTTTGATGGCTTTGAATATATACTATCGAATATTTAATAACCTATTCTAGTTCTAGAAACTAATTGAATTTCAGCGAGTATTGTTTGCTTGTACAAGCGCATGCAACATTAAACTACTATATTCCTAAAACAATGTGTTAACAAGAACAATTAACGACAAGATATATTGTTCAGAAACAATACAAAATTGTCAATTACCTATATTACATCGAAAGACAATGCCTAATTACTTAGATCCCCGCTTTTTTATATTGCGAAGAACATTAATATGATATTAGTTTCATATTAATTTGTAGTTACTACTAGACTACAGGTTTTTCTTCAATATAGGCACATGTTTTTTATTTAATCTTTAAAAATAAAAGCGTACCTACAGTAAATGATACTTCAAGTGGTTGCTGTTTATTAGATAACAGAGTTCTGGAAAAGTTCAGCGAAACATAGTACCAACTATAAGTATATTTTTCTGTAACGATATAACGATGTATCCTACTTGAAATACCTTTGAACTATTTATTTTAATAATAATATTTGATCAATTATGTATTTACAATACTGAAAAATATCCATAATGAAAAATGGTTAAAAAATTTCCGATTATTTTATTCTTTCAAACAGTTTTCATTAATCAATAGCCAACATCCGTGGATTCACAAATTTCAAAGTTCTCTAGTTGTTCCACAATACTTAAATGGAACACTTAGAATCTTGATCGTTTCAAAAGATTTTGTCTTATTATAATTTAAATTTCCACGTATCACGTTAAATTAAATAAGTTTCTTGAGACGCCGCCATCTTGACAAAAATTGACTTGACAGTCAAGCTCGTAACAGGAGTTAATAAACTATTCCAGTTATAATTAGATGAAATTAATAGGATAATAAATATTGTAATGTAAACAATGGATAAGTATTTTCTACTGAATGAAACAACGACTTAGTTTACTCGTAATAATAGTAAAAATGCACCTATATTTATCGACGAAGCCATTCTTCGACCATAATAAAATTAGTACCATAAATGAATATATATCTTATAATCAGACGAAAATAAACAAACTATAATATTATTAACGGAAAAAGCCTATAGAAATTGATTGGCTGACAGACGAAAGATTTATATAATATATATCTCTCATATTTCGATACGTTTTTCATCTCAGGCAAAGCTCGGTTTCTTGATAACCTGTAAGATGTCACAATGAAACACTTTGAATTATATTTATTTGGGGACCGGTAAGTTATGGACAGAGGTGGATTTACAGGATTGGCCGCCAATAAGGTACTATAGCTAAATATGGCCTACAGTTATCGATGATTACACACTATACAGAGTATTAAAATCCAACTTAATACGTTCAATTACAGCCAACAACGATACAATTTAACCTCTTTTGTGTTTTCTGCACTACAACGATCAAGTTCACTAGGCTATCTCAATTCATATTATGTTATATCAATTGTCATTATGTTACCTTAGTATCTACTGGCCACTTCTTTTCTTTCACTCATACTTTCATTAAAATATAATCAATTAAGTATTAGTGTTTATGCCGTCAGTGTAAAATAGACATACCCACAATAAGATAACATTGCATCTGACATAATAAACATCTATATAACAATCGAGTAATAAAAATCGTTATTCCATATAAATATTTCGAATTGTATATGAAGCTGTTGTATTCCCATTCTTATTTCAGTAGAATATACCTGTATTATAAATTAATTAACCATCTGTCATCCATCAGTGCCAATAACACTCAATATTTTTGGCCGGCCCTAATATACAGCCGCCCTAGGGATGAGCCTATTGTGGCCTTAGGGTAAATCCGCCACTGATTATAAGTATTTCTCATTATTACGATATTACGACACCAGATAAATATATCGGTATTCGGGTAATAAGGGCACATATTTCGAGATACCTTTAACAATTAAGTGTAGCAGGAATTCATATCAACACAATAACAACCTAAAGACCGTCTGTTTGTATAATTCTGCTGTTTTGACCGTTCGAGTTATTATCTGCAACCGGAAAACGCGTATCGTATATTATGCTACACGTTAACAAACCCTCTCCCATGTTGACTTCCATAATGTATCTTTTAAATTCAATTAAACCTTCCATATTAATTTAAATTTAATGTATGTTTAAATATAGAATATTAGGTCGTTACTAGGAAAGGAAAGGAATAAAATAAAAAGTTATAATTTAAAAATTTAAAAAAACGCGTCTGCCAAAAACTAACTAAAATGAAAGTTATAAGTTATAGTATGGCATGGCAAAATAAAATTCTTATTGCAGTCGGAATTTTTCTTTTTTTTTTCACTTTGAGTTTGGCAGTCGTATTTTTTATATTTCAATTATGATTAGTTTCTCTGTCATGTTTTTACTTATTCCTTAACTCTATCGCTCATAGATAATATCTGTAATAATAAATAACTATTCGATATCATTAACATCACATACATTATAATTATATGCAATCGGGTCTTGTTCGTGCATTTTTTAAAACAATTAATTTACCTCGACGTTTCGGCTACAGTTTAAATCAGTACGTTTAAATCAGTAAAAAACATTATTACCGGATTACCCTCAACTAAAATCAGAAGACGACACCCGCCAGTTCTCCAGTCTCCTCGTGACCACGGCTGCTGTAACGTAGCCGAAACGTCGAGGTAAATTAATTGTTTTAAAAAATGCACGAACAAGACCCGATTGCATATAATTATAATGTATACAAATCGTGTGAGTTTAAAAATATTATCACATACATTGATTAAATCTTAAACTAAGTAGATAAAGTTTTGGTTTTCTACAAAGGTTTTTGACTGATACTGGCCTTTATAATTTTAAATTTTTTATTCAGATATGCTTAATACAAGCACTTTTGAATCGTCCCAATTTTATTTTCCTACTACTACTATTGAGACTTCCGCGTTCTCGTTCAGTTTAGATTATGATTGAAAAATCTTCTATATACTTAATAAAGATCGTCTTAGGGATAACATCTGGTAATATATCGTATTGTCATTTAGATAATAATTCAAGTTAATATATTTAGTATCGTTTCAAACCCATGGAATCAAACAAGCAGAGACGTTGAGCTATGTCACAGTTCCGCAACATAACCCAAAAAGATTTAAAAAGTTAATTTTCGAAGCCTAGTTGAGACATTTGAAATGATGATACCTTGAATGCGATGAATAAATAAATAATAAAGTGCTGACCTGCATATAAGTACAGTTGTGAAAATCAGGGGCTGGTTGTGTTTGTCTGCAAACTAAGAATGTTTAAAAACTCGAAATCAACTTGATCGTGTGTTTTTGAGGGGCAATATCTATTAATAGTCATAAAAGTGCTGCTTATATATTAAAATATTTAGAATTACAAGGAAATAAAAACCATACCTTGTGACGCTGAGTGTATAATATAAATAGATAGATTAAAAAAAAAAACCCTGTAGTCTCAATATCTTAAATACCCAAACATTGATAAACCTATTATTGACTATTTCAATAACAATAGCGTTTATTTACAAGAGAAATTTTGACTTCTCTGAAGAGGGTGTGAAAGATTCATAAATGTACACGTCAGTAGACGCGACCCAAACATCTTTTTCGAGTCTCTAGAGGCGATGCCCTTCACGTCAACCGCTTTACTCTTTCCGCCCTTTCCTTTTCACTTCGAAATTACCTTCGCTTACATTTCTTCAAATAGGGTATATTTATATAACCTACAATGTGTAAATTCAATGTTGCGGCCAAACACAATTTCCCCGATTTCTTGTGAACTAACGAAAATAAAAAATATACAATACAAGAAAAAATAAAATCCCATCGTAGATATATTTTTACATTGTGAATTACGTAGCGTGAATCCGAATGGCATATCTTCTACATCGTTGTACGAAGATAAAGCTTTAGGTTCAACAAGAACTTTAGACAAGACATATATTCATTGTCATGGTAATCAGGGATAAGCTTAAAAAAAGTGTTTCGTATCGTTGTCAGCAATCGTATTACATATACTTAAATATACATACATATCTACTGATATTATTTTATATAGATATCTTTTTAATATAAAAACAGATTCCTAAGAAGTGAAAATTATATGTATAATTATTTAATTAACGGGAGACCAAACCCAACTTCTATATATATATATATATATATATATATATTTATTTTTAATGTTAGATTAGTTTTTAAATAGTGTATATGATAAGTTATTAACTAGTAATTATTTTGTAACTTTATTTTTAAAATTTATAACACGGTCTGTTGTTTTCTTCGATAGCATAAATATATCATCATTATTTGGCAAAACTTTCAATTATCTGTATATGTAGATAGTATAAAACAAAGTCACTTCCCACTGTCTGTACGCTGGAATCTTATAAACTGCACAATAGATTTTAATGCGTTTTTAATCAATTTACAGACTGATTCGAGAAGGTTTATATGTATAATACAGGACCACGCGGGCGAAGCCGCTGTCAGGAAGCTAGTTTTATTATAAAAATATAACTGCTAATTTATTACCTTAATTTTAAGCCTCCTCAGGCCCGTAAACTTAAAAAAACTTTTTGAAAATCTCTTTACAATTAGCGGAGAAATCGATGAACGTTCATAAAAAAACATTTAGGCTCCCGAGAACATCGTTTTTTTTATTTTCATCACGTTTTCATATCCAAAGTATGTTGCAAATTAAAATAGTCATTTTTTTCTAATATTGAATAAGTTACCGGAGCCGGTACCAGAGTTCACTACCACAGCCGTTGTAACATGCCTACAATCTACTTAAATTCTTTATATTGCTGAAATAATACATTTTTTAATTAATTTTAGATGAGACAATTTGGAGTCTCTGGAAAGGTCGTTCCCACGATGTTGACTGCATTTAGAGCGAGATAGTGGCAAAATAAATTTTCAGCTCCCAACAAATTAAAAGGAGGTGATTCTCGAGACGACGGGTCCTTTTATTTTTTGATGTGTAACCTTGTGCCATAGATAACTTTTCACTGAGAGATCCGACTTTTTGTGTAAAAAATATATACATTTAAAACAAGCAGGATTGTTTATCTTTTTAAAGTTATAAGTCTAACAGCCAGTTGCACAAACGTCCATTAAATTTATCATTAGTTTTAAGCGACATTACCCATACAAATTTGAAATCCTTTAGAGCTTAAAAGCGTCATTAAACCTTAATGGACGTTTGTGCAACTCACCGTAAGACTATAAAAGGAATGATTAGTGTTCACCTATTTCTTAAATATTCGATCAACAATAAATACATAATCATAGCTTACAATACATATTTGATAGTTCCTCATAACATGATCTATGCCAGAAGTTTCCGTGTGTAAAATTGATTTATTTATGTTAAACTTTATCTACGATTTATTACATCTCAATCGGTCCAGTATTTGAACGGACTACCAGACACATACGCGAGGGACCCTTTATGACTTCCGTTTAACAAGTTTCTTGCATGTTTTTTAGTGTAGGTACTGCTATAGGTCACATAATAAAAGCTAAACCTTAACCAATTCTCAGTTTTCGATTGAGTAGTGCATGTATATATTACCTGGATGTCAACCAAGTCCGGTTCGTCCATATGGGCAAACTAGGCGACTGCCTAGGACGCTCGTATTTGGGGGACGGCAAAGCAATGCGTATAGGTTATATTTACTCTAAATATTTTAACCTTAAGAATCCAGTACCTAAAAATACTCTTTTTGTTTCTTTGTACATGAGTCCCTGACCGCTGCATATACTATAAATTTTTCAGAGTACCTAAGGAGCCTACATTTTTATTTTGTTGTGATTTTTAAGGGCGTCGTTCCAATGTTTTGCTAAGAGCGCCAAGTTTAATTGAGCCGGCGCTGATGACAATGCTACGTTAATATGGATTGCTGATCTGATGTTTTTTATTTTTTAAATAAGGTTTTCCCACTTTTGAGCAGGTCATCTTTTTGTTCATTTTTTTGCTTGTTTTCTTTTTCTTTTTAATAGGTTTAGTTTACCTATATCTTCGGGAATTTTCTTTTTCCCTCGTTATTCTTTTCTTGTTGTATTTTGTTGTAGTGTTTTTTGTAGTTTGCATGCTGAATATTTAGCAAAACATGCTGACCAGTATACCCTATCCTAACATCTATGTAACCATGTTTCTAGCAAAATTATTATTATTATTATTTCTGTATTTATAATTTACTCTTCCCGACCCCTCGATGATTCGAGGGGTGGGAGGATTCCCCCCGGCAGAGGAGGCCAGACGGCCGAGGGTCAGGGCGACAAAGAGAGAAAACGGCGGACGATCCTTGCGTTATCGAGCAAGATCGCCCGTTGGAGCCTCGCAATCATTGGTCCGTCACGGAATCCCAACCTCTTCAGATGGTCGTGAAGAGAAGTTGGGACTAGGCCATTCGTTGACACTACGACTGGGATGATCTCAGTGGATGACACTCGCCACATATCGGTAACCTCGTGCGCCAGGTTCAGATATTTAGGTTTACATCCACTAAGAACACCCGAGATTCCGCCCGGTCCATCAGTACGATATCAGGCTTGTTCGTAGGAACAGTCCTGTCCGTAATGACGGACCGGTCCCAGTAAAAATCGAGCGCAGTCGATTTTAAAAAATTGCCTCGGCACATACTTATAGTACGGCACCTTTTCGTCTATGAGGCCTTATTTGATGGCTAGCTCGAGATGGAGTATTTTAGCTGCTTGGTCATGTCTGTGCAAATACTCGGTATTAGCCAGTACAGGACAACCGGAAGTAATATGCCTGAGTGACTCACCGGGCTGGTGACAGGCTCTACAAACGTCCTCTGTCCCATCCTTCAGGATATACTTCCGGTAGTTTCGGGTCATAATGACCTGGTCCTGTATTGCACAAACAAAACCTTCGGTTTCCCCAAAGAGGTCCCCGAAGCGCAGCCAATGCACGGAGTCTCTCGGATCCACGTGACGCTCGTGTAGTGCCTTGTAGATCCTCCAAACGGCCTCTCGGTCAGTGGGTTCTCGCCATTGCTCGGTGGCCAAAGAGAGAGAGGTTAGTCCTACATCACATGCTTTGACATCTCTATGCAACTCACTGGATTCCGATTTCGCCAGGAAGTAATTACGGAGACTGTGTATCTCGCGGTTGTGCAGGGTTTTCGCACTGAGCAGCCCACGACCGCCGCTCTTCCTCGGGATATACAGCCTCATCACTGACGATCTCGGGTGGTGCATCCTATGGAGTGTCAAAGTTGTGCGGACTTTCCGATCCAGGGCGTCCAATTCGGTCTGAGTCTATCCGAGTATGCCAAAGGTGTACATTAGGACTGGCATGATCCAACCGTTAATGGCCCTGACTTTGTTGACGCCTGGCAGGTAGCTTTCAAGCACCTTAGTCAGGCGTCCCAAAAAGGCATATGGCGGACGTGAAACGGATTGTTTCACGTCCGCCATATGCACACCCAGATTCTGTGACATACCCAGATTCCGGTATGTATCAGTTTCGGAGAGGGTACGGATGGTGGATCCATCCGGTAGGTCCACTTGGGTGGAATCACTTATCCGACCTCTATCCACATGGATAATCGCACACTTGTCCAGCCCAAACTCCATGCTGATGGAGCTACTGAAATCCTTTGTGATTTTCAGCAGCTCCGCCAGCCTCTGAGCATTTGGGGCAAGCAACTTGAGATCATCCATGTAGAAAAGGTGAGATATTTTGAACAATCCTCTCTTCAACTGAAAACCTGTCCCTGGTTTATCCAGCAAAGTGCTAAGCGAATTTAGGGACAGGCAAAACCAAAGTGGACTCAGACAATCGTCCTGGAATATACCCATCTCAATCTTTATTCGATCTTCCCCATCCGACAGCTGTAGCCCGAACAGACTAAGCTGCGTACTCCACTGCCCCATACAGGTCTCGAGTAAGTTTGGAACTGTACTATCGATCTTGTACAACTCGAGGACTCTCTTCAACCACGTATGGGGAACCGAGTCAAACGCTTTTTTGTAGTCTATCCAGGCTGCAGAGAAGTTGCGTCGGTTGCGTTTGACCTGTTGGGCCACGACCGCATCGATCAGGAGAAGCTCCTTTGAACCGCGGCTCCCGCCCCTGCATCCATTCTGAGTGTCCATCATGATATGATTGTGCTCAACGTGAGCATCAATCTTAGCCTTCAGAATGAATGTCAGTGCTTTGTAGGTGGTACACAAGTACGTTATGGGGCGGTATTGTGACGGATCCGCGGTATTGGTGGACTTTGGAGCTAAGTGAGTGACCCCAGTTGTTAAGAAGTTTGGGAGACTTCACTGTTCTAGGGCGTCTTGGAATTGGCGGGCCAGGAATGCTTAGCATGAGCGGAAACTCTTCAACCATTAGTGGTGCAGTCCGTCAATTCCTGGAGTTTTCCAGTTCGGAGCTTTACGGACCGCAGCCAACACGTCATCCGACTCTATGGTGATGGAGTTCATCGCATCTATCGATACACACGCTTCCTCTATAGGCGCCATCCATTCGCCCTCTATGTGCTCCACAGGCCGGGACCAGATGTTCCGCCAAAAGGCAATGACATCTGTGACATTCGTTCCTTGGCCAATGGAGGGGCCAGCTCGTGTCCTTCCAAACCTTGCCCCTCTCTCTGAGTACTGCCATATCTGACTTCCCCAAGCCGCAATTTTCTGTTTCAGGTCATCGATGCGCTCCGACACTTTTCGCATTAAGGCAGGGTCTGCAAGAGTGAAATCTATCCCCGCCATTGCCATGTGTACGAAACGCATCACCCTCGGCCTTGTATTGCCTGACCTGAAACTAATCAGTTTGCCGATGAGGACTCTGATCTCAGCAATATGTTTCTCAATCCTTTTAAGCCACGCCGGAGTCTCGCTGCGCCGGGCATTGGTATGCCGTTCAGCTATCCCAGCGGGCACTTCGACAGACCGCCAATGCGGCGCCAAATAGGATCGAGTTGGTATCACTGAGACTGCCGCTTTCTATGGTATGGAAGAAGCATTTGGCTTACTGGCTCAACGACATCCCGATTTTTACGACTTAAGGGTATCCTCGGGATTTTCGGCCTCTCCTCAAGTGGGAGCTCGTGAAATTCGAGAGTCGCCTCTTCAATTAATCCTCTGATCTGCTCTAAATTTTGGGCGGTTGCGTCGTCTACCCTTCCCGTTTCAGCAGGAGCAGGACTGGTCACTGTAGCATTGGGGTCGCATATGGTTCTGCGCGCAATGCTACTCCGCCTTCTGCTTTGCTTTCTGCTACCGGGACTCATAGACAACACAACCTAGAGTCGTAGTTGACCAAGTTCTGCTAGAGTAAAGATTTCTCTCCGAAGAATAAAGCGAACTCGATCTGCCAAATTTTGCGCCGTAACGGACAGCGAAGGCTCCAGGATATGAAACGCAGCAAGCAATCTTGACCGATAACCCGTTCCGTCGACACCTGTCTCTGTCGCCCTGCAGTACGCGCGCATGATGTTTTCGTTTTGTGGAGTAGTCCACTTCATGCGGCGTACTCCACCAGTGGCGGGGACCGATTGCTGGGTCTGTGAAGACCCTGCCGGACCCAAGCCAGCTGGTGGTGATGATGGTGGTTGTGAAAGGCTATGTATATGGCATCATTATATGACTAACAGGTGGATCAGCAATGGAAAATGTTGCAATAACGGAAAACCACGCGGGCGAAACTGCTGGCGCAAAGCTAATATGTACGAGTACCTAGTAAAACTTGTAAAAATCTCTCAAAATACAAAAAGTTTAGGGTATTGTAGTTGCCCATTCACGTTAACACTTTATCCAAATAAGTTTCAATGTAAAATTTCAATTTTCTACAAATACATTTGACGTCTTGGTAGACCATTTGTAACTTTCGTCTTCTTTTAACTTTGTCATAATACAACCGTTGCGATTATTTGAAAGTGTCCCGTAACAACTATTTAAAGTCATTTAGATAAAAATCTGCCAATAAAAACGCATATTTCGACCTATCCAAAGAAAAAAATTATATCTGTGTACTCTCTATTATTTAAGAGAGAAATTTTACATTTGACTTTCATTCATCACTTTGGCGACGTATTAATTACGTATTTTAATTAATATAAATGCAAATTAATGCATACTTATGACAAATTCCAGCTGCTAAGTATAAATCAGCTCTCAGCCGTCGACAGACTGACGGACATATTACTACATATTATGGTCCCTTGTTGGCTACGGAACCAAATAGGATTTAGCTGTTTTTCTATTCTATACTTACATTATAAAGAGGAAAGATTTGATTATTAATTAGTTTGCATTAATTAGATTCCAAAACTAAATCTCCTGTAAAAAAGTTTTTGAATTAAATATAACATGTGGGCCAGATAAATATGAAAAGGACAATTTTTCTCAAACATTTAATATAAAGTTAGCGTTTGAGATTTTTTACGTTCTTTCTCATTGTTTTCAAGAGTCCTTTATAACGTCTCTACATAAAATCCGGATCATCATTTTGTGTCGAGTGCCTTTTAACAAAAATGGCAGCTCCAGTACCAGTTATTGAATGTGCGAGCGTTAAATCATCTTCAAAAGCCATTTGGACACAAAGGATATGGTCAATAAACAAACAGAGCTCGACAGAGGTAGCTCGGATTGGAAAAGTGAATTATTAAACGGGAATTTATATTTAATTCAATGTAAAGATTCACTCTTTTATCTGGCAAAAGTATTCGCAATCGGATTTCCTCAGAGAACACCTACTTATTCTGTACACCTACCAAATGCAGCGACTAATAAACCGGTCACGTCAACGTTATTTATTGTTATAGCAACAACAAAGAACAAGAAATCCACGCCAGTAGACTTATTTATCCCTCAACCCCATTTGGGCATAGCTTAATAGGACCTTGAAACAAATTTATTGCCACTTATTAAATAAAATTGTTTTCCTGAGTGTATTGTGCTTTGCTTTACCACTTTAATTAAGATCCCGTTTAAGGTATTAGGGAGGATATTTCATTATTAACGTCAAGTAACGATCTCATTTAATTTATCATCGAAGCATTTTCATAAAACCTTTACCTGTTTTCATAACCATAAAGGTGAACAATAAAGAGGCTCAGCAACTCGATAAAACTAGTTTCCCAAAACTTCAGCGATCTTTTATTATAGTGAATCTGAATAGAACTTCATTTTGCTAACGGTACCTACCCACTTGGAAGTGATAAATGATATTTGTGTTTGGGAAACTCGCTTCGATAGTAGTAAACTTAGGTAGAAACTATAGGAAAGTTTCGAACGCTATTGTTCCAGCTTTCTGTGTATTAAGCTAAGAAATAAACTGGTATATTGTAAAATGATCCGTACTATTTGAAATCGTGTCAACGTGAACGACTCGTCGTCGGCGCGGCGCTTAGTGGCGGGTACGTTGCAGCGCCGGCTCGTCCGGTCCGGTAAATAGAGCCTCCTCTCCTCTCGGGTATGGATTATTCGCGACGAGCGGAGAGCAACTCCGAACGAACCAGCCAGTGCGACCCACGCGCTCCCCGCGGCAGCTCGCCTCTGAGTACTTACTCCCGCTGTAACTCGCCGGCATCGTCGCGCGCTTCGCTCGCTCAAAGCACGTCCGCGGGCGAACGTCACAATAACCTTTCACCCGTGCCTCTGAGTTCGCTTTTAGCGGCGCTATTTAAAAGCATGCCATTAATACAACCCCCACTGTGTTCAAATGACGAGACTAATGTCACATTAAAATATCATGGAAAGCACCTGTGGAACCATTAATTTCTGTGCAATCTTCATGTGATATTTTATTACTTTTTTTATATGAGTAAGTATTTCTTTTAATAAGTTTAAAAGCATTAAACAATAAGTGTCTAACTTTTTGCAAACTTTTTTCATCTTTTTCAATTACTATTATAACTTGGTTGGTAATGATAAAACTTTCTGAACATATAGAATATTTATTCTGAAATAAAATGTTTTGTTTCGATGCCCCGTAACTTTTCAACTATCACTTAAAAACAAAGTATACATTGAAAAGGTAACCTGTTATAATATCATTTCCATTTTTACTGGAGGTTACCAAATGAAAACTTTGAATTGTATTTTCACATAGACTTTATATAAATATTTCTAACGATTCGGAAATAAAGTTCATTAGCGGTATAACGATTTTCACGGACCCTAAAGTTAGATTTGCTTGTAGTTGAAATATTCCAATTTATCAAAAAACTTTGTAACTCCGAGATACCTACTAGGTGAAAATGCTATTACAGTTTGAAATAAGTTTGGGTTTCCCTATTACTTTAGTTCTAGTGAACGTTTTATCGATATGTTTAATAATATATACGCATATCTACAGAATTAGTTAAAAAATAAATATTGTTTGAATTCACGATGACCTTTATTCGTATATATATTTAATTGTAATTTAATTTTAGGTAGAGCAATCATCATCAATCTTATAATGCATTTATCTCCGGATTCAAATAGTCACCAATTTTTCCGTAATTGACAAATGGTAAAAAAATACTCGAAATAATTGTTATGTCGTTTTAAATTTTAATATAATTTTAATAGATTAGAAAAATTTAAACTAAAAATTTATCTATTCTTGCACTATAATTCTCGACTCTAATAATATGACATTTAATGTTACTGACAACGTCCATTCAATCTAATTTTAATCTCTGATTTACATTTAAACTTCACTTAAAGTTACTTTTTGTTTTCCGACGAAATTTTGTAATCGTTTCAGAAAATTATCATACTAACAGTTTCCTAGCAAAAGTTACGAAGTTAAGCAGTTATATACCTAAACAAAGATACTATTAATCATGACATAATTACCCCACTGAAAAAGGGAGAATATTCTTAGATAGAACAAAGGAGTGTCTGAGTAATTATACCTCAATAACAAGCGTATCATAATGACAAAATGATATATACATGATACTATTTTAGATTATTTTTATAACTAACTTTACTTACTTAAAATAGAAAATATCTGATAATAACTGAAAAAATTCTAAAAACTAAGAACTTTACAAATAAAATAATGTTACCTTTTAATATAATAAAAGATAATATAATTTGACTTCTTTTTGCACTGAAATTCTAGACTGGCATTATGTTTTATTCTATTGTACTTTCTCATTGAAAAATAGAATCTGAAAACCTGGTTGAGTACGGTCCGTGAACAGGGAACAAGCTTAAGAAGCGTTTGGCATTATAATGAAGCCGAAATCCTGAGGTAGTGACGATGACCGTTTAACCAAGCATAGGTATTTGTTTTTCCAATGCTTAACATTGTTCTTAACTGTTCAATGGTAAAACTATGGGTCGGGTGCTTAGCGTAGTCAATATAAATAAAAAGTACTTGATATCATTAAAAGGTAAGTATTTGTGAATGATTTGTTAAATATAATGTCACTTATGGGATATTATGGATTCTATCTACTTGACTTTAAATCGGAGTTTTATTAAATATGCCTATTTTAACAGATTTGATTGTAAAAATATTTGATTGTAAATTTGAAAAAAAAGTCAATGTTGATAATTTACACGTTCAAAAATAATATAGATATTTAATATATTTTATTTTAACTTGTATACAAAACATTAATGAAGTCAAGCTTCGTCATAACTATAAGAATTAGTAGATTAATGTCACATTACACATTTTTATTGTATATATTTAATGTAAATGATTGTTAAAAATAATAAACATTATTAATATATGTCATTTACATAGATCATAGCCTCATTATTGCAAAGGTTTAGTATTTCACCTATCCAAAACAATTAATTCTTTTGGTTCCTTTCTTCGAGTATATTTTGATATAAAAAATCTAAACAATGATCAGATTCCAGGACCAAAAGGTGATACACCTTTGTGTCCTAGAATCTGGTGTAACGATTACGCCATTAATTTTCTCTATGTAATTATGATTTATCGATAAGTAAGGTCTTATGCTGCTAAAAACTGGTTTTGTTTGTTTACTAAGCATTAATAAAAATACTTAGTGGTGATATCTTTAATTATTATTTTAAATCATTTTTTATTTAAATTTTAACGAGTTTCTATACAATAATATTGTATTTAAATGTACAGAGGCCCAATTTTCAAAAATTAAAGCTTTAAGCTATAACTATATCACATGTGAGAGTGATTGCTATCGCAACGTTTTTTGAAAGATATTGATTATTAATATCGTTAATTACCGTTAATTGGAATTGCCTAAGGAAAGCGTTAGACTCATTATACTTGTAAGTTTAAATTACTAAGTTTTGTTATGTATTTTATTATAATTTTTATATCATTCAATTCATAATTTGTTTCCGAAAGCAATTGCGACTTCAAACATTACATATTTCCAAAAACGCTATAACAATAACCATATTTTTAAAGAAATCAAGATGGATTTGAAATTCGATAATTACGCCACAGTAAAATACTGAGTGAATTTCCCAAGTACAATTCCGGTAGAGCAAATCAGGTGGCTCCTGTGTTTTCTTTTTGTAGCACCAGAAAGTAAGACAACACAAGAGCTACCTGATTTGCTCCACCGAAATCGATTTCAGATTGAATATCTCGAGAACTTCATGGGATTCGGAACCTTATAATAGAATATTGTTTCCACAGAAATATTTATCATAGTTGATTTATTACAGTAACGTCATTTGTTGTAGCAAATTATTTTAGTTTGTTATTTAGTATTAATTTGTGTTTTGTTGGTCATTTTTAATCGAGTGCCGATATGATATCGAAAATCGGTCTAGTCTGACTTTTTTTTATATTGAAATCACCAATTAAGCGCCGATATGATATCGAAAATCGGTCTGGTTTCTTTATATTGAAATTACCAATTAAGTTAAAAATATTCGAAATAAACGAGTAGGTATATCAACTAATTAATTTGAAAAGTTTTTTACATGACTGAGTTTTAATTTATGTTAATGAATTAGTTTAAAAAAACAGATAATAAATTCTATTACATGGTCAATATACATGTGAGAGTTTATTTATTTTAGATTAATATGACCAAAAAATGCAATAAAAAAGGAACCGAAAATCTGCCACTGTAATAAGACAGAGTTTGCTGAAATGGACCTAGTGAAGTGCTAGATAATTTATACGAAATATGAACCATTTAAGATGTTTAAATGCCCTAATTTGAATTTTACTGAAGACATCTGATTTTCAATACATTACGATACAAAATACTTTGTTTAAATTTTAATTCGCATGATTCATTCCTTCTTTATGATTCATGTTTCTATCTGATGTAGCACGCAAGTTTAGGTATTACTTTAAGGTTTATTCTATAATAGTAATAGTCGCAATATTCTTAAAAGGCTTATCGCAATTGTATTTTTTCTACTTCATTTAATTCACTGATTGAATTAAATTGACATTTGTGTACATATGTTAGTCGGTGACCAAAAGCGGTTATCAAACGTAAATAATAACTCAAAAAATCTCCCTGCGTGAATCCGTTCTTGATAATTTTTTTACATTCATATCTTCAGAGCGCAACCCACCTCCGAAAAGAAATTTGATTTATCGATACAATTATTTAAAAGTGCTAGAAATTAATTGAAAGATAAACGGTGGCTATAATGCTGGTAAGTTAAGAGAGTCAAAGGCAAACTGATTGAATACTAAACTACCGAATACAGCCCTGTTTACATCTCACAAACCACAAATTCTTTTTTTGTTTACTCGGGTTCTTTTGTAGGTTGTCCTCGACCCCAAGAGGTCAATATTGACTATTTTAGGTATCAGTGATCTGCATTTTCTTCAGTCAATATTTGATAACTTAGGAAAATTATGTTACGAGCACAAGAGAATTACTTACAGATTCTCCTTTGAGTTATACATATAGATACTCCTATGAGATATATTCACTGCAGCTTATTTGGAGTGATAGGTATAAGTATACTTGCTCAATCTATTATCAAAACATACAAAAAGTGTCAGCTTATTTTGGATTCATTTTTAAAATATCTTGACCAGTAGTTAGTTAATCTTTCTTCTACAATTCTACAATTCATTTTTAGAGGGCGCACAAACTTACTTACTTTCAACTAGTTATCTACAAAGAAAGTACGAGCGTGTAGTTTCTTGCCCTTATCATCTGTAGAACTACAATGGTCACACCTTGGGCCTGTACTATTCTCAATATAATATATATATAAAAGATATTGGTGGTTCGTTACCAAATAGTTACCATCTTCAGTACGCAGATGATACAAAAATATTTAAAGTCATTTCTAATGTATATAACTGCAGCCTCCAAACTGACTTAAAATCATTGAATAAACAACCGAATATTTGTCAACTCAGATAAATGCAATATAAAATTTTAAACAATAAACAG
Source organism: Diatraea saccharalis (assembly GCA_918026875.4). Classification (NCBI taxonomy): domain Eukaryota; kingdom Metazoa; phylum Arthropoda; class Insecta; order Lepidoptera; family Crambidae; genus Diatraea; species Diatraea saccharalis. The sequence goes on from OU893343.1 coordinate 10,884,650, forward strand.
CACTAATATCATTATGAAACAATTGTCCAAAAATCACTTCGAAATTTAGGTTATATAAATAAAGTAAGCAACAATTTAATAAGATTATAACTTTTAAAATCCATTTTTTTAGTTTTATAAGATCAGTTTTAGACTTTGCAAGTGTCATTTGGAACCTTTACTATAAAATACACATTAACCGAGTAAAAAAATGTTCAATTTTTTTTTAAATATTGGAATATCGTTCATGGTGAGTCATATAGTGAATCCTTAAAACGTTATAAATTATTGACTCTACAGAACCGACGTAAATAGCTGGATCTGCAATTTCTTTTCAAAATACTAAATTATTTTGTTGATTCCTCAACGCTTCTATCAAAAAATAATTTTACAACTAAGGCTCGGTTTACCGTATGTCCCTCACGTTCTATGAAGTATTTGTACCTAGTCGTTTCCGCAAATTATATACTACAAATAGCTAATTTGTTCGCTGTTTAAGTATGTGTTATTGTGATTTCTCTGATATAGACTTGTTTAACTGCTCTCTTAGGAGCTTGAGTCCCAAATCTTTTCTAAAGTAGTATAGTGAGCAACAAATATTACTTCAAATTGACATTTTCTTCTAGTTTAAACTGTGATTCTTAAATTCAAATACATTTTTTTACATAGAGTTAAGTTAATTGTTGTGCAAACAATTTGCGTTCTTAACTGGTGTTCGGCAAACAATAGTTATATAGAAATAGTAGACACATATTGTCTAATAAATATTGTAATGATGTAAGCATTATAAAGTAAAAAATAAAGACACCGTCTATACAAGCTGTTATTAAAAACAAGAAAACTGTCCATGTCACCTGGTAAGCGTTTCGTAGCAAATGGCCTTTTCTTCGTGGCAGCGAGTTGTCTAACAGACACCAGAGACTTACAAAAACCCCTACGTTGTACCCTTTCAAAGGAGATGAGACCATAGAAACCATGGCTTGGACTCTCACCCCCCACTTTACCATTTTATTCTAACCTAACCCAAGTTTAACATAGCCAGACAAATTATGTATAATATAATAATAAATATAAATATTTTTAACAACATCACATACATTGTTCAGATTCCAAGATAAGTAGCTAAAGCCCCCGTATTATGGAGTATCTGAGACAACGAAGGTACCACAACACCCAGACCCGAGTCAATATAGAAAAGTTGATTTTATACATTGACCCGACCGGGAATCGAACCCAGGACCTCAGAGATGGCGACACCTTGAAACCGGCGTGCGAACCACTCGGCTACGGAGGTCGTCAAATATATACAATAACAATGTTTGTAATGACGATAAAATGTACACGTGTTAATAAAAAGCATAATTTATCAATTGAAAATATCGCTCCATATAACAAATAATGACATATTTTATTGATCATAAAATTAACATCGTTATTACAGAAGCAATTATTCAAGTGGGTTGTTTAACGTATAATGTTATTGGTCGTTTCCAGATAATAAATACAAACGCTCGGTGAAATTATAGTACAATCAAAAATTTGTTCTGTATCCCTATATTCCTATGTATGCTTAAATCTTTAAAACTACGCAACGGATTTTGTTGCAGTTTTGTTTTTCATAAATATAGGTGATTCAATAGGAAGGTTTTTATGTATAATACAAGATCTCGCGGGCAAAGCTGCTGGCGGAAACTAGTGTTTTATATAAAGAACATTTATCGAAAAAAGTAAAACTAAAAAGTCTTTATTCTAAGTCATATGATAAACGGCTGGATAATTAACTAGTATATCAATAGAGCCATGTAAACCATTAGCTAAGCAGTAAACTCGTGTAAGCGCGCTCCAACACTGACCATTCCCAGGGGTGTCTATACGAATCAGATGAACCCGTCCCATTCGGTGTATACCTAAATAATGCAAACTTATGAAAACATTTCGTCCATATGTTTACTTTGAAAGTAATAACACTCGTATAGTAGCGATATAACTGCTGTAATTGGGAATAATAAGGATTTACGAGACTTGAATAGAATATTAAACTGGACGTATCGCTATAGGACTTACTATAGCGAAACTTATTTTGACATAAAATATTCCTTTATACTGTTTTCTTAGTATTAATGTTTGATTTTAACAGACACGTGGGTAAGTCTAACCTGTCAGTAAATTGCTAAATTCAATCTAATTTTGGCTTATATATGTCGAACTCTAATGATCTGTGTTAGCTTTGGCAAATTTATATGATTAATCTTTATCTTTTATGCAGCAAATGGTGGACTTAATGCTAATGCTGTATCTCACGAAATTAAGAACACGAGTTTGATTGTCACTAAGTAATAAGATGACGCCATATTCTATTAACTTAATTTATTTACCACCATTCAGTCAGTTATCCTGCGATGATCTATAACTGGCTAGGCTAGATTATTATATATAGGTATGTAGCTCAGTGGCCGTAGCCTGCAATCGTTGTTATTAAGCAACTTTCTCAAAGGGTCGCAGGGTCTGTCACGGGATGGGTGACCAAAAAAATTACTATTTCGAGCTACTCTGTGCTTCGAAAGGTTCGTTAAGCCGATGGTCCCGGCAGCCGTTAATACCCATCCCGTATTAGGCCAGCGTGAAGGGTCGTAGCCCATCCTCCTTAATCATCTTAAGAAAGACCTAAGGCCTTGCAATGATGACGCAAAAGGCATTGATGAGGACGATAGTTGTCTTTTATTATTAAATCGGTTTCTTATTAGAAAGAAAGTACCTAAATGAAATAAAGAAAGTGGCCAAGTCGGACCCGCTAAAAAATAACTTTGTTTTTCCTAGAGATACTCGGACGATGCTTGGTTTAAACATAAATGCAGGTATATGAATGTTTAAAAATTCAAAGATAAAGGTAAAAAACTATCACAATAAAAGAAAGAACATAGAATTAAAAGTGGCATATTTATTCTGACATATAATGTATGGTGCATTTATCTATTCTAAACTTTATTGCTGGCCAACACCTTGTTAAATTTTAACGAGAAATAATAAAATGAAATCATAATAATATGTAATGATATTCATTTACTGATGTACAATTTATAATTAAAGACATTTATATATTTATTTGCTTTTTGGATGAATTTATATATTCTGTTTGCCTAAAATTGGTGTAAAATGTAGCGGTTATGACCGTAAGTATATGTAATAAGTATTATGAACCATGTCACTAACGGAATAAAATATTTTGTTTTTTGTATAAAAATAGAACTAAAAATAGAACATACAGCAATTCTTCTACAAAATAGAAAATACATACTACCGTTGACTTTATTTCGTTAAAACCAATTTTTGTTAAAAATTCTTATTCAGATCTACAAAGTATATTAAATTTGTTTTTTATTTATTAATTTTGTAAAAACCGTGAAGTGAATCACAAAACACCAAGATTAAACTATTTAGTGAATGTTAATGAATAGATAGGCAGATATTGTTATAAGATACGATCAATTGTAACGTAGGACTATTAACCAAAACTATTTTAGCTTACATGCTTAACATGCCTTAGTCAGATACTTTTTTCAAAAATCACCCTCGCAATACGGCTTCGAAACAATGTCATTCGTATTGCCCGCCGATGCTCACGTAGCCCGCTTCAACACAAGCAGTCAATTGGAACTAAAACAACCCTACATGTTATTATAGACGAAACTCTATCCTCTAAACTCGTGCCAAATCGTATATCGATCGCGTCTGATGCAACTCGTTATTAAAAAAAAACATATATATCTTTACAAATATCTGACACCGACATTAAACACAATTCTAAATTTGAATTTATCAGGGAATGAAACACAAACAAAAAAACGGTTTTTGAAAACAAGCTTTTATTTGTGCTCACTAAAACGTAAATAAATAAATTTTAAACATTTCAAGTACTTATTGTCATTATTTTTCTCTAACAACGTGTAAAAACATGTGTGTTTCCTCGTTTCCAATTAGCACTACAAGTAAAGGTTTCTGTTTAAAAAACTTTTCTTTATCATATTTTTATTTTGTACTTTTTAGTTTTGTCTCAATAAATGATTGTTCACATAAAGACCAAAGAGCCCAAACACAATGCAGTTGCGTTATTTATTTGCTAAGTCCTATGACCACCTTCCGGCTCAATCACCATCAGACCATGGTCTGGAAAGCATCCAGTATCAACCTAATAAAGACGAATCTAACGAGCCTAAACACGAGTTACATCATTTCATCACTAAGTTCCTATGATCACCTTCCGACTTCATCATATCAGTTTACTGTCACCATACTATTGCAAAATTTCTAATTTATCTAACGTTAGGAAGTGGGTTATATTTGTGTGCCATTTGCGCATTAACTAACATACTAACAAGAGAAGCATATAAAAAGGTTTTAAAACTGAATTGAAAAAGTTTAACGAGCTATTAAATGCTTGTAAAAGAAAAGATAAAATAGGTGTTAAAGTAGAACTTGATTGTAAAAGCTTTAAAAGTGAAATACTGACTAAAACTAATAAAATTAGAAGAGATTCGTTGAATAGGGGACATTAAATCTAAAAGAGAGAATTTAAATAGAAAGTATGTTTGATTTAGTCAAAATTTACTACAAAGTTTGCCCAGTAAAATTTAATATTCATAGATTTTATTTTTAATTAAAAAAATATAGATATTCTTTTAAATTCTGAAAAACATTTGGCGAATGATACTCAATACTATTCTGAATTTAAAATTTGTTTAAAATGAAACCCTACAGAAAATTTGCTCTCAAAAAGTATGAAATTATATATTTTTTTATTTAATGGATACATAATAGTAACGATCAAAATCTGTATTATTATAATTTATATTCAATGTGTCTTTATAAATATTTTCTTATCGATTGTAATCAACATATATATACAACACATAGTGACATATGTATACTTAATTTGTTATTTCTTGTTTGTGCGAATATAGTTAGAATTAAATTAGTTACCCCTCGTCGTAATTTGAGTACGAAAACATACAAAAAAAATTATGACTATCATTGTACCTTTCTAATTGTATCCCATCCAAAAAAATATCCAAATAGAAGCGACATGAATAAAAAAAAACTATAAATTAACATAAAGTACACATTGTTATATTTCTTACGACATTTCCTCGTAACAGTCCTTATAAAAGACTCCCTGATCGATGTGCAAGAAATGAAAATAAATATCCACCGCCGCCTATTGTGTTTGACTGTGTCGAGGAGAATTCCTCTCTACGACACTAAGGAAACGTAATAAGTGGCCTACTTCATACATTTTGTATTAAAGGAAGTCAATTAGGACGACTACAGAACGGAATCTTTCACTGTACCTACTTAATGAAATAATCAAATCTTCATCGTGTTCCACCGCTTTGTGACTAAGCGACCTTTTTCATTTCTGTGGACACATTTTCAATTTCGCTAAGCAATGTTGAATTATAAAGTTTCCATTAGAAATACAGAATCACAAAATAAACACAAGAGATGGTTGCTAAAGGTAATTGAATTTATGTAAAAATATACGTAAAGCCTTTTTTTTAACAAGACCAACTTTGTTCTGTTAAATAACCTACGCGTTTTAGGAATCTGACTTATTTTTATAGAGATTATACGTAATTCCGGTTACTTTGCTAAGAAAAACTTACTTAATCAAGGGATCCTAAAGTGTTTAAGCGGTATGAGTATCTCGAGATACTTCTGGTTTTTATAAAAGCTGTAACACTCGAGATTTTGCGAAATAAAAGATTGAGATCGAAAAGTTAATCAAGATTAGGATTATGGGAGATTACAGCGCGTTGAAGAATGCACTACCGTGGAGCCGCAACTCACGGGTTACGTCATTCTCGATTATTTTTTCTAGACGAGTAAGCATTTTTCTCGGCCGCTTACAAATGACCGCTTAGGTGGGTACTGAGAAATCGTTCTCCACATTTTATTTTCTCTCCTGTAGATACTCCCATTATTCCGTTAATGGAACAGTGTTCAGAGCTGGCCAAACAATGTAAGCCTATCTAAAAGACGAACGTATTAGTAACATAAGTGGTTGGATGGGCTCCGATTGTGTTGTTTAGCTGGCAGATCATTGTGTTCCACAATACTGATAAGGTTAATATTAATAATACCTTACTTAATGCTGACCTGATACTTTTCTTTGTTATCTGTTGAAACGATCCATTTTCTTGTGTTTTTGATACAATTGATTAAAACAATGTTAACATTGGATACCTGTTTGTTTGGGAAAGTTAAAAAGTATTCATGGACCGAAATAAACAATTTATTTGGTTTTTAAACAATTTATTTTGAATACATTAAATATATATTAAATTAAATCATTGACTAATAACCATTGCATATATAAAGCTACATGTTTTGAATCAATCATATTTACCATATAGAAAATACATAGTATGACTTAACCTTTTAATAGTATTTTAAATTATATGTTTATAAAAAACTTTTAATTTAAAAAATAATGCTAGATCACGGGCTAGACTGAATTCTAGTCGTTGTTAATAATATTCATTTGTAAAGGTACTTAATATTCATAAATTGTACCTCTAAAGTACGTAATATTACACTGCCTTCATTTCATGCCCATTACCCATAGCAGCAACAGTAGATTATCAAAAGCTTTCTTGCTATACATACAATAAATCCGATCATAATGAACGTTGAAATGAGCACTCTACACAAAAGCTGTATTGTCGTACCGCAGAGGCAAAACAAATATAAAACAAAAATGGCTTATTCCCGTCTCGGGGGTCTCAGACAGGCGGTCTTTCATTCAGCCGTCGCGACGTCCGCCCAACGAGTATCCGCCCTAACTTCACGAAAACATGCCAACAATATTCATAGGTAAATCAAAAGGGAAATATTCAATCGCGAAATATATTCAAACTTTTCCTTCCAATAACAATTAGAATAGGTATCGCTTCTAAAATTTCGGTAAACTAGTGAGGGTTGACTGATGACCGATATTTTAAGGAAAATTGAATAAATCTTATCTATAAGTATAAATTCGTAAATGATTTGGAAATTTTGAATACTACAAAATACTTTATTCGATTATCTTTTACACTTTATTTCATTGCTTGTTTGTTCTCATTAATTCTAAATTGTGTGCAGTTATAACTTCTTCTTAGTCGGGCACTACTATCAGAATATTCGTGGTTGCCCTGATAAGAATGGGGAATACGGGGAGACCCTCCTTAGGTCGTCGTCATCGGTTTATCCGAAAGCAGCCCTCCGAACGATACATCTCTCCCTCTGCCGGTTAACAGGACCGCGAGTACACTGGACAATAATAGATTCAGTAGCTTCATTGATCAGGTCAGTCCAGCGAGTCGGTTTTTGGCCGCGCTCTCTTTTGCCTTCCACTTTGCCCTGAACAACAAGTCTCTTCACCGAAATTTCATTTCTCGAGATATGACCAAACAACTTAAGTATTCTTAACTGTACAGTCAACGAAAGCCGGTCCTTAATACTAAGATTCTTGAGGATGGAAAAATTGGTGCAAAACGCTGTCTACGGGATATTAAGGATCCGTCTCCAGCGCCACATATCGATTTTACGACGATCTCACGCGATCTTACGCGAGTCTCAGATACCAAGTTTCAGCACCGTATAAGAAGATGGGGAAGACAAGGCTTTTCATCAATCTGACGTTTTCTTGATAATTCTTCAGTCCCTCCAAATCTTACTCTGATGGCGCACCGTCGTCTGATTTCGTCTATCTCCAGTGCTTTCGTCAGCACTGGAGATAGTAGAACAAAGGTAGATATAATTCTGTACAACTTCACAGTTACCTATGTTCCTTGGGTTAGCACCACTTTGTTCAGCCCGGTCTACTAGCATCAGTAGTTATAACACGTACTAAGATTTTGTGCAAACTATATACACAATACTTTCATTTGTAGAAATTTATGAATTCATAGTTAGGTTTAAACCGGATTAAAGATTAAGACAGTAAGATAATATCGCTTAATTAGTAAACTTAAGTTCTCAATACGAAAAGCTACCTGTCGCCTACTAATTCTTCTAAAAGTTGTTATAAAAGACATTTGGTATCTATTCACAAGTTGAAAACTTCCAAGTACGAATTACGTCGAAAATAATAGTTATATAATTGGCATTAATTCGTACAAAAGTCGTATAATTGCTAATAGACAGTAAGATGTAAAATATGTTCCTTAAAATGGAATACTGAAATTTCACCCTATATCGTTCTAAAAGATATTATGTGAGCCCTTGTTATTTCAGTAAATTGATTTTCTTATAATAAGAGACAGGAAAAATCCTTGAAAACTTTATAAAACATTTATTAACTAAATTACACGTGATCATAATAATAAATTTAATAATTTATTGACCTAAATTATATATTGTAAGCAAAATGTACGATTATGAGCGTACAGATATATTTGAAATAAGTCAAATGAATCCTATTGAAATTTTATATATTTTTTTCCCTATTAGAATACCCCAATTTAAGAAGTTATAAGTAGAAGTCAATCGATTCCATATTTAGTTACTTTGTTTTACACATTACTTTTTATACAAAAAATTATCTTACAAGGTTGTTTGCGATCCCGCGCAAGAGTAATTTTATTTTAAGATGTAATTTTATTGAGTTATTGAAGGAGAATCGTTATATTTAAATTCTACAGCTACATTTATTTGCGTTATAAATAGTATGAACAGATTTTAATTCCGTAAACAGTTTTGTGAATATTAAAAATTGACGTGATTTATCTTTTATGAAAATAAGATCTCATTGAGATTCAGGCGAAGTACTGACCCAAGGGTGTACGAAACATAATATTTTACAAATAAAAAATATTTTCCGCGAACGAATGGAAACAAAAATATCAATTCAAAAAGCGATAGCTGTCGTGGTGAAAAACCGGAAGAGAAAATCTTAACCGGCTCATTTATTCTTTTGTAAATCCAATAACAATTCACTTCACGTCCAGTACCGTTTATGTTAAGAGCTTTTCAGTGGTATATAGCAGAATACGTATATATAGTCTTTGAGATCCATTTACAGTTCCGTTTATTACGTAAGGACGTATGTAACCACCCGGATCCACTGACATGTGGCTAAGCTTCGTGTTAGTGGATCCGGATACTCCTATTAACTGTTGCGTGTTATGGATCACTTAAGTAGGTACTTTTGGTTACAAAATCTAGTACGATGGAGATACAAAAGTTATAAACACTAGGTTTACTCGCATAATTATAATACAGTGATTTATTGTTTCATTTGGAATATCGCTTTTGTTATAGAACTGCATGCGTATGATATAGCTTGAAAGAAGTTTTAAAATCGGTCCAGTAGTTTTGGAGCCTGTTTGATGCAAACAAACAAATTATCAAATATTTCCTCTTCATAATAGAAAAAATAAAGGTGTTATTTTCTTTCAGACAATCCTCGTGAGAGATAACTATGATTCAAATGGACAATTACAAGCGTCCTTCGCCATCACCATCACGAAGTTCGGTGAGAAGCGACAGTCGGGTGTTCCGACAACCGCGCATCATCCACGTAAACCGTGACGCGTCAACTATGGTTGACGGGGAGACCAGTGCTGGGCCAGCTATTCCCCAGTCCGAACCACATATGGAACCGCACGCTGCACACTTTCGATCACGCACCTTCAGCGACGGTTTTATCAGAAACACTAGCCTCGAACTCCTACTAGGCGTTGACTGCGAAGCATGTCTCGCCTTAGCAGCTCAAAGGCAGTGCATGGGTAAACATATACCAGAGCACGACTTTAATTTGGTCTGCAATTGTAATATACAGCAAAACAACTATTTAAACTGCCATCGAGATGCAGTAGACCAACGTGGACACACCCTTAATATTTACGATCTGGAGAGGATCAAAAGGGATACCGGTCGGAGCCACCTCACTATCGGGTCGCATCGCAGTCTGGACCGCAAACATACTAAGAGCAAAACTATCGGAGTCTCGAACTATATTTCGAAACAATTAATTTCATACGACCCTACAAACACTCTTGTTCAGAAAATAAAAAGAAAACTTTCCAATTTAAAAAGGATGGGCGGTGACACGATGCTAAAAAAACATACAAATGCGGTCCAACTCGCCGAGATAACATCAGGCTCGACGAGCTCTCTCAAAAAACTATCGATGCTGTCGCTCGTAGACAAGTCGCAAAGGAGGGTTAATAGTCAAAACTGTATTTTCACATCGACGAGGTATCAGCCGAAAGAAGACTTGAAGAACAGCGGTTCTACTTATGCAAATTTTTCTGGTAACGTGGACCAATGTTTCGATAGACTCAAAGATAGCAATGCTAACTCAGATACTACTAGAAAAACGATGCAAAAAATGGTTAAAATGAGAAGTTTCGACAATAATGACGAACTATTAACTAGAAACTCGCCCGCTTTAGAATCGATGAAATTTTCCACGCTAGATAATAGAAGTCGTTGTAGAAGTATAAGAAGACAAATGTCTTATAATGATTTTCCCAGTGAACGGTACAGGGATCGTGTTTCGGAGAGCTGGTCTCGGGACGACACTACTGCTGAGTCGAGGAGCACACGCAGCGATCTCGTTGATGACGACCCACACTCCTTTCTCGACGCCGATCTCATCATGATGGGTCCACGTACCGTGCACGCTCACTGCACTTGTGATTCAGCCCATGACACTAGGATACCTTCAATATTTTACGATACACAGGTTGGTTCCATTTATTTTCCTAATTACCTTATTTTCGATTCACAAAGAAAATTTCTCAAATGGAGAAAAAACAACACGCACTTCTCAGTAAATATGTGGCCCAAGAAAATCAATCGTAGCAGCCATTAACAGGGTGAAGCCGAGTACTCGTTTTTGTGAGCACGATATATTGCTGTAATGTTATCTTTTGATATTTCGAATGTACGAACTCAATTTCTATCACGTTTTATATATTCGAAGGATCGAACTTTTAAATGATTAATCTTGTTTTGTATTAATAAGATTAAAAAAGTTAGTCATGATTTAAATGAAAGTGAAAGGTCAATTTCATATTCATAAATAAGCCCCTTAGAACCTTTCCCAAATAATACTAAAATGATAAAACACAGATCATGATATTAAGATTTATTAATTATTTTATCAATATTTTCGGAATCTCGTCGGATATAATTATTATGAAAACTTGATATTTGTAAGAAATATGCCTACATTTTCTGTTATCAAATAATCATATTAATAATACGAGAATAATATTAAAAATCGTTATAAAAGTGTCTTATTGTTGAAAATACTTGCAGTATTATTTTGCTCCGCAATTTTAGTTTGAATTATGTGTTAAATATCATGATATTTACGACCTGTACTTGATAGCATTTATTGTATAAACTCTATTATAAGTTTGTTCATTTAAACGTAAGGCTCAAAAGCAAATAGTTTGTTTACATTTTCAATTATATTTCAAAAAATAGTAACGTAAAAAGAAGGAAATAATTAAGTAAGCCGTAATATATTGTTTAATTTTTTGTTCAAGATCAGTATTTTTCTTAAAATTAAACACTTTCCAGCGGTACCCGTTTTTCAATTGTTAAATTTCGAGTGAAATGCAATTAAAGTGGAAAGAATTGAGTTTCGTTATATTTTTATCGCTAAACAGACTCAAGATTCCAAATAACATGCCCCTTTTTATATTGTACTATGGATGGGTTTAATAAATAAATGTCAGTAATAAATAGCATTGAGCAACAGATACAATGAATGTACTATTTCTCAGGGTAAGAAACGAAGTGCACCAGCGCCTGATGTGACGGACCGGGGTCAGAGCCGGACATGCGGTGCATGCAAATCGCCGCAATGGCCACCTGGTACGGCCTCTACCACTAGCCACAGCTCTACAACCACAGGCAACTCTTCCCGTGAGTAATTATCGCCACTGACAGTTTTAAAGCAATGCTAAGGAGCTATCACAAAGAGAATATATCAAAAATAAAAAGTAGGTCCATTTTTTAAGTTATTATGACAACAATTGCAATCATTATGATTTTGGACAACACAATTTGTCATTTGTTATCTTTAGCATAACCAGTGTCGAATTAAGCCAGAGCGGGGCCTGTAGCAAACACTCCCTCCCGACACAGCAAAGTCGTCCTTTGCCTTAAGTGTTATTCGGAACACAATTAATCTTTGACTCGTCAGTTTATGTTTATAGAGAAAAATAAGAGTTTAGTTAGAAGCGTGGCTTATTTTGTTACTCACATTTTTATATCGAATTCAAAAATTAATTTATTGACTCTGAACCTCAACGCGCGGGCCCCGTAGCATTTGCTACTTTTACTGCGTGGCTAATTCAACCCCAAGTATAACATTTTTTTCCAACCGCACTGCGTTACACACTGTACTTGTGGAAGTGCGAAGCAGAATGGCGATTCTAGAGTACCACCATTTTGTAAACGCCGAGACGGCGATCTCAATTTGTTATTTAAAGACCCTTATCAATATTTACTCTAGAAAACAAATATGTAGGTAGATAATAGAAACGAATACTTTTAAAATGAGCTACATAAATGACTTGTAGCTTTGAGTTCTTGTGCTAATCCAATGAACCTAGTTTTGAGGCGAGTACAAACACGCTAACTCATGTAGTTTGATTAAACATACACAGTTCTAAATAATTATCCATTTCAATGATTAATCGTCTTTATATTTGAAAATCCAACTATTTAACTAGGAATTTGAAAATCTATACTAATCACACTCGTATAAAAACATTATCCTACAGTGATACTGAGGACTTGTTAAAGAGTTGTATGTAAACAGACATATAGTGATTCATCGCAGTTTGTATAAAAGAAATACACAAAAACATAACATATAATACAAATACACACAAACTTACACTCATATACACATACTCATACTTTCATATACACTAACATTCTACACACACAGTAGTAATGATAAGAATGCATGCTATTTAATTTAATTCTAAACTTGAATTATATAAATACGTCGAGTGGAACGTTGTTCTTTATACAATGAAGGTGGGCGTTTGTGGCTGCAACTCAGTTTTTAAACTAAAGCGGCTGCTTTCGTACACGATAATACCTGTAAAGTGTAAAGTTCCAGTAAAAAATATTATTATTATTATTATTATAATTAAGTGAAAAGTTTAGATTATTTATTTTACATTGAATAAACTCCCAAACTTCTGGACAGATTTTTAAAATACTTTTATCTACGCGAAGCAACATCATACGGGGATACACAGGATATAATTTACGAGGACGAAATTGTGGAAAACAGCTAGTAATAATTTAATACAGCGATTACATTAATAACAAAATCGAACTAAAAATAAAAGAAACAAGTTGTAGGTGTAGTTGTAGAGGTTATTACTTGGCTATACATTTCGAAAAAGAAAAATTAGCTCGATTTTCTTAGTCGTGTTTCTTAATTTTTGTTATTTTTATTTTATTTGTTTTAGTGAGCAGTTAATTATTTACATAAATTTTTTTTGGAATGTACTCATCAAGAGCTTTAATTTATTACCCATATTGTTAATTATAAAAAAGAAAACATTCTTCTGAAACGGCGTCATACATTCCCTATTTTTTTATATAGCCAGTGTCATTCCAGATGATATATCGTCTCTAATGATACCCTATACATTCATATCCATTATATCTTTCAAAAATAATGGTGGAATAAAGAAACTGAAAAATATTAATCGTTAACACAATAGACTACTTTTTTGGGCGGTCGTGTAAAAACTACAATTACATAGGTCACATAATACTTGCAGAGCTATTCCTGTTTACGTATATAGTATAAAAGCAAAAACACATTAACAAAGCCAAAGGTTAAAAGAGCTTTTCATAAGTCGTATACAATAATTAATGTCCTCGAAAAAGTCAGATACTCATACAAATATACAAAGGCCGTAGCGTTGAATGTCGGGAAGTACAACGTAACAGGATCATTTATTTCGTTGGGCGGAACGAAACACGAAAAGAACAAGTGTGGGCCCGATATAGCGACGTTTGCAAACGTGCTGAAAAATGATAAGGTTTTAGAAATAAACCTTATGTAAAACATTAAAGTTTACAGCCTAAAGTGATAGTTTGTTTACTATATATAAGAATAAATAATAAAATGTTGAAATATTAATTTAAAAATAGGCTACTAGCGGCAATTAAGCCCCGCATTGTAAGATCACCTTTGAAATTTCGTACTAATACACTTCTATCTCTATTCAAAATTTACTTACACACACTTGCATAATACGGCGTATCTATCATGTGTGTCAGTAGAGCTGGAACAGGAAAAGAAGTATGTGAGCGCGAAATTTCAACGGTGAGCCTTATTACAACGCCGGCGTTAATAACCGTGGGTACCTTTTAAAGTAATTATGTTTTACGCTATTAAATCATAGGTGCACTGATCATACCCTATATAAAACGCTACTCTACAGCTTAAAAAACTGTTTTGCAACGGAAAAATGTCTAATCACTACGTAAATATCATCATTAATATATTTCCGCAAAGTACTACGGTTTCTACGCCGATAAACATTCTCAATTGCGTTGCGGTCTCAATTTATTTTTTATCGGAAGGTTCATTGTGAAGTGAAATTTTCAAACATATAATCCTCTGTATCTACTGCGGTGATCGAGCAAGTTTGCGTTTGACAGCGAGATTATCGCAAGCCCGTAACATCCTCGTAACGACCGGTTGCTTGACCCAAATTGATTTTAATGTTACACACGGCAAACCATCGAGGAGAGGAGAATTGTTTAGTAAAATTTCCTTTTAAGTCATTTTCATTCTAGTAATATGCTAATATTACGCATGAAATTGTAAAACAAAGGCACTTAATAATTATTTTAAAAGATTCCATTAGTTCTTATCAACCAAATTAAATGTTTTTAGTGACTAAAATGTAAAGATTAGTTTTGTGTAATCCTGTTTTGTTTTTTTTTAATGAAAATCTTCTATTTCATTTTAAAAACCGCAAAGCATCCATATAAAAGCTTAATATTCTGGTGAATGAAAATTATATTCGGAGCAATTCAGCGACATTTGAATAAAAAGTATTATATATTCCATTCTGGTATTCTGCATAGTGAGCACTTTCAAAGGACAATTATTAGACAAAGTAGAGTTCAAAATATGAATAAAATGCATATGCAGACATTTTTCACTGACACCCATTACCGAAAAATCACATTTGCATATTTAGGTAACTTATTTTACATGTCCCACGACCAGATTAGTCTGAAAATATGAACCTTTGTGCTCGCATTCCCTTTGTTTTACATCGTAAAAATTAAAAGGTTTTAAATATTGTGCCCACGTTAATTTTAATACTCACTTTGCCTTCTACAAAACTTAGATAATCAGTAAAATTTAAAGCAATAATTACTTATTTCAGAACAATATTAATCTGTGATGTAGACTTCTAACTTTTTTTCCTTTTGTTATGAATACAACTTAAATAAACTTAAATTTGGATTTCTTAAGGTAATAAAATATTTCTATAAAATATAAAAACTACAAGTTTATTATCAATTTTAATATTATATAATAGCAATTTTCTTTTTATTAATTTGAATTTAAAGCTTTACAAAAATATAAAAAGTTTGGAGATCGCACGACGAACTGATAGTTTCTAAAATGTTAATTTACATTTTTTGAGTTAATTGTTTGATTATTCGTTACAAAATAAAATACGAATATCGTATAAAAACACACAACAAAAAGTCTTAATATAAATATTATAAGAAACAAGGACGCAGGAGATGAAACACTCTATACTATCTATCAATAAGCTAAGGAAACTTTTTGGCAACTTAAAAGAATATCTTAGGTATTGTAACGTAGTGTTTATGTACGATCACATACGTCATTTTATTTATGTTTATAATTTATATTTTATTAGAATCTCAAATATTAGATGTCAAATATTCCCAAACGTGAGTTCCTTTCATCCATACTTGCTATCCGGAATGAAAGTATTGTAAACCTTTATTCAACATTCATCCTAAATTAAAATTATGCTATAATTGAATATCGGAATTACTGTGACCAAACGATAAAATAAAAAGTATACAAGGTCAAATTAGTCATAAGTTTCCAAGTAGATTAAGTTAAGACTGCCAATGATAATGTCAAAATTAATAAAAAGCAGATAACTTAATAATTACGACCGAAATTATCGCCTAAAATAATCTTGACGATGAGACGATGCCTGGATAACAAAGAAAAAAAACATTTGGTCCGTCAGTTAGATAATAGAAAAATTAGATAAGTTTTTTTTGCTACAATTAAACAAGAATTAAACAATTATGTAGAAAATGTACATAAATGTGACGTCATGGATTTCAACTTAATGTAACGGCGATACATTTATTGATAACGCAAAAAATAAAAATACATTTTCAATGTTCTATTTATTTGTAATCTACCCGACGGAGAAAAATAAAAATTAGTCATCATCTCTCAATACTTTACAGTAAATAATGTTTTACAATAGTCATTTTAACGCTAATTTATAGACTAAACAATTGATTTTACTAACAAAAAACTTTGTTGATAATCCCGTTCTATATATGGTTTTAGGAAGATATTGTATAATAAAAAAAACACGAAGAAATATAGAAATAAATACTTATACCATCCAAAGTATACAAATGTTCATAAAAGATTGTTAAGCCTCTTAATGATAGGGATATTGGTTTCATAGTTAACAATAGGACTTCCAACAAACCTCGGCAAAAGGTCATAAAGTTCAATCAATACAAACGTAGTTAGGATTCTGTGAGCTTTGGGAGCCAGTGGTTGGCAAACAAATAGGGACTTATAGAACGAGTCTTATATCTTACCAGCTTTCCTCCAGCGGCTTCGCCTGCGTGGTCCTGTATTCTATACTAACTATATAAGAAAATTCCATATAAACTTCACCGAACTTCACTTACATCATGAAAAGAACCCCTGTACCAAATTTCAAGTTTCTATGTACAGTAGTTTCGGCTGTGCCTTGGCATATAAGTTAGTCGGGTTTGCCTTTTACAGAAGATATAATACCTCACATGTTAACAAGCGTAATAATATTCTTGTTTAGGCTTCTCCGTGTGGCATCGGCGTTGGTGCTGCGTGGCAGTACTTGTTCTGGTAGCTGGCACTGCATGTGTAGCGGGGCCCCTCGCTTTACGGGCCCCACCGGGGGCTCCTCTCCACGAACGACTAAGGCTCGCAGAACGTTTATTACATGACACTCCTCTCATTGATGGTCACAACGATCTACCGTGGAACATCAGGAAATTCTTACACAACAGATTAAAAGATTTCAGGTAAGTCACTACATGATTAATCATTTTGCAATATTGACTAGTTGTTTTTAATAAAAAAAAATGTTATATTACATTTAACATACTACAATCTCGTTATGTTTATACTCACCTACTGAAATATCGTCGAAAGTGCCGTATTTAGACATCACGCTAATATCATAAGAGAAATTAGATCATATTTCTCCACCAAAATGCCGAGGATTGGCCGAGCTTTAGCAGTCTTATTCACAAGTCTTATGATAAATGTTACGGAACAAAATTCAAGGATCGTTCCTCATCAAAATGATGTCCCTAAAGACAAAAGCTCTTTACTATAGTACGCACATCAGTTAATTTAAGAAATGTCACAGCTTACTTGGTCATCGGACATAAGGTTAAGAATAATTCTAATTATACGATAATATGAAACAGACTACTATATGTGATAAAATTTTCATCTTCAATCTACAGTTGTTTCAGCTGCTATATTAATATTTATTTTATGGATAAATTTACTAAGAAAATCACCTTTTTTTACATATGCGGCTCATGAAACTGGTGTATTTGAAAGTATTTTTCTATTAGGCGGAGAGCTCCGCTCGTAACAAAAATGAACAAGAGCTTTCTTAAGCTTTATATTTTAGTAAGCTGAAGTAGTAAAGGTACAAATCACTCAGTACCCAGTACGGTGGTCAGGTGCTGGAACACTTGGAGACGGCGTGTGTTGGTGTATGTACTCGTATGTGACATAAATTTTAAAATACTTGAATATTTGTGAGAAGCTTTTTCTTAATATAAAAAATGTTACTGCTCATATCGCATAGTTCAGCACACATCTCATTTAAAAGAGTTTTGTATTGCCACAAATTTAGTTAATTAATAAATTATTAAGTTAATTAAAAAATATTCAATCTACACAGATAACATATTTTTTTTTCAAAGCTCATTTCGCAACATACTTTGGTTTGAGTAGTACATATTTATTATACATTATGAATAAGATTCTATTTATACATACACCGCGAAAAGGTGTTCCAACACCTGACCTTCGCACTAGGTACTGAATGATGAAGTATTTTAATATACGGAAATATGAAGATGCAGAATACTCTTGCTCATTATTGTCACGACCTTTTAAACTATATAGACTAAATGTTTTAATTGACAGATTTGACGAAGATTTACGAACAATATCACCATGGGCGACAAGCTCTTGGAGTCACACAGACTTACCTCGACTTAAACAAGGGAGAGTGGCTGCCCAAGTAAGTATTAACTTATTTCACAAAGAATGTTTGCTGACAACCAACATACTTTGTTTATTATTTAATTCACATTAATCATATCAATTTAAAATAAAGATACACGGTACATTACTATTTCCATTAAGTTTTTTGTTTAATAAATTACATAGTACCAATTTTTACAGTTTTTACACATGGCTTGTCAAAGTGCAAAATAATCCCAACTTTTATAAACAGAACTAAAGAACGGAACTTCTGTAAAACTCGAACAGACGATAATGATTAGGCTTCTTTTTAAGTAAAAAAAAAAGCTAATAATTTTACATTGAACGTGCCCTCTGATGAAGTGAATGACTTTTTAAGTCATAATTAGCAGATATTAAAATGACGAAACACTTTTATAAATGGACTTAAAAAGAGGAAGTTCATTAGTTCCAGACCAAACATTTAATGGGTAATCAATCCTATGCAACTAATATTATTAAT
The DNA here is from genome assembly GCA_918026875.4 of Diatraea saccharalis. Classification (NCBI taxonomy): domain Eukaryota; kingdom Metazoa; phylum Arthropoda; class Insecta; order Lepidoptera; family Crambidae; genus Diatraea; species Diatraea saccharalis. The sequence continues at coordinate 10,903,693 of OU893343.1, forward strand.
GCCAAAGTTTGTGAAATATAAATATAGTCTTTATAATAGAACATTATTCCTAGCACGACAAAAAGCTCCGTTTAATGATATTTTGGAGCAAATCCTGACTTTTTTATTGACAAAGTTAAGGATTGAAAAGCAATATATTAAATAAATATTGGGATTCGGTCGTCCCCATTTATTTCGATAATAAAATAACGCGGTAAATTTCTATTTCTAAATTATTTTCTTGAAATGTAAATGTACATCGTATTATTTATTATACTTATGTAATTCGAAGCAATAATATTTTTTTATTTAAATCAAGAATAAAATCCACATAATTTTCGTGTCACAATAAGAATAGTACAATTTTGGCATAATACCAATTACGGATTTTCATTATTTTAAAATACTACTTACTTACTTATTTAAGTAAGTAAGTTAACCTTCAATCAATTACAGCAAGATGTGTGTGTATTTTTGTATTATCAAAAATATATATGCAGTGTTATATTTAAAGCACGACCTCAATGAACTCCTAAAATATCACAACGACCGATTGATTCAATTCTATGGTAATGTTATAAGAAAAACCGCAGTTCCTTTTGTGATCTAATCATAATATCCAACCCGTCCAAGTTCTTTCGAATCTTCACAAAGCTCACCGCTATAAAACCTTTGTCAGTTTTCTTACCGCGTAGAAATTTCATATTCGGAGCGAGACTCTATCGCTCGTGCGTGATATTTAATCAGTTGTGTGTCTGAACAATGTCACGGTAGACAGCGAACAGGGGTTGCATTGAATTAATACAAGATGCTGCAAGTCGTGTGTGTGTTTTGTTTAAATGCTTCATTGAATCCAGTTAATTTCTGATTATCATTATGACAAAGTTTGTATAGACTTAACCTAACACTTTATTCATATGATATTAAAGAAAATACATACCTGTTTCATGTTTTTGCTAAACGGAACAAAAGCAGTTTTTTTATGTTTTCATAATTAAAGTTTACATAATATTAGTTAAAAATACTAAAGTTATAAGTGTTTTGTTTTATTTTTCATCATCATCGTCACTTGTGTTTATAATTCGCAATAACTGGAAGTATTCTTGCAAAGAACAAACAGCATACTTAAGTCGTTGATGATAACAAGAGTATTTTGATTTTCTTTGATTATTGTTAGGTTAACATCCAGTTTGTTTGTAAGTAAAAATATTAAAAATAAAATATTCGAAAAAGAAATGGCTTTTTTTCACATTTACGAAGTCTGCTTTTTTACTAACCTTATTTTGAACATGAGTGCTCAGTGCAGTTTCAAGTAAGAAATTGTAATATTTTTTGTATTTTTACAACAGTTTTGGGCGGCATATGTCCCGTGTGACGCTCAACATCGGGATGCTGTACAGTTGACTTTCGAACAAATCGATCTTATCCAGCGGCTGACTGACAAGTATCATCCGCAGCTGACTTTGTGCACCTCAGCAGACGGTATGTAACTTTTGCATCTATACTAAAGAATTTATATTGATAGACAGGTTATATCGATCGCAATGGACAATATTATAAATACCTAATTTACTCGTTTGTTGACTTGAAGTATAAAACTAAAGCTTATGGTATTTGATATGATGATAGCTATGTTCATCATTTATACAATACAATACAAAAATTCTTTATTGTACACACCATTGTTCACAAAATTATGTCGGAAATATTATGAATATATATTTATGTCTCAATGCACTATTTATTTATTTCAAGAAAAAATCTACAGCAAGTTCTTATCTTATTAATAATAGAACAATTTTAACATATCTCAATCTATTGAAACATATTTTAGGCCACGGGTTCCCAGACTTATTTCGTTTACTGCCCACTTTTAGAATTAATTATTTTTTGTGTTCCCATTTTGTCAACTACTGAAAACCACTATAGCTTCAAATAAAATTAATAATTGTGAGCTATATTAGCGGAAATTAAACATTTTAAACGAGAATTTTATTATAAGCAGCAAGACTTAACTTGAGACCTGAACGCAGTAGTAACATCGCCCCCATTTATTTTACTGGCTCTCGTACTGCCCCTCTTCAGGCCTGCAACGCCCCTGGGGGGCGTCATTGCCCACTTTGGGAAAGACTGTTTTAGGCTATTGAAATTTGCTGAATTTGTAAGTGTTCTACTAATTATTCACAAAAATTAACTAGCTTTTGATATTTTTTTGATTAATATCATTTCATTTATTAGAAGAAAGATCTTGTGTAAAAAATCGGAGTTACTTTTAATCTTTTCAAAAAATCTTAATAAGCACAATAATAGTTTTTAATTGAATGACCCCTCCAAATAAATGACAATAAGTAGAAGGGGAAACCGACGGGTTTTAGAACAGAGTATAGTTGAAACAACCCTGAATTCTCACAATTTAAAAACCGTTAGAAAATTAACATCATCGTCAAAATCAATCAGGTGCGTTTCACCTCAACTTTGTTTTAAATTCCCTCGATCTCCCCCTACTTCATCATATTCATTTAGAATGGACGCAATATTTTACATCTGACACGATTGTTCAACTTTCAATTCAACAGAATTCTGATAAAATTCACAGTTCATTAGTATTTTTTAACACGTTTCAAACTGATTTTAATTCCTGCATCATTTGCATCTGCTGTTGGCATAGAAGTTGCAATCACGCAAATGAACGCCAAATCAATTGTCCACAGTTCCATATGTTGGTACTATAGCTATACAATATGTTACTTCATGGTTACTTACTGAATATAATATATTAATTGAAAAATATGCGACTGATTCAATTAACAATATTGGTAGATAATTGTTACCTATTAATAAAGTACCTAGTAAATATTTACGTAGTTCCCTTAAGTAAACTAGTACTTGCAAACTTTCATATGTGCAATATATTAACAAAGTTATGGATTGCATTACTTTAAAGTTTTACTTATATTTATCTTTCTAAAAGGTTTCACGTTTATCCTTTTTTTTCATTGTATGTGGATAATGAAGTCATAGCTTTTTTAATTTGTTTTTAAGCTTTTTACTTTATTTTTTCAAATTATATTCTGTCTGGGATTTTTAAAATTATTAATTTTTATAACAACTAACTCAGACAAAGCAAATAATAATTATTTTACGTTACTTTTTAACATAAAGACGATTCACGAAAATCTTTAATTTGCCCTATAGGAATACCCCCCGTATTGTTTATGTGTAACAGTTGTGAGAATGTCCCAGAAAAGACCAATGGTTTATTATTTATTGAAATGTAATTTGAATTTGCTACCCCCTTACAGGGTGTCATATGAACTAATAACAACAACCATATTCTTTGTGATATGCAATAAAAGAATTATTATCTTTATATATTATAATGTCTCATAAGCATTTTAAAATATTATTATCAATAATAATAATAATAAAATGGTTTATTGGCTCGGATTACAAATCCTATACATAAAATAAAAAAAAACAAAAGAAAAACTACAGAGACAAACAGTGTTGAGCACTCAGCTTATGTTGAGCAAAAGCATGCACCTGCCCAACGCTGATTTTCACCCCTCTTTCCCAGAAGGTCAAATGTGGCAATTATAGTATTAAAGGAGCAGCAGCACAAACTAAGCAATTATGATTTAGCTGCAATTACTTTTTTTACAATATTATAAATCAGATACCAAGATTTTTTACTGAATACCTATTAGTTAATCAACATTTCATTCAAATTCAAACAATATGCAATATATTATAATTTAACACTTTGTGCAGATCAGGTATTATTATTGTGTATGTTACACACATGTTTCGTTGTATATGTGTGGTATGTGTGTGTTTGTTTGTGTGAGACTGTGTGTGGCATTGACCATTAGAAATATTCTTTTAACGGGAGACCGTTCCAGTAGGCATGCTTCAAGTCTTCCGCAGCTAGTTGTCGTTTTAAAAGGGCTGATTTGTATGTTTTCTTGAAATACAGTCCGCTGACGATTAACGTTCTCAAACGTGAGCTTATGTTGAAGCATTAGAAGGTCTTAAAGTTTCTATTTTTTTATGAATTTATCGCTTAATACACTTACAGTTTTTTCACTTCTAATAAAATAAACATAACAATGCTGAGAAATATTAAAATAAAATTAAAATTATCAATTTTAATATAAGATTCCAACAAATGAAAAAACATGTAATTATATTTTATAAAAACATAAAAAACTGTAGCAAAATTGTCTACTGGTAACAAAATTATTCTGTACTAGCTTTCCATAAGCGACTTCGCCCGCGTGGTCCTAAAGGAACTGTTTAGTTGGATACAGATTCATATCATGACATGGATATAATTACAATGACAAATTTGTAAATAATGGTTCCATGGTGACGTTTTTATTCCCCATACAAAATTCCACTCCCATTTTCATTCCTTTATTTGCCGTTTTTCGGGATAATATATAGCCTATGTTCACCGCATATGATGTAGCTTCCCTTACGTATCAGAATTTTTTAAATCGGTCCAATAGTTTCAAAGCCTACTCGATGCAAACAAACAATCAATTTTTTCCTCTTTATAGTATTAGTATAGATAGAAATTGCGGTTCAAGGGGAATAAACATAGTGACCTAAATATTAAGAATGCATCTTACATCCTGCTTCTGCATAAAAACTGCGAATTTATTATACCAAATTGTCAACTTTATAGATACAAAAAGATATATTAAATACTCTTTAAATAATATTTTTAACTAGACTGTATTGGAAGTGAACTCAGAACTGAACTTAGTTTATGTGTACTTATATCATATACAAATTACAAAATATTTAACAATTGATCTGTGCAAGTTTTTTTGCACAAGTAGTTGTGTAAAGCATGATATTTTATTGAAGACTCATAAATACAGTAGGTATAAATATACCTACTCTATTTACCCACTTTTAAAGAATCTTCTTCTTCTTCGTTTTCATTGTTTATGACTAGAGATGCGCCTAATATGGTTTCATCGAATACCTATTATTTAATTTAACCTTTAGCCGAACCGGTTATTCGGTTTACCATGTTATTGTTTTGTCCTGTAAATAGGTTTAAAAACAAATCAAACAAAAAAATGTGCCTGGGCAAAAAAAATAAGAATTTTCTTTTTATACCGTCATATCTTTTTATATAGAAAAATATCAATTTTTTTATATTTTTTTTTTTTACTTCTATCTAATAAGAAATGGCTTAGATAATAGGCATTAAAGTTAAAGAGTGCGGGTTCGTTACATCACCACTATCTAGAAAATGTACAAATATATCACGCGACATTTCAACCGCAAATTATCGCAGTAACTCATTGATTACACAAAAAATACATGTTGAATATTCTTTAACACTACCTCACGGACAAATAAATAAAAATAGTCATCATATTAATCATCCATTTTATCTATTTAACATCCTCCGAACGTAACAATATAATGTTACGTTACAACGATTGCCTCCGGTATAATGTCATACCAAACAAACTCGTATTGATCATATTTTCATCCACTTTTGCTCCATTCCACGTCTAATAAGCTTAGTCAAACACATCGATAAATGTCTACTTATAGCGTCGTCACCCTCGACTTGGTAACATAAATGGCCGGACTGATTTTGACAAATGAGGTGTCAGTGGATTCGTCTCACACTCAGAAGGCCAACGGAAATAGAGTACTTAATTTTAACACGAATATAAATCGTAGTTTAATAGTTATATGTAAGAATTTCGGGTATATACTTAATTTCCCACACTTATGGGAACATGAGCATAAATCCTATTAATATTATAAATGTGAAAGTTTCTTTGTTTGGATGTTTAGATATTTGGATGTTTGTACGTCAATCACGCCGAAACTACTGAACGGATTTTGATGAAATTTGGTATACAGATAGGGTGTTATCTGACTTAGATAATAGGATATTTTATCCCACTAAACATTTCCCTAGGGTCCACGCTGGCGAAGCCGCTGGCGAAAGCTAGTAATGTATAAAAAGCTCTCATATAATAATGGAACTTTGTGTTGTCGATCAATTAATTAATAGGTCAGTCAATATCTTTGCAGATACACAGTGCTATAACCCATCAGTTCGTTTTTTAAACAATAAAGTTTATACCATTTTATTTTATATGTAAAAAACATTATTTTATAGATTCTAAATTTAAAACTTCCGTACAAACTTTCTAGCCCCAGTTTAACCCTGCAGAGAGTATTTAATAAAAACCATAAAAATATAAATAAAGAACAAACAACAAACGAACATTGGAATAGATGACTCACACGTATTACTTGTATATTATAATTTTTCATGCGCACTACTCATTAAATAAAAATTTCTTCGCATATAGCATTTTGTTTTTTCACGTTTCGGATCCTCTCATATATTTGTTTTAATTCAATCCTGTTTTTTAATTAACGCATCCTAACTTTTACCTTTTTTAAAGTGCACCTATACTTTATAGTATGTAGTAAATTACAATTACATATATCTTATTTGCACTTCATCCAATTAGCAAACTTTCACATGAATGACTGTTAGAGAGGGCGTAAAGTCAAAATATTGGTCCAGTGTATTGCGACCGATAATGTAATAGCTTTGATTATATAGATGAGAAAAAAGTATAGCGAATTGAGCGACAAAATTGACATGAATTGTAAAAGTACTGCAAAAGAGCTATAAAGTGAATATTCATCAATTTTCCATATAAAAAAAAAGAATTATCACTATCAACAGTTCTGTTGTAACTCCATATTACAACAAGAAATGGAAAAAATGAGAATCGTAAGAGTAATCTTATGATTTATTATAAAAAAGTTGTTATAACTCTAACCATCTTATCAAAAAACGAAGATAAAAGTTAGTAATTGATTTACCTAAAGCAAATTGACAATGACGGAATAGAAAATGTCTGACTGAGACGTGTTGAATTATTTCGTTCGGATTTAAAACCAAGTACCTACCTAATAAAAAATGTAAGCCGGCCAAGTACGAATTGGACTCGGGCACGACAGATTCCGTACCATCTTATATAAATATATAAAAGAAAGTCATGTTAGTTGCACTTTTTATAACTCAAGAAGAATGGTAGGATTATTTCAGGCATCTACCTATTGCTATTATCAATATCGATACGAGCACAATAATCACATTTATTGTATAGGGGCCTACCTTTAAATATTTATTTTATTCGATTTGTTTAGTATTATTTATTATGGCGACAACAGAAATTCCTCATCTGTGAAAATTTCAATTGTCTAATTATCACGATTCATGAGATTAAGAGATACAGACGGACAGCGAAATCTTCGTAATAAGGTCCCGTTTTACCCTTTAGGTGACGAATCCTACACAGACGATATATGTTCCTTGCGCATAGGCTTGTAATTTAAACTTGCAACTACTGCATTACATAGGAACAATACCACAGGTAAGCCTAAAGCTGTTGGAATGGAGGTATAATATTGGGTACCCCACTGCCACCCTCAACATGACCCAGCTGTACGTTAATACCTTGTGATTGAGGCAGGCTTATCACACGGGGAGATACGTTGGTACCTATGGCAAACCTTCGTCTGTGTCCAGCAATGGCGCCGGATACGAGTTATATTAAATATTGACCTAGTTAAATTCTCAAGCGAAACAACGCTATCACAATAGAGATAATTAATGTGTGTTTTTTTTTTGTCCATTAGGTAGATTATTGAAGAAACTCAAACACGTACTTTTTATTTTTTTTCGTAATTAATATATTATTATCTGACTGACTGACCGAATAGAAAATCTATTTTTTTACCCAGGTAGCAACCCTATACTTAATAATATTAAATTAAAATTTAGAATGACACTAATCTCTTCATCGTATAATTATATTGAGCGAGAACTAACTCACAGAACTACAGATTTAACGTAGCTTTGTACACTCTGATGCATGGTGAAAACACAACGTTCAATAATTCACGAAATTCATTGAAATTTGAACGGCAAATACAGGCGCAGCCAGTTTCATTGGCATACGTCACGCAATCTGATTTCGGCATTCGAAATCGGTCGGAACTAGTGTCGACTGACTGCCATAAATTATGCTCAGTGACAAATCATGTAATAATGGGCATAGTATCGATATTTTGTTAATTGCAAAACAAATGTTTGTTGGGCACCGAAACAGATTATTTATTAACGGTGGGTAAATTTTTATTGTCAATATGTGAGGCGATTAGCTACTTCATATCGTATAATATTAATTAATATTGTTGGCAATACTATCTAGATTGTCTTGAGTCTAGACTCAAAACGTTTAACATTTTGTAAGCAATTAAGATAAGATAATAGAATATATTATACATCAGTATAATTTTATTGCTTTCCATGTTATAAATAGTTTTGAGGGTTACCTAAAAGCAGGCTTGCAACGTAATTAAATGAATTTTAAGCCTCTTAATTTGAAAACCCGCAAGCTATAGTACAATATATCAAATGAGCTTATTGTGATGATAAAAATAAACTGTTTTAAAGTTATGTAAAAAATAGTTGGAAATTGAACATTAATTCCCCCCTGATCTCCGAAACTACTCTGCTTGAAATTTTGAATAAAATACACGAAATTATTATTCAATAGTTAAACTTTACAGGAAAGCCTATGCGAAATCTTTGATTTTTAACCGACTTCAAAAAAATAAGTTTATCAGTTTGACCTGTATTTGGCTGAACCGATTGGACCCGTTTTACGGAAAAGTATTTTAGTGTTACTGAATATATAAAAAATATCAAATAAAAACCTTAAAAAAATATAGAATCGACTTTAAACTTAAAAACGTGAAAAATATTTAAGTCGGGCGGAGGTTTTCTGTACGTTATTAAATCAATGATTTTTATTTGATATTTATGATATAATAGATAAAATGTGATGTTTGCGCGAAATCCTTTTCTGGCGAGTCCAACTCGCTCTCTATCATAACTTTACGCTTCCCAATATAATTAGCGATCCATATCTATTTATATAGAACAAATTGTTAACCCTATAAATGTTAAAACGTAAATTAACTTGAAGTATTAAGAAACGTAAAAGAATAACTAACGTTATTCACAATTAGCTCCGTGAAATTAAATTAAATACGGTTACTTCTGTTTCCTTAATTCTCTAACGAGTGGATAGAAAACAGCCATTTGCATGAAAAATACATTTTCTTCATTCTGTTTCCTAAAAAACTTAACGGTATAAATCTATTTGAAATTCTTATTTCTTTGTTGTTTTTCTAATGCAAATTTAAATTAACTCGATCTAGACATATTAAGTGTAACTCCGATCTTTATAAAAAAGATTTATTTTCTCTACGAATGCTTTTATATTGAGTGCACTAATCAAAATGAGACTCACAATTCACGGAGAAATGGGATATTTATATTTAAGTTTTCTTCGAGTGAACCGCGACGACTGTTACTAAATATCATAAGCACATCAACTGGTACCGTCAACATAGAATAATAATTGTATTTTTAACTCGAATTAAGTTTCCGGCAGGAAAAATGAGTTGCGAATTGATATTCTTTACGTAAAAATTAACAAAACAACGATTCGTAGAAAAATATAATAGAAGTAGCAGGAAATGGTGTTAGTGATATGAATACGCCGACAAAATGAATATGTGCCGACATGGATAGACGTACGCGATGCCGTTGCTAGCGGTACTCCGACTCAAAGCGAATGGCTAATGAATATTCTTCAATATTGTTTGGTAGTGAATGTTTCCGTACCATTCTTTCTTCGTATGATGAAATCACATCGCTTGCTCGTATACTCGTTAGGACGCCACCTAAAATTTTAATTATAATATTGTGCCAGGCATTTAAGTAAAATGTTTCCAAATAGGTATCTACTGGATAACGTTTGTTCATACAAAACATTATCATGGGCTGTCATATGGTAAGCTCATCAAATCCGCACTAATCCGTCACGGAACGCTTTGTTGCCAGACATATTCAACATTATTAGATATTATATTCGAATGCTCAACAAACACGTGTAAGCGTTGCCTTAACTTTTTGTTACGGTAATATCTTACCCGTGCTATAATTTGGTTGTAACACGTATAACATGTTACTTAGTTATCGTTTAAATATAGCTCTTTTAACATACTTTATTAACATATGTATAACTATATATACAAAAGCGAAATGAGTCTTCTATACCGGCATTATCTAGTAACACACAGAGTGTGATTGAACAAGATCCCAGTCATTCATCTACTATTTCACAATCCATAAGTACAACTTACAATACAATTCCTTTTCGACCAGTGGTGTCAAATAATTTAAATAACAGTAAAACAATTATGTTTTCTGACGGTCTAGGACAGGGAATGGGGTTAGCAACTAAAAGTAAATATGACCAAAACTTTATAAATATATGTACTCCAGGACAATCGCTAAATAACATTGTTAATAAAATTAAACCACAAGAATTGGATAGTTTCACTAACATTATTATTTTATGTGGTGACAGTACCTTAACTTCAACACAGGACATTTTGATTAATATTAAAAAGTTGCTAAAAATTCAATCGGAAACAAATTGTAAAATGATAATTAGTGCTTATCCTTATGTGCATAACTACACTAAAAAACAAAATGAACGCATATATAAATTAAATTTAAATATCTATAATTTGATATCTCATCATAGCGATGATATTTTATACTTTGACATTAACAAATATATTAGTAAATTTAAGTTGACAATAGATACTATGTACCTAGCAAAGTTATATAGGACTCGGATAGCTACTCTGTTAGCTTTCAATTTACAAAATTCTGTTATAGTTGATATAACAAAGTCTCATTACTGTGTTAGTAATTCTACTAACGTAAATAGTACTATACCCATTTCAGTTTTAAACTAAAGGGTAAAACAACAGTCAAATCTACTAATTTTAATATTATTCATCAAAATATTCAGGGTTTGACTGGCAAAGATTTAGAATTAAAATTATTTGCAAAAGAACATGATGTTCATATATATTGTTTAACGGAGCATTGTCTGAGGCCTTGTAAAAAGTCATTTCATTTAAAACAATTTTCAAATGCTTAGTTCATATACACGTAGGAGAGCCCAGCGGGGAGGATCATTAATATTTGTAAATAATAATTTCAAGTTTAAGGAGCGTAATGATATAGTGAATCTTTCAGTTGAACGTCATATTGAGCTATCTTGTGTGGAGCTAAATAGTATGATTGTAGTATGTGTATACCGACCCCCTGATAGTGACTATGAAACTTTTGAATCTGTGATGGAAGATGCACTTAGGAAATTACAGACAAAAAACAAATATTTGGTTGTATGTTGTGATTTTAATGTAGATCTTCTAGTGAACAGTTCAACATCCGTTCGTTTGCTATCATTATTTAAATGCTTCAATCTTTTTAATCAATTTCTTGAGCCTACTAGAGTAACGGCACATTCAGCCACTTGTTTAGATAATATATATTCTAATTATGATCTGATTAATAAATTTGTATTCAACGATCTTACATCTGACCATTACGGACTAAAGACCACATATAGGATTAATATCACTAATGAGCCAAAAATTATTAAGTGTAGACCAATTACTAAGATACGCCTAGATAATTTTAAAAATAACATAGATGAGAAACTAATTGAGATGGTATGGCCAAATGATGGTCCTGATGATCTTTATAGTAATCTATTCTGCCTTATAAAAAATGAATTCGAAAAGGCTTTTCCGTGTAAGACCGTAAAAGTTACACAGAAGTTACAGTTCTGTGACTGGGCTACAACAGGTATTTATAAAAGTAGAAACAAACTTTATGAATTATACGCTTTAAGGAAATATAACCATAATCAAAATTTCATTGATTACGTGAAGAATTATTCGAAAGTATTTAAAAGGGTGTGTTTTGCGGCAAAGTCAAATTTTATTAAAGAGAAAATAAAGAATTCCAATAATAAAGTCAAAACAACTTGGAATATAATAAACCGTGAAACCGGTAAGGAGCAAATACGTGAAAATATTCTGACACTTAACTTTAATAACACGACCATCAAATCTCATGATAAAATTGCTAATATATTTGATGAGTATTTTTTAAACATACCAATTGAAACAACATCTGGTTTAAATTCTTCACCAACTGCCGCAAAGGCTATTTTAGAAAAATACGTGCCTAAGGTAGACAGCCAGTTTAAATTTAAATATATTAGTTTCTTAGATATTATTAAAACTTTTAACTATCTGAAAATAAAAAACACATGTGATTTATGGGGCATATCTCTTAATATTATTAAAAGTATAGTTCATGTTATAGCCCCTTACTTGGCTGATATACAGCGTGTTTGGTAATACCTGTATAATCCCGAAACATGGCCATACAACCTAGCACAAAGAACACAATTGATATGTCAAAAAACAATTTCACTAAATTGATATTTTCATACAAATATTTGAACAATTTGTTTTCAATTACTATGCTACAACCCTGTAAGCATATACGTGCCGTCCCGGCGTACTCGCTCTTTCTCTCTCTCTCTCTCTCTCTCATTACCTCTCACTCTCTCGTCTCCTAGAATACATTTTGATGTCGCCGACGCGCGCACTCGACTACATATGAGTGTAATTAAAACAATTTAAGATTAAACAGGTACATACCTACAGCGTTCTAATCACCCTTTCAGCTTTCACTTGTCAACATTACCTACACTTCACGTCCACTTTATCAGTCCAGGGCCTCGATATGCCGGCCACCGCATAAAACACACATCTCCATTCGACTCGACACAGACCGTGTCGTGTTACTCTCGACGTAAAATCATATACTCTGTCTCGATGGAATAGGCGTTCGGCCGGCCTACCTGTGGCACACTATGGAATGAACCAGTTGTATGTAACCAATTCACAAGTGCCGCGAATCACCGGTAAGAAGGAAGACGTCGATGGTTTTCAGATCTTCCTGACACGTGGCGCTCGTCATAACGCCGCCGAGCCGCAGCAAGATTACCGTCACAAGCACCGCCACACATTATCATCTCGTAATATTAGGCATTTGAGTACGAATTCATTACACTGACCGCACACAAACATAACATACAGGTAAATAGAACGAGAATGAAAAACAAACCAAAAGTCCCGAAAGAACGAAAACGTAAGTTGACCTTCTAAATTCTGAAAACTCACAAGTACGCCGATGAAATCACGGACGCGACTGACGCGATGACCAAAACTACATAGGTTATTATTATTGTAACTCGAACACCAATGTACCTAAATCAAAAGTGAACCGATTTAGGGTTCCGCGTCATCAAATTCTGTGTTACGTAACCTACCTAACAAAAAATCGTTATTTTTTTAATTTAATTAAACAATGAAATTTCAAAGTAACTTATCATACTATTTTTTACTGACGAAATTGATAATTAGGCTGTTTACTTATTATTACAATTTTATTTACGCTTTTCACGGTTACAAAAGAAAAAAAGGCCATAATAGGTAGTAAAAGTGGTTACCTAATTTAAGACCAAGTCATTAACAAAATTATAAGGCATAAAAAAATTATTGACTAAATTAGAAAAGAAAAGAAATATTATTTATTATTAGACCTTTCCATTACAGCTAACCTTTATTTAATTATCATTTAAAGTAAGAATAAGCGAGATACTTAGATTATTAATATCATTGTATAAGTCCGTGTTTTATTGTTTCGTAAAAATAACACGGCTTTATGAAAAAAACAACAAAACTTCAAAGCAAATAATCTACAGAACCTTACTGACACATCAGAAACCCGAGTTTCTCAATACACATCGTCGTCGATTTTATGTCTCTGTCGCTCCTTCTTGCATAGACTAATGTGAGCAATGGTGCAGATATTGAACTTCAATCAAAGTATTTGCAATTTCTTTTTTATTTTGACTTTATTATTAGAGAAGTTTTCTTAATAATAGTTTTTGAAACACCGTTAATCACAAGATTAGTGTTTTTTTATGGTTAAAAGTCATTTACTACTAACTTTTTCATTGTTTGGAAATAATAAATTACTCTCGGATGCATATTTATTCTAGGCATTTACCTTTAGATTTATTTAACTTCTGTTATTTTTTAAACTAGTTCGGCACATGGAGTCGATGACCAAATACAACACAACAGCTGTTTTTAGGGTTGTCAGCGTACAGTTTTACTTCGAAGAAAAAAAGCTGAATATCTAGGTCATGTGCTGGCTTTCAGACTTAGTGATCATTTTTCTGGGTTCTATTCATCATACCGTATGTGCCATATTCGGGATTATACAGGTATTACCAAACACGCTGTATTTAATCTTTGTATAGATGAAGGAATTTTTCCAAATCTTATGAAGCTAAGCAAAGTTATACCTCTTTTTAAATCCGGAAATAGGGAAGACCATAGTAATTATAGACCTATATCAATATTACCGACGTTAAGTAAAATCTTTGAAAAAATATTTCTTGAACAGTTATTGTCTTATTTTAATTTAAATAAATTACTGCATACTAAACAATATGGTTTCACAAAAGGTCGCTCTACTGCTGATGCTGGTATAGCACTTCTTAAACATATATTCAGAGCTTGGGAGGCGTCACAGAATGCTCTTGGAGTATTTTGTGACTTACCCAAAGCATATTATTGCGTTGAGCATCGAACACTAGTAACGAAGCTAAATTACTATGGTATCAAAGATTCCGCCCTACAACTAATATTGTCGTACCTCAGTTGTAGAACTCAAACTATCGATATTAACGGTGTGAGATCATCTGGATCACAAGTAAAAATGGGAGTTCCCCAGGGATCTATTCTGGGTCTCTTTCTGTTTCTAACTTACATAAATGATTTGCCATTTTTTGCCGAAACTTTATGTGATATAGTATTGTTTGCAGATGATACTTCTTTAATATTTAATATTGATAGATGTAAAAATAATTTTGACGATCTAAACAATGCTCTATCACAGATTATGACCTGGTTTACTGTAAATAATCTCCAGTTAAATGCTAAAAAAACGAAATGTATAAAGTTTATGTTACCTAATGTAAAAGCTGAACTTACAGAAATTAAACTTAATAATGAAAAGCTCGAGTTGGTTGATTCAACAATCTTCTTAGGTGTAACGCTAGATTCTAAATTGCAATGGCATCCTCACATTTCATTATTGGCAGGAAAACTAAGTTCAGCTGCCTTTGCAATAAAAAAAATTAGGCAACTTACAGATGTAGATACCGCTAGGACAGTATACTTTAGTTATTTCCATAGCGTTATGTCATATGACATTCTGATGTGGGGTAAGGCTGCAGATATAGGGTCTATATTTATTTTACAAAAAAGAGCAGTAAGGGCCATTTATCAATTGGGTTCAAGAACGTCACTTAAAGATAAATTCAAAGAAATTGGGATATTAACAGTGGCCTCCCAATTCATATACAATTGTATACTTTATGTTAGAAACAATATTAAAAATTATATTAAACATAGTCATGTACACAATTTTAATACTAGAAACAAAGATAAACTTTTTTTTATCTAATAATTAAAAGCTTAAAAATTTAGAAGTTTTTTATTATATACTAGCTTTCGCCAACGGCTTCGCCCGCGTGGTCCCTAGGGAAATGTTAAGTGGGATAAAAAGTATCCTATTATCTAAGTCAGCTAATACCTGTATACCAAATTTCATCAAAATCCGTACAGTAGTTTCGGCGTGATTTAACTTTTTTAATTAGAGATGACTGAGAGTGTTATAAACGTAAGAGTAGACAATAGACAAATACAATCAGAAAGCTTCGAACTGCTAAGCTATTGGGAGTTACACGTGTTATTGTGAGTCAACCATAAAAGATAGACATATGCTGTCGTGGGATATTTTTTATATAATTTTAAGGAGAACATTTCCGTCATATATGATTTCTGGGTAGCTTTAACCATTAAGGTTGCACACGCGACGGAAGCTTAAAAAATGGAGTAACTTCTCCCGTTTTCCCAACATTTCCCTTCACTGCTCTGCTCCTATTGATTGTAGCGTGATCAAAAGTATACTATAATCAGCTTAGGAGTATGAAAAATAATTGTACCAAGTTTCGTTAAAATCCGTCGAGAAGTTTTTGTTCCTATAACGGTTATACAGACAGACAGACAAAAATTTTACTGATTGCATTTTTGGCATCAGTATCGATCCCTAATCACCCCCTGATAGTTATTTAGGAAATATATTTCATGTACAGAATTGACCTCTCTACAGATTTATTATAAGTATAGATTAAGCGTCTTTGTATTTCGATTTTTAAATAGTTATTTTCTGTATCAACATCCCATTATTTTGTTTCAATATCTATAAACAATTTATTTTGTTCGATTACCTAATAGCTTTCGTTGATGGCCTCGCCCGTTTGGGATTTCCCATTTTCATAGGAATGTCTATAAATCGTCTCTAAAGAATGCTCACCTCGGTCACTATTTGGCTGGCTTTAAAATTTATTAAATAAATTATGATAAAATAATAAGAATTATTAATAAATTTCTATCTTTACAATTTTACTACGTATTGCCTTTCCGCAGATTAGCGAATATATGTAACACGCGTTGGTTAAATATTTTTATTCATTTATTTGTAACTACATGCTAATTCGACAGACATTTAATTCAAGAATGAAATTAGTGTTCTAACCAAAGACTTCTATACTCTAACTTGTTTTTATTATTTGACGGCGTCCGTAGCCGAGTGGTTCGCAAGCCGGTTTCAAGGTATCACTATCTCTGAGGTCCTGGGTTCGATCCCCGGTCGTATCAATGTAGAAAATGAACTTTTCTATATTGTCTCTGGTCTTGGTGTTGTGGTACTTTCGTTGTCTCAGTTACTCCATAATACGGGTGCTTTAGCTACTCAGCTTGGAATCTGAGCAATGTATGTGATGTTGTTATATATTTATATTTATTTATTATTCCTATAATAAACAATAGCCATCTAGAGTTTCATTTTTTCAATTTAGATTGCATTATTCTTTTGTTTTTATATTACGCTATTTCTTTCAATTCACCATTTTCTATGCTAATACATATTGTAAATTCGAAAAAATTGCATTGAATATACTGCGTAAGTACTGCTTCGATTATAAAAATTATTCACCTACGCAAAACTATATCATATGCGGATGAAATAGGCTATAAATTACGCGAGAAATCGATATTGTTTTATAGTCCATTAACACCTATCAAATTACCTATTGATCTAGGTTTTTAAGTTTTTGTTTATGCCTTAACGATAATAAAAAGTAATATATTATTACGAAACACCTAATCGGTCGAATCGGAAGAACTGGTCGTCTAAAAGATCCATGGAGCACTAATAAGCCCAGCAGTAGGCGTCTTATGGCTGACATGAAATTGTTGACCTAACCGTTTTGTTTTATTTTGACATAAGTTGAGTAACCTTTGAGCAACCTTTGAGCAACCTTTTTTTTGTTTTGTTTTAACATAAGTTGAGCAACCTTGACATTGATATTTTCGTAATTTTGCATGTGGAATTTTATTTGACTCTGTGTCGTTTATAATTTGATCTTATTATTGTGGTTTTGTGATTGTATATTGTAATTTACGATACAATGAATATTGTTTTTTGGAATAAATGATGATGATGATGATCGGTAAGATTGACAGTACTCGGTGATCCGCAGATATCCTGAGCGCTCATGCAAATCACCGTCTCTGCTCCTTGGTAGGAGTGGAAGGTGGTCATGCTATAGGCGGCTCGTTGGGTGTACTTCGTACGCTGTACCAAGTCGGTGTACGGTATCTAACGCTCACTTCAACCTGCGACACTCCCTGGGCAGAATGCGCATCAGCAGACCGGATTGAACCTTCCACTAGGAGCGGTCTCACACACTTCGGCAAGGTAGGTTAATCATTTTAAGAATTTCTCGTGCGAATATACATGACATCTAAAGACCTATTTATTTCTTCAAACACGTTTTTTTTTCTATTTTTGAAACCCTAATTCGACTATAAAAAACGAATTCTCCAATAAATTTGATGCTAAGGAGGTAGAACCTGATACTGCCTCTGATCTACAAATATGATTTTTTGTACGAGGATAAATAGAATAGGCCCCCAGGTCATGTTAATTTGAATGAATTATAGGCCTAGTCTTATCCGCCGGCTCTGCAATACTGCACGTTTTATATAATTATATTTTAGCGACCTGTTCGGGTTTTCTCATTTCTACAGTGCCTCAGGCATGTTTGCTAATGCAAAGACTATGATTTTGCATAGTCTGTCGCATTTTGGAGAGCGCTGACAGTCGACATCAAATCGGATATATACCGTTTCAACAAGTTTACTCTTTTACATAAAGTAGTTTAGTAAAAGTTCTACTAACAAGCTATGGTCTAAAATAAATCTAAAAATAATTTTTTGTCTAAAATAATTTTTATTTATGTATATATCGCTATCTCTCAGTGGTCCATGATACGATATTCAAAAAAATATCAATCTTAATTTTTTTCCAATGATATAAAAAATATACTTATTATAAGATTCTAAAATGTTTGGGATGTTTATTTCCTGACGCAACAATAAAACCCAATATGAGTTATATAACTTATAAATATTATGTTTCCCGAAGCTAGAAAAATAAATAGTGGAAGTTAAATTTACAACAACCCAAAACCCTTCTATCTGACGGCTTACATATAAAAGTATTTGCCTAGACTTTGATCCAATCAACTTGAATTGCTCTTCAAGCGTTGACCCAACGCACTTGTGAAGGTGAGTCTCAATACATACTCCCTTTTCTATTTATCGATGTCATTCATAACAAGCTGCTCTATTGTGCTGTTTATAAAATGAAGCTAAGATTTTCATTATAATCCACGTGATAAAAAGCCATCAAAGAATTTTGTCAAGATAAAGAATTAATAAGAAAATGCTGCTTTAACTTATTAAACTTAACTTGTGACTTATCCTTCCTTAATTCTTTCAAGGCCTCTCGGACAAAAGAAGTTGTAATCTCTTTCAAATTATTTTTTAAGTAGGTAGCTCTTTTGGAAACCAATTTATTATCTTGAATATCGAAGCGAATAAAAATAAGTCTTCAAGGCGTTCTACTTGTTCTTATTACATCTCAAATCTTTTTTAAATTGTGATTTTTCTTTTAAACAGTTTCTTTCTTTGGTTAAACAAGAAGAGAAATTTCTGTATCAATGTAAACATTGATTTTATTTTATTTATTATGACACAATAAAAGTTTACAAACCACAAACATACACTTACATCAAGACATTTCAAACAACAAGTAAACTTGCAACCGATAGCAATTGTACACATCATTCAAGTATTATTAGATAAACATACAATTCACAATAATTAACATCAAACATTGCATTGTATATTATGTAAAAAAATAAAATTACATCATGAAAATAAATTTCAATAGATAAAGAATCATGTTCCAATTTAATTTTAAATTAACTAAAGGCCAAAACACCTTGTCCTTAGCAGCGTACCTTTACACTTATAAGGGAAGCAAAACTTTGTTGGAATATGTCCACTTAAGTACTAATTTTATTATAAATCCTACACATGCGAAACGGAGAATTATCGGGAGAAACATTATACGATGTTACTGGTACATGGAATAATTTCTGAGTGCGTGCTCTCCCTATCATAAGCGATATCATGTTCAATAACTCACCAGTGTCCTATTTTGCATTTAATAATATATAAAAAAAACCCCGAACCCATGTAGTGCGTGTATTGTGTGAAGTGTCAACTTTAAAATATCTTAATTTATGGTCGTAAGATGAAAGTAGGATGAAAGTAGGCGCATTAGGCCCATTTTAGAGATATAATGTTTTAAGAACCGCTTTTGAATAGATTCGTTTCTATTCATATGTACATCATAATACGGGGCCCATACAACCGAACAGTACTTCAATACACCACGAATAATTTAGTTATACATTAAAATGATGCTATCTGGATTCCTAAACGGTTGTAGCGTCCTGAACAGAAAATTCAAATCATATTAAAATCATTAACTATTTTTAACTATTATATTAAAAAAACTTGATTTCGTCAACGTACGCAACACACTGAGAATGAATTAAAAGCAAAAAAATCATTAATAAAAACAGTGAACCTCAATGGACCCAGATCGGAACCTTGTGGAACGCCAGATACAAGCACAAATAGAAATGACTCATATCAGTATACTGTCACCAATAGAGTTTTGTTCATCATAGATGACTCCAGACAACACAACAGGTTACCATGCATGCCCAAGTGCTACATCTTCCGACAGAGTATGTTATGATTAACCCTATCAAAGGCCTTGGCAAAATGTAAGCACTGAATCAACTTGTACTCCGCTGTTCAACGCTAAATTAATATAATTAACATATGTGAGATATTGGATCTATTTCGCATTCATTTAATGAAAAATGCTTAAAAAGTCCACTTGGTTCATTGTACCTTGAGATGGGATTTAAACCTTTCACCTTTCACAGTCCGGGCGACTGCTCTAACCACTGAACTACCCAGGATCTAACAGGACCGACGATTCTTTCAAGCATTTGTTACTTTTTCGCTACTACAGAGCTACTTCTCATCAATGTTCAGGCAATCGACCCAAACAGCCGAAAGAAATATTCTTTACAAATATTGAAACTTTCGATAAAGATGAAAAATCTTATTTTGATGTAATTATTATCCTTAGAAATGCGATGTAATTTTATTTCTTCGCAATCAGTTTAACATTAGTGATTTTTAGATAAGACCCCTTCAGCACAAGCAATAGCTGTCAGTGGGCAAATTACCTTTCAGTCGTAGTGACGCTAAAACTCTTGTAATACTTAACAGCTCGAAGAAAATATGAAACTATAAAGATTGAGATGTCTACTAGACTAACGCACATATTATAGTCGAGTAGAAGTAACAACTCGAGTTGTAGAAAAAGTCACTCGTTTTTATGAATGATGAAAACTCAATTAAAACTTAAAATAGTATTCACAAATTATTATTAACAATTTAATCAGTAATTTTACGTGTTACAAGAAAAACTTAGATGACAGACAATGACGTAACAAATATGTTATAGGGCTATTAATTATAGGGCTGTTAAGTAAAAATAATTTCAGCTTTATTACTAATTTCCATTTTATTATAAAAAAATTGAAGTTTTATGAGTGTTTCTGGTAATTTATAACAGTACCAAATATTACTCATAAAATTACTAAGTTATGTGCAGTATCCTGGTGAGAAATACAAATTTTATGTAATTTTTTTGTCATCGAAGTTGTGATGACCCTAATTTGCTTTGTTTACATTTATTCTTCATCGAATTTGGCTGGAGTTTAGTAACTTTTCTTTGTAACTTCATTCAAATTCTTGTTTAGGTATTAGATAAAAATATATGCGTAAGTTATTAAGTAATAATTTACGCAAATATTACTCAAGTAATTACTTTCACCTGACTATAAATACTATTGTGAGTGTGGTATAATCATAAACATCCTGTACCGTCTCGTCGTAGTCGTCATAGCCGCACCTCAATACTTCGCTTTGTATGAACTCCGGGCTCACGAGCACTTCTTTGTTTTCCTGCAACGATACTTTTCGAAATATTTTCTTTTGTTAAGACTACTCACTCCTTGTGACTACCACCATAAAAATACTTACCTACACGGTGTGCTTTCTTCCACCACATTATAAGATATTTTCTTTTCATGTACTATTTTTAAACAACTCTAGAATGTAAGAAAAAACCTTAAGAGCCCTATTACAAATACGAACAAACTCGCTACGCGGTCATACATTTTTATTGAAATTGGATAATAAATGAATTCTTAAAAGTATGAAATATTTAAGTAATATTTATGAAGTAATAATCATTCTGGTACAGTTTTATTAAAAAACATTATTTTATTTTCGAAGTTTTAAGTTACGACTTTTTTTAAATATGGAATTTAATAAATTATATTTCAAAATTTCGGGGCCTCTACGACCTATACGACTTTATAAGATACTGGCAGTTTTCCCGCGACTTTACACGCGTAAGTTATAGTCTTTGTCAACGTAGCTAGCCGTAGGTAAAAGGATTTTTGAAGTCCGGTCCAGTAGTTTCGGAGCGAAATCTTCCCTCTTTATATGTAATATATTAGTAAGTATAGATAACACTCTATTTTGTGCTACTAGCAAAATCAAAAGACTCAAAAAGTCCATCTTTATTAATTTTGGGTTTAATTAAAAAGTAAAAGCATAATTAACAAAAAGCGAAACCGCTACGAACGATGTCTTTACGAATGAAATAAAATGGTTACATTTTAATCAAAAATCTAATAAAATGTAATAAGACGTTACACATATTACTTAGCGTTAGTCGAAATTTAATGTTCTTCTTCGGATCTCAAAATTGATGACAGATAGTTAAAGACAAGGGTTGATGCGGAAAATATCTACAATAAATAAATATATTTTGACTCAAATAAAACTCCGATTTAAGCGAACAAACGATCTTAACCATGGTTAAGATCGTTTGTTTGTAGTAGTACTACGGTGTACACAAATAAAAACAAAATGAATTACACGCTCGTTTTAGAGACGTTGGATTTTTTTTAAATGTGCGAACGTAAATAACAACTGATTTCCAATTTATTGCTTATATTAAAAGATACAAGGAAGTTTGCAATTAATTTGTACTTAAATTATCGTCAAGTTAGAATAAGACAAACAGTTGGGGACCACTTAATAATAAATATTCAAGCCGCCATTGCCGCTCTGGGACTCATTTCAGCTATTCATTCCAAGCCTACGAGAAAGGAATGCTTATTTTTGTATATACGAGTATAGAAGCATTTGTATGCAATCCACTAGCGCAAATCCTTGCAAGAGAAGTATTATATTGGCCACGTCTACTGAATGCATTTAATATATGAAACAATAAAGCAAATGAAATCGTCTTTAAAATTTATATATGATATTTAAGATAAAAAATGTTGTACTTACTTGTACCTCTTTTAACTAAGCTACAAATAGCTCTGAGTCAACCTTTCTACGACGTATCAAGTTTTTAATACACCGTAGTACTAGTACGAACATTTTATAAATTACACTTAAATTCAGTTACATTTTTTCTCTTAGTTTTCTTCTTATATTGATTTGTTGAAAAAGCGAGACTGAGCGACAAACACTATTACTTTTTTTACGGTTTAAAATGTAACATATCAATAATAATAGACTATATTGCATTCAAAATAACATAGCTTGCAGGAAAAATAATAATTAATTCTTATTCTTAATTATATTGGCAGTCTTATTGCTAAACAGTACTGTCTTCCAGGAAACCCATGACGAACAATTACTTACTATTACGGTCAGTCATAAGACCAAAACTTTTC
Organism: Diatraea saccharalis; assembly: GCA_918026875.4. Classification (NCBI taxonomy): domain Eukaryota; kingdom Metazoa; phylum Arthropoda; class Insecta; order Lepidoptera; family Crambidae; genus Diatraea; species Diatraea saccharalis. The sequence goes on from OU893343.1 coordinate 10,927,086, forward strand.
TTTCAGTGAGCTCGTGAGGTACCCAAATATCCAACTTTTTTGTGTACTGTACTGTAAATGCGTCAAAACTATTTTGTGGTCAATCCTCAGTTCTTCAGCTACGTCGTAACTACTAATGAGCCGATCTTGCTCCACTTTTAAAAAAATTGTATCCATTTTATCCGTAACAGGGCGACCGGAAGGACGTGCATCTTTGACATCAAAATATCCGGGCTGAAAGTGCTACTCACAAAAACTGTACTTGATCCTTAAACGTCACAAAATTTTCGTGATTTACGTTGCATTTTTACATTTTTCATAACACAATTTTAAAATTTATCGAATTTGTTCAATAGATTCACTCGTTTTGGTGGTAAGAACAACAAATGAAATTCACACATTTTCCTAATTTAAATTCGGAGTTATTATCTTTAAAATTTAAACTTTAAATGATACCGAAACCAGTCAGATACAGAGCATATATAGCCAGAAATATTTTATTACAAATTAATGTAAACTTCATGCGAAAAGATTTTTTCCCGAACCTAATAGTTTATGGACAGCCCTTAAAGACATAGACTGTGTCTTATGGCGTTCGTAGCCTAATGTGCAAGTGACCCAAGGCGGTTAATCAAATCAAATCAGATTAATTTATTTGGTTTACCAAAGTACGATCGTAAGCCTTCCTATCTATGTTTACATAGATAGGAAGACTTACGAACGATTAATAAACAATTAACAATAAATAGAATAGATGAAACATACATGAAAAAAATATATACCCATTTTCCGTTAACCACAACAGGGATGGCTGGGTAAAATAAAGAAATTCTATTTAGTTCGTCAGTTTCATATTTATTTATTATCTGACTGACTTAACAAGATAACAAGCATTAAAGTCGAAGAGTGGAAACAATAAAATCGAAGAGTGGAGTTCGCTACGTCACAGCTTTGTAGAAAGTGTACAATGGCGTGACCTCATGCATTTTAACTCAACATATTGCCATATTTTATTTATTATGCAAAAAAATATAAAATACGTATTTAATATACGTATTTAATAAAAAAGAGTTAATCATCATCCCTATTGTAGCAAAAAGGTAACTAGCTCAGTATAAACTTATCTTTTTCTCCGCCACAAGGGTACAAAGAGACCGGCGCTGATTTCTCTTTAACTGACAATACTCATTATCAGGTAGTGGTCAAAGAAATGAACCGTCTCGGCATGCTGGTGGACCTCTCGCACGTGTCCGAGCGCACTATGCGTGACGCACTGTCAGTGTCACGTGCGCCCGTCCTCTTCTCGCACTCGTCGGCGCGTGCGCTGTGCAACGTCACAAGAAACGTTCCCGACACAGTACTGCGTCTACTCGCTGCTAACAAAGGACTCATCATGGTCAACTTCTACACCTCTTTCCTCACCTGCAGGGACACGGCTACCGTTAAAGACGCAATAGGTTGGTAAAAGCAGTCTCAATTACTAACGTAGAAATGTTATAAATAAATCCTTTCCGCCAGCGTGGCTTTGCTGGCGTAAATTACGTAATATTTTGCTCTACAAACTTTTAAGCCCTATTTCTCCGAAATAATAATGAAGTAAATAGTCCAAAAATAAGATTCATATTTCAATCTAAAAGAATGACGGATGAATGACGGATTTATATACAAAGGTTTAACCCTTTTGGGCTATGAATTTCCAGAAATCTTTCTTTTTTTAGTAAACGTCTCCTTCACAAAATAGCTCTATTGATCAAAGATCATGGGTCGAACTTTTCGGCGATGATCAACTAGTCAATCAAGATAAACTGTTAATAAATTTTATTATTTATATCCTTCAAAATTTATTTTAATTTTACATTATTCATCTACAAAATCATTATTTGTATATACACTTCAATCAATTACCGTCTTATTATAAAACTAGGAACAACGTTGGTACTAGGTTTAAACCAACGCCAAAATTTACCATTTTACGCCAAAAACACTGTCAATATGTAATAATACTTAACCGGGCAAAATAAATCTAGATCCGTCTATTTGACGTTTTCTAATCATTGTTAATTTACCTTCGGTGGCGAATCGTTGAAACCAAGTACAAACTTTAGTTTTATAATAAGGTAAAATATTAATTACTAATGATACAATTGAAATGGTGTTTCAGCTCACATAAATCACATCCGCGACGTAGCTGGAGTAGACAGCGTAGGTCTAGGAGCTGGCTACGATGGAATAAATTAGTAAGTTGTTATAGAAGTATTTATTGAAGTATTCTACACCTCTCCCTCCAAATATCTCATTGGGCCCGATTGTACTTCAAAAACCATTTTTAATTAATTACTCCCAGTCCCATTTAATTATTGTTAAATATTTAGCAATTTTCTCTCGTTTTTATTTATGAAATAAAAATCTTTTTTAATATAAAATGAGTTATATTACGAGAAGAGATAGTATAAATAGTGAACTTTAGTGGTAACATTGTATTTTTTTAATCAAAAAACTTCATAAAGTCGTGTTTAGACTGTTAATATAAGATAAATATAAGACAGCGTCACCATACATTGCTCGGATTCCAAGATGAGTAGCTAAAGCCCCCATATTATGGAGTATCTGAGACAACAATGGTACCACAACACCCAGACCCGAAACGTTTCAGAAAAGTTCATTTTCTACATAGTCGGGACTCAAAATGGGTAGACCACAAACATCACACCACCGACGTACGTACCACACTTTTAATTACAGCTTCTTTAAATAAAACTGATTGGAAGTTAATTATTTTTAGTATCGTAAAGCCTTCGTAGCTCCTTGAGTAGCTCGGTAGCGTCGTGGATAAATAGCGGCACACAATCGTTGCTGTTAATCAACTTTCGCAAGGGTCCGTCACGGGATGAGTGACCAAAAATGAATATCTCAAGCTACTCCGTGCTTCGTTAAGCCGTTAGTTGCATTTGCAATTGTTAATACCCCCCAATCCGCATTGAACCAGCGTGAGGGTCATGACTAGGGTTGCCAGATTGTCGGGATTCGTCTGGATTGTCCAGACATTTCGAATGATGTCCAGAATCCTGAAAAAAACAAATATGTCCCGACAAAAATTGTAATTCAAATTCCAAGTTCATATGGCAATATAAAAATATATAATTAGTAGGTATATTAGCCGTTTATATGTTTTATTATTATGTGATCTCATAATTTGCCAAAAAGTAGATACTTGCTTTTATTTTAAAATTTAATTAATAAAGAGTGGATTTTTGATTAGTAATTTTTTGTCCCGACTGTGATCCCGAAATCCCGACCTTTTCAAATTTTGCCTAGATATTTTAGTCTCTCCATCTGGCAACCCTAGTCATGACCCATCCTCCTTAACCATCCATAAGGCCGACCTGAGCCCCTGCAGCTGGCATGTAAAAGGGCTGATTAAGAAAAGAGTTTATTACTCGATTATATACACTAGAACAAGTAACCACATTTAAATGAAATTCGCATTGTTATAGTATATCTGGTATTAAACATTTTTATATGTTGATGAAAGAGCCCGTAGGGGAATTCGAACTAAAAGCCGTCGCTGGCTAAAAATCGTTTACAATTTTTTATTTATGAAGAAGGTAATATGCTGCTGTTATATTTTTTTGTATGGTTACTTGACAATACGCTACTAAGTGGACGATCCTCGTAACCTCTGATTAAATTCCCGGTCGAGTCAATGTAGATTACCTTTCTATGATATCCTCTTTTCAAATACTCCGTTGTACAAGTTTTAGCACTATAGCTACCCATGTTAGAATTCTTACAAATCTGAACAATGTATGTGTCTCATATTTAATATTTATTAAGTCGTCATTTATGTAAATCAGTGCTATTATTGTTCCACGAACAAAGGCCTCAACAAGCATCCAATTTGTCCCCACTCACGATCTGTCAAAACAAACTAGAAAACGCGGTTCCAATATCGTTAAATATTTGAGAACTATCTCTCTACATGTGGAAAACTAAACGAAGTTGTTGGAATGTATCTAGTATGTAAATATAGATACATATACATTTCCTAACGATTACTTTGCTGATTACAAATCTAAATCGTAATTAAATACCCCATAACAGAGTTTTCCGGGTTGTACTACAGGCTGCAATAAAATTAGGTATTCGTTGTGAAATCGCTTCGATGTATCGGGCCGACTCACATCGACGTAGAAACGACTTGTTTTGAATTTACTGTAAGATATCTTAGCACTTGGATACACTTGGCTAGATTCTATACACACGGTTTCTTAGTTGTTTTATAATCGAACAAAAAGACTACTTGCTATTAAATAAGTAATAGTAGAATAGTATAAATAAAAAATATCCAAGTATCTCAGTGGCGTAACAGATAAGCGCCGCGGCCCGAGATCGTTGTTGTTAACTGGTCCAGCGTGGAGGGTCATAGCCCATCCTCCTTAACCATCCAAAAGGAAGGCCTGAGCCATACCTAGCCATTCCTCTGTAGAAAAAATGCTAATCGAGCGCCTAATTATCTATGACTCTAGTAATAGGCTGCGACATCTTAACGATGGTATGGCGATATTTAGTCATTTTAATACATATACGACGTTATTTACAACGACGAACTGATGATTAAGAATTATTCTGGATTTAGTAATGTTATCAACTCGTTTATCTACCAAAAGTTGAGTCAAAGTGGTCAAATAAAATATCACCATAACATCACTAAGATGACGTATCCACTAGAGTCATAAAAATTCGAGTGGAAAGTTAGGCGATGATGATGACAGATGATGTGATTTATTCAAATGTCAATGTCTACAGCACACCTCAAGGCTTAGAAGACGTCTCCTCATATCCTTTGCTCTTCGCGGAGCTTATGGAAGAGGGATGGAGTATAGAAGATCTAAGAAAACTTGCAGGGCTAAACTTGCTGAGGGTATTGAGCGCCGCCGAACGAGTGGCACGCGAATTATCATCTGCACACGTGATGCCCTTTGAAGACATCCCACCGCGGCCGCTTGATGTTCACAATTGTTCTAGTCAAGATTTATAGACTGACTCATCTATTTCCATATTCAAATAGTTAGTTTCTCATTTTCATAAGTATTTTCAGTGGCAATTTATTACTAAATAGAAATAATTTGCCAGTGTAATCAAGACATGCGTATCCTTAGAATACCATCTAACATGATCTCAGATTTGTGATTATTTTGACATCTCCAAGCATTTTCCTATTTATTAATTAATTAATATCATTGTCATTATGTTAATTGTAAAGAATGTATTTTTCGAATTAAGCTCCGAATTTATATACCTAAGTGTTTTACATCATAAACAGTGCGGTGTGACTTAATGACGAGTAACAACGCGACAGCATATTAGGTAATACTTTTTCGATACTATTAGTTCTTTCGATTATTTTTCGATATATATTTACTTTCGGGTGATTATTATTTAATATCCTAAAGAAATCAGTTCGGCTTCAGTTAGCAGTTTTTTGAATTAATAAACCTATTTTATTGTAAATAAAATTTGTCACTTTTTAAAAGTTTGAATTCAGTTTTTTTTATTATAATTAACTAATCCACTCTTTCAAAATTAACTGCCGCGTAGGTAAGTCCGTTGTCAATTATCACCTTTAATTTAATATTTTTAAAAAAACTTGTATGCTTTGCTTATTTATCTTAACACAAAATATATTTTTAATAAATATTTAGAGTAGACTGAAAACACAAATTCCGATTAACAAAAGTACCGAAATAATAGAATTGACCAATAGCAATTCGTGGTAGAACTTATCTATCTCTCTTACTATTCTCTGAATATTGTTGATCATTAGTGAAAATTTATTAATAGATTTGTTATATGATATCGATAAACATTTGATGAATCCAATAAAAATAGCACTTAAATTTTGACTTTTCGATAGAACTTTATAATATGTTACCTAGTATAAATATTTAATTGTATCTTTGAATTCAGTTGTCTTAATTGCTTTATTTTAATACTAAATCGATAAATCTTTATATAATAGCTTTACTACTTATCGACGACCAAAGATAGAGTGAAATAGTAGAACATAGATAAGTATAGAATTTAAATAATAAAATTGTATTTATTATTATTATTAAACCTCCTAATGCAATATTAGTATTATTGTAAATACTTTTATTATATCGGTAATAATAGACGGATCTTAAGACTGATGGTGTTTAATTTAGAGTATGTTCGCTGTTGTAGTTGTAAGATTACATTCTATCTTAAGATGTGTTTATTATGCCTTACAGGTGCATTTAGATAAGTTGTTCTTAAGCATTATCTTTACTCGATCGCCTAGTCAATTAGAAACCAACCCCCTACTGTGTCGGCATCGACTTGAATAAAATGCACTTTGGTATCAGCGTTGCCAGTTGTCCAAAATATTGGTGGAACGTCTCGGTTTTTATAAATTTTCAGCGAGAGAGGCATAGTTTTTAGGATTTATTCGATTCTTCTAAGAGCAATGCTATTTTATTAAGTGCCTACTTCAATAATAAATTAGGGCTAGCAACAATTCCTCTGAATGCGTTCAAGATCTGTTGATGCGCGATTATTACTTATTTACACTTCTTATACTCCTCTAAAGACTTACAGGATAAATCAGACAGTAGAAGTGGAAAACTACTAAGAAATATTTTATATTATAATCGTATCATAATTTCATGGTTATAGCATAAAATAATGCCAAATTCTATTTTATATTTTATATTGCTATCTATCACCATTGAAAACTTTATTTTAAACAAAAAATAAGACAAGAATTGAAAATTACTAATTTATACATATTTGTATCTCCCTTTCGGCGCAAGTATCTCGTATTTTTCTTTATAGTCTTTTAATATACAAGGTTTAGCATGGAAGTAAATTTACGCTGAGACTGCACTTGGTAATTTTGTCAAAAATTATAATTATTATACAGAGACAACAAAAGATAACCTAGTACGAGGTTCTACGGAAGTAATATTTACTCCTAGAAAGTAGTAGGTTTGCTTATTCTCTGTATAATATAAATTTGGACCAATATTGAAATTGTAATTATAGAGTAAATTTAATGTGACGCAAAACTTTGTTTATTAATAGGACTGTAAAGGTTTAAAAATGCCGCTTTTCCTCTGCATTGCCTGTTATTCAAATCGATATCAATACGTATTATTCATTCAAAAAGTCGATATTGATATAGGCTTGTTGAATGAATGATACATAACTAATAATGCTAGGGTGGGTTATTTTTTTACGAAAACATTGTTTTCTTTATTTCTTCCAGGGGTGTTCCAGGGTATATGAAACTAGTGTGCCAACTCTAATTCTCTTATCTGAATGCACCTTAAGTGAAGTTTTGTTGATTGTGAACATAGAATTTTGCTAACTTTTATGTTTTTTATCTTTCTTACTTCATAAGAAAGATGACCTGCAAACATATCGCATTGTAATTACATATATTTATTGTTATTGAAGCTCAGACCTTTTTTTTTATTCTATTAATGTATTTACTAAGCTTCGAAAGTTTATAGAGATGATAGTGTTAAAATAAGTAGAGTTTGTACACTACATTTAAGAAGTCATACACAGAAGATTTGTAGTGGCTAGTTTGGGATAACAATTATTAATGATCAAGAGCACTTGCATTCTGAATGTATAGGTACGAATAATGAAAATTGTAATTCATGGTTTGGTGATCTAAGTGTGAAAAATCTTTTTTAGCTGAAACGTCATTGACATTTATTCCAAAGTCAAGATATTGCGCTAACAGTATAAATTTTAGTTTTTTTTATACGCTTATATACATACCAATCTACGTAATGACGTAAAATTTTTTTACCAGTTTTCTACTTACTCGTTTATCCTGTATTTAATATATTTTTTTTGTATTGAAATAATTAGACTAGATTATGAAAATTTTATTAAGGAAAACAATAATCACATTTTCGTAAAAAATTGTGATACTTTTATGATATGATTTTTTTTTTATTTTATTTATATTTAAGAGCCACAAACAAACTCGCTGCATTGTTGAACAAATTGAGCTAGGACGGCCGGTGCATCGTATTTTGTAGTAATTTTACAGTTTTATTTATCATTATAGGACAGCAAGTTTGTGCTTAAAAATTGTAAAATGTTTATTCTTTATGAAATATTAATTAACCTGGTGCAAAATTTACTCAATAATATTATCGTAAATAGGAGACTTAAAGTACTATTTGAAAATAGTTTTTAATTTTTTTTTTCTATATTTAATCAAAATTTTGAGGCCGCCACATACTATATAATTATATAAGAAATGACATTTTATTTTTTTATTTCATTTATTTAGACCAGCAAGTCAATCCCGGAACACGAGGCAGTACCTCAATTGTATAATGAAAATCTTTCTCCGCAATTTTGGGTTTAATTAAAAAAGTTAAGCGCGAATTTGCAAAAGGCAAAGTCGCACAGAAATATTTTTTGTAGCATTGAAATTAAATGAGAATGTTTTTATTCAAGTAAGCTTGTTACAAGCACTTTTGAATCGTCCAAAAATATTTTTTCCCCTACCACTTGTTCAGGACGTCTTTTAGCTGACAAGAAGAACAAGCGAAAGAAACTTATCAGCTTTTTATCATAAGTAATGACATTTACATAAATCATGTAATTACCAAAATAATACATATATTGAACAATAATAAATACAAGTTTCAAAGTCTGTAGGACATAGGTTGGTCATACCTATAACTAATCTTTATAGAACAGAGCGAAGGCTATTAATTCCATGCATTGCGGTCCTTAAAATAATCATCAACTTTATAATAGCCTTTACTCATAAGTATATTCTCTACATGAATTTGAAATTTACCCATAAATAAATCTCATTTTGTGGAACTTTATTGAACATAGCAATACATTTACCCAGAAATGATCCTCTGGTTTTTTGAAGTCTGAAGCTTGGAACGGCATGTTTAGAAAAACATAAAACGTTTATAAAAATATGTATCTGTATTTACTGTATATAAACTGTGCATGTTTTTGTCAATATTTTGTTAGTGTAAGCAAAATGTCGTACTTTAAGGCACAGTGGGCTTTTTTGAAAAATCGATCTTTAACGACTCGCTCCCTAAATTCAAGTGAAAAATCCAAAATCTTAGTTATAAATAATATTAAACGAAAGGCGTACTTATGTAACTGGGTATATAATGCTCAGTGTGATAAGTATACCAAATTTTTACGTTAAAGCGTTTAGTATGTAGTGAGCGCGGTAAGACTTTGTATGGAGATTTGTAATTCTTGGTAGTTACCGCCGCTGTACCGAATCCCATACTAAAATATTAACGCTTTTACGATCGACATTACTTTTTTAAATTACTCAAATGTCAAAAAACTAACACTAAGCGCTCAGATTAAAAGAAAAACTAAAGATTCTAGTAGCAAATCGCGACCATCTGCAAAAATGGCTTACACAAAATATGAATACCATACAATCCTCGGCTATGACGCGATCACACTTCGAATACAACAGTGCTATTCTATTAAATATAAAGCGTGAAACACGGCGCTGTCATAGTATTACAAATTCAATCAAATAAAACTTACCTACTTCTTAAGGCAATAAAGTTTTTATCTGATTGAACGATACAGTTTTTTCAGTATACCGTATCAGCAATTGTATCGTGTTGTAGAGGTCGTTAAGGTCCAAGTCTATATAAGGCCCAAAATCAAATTAGTAAAATATCTGTGATATTAACTTGTGTACCTATACTAAAATAGCAAGTGCTCATAATTTTTTAAATAATTCTCATCATTTTAAGACAATTACTTATAACTTTATGTTAATAAATTTTTGATGTAATATATATAGATTACAAGCAGTATTGATTTTACTGGCTGAATTGTAGATTTTATCATAATGTTACGTACATGTTAGCGCTTAAAAATGACATTTTGTAATCAATTCCAGAAACGCGAAGTAATTATACCTCGTAATACAGTTTGTAGTTTCTTTTAATCACCTCTTTTTTAACAGATAAGAATGAATGAATGAATATACTCTTTATTGCATACCCTCAAACAAAAACATGAATACACACAGTTATGGTACAATCTAGGTATTATATAGGGTACATATACAAGCACAAATACATTTAGCGTTATTTTAATTCACTACAATCGAATGATCAAACGATACGATTTCGTCGTTCGTAGTAAGAGCTTAGTCGATTCGAACTTTGGACATGTGAAAAGAATCAAAAATGAACTGAATGACGAATGAACGCTAAAGTAGAAAATAATTAAGATTCAGGGCCGATTTTTTGCACCTTTTATTCATTATTTTCCTGACGAAAACGAAATTATATTTTCAGAACAACAGGCAAGAACAATAAACTATTCATAGATTCAATATACATCAGTGTAAATATAGATTTTATATAGGCACATCTTTTTAACTTTGCCTATTGAAAATAAAAACAACTTTTGTCGGACCCTTGTAAGTAAAGCATTTACCCGGTTGTCAGTTAGAAGATCCATCAAGACCCTTTTATGTGCAGCAGTTGTTGAAGCGATAGGGGATGTTTTTGGGACTACTTTTAACATTAAAATCTTATATAAAATGATAACGGAACCCACCTCTCTACATTGTATCAATACGAAAAGAGGAGCTTGACGGGGCACCGGTTAGTACTTTTATACTATTGTAGGTAGAAGCTATTTATCTTTAAAAAAAATCTCAACAAACTGCAAAGACACTTTCACTTCCATAAATTAAAATGCTTAAAAATGGCAGCAACATTGGCAACAAACCTTACAATGAAATGGACGTTAATATCATAATATAAATTCAATTATATCTAAGCCGTGGTTTGTTAAAAGAAAATACGTTGACAGAAAATTTTATACTCTCATAATTTGTAGATTCTCCTACCCTACATGCAACTTTTGCAATTCTGGCAATCAAAATTTTGATCATATCTTTTTTGAATGTTCACACTTTTCATCACAACGGGTGATTTTAACCAATAATTTGTTGGAAATCTACAAAAAAGCTGATAGCATCCCGCCTGGTGCGCTTGTGCACTACACTGAATTTTCAGGTCCGGCGGTCCTATTTTTTCCGGTCCGGAATGACATGAAAAACCCGGATGAGTAGCTTGTACACTTGTCCGTTTTTTTTCGGATCGGAGCGGCGCAGTTACGGTAGCTCTCTTTGAAACTACACGTCACTTACGCTAGGTACAATTAGATTTTTGGAACGTCGGTAATCGCTTGCTTTATTATTACTACGTAGAAGACAAAAAAAATATTGGGTTCATCCCCTTATGAATGAAAGGTACCAAAATAGTGATCTGACAGGGTTATTTTACATAAACATAAATTGAGGCAGGACGAAAGCATTTTTTGACTAGTATCAGATGTAAAAACTTATACCCTTACTAATTTAGGAACAGCATTGTTCACATACAATAGCTAAAAATGAATAAAATTACTGATAATGTTTTCATACATTATAACTCGATATTCAAATTTATAAGTTTTATAAAAACAACTTCAAGCGATTACAGACAGACCAATCGTTGATGCCGTTATGTGAACAAAGCGAAATTAGTGGCGTGTAAGCGGAGAGTTTATATGTTAAATGAACTTTAGGGTGGCATTTAAATCGGTCATCTTGTTTTTAGTAAGTTTTAAATGTCATGATTTAACTATAATCATTGTAAGATCAGTTGGCTGCATTATATATATATACTTACTAGCTTTTATATTATACGCGTGGTATAGTTTCTTTGGGCAGAATTCTTTTTCTTTTAGAATAATTCTGTTATGAAATATTTATTTATACTTATCTTATAAATTGTCTAAAACAAATTTTGATAATGACATATTTCCGTGCAAACTTTCAGCCCCAATTTATACCTATTTTTCTTGATTGAATGTAGCCTATTTCCTTTCTTAAGATTAAGTCTATTTCTATATTAATTTGCATTAAGATGGGTTCAGTTGTTTAGGCGTCTAAGCGTACAACACTTATTTGTGTTACCTTAAGTTATCGATACTCATAATCCGATTCTATAATCTTGCAAAGGATCGATACTAGAACCATACGATGATTAAATAAGAACTATATCGAGTTTGCCAAAGCATATGCAGTGATATTTACCATCAATATTAAATCATCATATAAAATATCGCATTTTATAATTTACAATAAATATCGATTTTTCATAATTCGATTATTTTTTCCCAAGCCTACTCCGCAGGCTTATGAATTTTCCGGATTGCGGACACAGCAGAGCACAAGCATTAAAACGTTTTTCATTGCTGCCACCACGGAACTGAAAAAACCGGTCCAGAATAGAGAAAAGTAAAATTCCTGAAATTGCACAGGCTAGCATTACCTACATATGGCCTAACATATTGGACCGGAAAAATTGGACCGCCGGACCTGAAAATTCAAAGTAGTGCACAAGCGCCTTTACCGGAACTTCTAAAAAATCCCCAGTTATAAAAAATTGGCTGTATGACTTAGTTCCTTCGCCTGTCCATGGACGAAAAAAAAAGTGTCAGAAACACCACAATATATATACTCTTCGTCAGAAGTTGTTTGATTGCGCTATTTATTTTAATGTTGGGATTTTTCAGTTAATAAATTTCTAATAACTTCCGAATTTTTTTCTGTAAAAATGGGGGATAAATCGACGCCTCTGTTAGCTGTTTTACAACTACTTCGGAAATACAACTTAAAGGTAAACAAAAAGGAATCAAGTCAATGTTTTAAAATCGAAAATATTTCGTCAATACCTTGTTTATTATTTTTTCAGGGTACAGAAGAGATATTAAGAAAGGAAGCCAGCTTAGGTGATGTTGAATATGAGAATTTGGACCTACCCGAAGTTGAAATTGCTAGCATTCTCACAGCACACCACACAGAAAGTGATCCATACAGCTACGAATTTGCTTATGATAGTTTGAAGAAGTTCGTTGAAAATTCATTGGATATTTATAAGGTTTGGAAAAATCTTCACTATATTGTACTAAAACACATTATCCCAGTACACTGTCTTGCATCAGTAGAGAAGTTTATAGCAGATATCTAAAGAGCCACTGGTGGTAATTTTGGTGTACACACTTTGACAGGATTCAATTAAAATCCATTCTTGTTAACTAAATGTCAATTTAACAAAAGAGATATTATTAAGAGTCCATTAACTGCAGAAGACATACATCCAGTTGCACAAACCACTTACCAATTTAAATTTAGAACATTTATTTAGAGTTTAAAGTTATCATAAACTGTAATGGACTTGTATAACTGTGTGTTATAGTCAAGAATATTTTATACTAGAATGATATGCCAAATAGGTTATCAATATAAAAGCTGAGCCATTGCTCTTTATTCTTTTTTTTTTTGTGTTTTAACCAATACTCACAAACATCATAATTACTATATTTGATCAATTTTGAATTCACATTGCTATAGTGAAAAATATTCTTAATGAAAAATGCTTAAAAAATCCACTTTGTCCCGGGCACTCTGAGATGAGACTCAACCCATGATCTTTCAAAATCTGGGTGACTGCTCTAACCACTGAGCTACCCGGAACCTAACAGGACTGAAAAAATTTTCAAGCACTTGTTATTTTTTCTCTACTACAGAGTGTATTTTCATCAATATTCAGTCAATCCACTCAAACAGCTGAAATAAATATTTTTACAAATATTTAAACTTTCGCTAAAGATGAAAAGTTATTCTAATAATTATATTTGATTAATTTTACTTTCAAAAAGCTATTGTGAAACATACCACATAATTGATATTCTTCACCACTTCTTATATCATTGGTGTTAGATGACTGTGTAGAATTGACAAATTAAACTAATACAATATTTGTTGCTGTTGCAGCATGAACTATCCACACTGTTATATCCAGTATTTGTTCATATGTACTTACTCCTCATATTGTATGATCATAATGAACATGCAGCTGCATTTTTGGAAAAGTTTGCCCCTGAACAAGAAGATTATTACCAAGAAGATCTCAAAAAACTGGCCATTGTCAAGCATAAAGACCAAATTAAAGGGCATGAACTTGCTGAAATATACAGGTAAATTTTGTTAAGATTGAAGAGAGACCATTCCAAATTGGTAGTTACTCCTTTCAGAGCATAACAAAGAAGGATGTAATGTTGCTTCTGTGGATTGTTTTTTTTTTTATTAAACATAAATTATATGAATTATTATGTATTTGTAATTTTTTCATCTTTATTATATGTTTAAAAAATCAACTAATTTCACACATTATATATAAAATTATCTTTTTTCACACTAAAAATTATGGTGTCCTTTTGTATTTTCAAAAAGAATCTTATAAACATGTTTCTGTACAATAAGCTGCTTACAACACTTTTGTAACAAAAATACACTGAAATTTTGATTCCTGTTCTAGTACAAACAAATTCATTGTGCAAATGTCACGGGATGCATCTTCACAACTGAAAAGATATTTACATGATCAAAAGAATTCAACTGTGATTATCAACATTATTAACAATCATGTTCAGATCGATATACATGATGGACCTGGACGTACACTAGCTCAAGTAAGAGCAACTGCTGGTGGACTCCTTGGTGAAGCTCCAAAAACTGGTTTGTCCCTTCTGCTCTTAATTTTGCATCTTTTTATATGCTTATCATAGAAAATATAAAACTTTAATATTTGTAGTAGCTCGGTGGACTAGCGCCGCGGCTCACGATCGGTGTTGCTACACAACTTTCGCAAAGGTTGGTCACAGGATGGGTGACCAAAAAATTATTATCTTGAGCTACTGGTGTTTTGGAAAGCACGTCAAAACGTTGACCGCCGACTGCATTTGCAATCGTTGCATTGGGCCAACATGGAGAGTTATAACCCATCCTCCTTAACCAACCATGAGGAAGGCCTGAACCCCTTGCAGTGGGGACGTTAAAGGGCTGATGATTATGAATAATCTTAGAAATAACGATTTATTGAAATCCTGCACATTTTCTATAGATAAAATAATAAAACTATTGTATCAATATTTATTGTTTTATAGAGAATCGCACTAAAGTATACTATGGTCTATTGAAAGAACCTGACATACAAGTTCTTCCTGCACCTATCGAAGATGAAGAGGAAGTTGAAGAAACTCCTGATAAACCAAAAAAGAAGAAAGCTAAGAAGGATAACATTTTTATGAAAAAACCAAAATCTGACCCAAACGCTCCACCAAATGACAGAATTCCATTACCAGAACTGTATGTATTTATTATTAATTACAAATGGTCAGCTGTTTAAATTAATAACAAACATTTTATATAAAACTAGCTTTCCGCCAGCTGGTTCGCCTTCGTGGTCTTGTTTTATACATAAAAACCTTCGTTTGAATCATCCTATACATTAAAAAACTGCATCAGAATCTGTTGCGCAGTTTGAAAGACAACGGAAAGCGAGCCCAACTCTATAGGTATCTAACAGTCTAACGGTTATTTACACAGAATTACTAGCATATGTACCATATTTTAATCAAGGTCCTGTTATTTCGACTCTGTTACAAAGCGCCATGATCACGGAATAACTGAAGTCGTGCGGGTACATTTTATTGACAAATATATCGATCTACCCTCTTTCGAAAACTTAAGTTCGATATCCGTTACGGGTATAGTATGGCCATACTATTTCGAACATAATAAATCCCGTTAAAAATTGTTACTGTAATGATATGGAAGGGAAGTTTAAAAAAATACACATACTATACCTTTTTAAGACATTTATGATAATTAATAAAATTGGCTACTTGACTGTTTTGGGAAAGTTTTAGGAATCATGTTCAACAACTCAGATTTCTTTTTCTCAAAAATACAATATGACGTCACACAACATCCCGCCATGGCGCCCGTCGTTTCAGTCATCATAATCTACAGAAATAAATCGCAAGTTGATTCACTAATGTAAAGAATACTTTTATTAAAAAAATTCTGCATAGTTATTGTTTACGTATAAGTTACTATTTTCAACATATTTCATAATTAATTGTTATAACTGTCAAGTAACCAAATTAGGCACAGTAAGTTCCATCTAATAAGGCGCTAGGTGAATTCTCATTTACGCAAAGCGGTTACCAATTGCGTCGATGACTGAACGTACGATTAGTAAATTTATAGCGAGTCTTGTTTCGATAACTTTAAAATGTAAAATACAATGCATAGTTGTTCATCTCACTCGCACTCGGTGTTGGTGTGGCGCGTGAATATTAGTAGAGCGCCCGATGGCGTGAAACTTCATCATTCTGATTGGTTGACATTTGCCGCGTTACGAATTAGCCATCTGCGCAGGTACATTGGTGAGCCAAATCAGTTGAAACTTACTCTACCATGTTCACTCAGAACCTATGTAATGATCTAGCAAAACTCGAGCCTGGGAGAGATAATGACTCGATGAAGTTTTCGTGCAAAGCGCTCGATTGTAATAATCGTTAATATTGAAAGCCAATTATGTCTTATGAGGCACATACGGCTGTTGCACAAACGTCCTTTTAGTTTTAATGACGCCTTTAAGCTCTAATGAATGTCAAATTTGTATGGGTAATGTCGCTTTAAACCAATGACAATAGGGATGACGACTAAATTTGTTTGTGTGTCCGTCAGCTAGATTGTTGAAAAATATTAAACATTTTTTTTGCGTAATCATTGAGTTAAAATGTCACATGACGTCACATTTTTTTAAATTTTCTGCAAACCTGATGTAGCGAGGCCCCACTCCTTAACTTTAATGCCTGTTACCTAAGCTATTTCTTGTTAAAATGAAGTAAAAAAATACATATATAATATTTTTCTATAATCTGACTTACGGACTAAATAGAATTTCTTTTTTTTTTACCCAGTCGTCATACCTATTTTAACGAACGTTTGAACTGGCTGGTTGATTATCAAATAATTACTATTTTTAGTAAAGAAGCTGATAAATTGGAAAAAGGCAAAGCGTTAAGAGAAGCGTCAAAAAGAGTAGCACTCGGACCGGATACTCTACCGTCAATTTGTTTCTACACATTATTGAATAGCGGCCACACTGCTATAAGTGCCGACATATGCGATGACTCCACTTTATTGGCCGTTGGTTTTAATAACTCAACCATTAAGGTACACTAACATTATTTTATTGTATTATAAAAATAATATAAAATGAACAACTCTGTTATTGCATATAATGCACTTTATTGCTCTTGTAATAAGGTTAGCTGTCAAAAAATACATATATAGCCTATATGAAGTTATAAATGACAGTCATGTATGGACGTACGTATGATCTCAAACCAACCGGGGGCGGTGGAACGCATCGAAGTACACTTCAAACTGTTTAAAGAAATCCAGCTTTCTTAAAATTCCATTTGTTTAAGGAAAATCCATTTAGTTCGTCAGTCAGATTATAGAAAAATATTAGATACATATTTTTTTTCGCGCTCGCTACATCACAGTTTTGTACAAAAGCGTGACGTCATATGACATTTTAACTAACTGAATCGCCGTAGTTTAATTAAATACGTGTTTAATATTTTTCAACAATCTGCTTTTCACGTACAAACAAAAAAAATTATAGTGTACTATTCTGGGATATGTCCCCCCACAAAAACGAGAATGTGGTAGCTTCCTTTAGGTTAAAGAAAGTTACAAATAAAGTTATGCCTGTTGATAATATTAGAATAGAGTAAAGTAAGTAAAAGCACATTTTTGTGCAAATTTTCTCAATATTTCTTACATATTATTAATTTTATCAAAAATTGACTTCTTAGGTATGGACATTAACTCCAGTAAGATTACGGGGTATGAAATCAGCTGACAAGTTGCAAGATATTGATAGAGAGGCTGGTAAGTTATAAAATTGTAATAAAACGACTTAATTATTTTTCTATAATTTATTTCGCCATCACATTGTGTAAAAATTATAAATCAATCTCTTCAAAGAGAGTTTTTTTTAATCATGAAACTGGTCTGTAATCTTGAATCATTCAACCCCATTTTTTAAAGTGATTGATTTAAATCAATTAGAAGGTATTATTTTATATTTAATAAAAAAATCTTAATACTTTATTAAATAATTTAAAATTTCTAAACTCAAATCCATATACACAAATTTCTAATGAATATTCTTAATTTGTACCGGTAATGTCGCTGTATACTAATGACTATTTTAATGGACGTTTGTGCAACTGGGAGTGTATACAATCTGTGCGCTAATCAATATTTGTTTTTTTTTTATGAACAGGTGATGTCTTAGTAAGAATGATGGAAGAGAAAGACAGAGAAACATGTCGCACACTATATGGGCATTCGGGCCCTGTATACAAAGTGTGTTTCGATCCCTTCAAAACATTATTACTTTCCTGTTCAGAAGATTCTACAGGTAAACACATAATCTAATCACACTAAGTATATGTCCTGAATAATCTTTGGTTGTATTCTTCATTTTGTGATAAAACTTCTAGATTCACATTGCTCCGAAAACACGTCTTCATGCCACCAGCTTTCAAACAATAATGCCCCTTAAAACTTGCAACTACCTTACAACATTCGTTTCCTAATCAAAGATTCTATATTGATCCGGAATCGAAAGTATAATATAGGGATATATCGGGTATTATAGACATGTATTAAATCTTAACCAGCACATTTTTAAGTGTGGCTTTGCAAAACAAGATATTTAATTGAAATCAATAATATTACATTATATTTAATTTTACCCTACCGTGGACATGCGTATGGCACTAAGACCGGCCCGGATTCACAACTTTTCACAACCAACTGGGGCAGAAACTCGATTTTGCGCACTTACACCCCCCTAGACGCATATATTTTTTATTAGATTTTATATGGGATATTTGTCCCCCCCCCCCCCTTGATAAGAAATATATTTTTTGCAAGTAACCGTTTGCTTGATTTGACTTTTATTTTTTTGTCACCATTTATCAGTCAGAGTATTTGGTTGAACTATGTTTTTTTTTGTCACGATTTACCAGTGAGGCTATGGTCTTTACAATGTTGGACCTGCCTGGTGGTATACCGCGGTCACGTGTGGCCAGTGTGGGACGTGCGCTGGTCACCGCACGGACATTACTTCGTGACGAGCGGACATGACCGCACCGCTCGACTCTGGGCCACTGATCATCATCAACCGCTCAGGATATTCGCTGGACACTTATCTGATGTTGATGTAAGTGTTTATGTGAAAATATTGGAACCGTTAAATCGGATTAAAATACATTTTTCAGCCCGCCGCTAAATGTGCGACCGTTTCTCTAGCCTGGACTCTAGTCATATGTTACATCTTAGCGATGTTATGACGATAATTGAAATTACTTTTTGCATAAAATATAATAATATCTATGCGTCTTTTCATCTGGAAGCCATGGAGTTTCGTAATTTGTAAATAATGTTTTGAGGTTATACCAGCTGTCAAAACACTAGATAATTGTGAAGCTACTTTAAAAATTAATGCATTAAAATAACATATAGTTAATGTGCACTTTTCAACCTTATGACAATAGAATATTTTTCCGTGGTAGATGAAATGAAACGTATCAAACCGTCTTTGTGCGGTCCGAATCGCATTAAGGTAGTGTAGCAAACCATCTTTGTAGGGTCCGAATCGTAAAGCGCCTATACCTTTATTACCTTTTTTTTAATATTTATCAGCCTCGCAATTTTTATCCTGGCTTTATTTTAAGATTTCATTACAGGATACGAAATAAGTAAAATATAAGCTTCAAGCAGTATATCACACCAAGTTGAGGTAAAATTTGACATGATTCTTTGAGATAAATCACTAAGTTGGTTCAGTTCAAATTCTTAATTATCAATCTTTATCATTCGTTCGTTGTTACTTAAGTACATGTTAAAGTAGTAAAATGAAACGAAATTCGCCATAACATCGATAAGACGTCATATCCAATGAGTAGAATCATGGCTAGAGAGTTAGATGCTCACTCTACAGGTGTTCCAGCACCTGACTGCCGTACTGTGTAATGAGTGATGTATACCTTTGTACAACTTCAATATATTAAGCTTAAATCGAGCTATCTGGCTTTAAAAAAAGATTAATAACCAGCGTTCTCTTTTATTATACGGTTAAAATAATTTATTTTCAGCATAAATTTTTTTTTGTCATTATTTTCAGTGTGTACAATTCCATCCTAATTCTAATTACGTCGCGACTGGATCCAGTGATAGGACACTTCGCCTGTGGGACTGTTCCACTGGCACACAAGTCAGGCTTATGACTGGTCATAAGGTATGTAATCTAATCACTATCACAACAAACTTTAAATTGATGAAACTATATACACATGTGTTAGAAACCTATCTGAAGGTTGCTTATAATGTTTTATTCTGGTTAAACAATTAATTTCTCAAAACTTTTGATTTTACTTAAATTGTATAAATATTTGGTATCTAAAACTAAGTTGACAATTGTTCCTATACGATCTTTAAGTCCAATCTTACAATTCAAAACACACACAATCATATACTCGCACACTCGCACGCACACACGCACACACGCACACACGCACACACACACACACACACACACACACACACACACACACACACACACACACACACACACACACACACACACATACACACACACACACACACATTCCGTCAGTATACCTTTAAAGTAGCTTATAACTTTTATAGATATGATACTCTTTCTGGCACAGATACTGTGCACTGATGATTCTGATGATAATAGAAAGAGATTCCAAAAGATAAAATGTTTAAAATAGTTCGTTTACTACATTTGCCAGTGCTAACATCAACGACGAGCATTACGTATTATTCCCTATTTAATTTGTTTTAGTCGACAATTTTCACTGTGGCATTCTCGATGTGTGGAAGATGGTTGGCATCGGGTGGTGCGGCCGGTGAGCTCATGGTATGGGATATAGCAACTGGTTCGCCCGCTGCTATCCTACCTCCTTCGCACACTGCTCCTATCCATGCGTTGGCGTTCAGCCGGGACGGAACTATTCTATCTTCTGGTATGATTCAAAATTCAATAACAATAATTCATTTACAGCATGTCACATAGTATACATACAGTTGTTAGTAGGTACAATTCATGTGACACCCTGTAAGGGTTTAGGCAAATAGAATATAGCAATCAATCAAAGCTGAGTAGCTCGGTGGCGTAGTGGATAAGCGCCGCGGCCCGCGATCGTTGTCGTTAAGCAACTTTCGCAAGGGTCGGTCACGGGATGGGTGACTAAAAAATTATTATCTCGAGCTACTCCGTGCTTCGGAAGGCACGTTAAGCCTTTGGTCCCGGCTGCATTTGTAGTCGTTAATACATTCCAATCCGCATTGGGCCAGCGTGGAGGGTCATGGCCCATCCTCTTTAATCATCCATAAGGAAGGCCTGAGCCCCTGCAGTGGGGACGTAAAAGGGCTGATGATGATGATGATGATGAATCAATCAAAGAAATGAAAGAATCAAGAATCGGAATCGCACTAACACTGCTGAAACTAGCTGTGTTGTATAGGCATTTATCGAGTCGGCCAGAAAGGGATAGTCACTCGGGAAGAAAGGGACGGATAGAAGAGGTGAGACGTACTAGGCCAAACACTTACTAAGCCTTGCAAGCACGAGTACGTCAAAACACTTAGTCCTATTTCACGAGTATTTAGAAGAACGCGACTTTAGACAGTGACATCCCCAAAGACGCAATACAAATTTTGTTCCAAGATATCGCGTCTGCGTGAAATTTGATCCGAAGTCATTGAGTGTTGCCAAAAAGTTAAAGTAGTATTTTAATTTTACTTTGACGAGCAAAAAAGAAATTAGAGGACTGCACAAGGCTTTAGTAAGAAAAAAAATCGAAAGATGACTCTTTATAACATGTGTAATTTTCTAGTAGTTTCTAATAGATAACGTTATAGTTTTGTGAGAATAGCGTTGTTAAGAGTTTTGCTTGTTGATAAGTTAAATTCATTTTCATAGATTGGTTTTCATATTTTCATATATAGGTTTTTGACTGCTAGGTACCATAAATAAGTTGTATAAACTTCAATATTTGAATGAACTCTCGTTCAAAACTACGATTTATTCACACTCAATAATATAAATAAGTTAGTCCGAACACCCCAATACTATAAAAATTATAATATTATTAAGTATAATGATACTTAAGAGATTGGTACTTGTAATAATGATTACAAGTACCAATCTCTTAACTTTAATAAATGTTCATCCATATTTTTCGCGTTTATACTTTTGTTTATCCGCGAAAAATACAATCAGAGATGTCGAAAAACTGATTTAATTAATCAAATAATACGACAAAGCAAAGGTCGCTAGATAATAGACATTATTTACATATTTAACACATGGCGGCGTCGGACCCTTACCTAATTACTGTGCAAACAAAAAGCGGTTTCATCCCACACAACTTTGAGGTTGATCGTAAATGAATAGAAATAAACTCACTCACACTAATTGTAAGATCGAACACGTCCTCGTCTTCGCGTCTCGGATTCTCTGAGTTTGTTGAATATTTGAGATCGAGACTTCTAAATGATCGACTAATAATCGAAAGAAAGTAAGTTCTAAATAAAGAAAGTAGTCGAAACGCGTAGGGCGCTTAAGTCCGCGTCCGCGTCTCCAAGTATCGGAGTTTATGTGAGTAACGAGTAAGTCGATATTTCTAAATATTAGATACTCGTTGAACTCTGATTCGATACTTAGTATTTAGACGTCCAAGCAAAAAGTTGTTCCAAATTCATATTTCGGTTAATAAGTCCAGTCCTAACGGGTAGCTGTTCTAGAACTTTTTGTTAATGCCTCGAATACACTGTTAGGGCCGAGGAAACACTTAGAATTCTAGATGTGGTATCGGCCCTTATAAATACGCGGTGGACTACCCTCCTGAGCATTCTTGAGTGAACAAGCGATCTGGAAGCAAGAGCGATCGGAAGCCAAACTCGAAGCGATAACTAGAGCTGCGAAAAATCTAATTTTTGTGAAGTGTTATTAGTGAAGTTGAAATGTGAATTTGTAATTTTATCGTGAAAAATAAAGTCGGTTGTGAAGTATAATTAGCGTTATTTTTTATCCTGAACCCTAAGTCGTAACATTACTTACATAAGTATATATAATATTTACATAAATATGTTAAATTCAAATTTTAAATAGAACATTTTCCAAAGAGCAGACATTTTCTTATTTCATATAAAGATTTATTTAACTCTATAGTTTGTTTTTTCTAATTGTCCTTTCCATTCTACAGGATCACTCGATTGCAACATCAAGCTTTGGGACTTTACAGCTATCACAGATGAAGCCACTGGTGAAGAGCCAGGCAGTAGCAATGGACTTAAAGAAGACAAATTTCTTTTGAGATCATTCCCAACGAAAAACTCTCCAATCAAATGTCTACATTTTACTCGACGCAATTTGCTTTTAGCTGTTGGTACATATGAAGGCAGCTCATAATGTGCTAAGTTTTAAGTCTATCTCAAATGTACAGCCACAATCGAGACTAGTTAGGTTATTTGAAGCTAACTATACACCAGATTGTATTTTTTCACTACCATGCTGAAATGTCAATAAAATCAGTTAAATCAATGAGACTTGCACTACTCAATGAGAACACACTTAATTGGTAAAACTATGTATCACATGAAAAGATGATATGCCATACAATCTGTAACCTTAAAATTAGTCAAACCAATGAACATTTTCATTTAGTTTTAAAACCGAATAGTTTTACGTAACGCTTTTAGAGAGTCTGCCTAAGTTACAAGGGATCCAGCATGATGATCTAATAGATTATAAGACAAATATTAAATGAATAAATTTTTATGGACAGAAAAAATATAAGTTTTATTTCATCAGTTATCCTTAAGCCTATTACAATATTTGAAGTAAATATGATCTCTCTGATGTTATAAATTGTATCATCAAATTCAAAATGGATTCATTACTTCGAGACACTTGAGCTTTCATTGCTTGCTTAAAATCTTCTTTGACTCCTTTATCTGCCCCTCTAGTACCGATTCTTCTTTGCCCTAAATGCTGCTGTGAATTGGGTAATATATCTAGAGCAATATTATTGCCTTGTTCATTCCATATAAAACTAAGCTCTTCTAGAATATCAATATGTATAATATATGCTGAAAATAAGTGATAATGAAACACTCCTTTTTGTTTCATTACATCTAATATATGGATGAATATAGCTTCTTCCTGAGGCCAGCCTAATTGCATTAATACCAACATATGACCATATGTCAAATCTGAAGTGTTACCAGTACTTAGCAAAATTCTTATCAGTAAAGTACAAAAATAATGCATTATAGATATTTTAGTTAAAGGCAAATAATGTAAGTGCCTTGATTTACCACCAATTATAAGTTCAGTTTCTAAAACGCCTTCAGTATGTGGTAATTGCGGCAACGCTGCTAATATGCTTTCAATACAGGCAGCATACTTTTTCTGAAAGTAATGGATAGATGCTCTAATAATGCATGCTGTCAAATTGTTGGATGTTGCTGGCGGCATGGCTTCTTCGTATCGCCCTCTATATAATGCTAATTCATCAACAAATCCTTCGGACCATGGTTTTGCTTGCAGTTGGTTAGCTAACTTTGCAAACTCACGTGATATTACTTCATTAGTATGTAGTAGCTCCCAACAACTTGCTGCTGCTTGAAACTGGTGAGCTGAAATTCCAGTCACGTCAATGTCACCTTTTCTTTTTTTAGGAGGTGGTATATCAGGATCAGAGAATGCTTCAACCAATATATGATTACCTTTCAAGGATTTTTGTTCATAAAGGGATCTCAAGAAAAATGTTATTCCACTATATAGGAGTTGTCTACAGTCATCACAATTCCTTAATGACAACAACTTTTGAAAATATGTTTCCTTATTCAAGCTATTATTATAATTGACCAGAAAAACATCCCAACCAAGTTGCCTTCCCAATAAATCCAATACACCATATAGTCTTTGCCATGGATCAGTAATATCATGCTCAGATTCATCATAAATATAGGAGTTATAAAAATCAATAGCTTTAATTAATAATCTTTGCAGAAGCCTAGGTGATTCAAGAGAACTTAACAATGGCAAAGTATCAACAACAAGTAAACGTGCATATCGATTATCATAAAAAAATTTATCAGTATTTATTAAAGTCTTAACTAAGCTATCGACTCCCAATTGTGGAAATTTCTTCAATAATAACACCAATAGACGGCAGTGCTCCATAGTGTCATCGCTATTTTCTACACTGGTTTTCAAAATTGTCAACTGAATTTCAGGAACAATTTTGTCAAACATAAGACTTAAAAAACTGGTTTCCGATGACCTAAGAGCGTTTGCTATTGCTGATATTTCAGGGAGTAAGTCTGAAAGATTTTGTCTCGACATTATTAATGAGGTAAAGCATTCTGCAGCTTCCTGGACATTTCCTGATTGTTTTTCCATCTGATAAGCTTCAAATTGAATTTTAAAATTAGTTGGA
Organism: Diatraea saccharalis; assembly: GCA_918026875.4. NCBI lineage: Eukaryota > Metazoa > Arthropoda > Insecta > Lepidoptera > Crambidae > Diatraea > Diatraea saccharalis. The sequence continues at coordinate 10,952,595 of OU893343.1, forward strand.
AATAGTGTTTTCGCTGTTAACATCCACGCTTTGGCATAATGTAAATTTTGCTTCTGGGCTTCCTTAGCCCGCATGATAATATAGTCTTCATCATTCAGGGCAGCTTCAATACTAGGCATGTTGGAATTAGAGACACATTTACCTAATTAATAAATCAACCACAAACTACGTAAATCCAATCAACTCAGCAACAAATAGCGCACAGACTGAAATAGCGGGACAGGGCAGGGACAGGCAGGGTGACCATTTCAAAAATGTTAAATCTGCCTGACACTATCTAGAAATCTACCAAACCCGTCTCCAATAAGTGCCAAAAATATGCCGTCATATTTTTGCGTATCTAGTGTAGGTACAGTGCGACACAAACGGTAGAAAACAAACGAAAGTGCCGTTCGTTTAATAGTGCAACAAATTTTCAGAGAAATCCATTAAACGTCATGTTGACAGTGACGCAGTTGTATGTAGGGTTGCCAGATAACGAGACTAAAATATCTGGACAAAATTTGAAAAAGTCGGGATTTTGGGATCACAGTCGGGACAAAAAATGCTAATATCCACTTTTTATTAATAAAATTTTAAAATAATAACAAGTATCTACTTTTTTGTCATTTTATAAGATCACATAACAATAGTATAACATTTAAACAGCTTATATACCTACTTATTATTTTTTTATGATATTTTTTTATACTTGGAATTCGATTTTACAGAATCTAACAATTTTGTCGGGACATATTTGTTTTTTTCGGGACTCTGGACATCATACGAAATGTCTGGACAATCCAGACGAATCCCGACCATCTGGCAACCCTAGTTGTATGGACTCTAGATATTGTAGTCTTTGGACTCTAGTGTTAGTAGTAAAAATAACTTTAGTTCCTATTTATTTCATTGCCTTCTCTTGTCAAACGACAAAATAGTCACGAATAAATAAAATACTTAAATATTAGTTTATAGATTACTATAATTATTCAATTTAAGTATCAAAATACTCTGCATTTTGTTTATTTTCGTTGTTTGTTGATTTTAGGATATTTTAAACCATTAATTGGGTTGTTTCTAAAGAGTAATAATACATGTTTATTCAGAAACCTGTTCCTTGTTTTATTAAGTAAACTATAAGGCATTCACAATAAGTCTGGCGTCTGTAAGGATGTGCGGTACCCACCGAGCCAAAACTTTTCGATAACCAAGCTCATGCAGATGGTGTTCCACGGCGTGGTGACTGCATTTAAGTGCTTCCACTAATTCACGAGTGGTAGCATCCGGATTCAACTGCAGTTCGCGGTGCAAATCGTCATCATTCACTGCGGGTGGTCACCCTGAGCGTGGCTGACTTTCAAGGCTCCTGTCTCCTGATTTAAAACGGTCAAATCGGGACACCGTCGCATGGCTTGTACTTCCAGCGCCTAATGCATTGTTGATATTGTCAACCGCAGCCCGCGCACTGTGGCCTAACAAGTACTCGTATAAGTATAGTGTTCGAACTTGTCGCTCGTCCATTTTTCTTCAAACTGACTAAACAAATCGCGAGCGCGGCTTTATATACCCTACACCAGAAGTACCTAGAATGTTCTACAACATTCTAAAATATTATCGAAAAAATTGATTTTAAAAAGGAAATGTTATAGATTTTTCTAGTGTGTCTCATTACAACAAACAAATGGCGTAACATAATCGGGCATTGCCCGATTTTAATCGATCTTTCAAAACGCTGATTAACGATAATACGATCTACCGATTTTTTTGTTATTGGGTTCATACCGCTGTTATGACAGAAAGAAAGATAAAGAGCTAATTTAGCAAAGGAAATGATATATTTAAGAAGAATACTTAAAGAAGGACAAGATACAAGACAGACACAAGCAAAGAATAAACAATAAGTGACAAAAGTCAAATTAAATTCAAATAAAAAAATATAAAAACACTTATGTAATGAGACTAGCAAAGCTGTTCAACATTCATAAGACTGCGCTAATTATGAAATACCGTAATAGTTTTATTTTGTTTATACGTATAATACCAACGTTTAAACCAAGTACGTTTATCAAAGTTATTATTTCTTAAAAATTTTGACTTAGATCATAAAATCTAGTGTATAAAACCTAAAATGTAAAAATGTCTTATGTTAAAAAGTGCGGTGTTTTCATTTAATAAACGAATACAGTAAACCGAAGAAAAGAAACGACCTATGAATATCTAACATCGAGCGTCGCACACGACAGTAGTGCTAATATATTCCTTGACTCTTTGTAGAGAAGAGTTGAGGTGTTTATTATAAGGCAAGCAAAGGGATATAACTCCTACACACAGTTTAAGATGAGCTTTATACGTAATACAATAGCACTGCCAGATTTTTCTTATACAATAGCAGTGCATATGCTACCAAAGTAAAGTCGTATAGGGTGATTTCTTTGTATTTTTTTAAATATATTTTGTTCCTTTTCGGAACAGACTAAGATCATAGACCGTATTTATTTTTTAAAATATGACATAAAGTTAATGTCAATGTCAAAATTGTTGTATTGGTTGTTTTTGAATGCTGTGGGATGAAAATATTCTTGTAAATCTAGTCTTTTATTGAGCCAAAATTACTTAAACATGTGTGAAATTTACGTTGTGTAGTGTTGAATTGGTTTTTTACTTATTATTATTCTTATAGTCAATAAGTTTCTGAAATGAATTATTTGTTTACTAGAAATAACGACATAGATTACTATGATGATGATGATTATGCTATTGCGTACGCCCCTGATCATATTTTGGAGAATATTTTTTCATACTTAAATCTTAAAGACCTTCTCAACTGTTCTTTGGTGTGTAAGAATTGGTATAAGGTACTCAACGATGAAAATAATGATGTTTGGAGGTTACACTGTTTTAAAAGACTAGCTGAAGAAGTAATGAAATCAGACCTTCTTTCGACTGTGACGACATACAAATCTAAATTGAGAGCGTTTTATCATGCTTGGAATCCACACGACTGTTCTAGAAACATTTATGTTAAACCCAATGGATTTACTTTACACAGGCATGTATTATATGGTGCATTTTTAGATTTATTAGCATAAATACTACTCACAATAAAATGCCACTCTCATATACTGTATAATTCATTTAGTTTTCTCTTCTATAAATATTAATATTTTTTTTATAAACAGAAATCCTGTTGCACAAAGTACAGACGCTTGCAGAGCAAAAATTGGATTTCGCCAAGGTCGTCATGCATGGGAGGTTATATGGGAAGGGCCATTAGGCACTGTTGCAGTCGTTGGCATATCTACTAAAGAAGCACCCTTACAGTGTCAAGGATATGTTGGATTACTTGGGTCTGATGAACAAAGCTGGGGTTGGAATTTAGTGGACAACCATTTACTGCATAATGGGGATACCCAAGGACATTATCCGCTTCTGAATAACTGTCCAAAATATCAAGTAAGTCCACAATATTTATAATGAGGCTAAACAAGAATTAACATGCTGAATATTGACACTAGGTTATTATAACAAGCTAAACTTTTTCTTCCACATCGCCATTATGGGGACTTTCATTGAATAAGTTAAACAAATACATATATCTTTTTTGTTTTCAGGTAGGAGAACGTATAAGAGTCATATTGGACTGTGAAGATAATACACTATCATTTGAAAGAAATTATGAATTCTTAGGAGTTGCATTCCGAGGTAATATAATAAGATCTTATTGTCTATGTGCTTCTCTACATTTGATACATTCTCTACATTGAGTCATCAATCATCTTCAGCCCTCTTTACATCCCCACAGCAGGGTCCCATACCATTCTTATTGATGGTTAATGAGGATGGGCCATAAACCTCCACACTAGCCCATTGCGGATTGGAAGGCATTAACAACTTCAAATGCCTAATGTGCCTTCTGAGACATGGAGTAGTTCAAGATAATAATGGGCCACTTATCCCATGACCAAACCTCTCTAAAGTTTGCTTAGCAACAATGATCATGGGCAGCAGCTCTTATCCTCTATGCCATAAAGTTACTTGATTTATTGTGTCTATAAATATATATATACTGAAATCAGGCTAGGACCAAGGCCGAAAGGCCTATAGATAGAATTACAAAGGGGAAGAATACAATAAATAAATAATGTAATAAACAATTAGACCAACTAGCAGTGCAAAATATAAAATCATTAGTATGATCTATATAAATAACTCTTACTCTTCATTATAACATATTAAATAATCAAATATTATTTTTTCTTGTAGGTTTACCAAATAAAAAACTATATCCAACAGTGTCTGCTGTTTATGGAAATACAGAAGTATCTATGGTATACTTAGGACCCCCGTTGGATGGCTGATAGTTAATTTAGTTTATATTAAGCTAGTCAAAATGTTATTAATTATTGTGATATATTATTATTTCCAATGGCATATATTATAAGCTTTTTTTTTTTAAATATACCTAAGTAACTTTTGTTGCTATATTTAATAATATAACCTACTGCTCTGTCAAGTGGTAGGAAATAATAACATGTTTTGTATGTAAATAAACTCAATAAATGCTAAACTTTTAAAATTGACAGCAGTTAATTGAAATAAGTAAATGATTAATACAACATGTTGCTTTTTATTTTATTATTTATTGAACTGAAATTTCCTGATTAGTTCTGAGCTGTTAGTACAGCCGTACTATCAGGTTTCAGTGAAATCTGGGGAGAGATTTAGAAGGGAATGAAACGAAATTTTATAAAGTCAACTTTTTATTACATAATTCATCAATTTAAAATTGAAGCTTTTTATCTTTAATAGGTATACATAATAATCGTTTGAAATCCATTAAATATACGAATCACCTGCCGATCAGTCAATTCAATGTCATAAATTAGTTTTATTAAACAACTTCCTTTGGTGAGCGGTGGCAAGATACAATCAGCATCGTAATATTTGGAGTCGATCAAGATATTGAAATAAATATCTAAGTACTACCAATGTTCTTAACAATATAAAGTAGCTAGATAAATTCATCGCGTTTGTATTTAGTTTTATTGACGTTCTTTACAGGTTCCGTGTTCACATAAGACTAAGTTGTTTCGTTTATGATAAGAAGATGTTAAATTTTAATGCAGATTGTAATTAAAAAAATGTTAAATAACGATCTTCATTAAAATTCTTGACATTTGTATACATATTGTTTTCTTCTTCAATTTGAATATGTTACATAGTAAGCTTAAAAAAAATAATTTAATCACCAGTCAAAAACTGCGTAGTCAGAATTGAAGGTGATTTTGTTACAACTTTTATTTCCTACTAAGAATTACTATCATTCAGTTATAGGTACAATATAACGCCAATAAGTCCCAGATATATGGTTTCTCGTTTATTTAAATATCCAATTCATTAAAATAACCTTATTCGCTTCCTAGTAGAAGGTCAAAAAGATCAATTAAATCAATACGACTAACTTTAAAATTATAATGAAATGGGAACTTACCCGGATAAATATTATTATTACAAGTCCAATACATATAAAACAATCCAAGCATGAGTTAAAACAGTGTTTATGTAAGTTTGGAATGTAATGAATGTAAGTATAATAATAATAACTAAAACAAACTTTATCACATTGTTGTACCTTGTATTAGCAGATATTGGACATTTCATCAAGTCATTCATTTTCGATGAATCGTAACGAAGGATGACTATTGGAGGATATTTTTGTATTTGGACATGAAATGTAACTGTGCAGTTCATATTCTCACGACAAACGGTTAAGGATTCTTCATATTGTTTAATCGAAAATAAATAGAACAATACGTCTTCTGATGACGCTAACAACTTATTTTTTATGAAAGTAGGTACGTCAATCGATCTTCTTGTATTGTTAATCAATTTCTATCAAAGTAGCTGTTGCCCTGCGACTTCGCCTCCGTAAATGATAGCGATTATGTAGCTTACCGTGTTAATAAATGATAGCCATTATGTATGTCCAACGAGTATTATGTAGCCATCGAATGCAAACAAACAAGCAATTAAATCTTTCCTCTTTATAATATGTGTATAGAATTATTGTAAAAAAATATGTCTAGTAAATAAACAAATTTTTCTTTTGTAAGACTTCCACTATGTTCAATATTTTAATTTATATAGATATTTAATATTTTTAGTGTTACCTGTTATATAAAAAATATCATTATCAATAAAAAGCATGAAATAAAAACTAAAAAAAAATAGAACTGACATGAAACTTTAAAAATGTGATAAATGTGACCAAACGCGACTTATTCAAGAAAACGCTATTGAAATCGGGCGTCTATTGTCTACACAATACCTACGCCCGATTTAAACAGCAATTGAATCTTGAATAAGTCGCTTTTGGGATAAGTATTATTTATCATATCACATTTATAAAGTTTGAAGTCGGTACTATTTTTTTAAGTTTTTATATATACAAAGTTAGTTCACAAGCGTTGCAGTTACAATACGGTCTTGTATTAATTAGTTAAATAAATTTAATTCTTTGGCTCATTTACATTGATCAATAGAACCCGCATGCGGATTGCGGCCAATGTCTATCGCTTATTTTCATTGGTCGAGCAATGTAGGTAAACGAGTCAATAATAAATTACTTGCTGGAAAACGTCCGAAAATAAACTTTTATATTCATGTACTCGACTATATATTATACAGATCTGTTTCTTATACATCTTGCATACCTACAACTCGTATGTAAAACTACAGTTAAGTTCCAAGTGAAATGACGCAACTGTCTGCGCAGAACAATCTACCAAATCCAGCGAAGACCAAACGTACGATTAGAATTTATTATGATTCTTATTTTCATAACAAAATATAACGCATCTAGTGTCCCACTTAAAATCCGTGGATATTGGTGGATTGCCAGATAGCGCGATACTTTAATTATTATGATTGGCCGACACTTTCCAGGTTACAAATTCAGTTTTCTGCGCAGATACAACAATGACCCACATAAGTTTGTATTTTACCTCTTGAACCTATAATGTAAGTAGAATAATGTCGCGATCTGCTCTAGAGTCGAATTGTTTAAATACGATAAGAAACCCATATTAAAAAAAAACTAACATAAGTATTAAGATATCTGAATTCTGAACCAATATTATAAGCGTCCTGAATTTTAAATCAGACGTCAACACATTTTACTGTTTTGATTAAAGTTGGACCCAAAACATTAATATTTTGATAGTAAGTATATATATATCCTTCCCTAACCCCTCCCCCCCCAAGCTATCTGGTGTGAGAATATAAGACGTACGTATAGTTGTCGTGGGCAAATTCTTGAATTGGGCCGATTGATGATTTACATTGCTGGAGAAACGTTTCACGGTTTCGGGACCTTACCATAGTTCACCGTAACTACGAATTATCATTTTTATCTATCATTTTTTTTTATTGATAAAGTTTAATCCGAATAGGTAACCATCCCTAGACCGCTCTATGAATAGCTGGCCAAAAGTTTATTATTACAATTTTTAAATGAAATAAAAGAACATATTTAAAATTCTTGCATGATTTATTGAGGCATTTTTAAACAGTCTGGGAGCAACTGGAACAGAAACATACCCACTCCAACCCACGTTATAATGTAATAGCTAAATACATTATATTTAAATAAATGAAGTTAACGATTTTTCCCAGAAATATTTTACGCTTGGTGAGGCCCGTAAACCGTATATCTAAGTATGTTTTTTAATAAACATTTAAAAAGAAGGTCAGCGACATAATGGGGATTTTGATAATTTAAAATAAACATTTTTAAAAGTTAAAATAAAAATTTCAATTTAAATTCGGCGCCTAAACTACTTTACATTAATGTACGCCATATTATAACGTCAATCCTTTCCAGCGAACGTACGGCTTAATCGGAATATTAATAAATACTTCTTGATTATAATAACTTACTGCAAATATGATGATGTTATTAGACTCAGGTTTCAATTACACTGACAGCAGACACATTGGTATGACGTCACACGCTTTAGATTTTTGTTTGAAGACCCGTGACAGTGACACATCTCAAAAATAGCGAATAATTTGCAAACATGTGTGTTTTTATTATCATATTTGATAAATTTGCATTCAATTGCTATACTGGAAAATATTCTTAATAAAAAATACTTATTAAAAACCCCACTTTGTCCCTCCCATCTCAGAGTGCTAGGGACAATTTTTTGTATTTTGAACCTAAAATTATTAAAATTACTAATTCATGCGTAATAAAAAATGAATATGTTGTAATTTATTACAATTTTTGTTGTTTCATTTTTTATATTGAACACTGTAAATAATTATTAAGATACGGATCCTAGATTCTTGAATCACATTTTAGCTCATTCAATAAAGATCAGGCAGACATTTTTGACATTTGGTATTCACAATTAAAATATCTCAAAGTTTATGGGGTTCATTGGGGTTTTTGCTTCTTCCTTAGCTTCCTTTTTATACAAACTAGTACTACTTAATAAAAAATTTCAATAACACTTTATGTTTAGAAAACAAGATTTTCCTCATATTTTTGCAGGCGCATCGACGAAGTTACGCTTAGATTATTCGAGAAATAAAACAATCTACTTTACCAGTAAACCCAAACAAACATATATCTAAGCAACTACCTATAGATACAATGTTCAATTAAAAATAATGGTAATGTGATTTGATCATTAGCGTGCTAATAACATTGTCTATGTTTATTATATAATACTTACTACAATACAGAGCCATTGGCAGTTTTTAAATTAACTAGATAGGTACTTACAATGACTTTTAAAGACCTTTAAATAATTAACCTTTACACATCATTATATTTAAATTAACTATACCTATACGACTGAATCTACATTTGATTATTATCCATCCTTATAAGGTAGTAGCGCCTAAGACGTCACAGTTTTTTAAGAACTTAATTTCTAATGAAAAACAAATAAGTTCAAATTACAGTCCCGTAATCCTTCCTGTCAGTTGACCGCAGGACTACGATGGAAATGTATTATTGTGTTCTTGCATATGTGGGTTTAAACAGTGGGCTATATTAGACGCAACTACCTTATATAAAAATTCAATAAAGAATATTGAAGATTTCTTTATATGTCCGTCCATCAATAGGTTAAAATATTGAAAAGAGATTCGATAAAATATCCCATTTAAGGTGACCAGAATAAAACGCGCCGAAGGAAGCGGTAGAATAGAATTTTAGAATTATTTGTATAAAAACAATTAAACTAACGCACATGCTGAATTGTCAGAAGTGTATTATCAGTCAGTTGCACAAACGTCCATTAAGGTATAATAACCCCTTTAAGGTCTAATGAGTTTCAAATTTGTATCGATAATGTCGTTTTAAACTAATGAAAATTTTAATGGACGTTTGTTCAATTGAGATAATGCATAATGCACTTGCGATGAGCAAATTCTAACTTCACCTACCGTTAATTTTAAAGGTGTAAAGGAAATTAATTTTTTAGCCTCCTTCGACTCTTGAAAGATATGAGATCACTGTTGCAGTCCTTTTTGTGTTTATGGATATATCAAGAAACGGTTTTGTTACTATATTTTAATTACTTTTATTCTGTTCATAACAATATATTAACTTAATAACAAAGCTTTAAGCTTATTAACGTATAATCGTTAAATCCTTAATAGATTTTTAACCTTAATTTGTGGACGGTTATGTTCAAAATTTATTGAAGAACTTTAGCATTTCTTTGCAGCGTCATGCACTGCTGTCATTTAAAATGGGTGTTTAAACTTTTCATTGCTAATTAATATCTTCTACATAGGAGTTATCCGATTTAATTAAATTAAACAATCGATAAAAAAAATTGCATGAATACATAATATATAAAAACTATCAAAACAATAACAAGTTTTTTATTGCCACAAAACAAACACATAAGTTTATCCATTAGATATGTGCAGATTATGACTTTAATAGTCAGCTGTAAAAAAGTAGACTAGTGTACTAGAATCGATACATTTTTAAACAAAAAGAATTAACTGTATATCGTCGAAAGCACACCAGAATACCTACCATAAAATGTAAAACTTCGACAATAGATTTTGAACTTTATTGGCAACAAATTAAGGTACCAAATTTGATTGCAGTTTCACAATTTTGTATAACCAACGTGCGGTTTCGGCAAATAATATATTAAGTACAGATTTAATATATCATTTGCCGAAAATTCATGTTTTAGTCACTTATAATCAGAAGCTATTTAAAGTCATCTGATATTTTAACATTTTTTTTTTCACAATTAGTTTCATATTTAAATGATTAAGATCTCTCCAAAATCTATTTCTGCCATCTCTGCGCACTTTCACATAACGTAGGTTTTCTTGACGAGATATCAAATATGTATGTATCACACTTCTCGCTTACTTTTCTCTTTTAATCTTAAGTGTTTTGAGTAAGGCAGAGGCCGCACTTTTAAATTCTGCGATTTGTAAGACATCCTTCTAAAAATGCAAATCGTAATTTCTTTTTTCGTTTGCGGTATACCTAACCGCATGCGTTTAAAAGCAGTGCTGTCTCAGTCTCGTGCGTATCTTTCACAAAGTTACTTTATTCAACAAACCCCTTTTAGAAAAATAATAAAAAAAAATCTAGGTGTAGTAGCATTACATATTTATGATATCCCAATCAGTGCATTTAAACTTTTGAAGTTGTAGGTAAATTCATTAAATATTATTATATTACTCTATAATTTGACAATATTATAATAACGGCAAGAATATCATATCTCTGGCCGCTACTTACAAAGCTAAAATATTGTGTATTCTATTATACGCACTTAAACTTATTCGTCAAAAACCTTAACAATATTGACTATCAATTATAATCACTCGAACTAAATGGACGCGATGAAATATTGTTCTTTTCTACTATAGGCGATTTTTTTTTTAAATAGAGATTCTAGCTACCCTGAAAGGGATTACAGCCACGATTATATGATTACGTGATATTAAACTACTAATCGTCGCCTTTCTTCGGCGATAACTCGTACTGCTTCCGGTCTTGTAAGAAATCCTTCATTTGAGGTTTCACTTTAGTGGGTGGGAACTTCGTAAGACAAAATTCTGCTACTAAACAATACAGTTTGCAGAGTATTGGACAAAGCATCGCTTGATGTATGACAGCCGCTATGCGGTACCAAGGTCCATCAAATGGATCTAATATGGCCGGGCAGAGCATGTGGTTTAAATTAACTTGGGCAGGCTGAAAAAAAGGAAACATTTAAAATTATATGTATTGAAAAATAATTTTATTTACAAACGACTGATATATTTTGCGTAATCGATTCAAGGAACAACTTTATTGGTCAAATGTCTATATAACTCGATGAAGTACTTATTATGTGTTACTAACTAGTTCTACTAAGAGATGACTTAAACTAGTTAAAGAAGTTTTTATCTAAGTTTTTGCATCAAAGCAATATATGTAATAGTTCTCATCTATCGCCAGATGTTACTCATTGGGTATATTAATACTGCAATTTAGACATATTAAATTAGCACAGCGGTTTGAAGTGAACCATTTAACAAAACTTATGGAAAACCTGAATAGAACGAAATGTATTTAATTTGAAATTTTCAAATTATTTTTACAATAAAAGCTGCCTCTAGAGCTTTTTTTTTTAATGCCCAGCCAACATTTCTGGCCGGGCCCTCCAACTGCACCCCACTTTTTAGCAGGCCTTTTTCATTTCTGATTTATCATACATTTCTCGCTTTTTGCCTCTAGAGTTAGGTCTTAGTAAATCAACAAGTAGGTAGTAAGAAAATTAATTAAGTTTTCTGGATACCAGCTTCGAAAACGAATTACAGAGAAGGGAATTAATAAAAAAAATGGCATACACAGAAAAAATTAACTAGACAACCTTATTATAAATTATTTATCTACATGCTATCGAACTCATAAAGTTTGTCAAATCAACAGACGAGAGAAAACATATTGTCTGACAAGTGAAAAATATCAACGAAATGACAGAATTTATTGTTCCACTTACCAGTCAGTTTTTTCATAAAAATGTATATCAACATATTTTAAAGCCACTGCCTATTATAAATAGATGTATTGTATACATTTTTGTTTTATTTGTACTATAATTATTTAATAAATAATGAATAAACTTACAATTGCTATGAGTTGCAACACGATGAAGTGATATATCATATTTAAGCAGTAGCTAAATATAGACCAGTTGAAATCCCAAAATGGCTCTATGTTGTAAACACCTGGAAACAAAAAAAAATCTTGATTTGAAGATATCTCTGTTTATCTTTCTATTCTTTTATACATATAACTATCCATCTCATATAAAACAAACTTGGTTTAAACCATTTGGCTGCCTAAAGAAAATTGACAATGATATTTTGTATATATAATTGTTTAAACCTGGTACTGACATACTCATATAATAACTTGTTAGCATTTAAAATTAGAATGACAGCTTATTTATAAGTTGATTCTAGTATTAACTAGTCTACAAATTTATTGTCAAAAAAACACAAAAGCTTACCACCAATTCTCAAAAGGTAATAAGGTATCACAAACATCATTCCATGCTGAATCCAATATAATGCAGCCTCCACAAATATCTGTAAATTATAATAGCATAGTATATTACCACATTATTTTTAAAATCTTACATCCAATTCTACCCTGAAGTACCAAGAAACATGTAATAAGTCCTTTTTGGCTGTATTATTCATTTTATAAAAAGAAAATACAATACTATGTAAAATATCTAAATGAAGCATTATTGATGTATTACTATAGTTCCATTTATTGGACATTTGTGTTGAATACTAGCGATTGTCAATTTACTTTCATGTTAATAACTTTATAACATTCAAAGTTTTGACTATAAATTATTCTATCCAATTAATTTTTAAACTATTATTTTTATATTTTATTCCACACTTATACTTCTTAGATTCAACTTGATCTAAACAGAATGATGTGTAACAAACATTTACCGTTCTTGAAGCAGTTTCAGGAAACAAAAATGCTAAAAGAGGTCCATTCAATAAATTCAAATGAATGCGAAACAATGCAGTAACTGTTTTACTAGGCGGAGCCACCAATAAATAAATCTGAAACAATTAAATTTATCAAAATGGGCAAATATCATATTTTTATAACACTCAAATATTAGGTTATCATCTTACTTGTATTAATGTCGTGACATGACATGGATTTAACAAATAAATCACAGTACGAGAGGCAAACTTGAATCCAATTTCCATTCCCCATAGTAATGTCAAAAGTATAACCAACAGTCTCTTTCCACCCCTATCGCTTTTAATGTAATTATCTTCATTTTTAATATGCAACTTTGGGTATGTTTTAATCTGTAAAACAAAATAATTTCTACAGGTACAGGAATATACATTATATTAGTCTTATTAGAAAATACATGTTTTAAGAACATACAGTCCAAATCTACTATTTTTGGCCAATAGTTTGTATAGAACATACAAATTTCAAACAGGCTTGAAATCTGTACAAGCCATAAATAATTTTACTAAAGAAATAACATAGTTTATATTATTTATTTGATAAAATTTTAAATAAAACTATTGGGTTTTAATGAAATGACTTGTCTATTATATTTTTAATAGAACAAAATATTTGACTACATAAAATCTCTGATCAAATCTTGCTTAAAATGACACAGTCCATGTTTGGATTGTCCAAATAATATAATGAAACCAAGTTATAATTTCTTTAAATTATGTCATCAAATGTTAATAACTACATAGTATAAAACAAAGTAGCTTTCTCTGTCCCTACATCCATATGTATGCTTAATTCAATAAATCTATGCAATGGATTTTGTTTTTTTTTCGTAGATAGGGTGATTCAAAAGGAAGGTTTTTAAGTATAATACAAGACCACGCGGGCAAAGCCACTGGTGGAAAGCTAGAACTATATTTGGTAAATTTTGGATATTTTTCACGATGGTTAATGAATATTTATTAACAATAGTTTATCATTTAAATTAATGTCTTATATCTGTTGTATATTTAAAATTTGTATATTTTTTAATTTGTGTAATATTTTGTAGTAATATAGTGTAATAATTTGTATATTTAAAATATTTGGTTGGATTTTTTGTGTACTTATAGAAAATTCCTTTAACAAATATATTACTTATTATTCTTCTCAATTTAGTTTCAGTATTAAGAATATATTATTTAAAACTATTTTAAACATATCAAAGCTTATTGAAGACAAAATTTATTTTTGATTACAAAATTTTGTATGAAGTAAATTGATTACGCATATAATTCTCTTTTATAGATTTAAAAATATTATAAAGAGTTTAATATTGAAATGTCTAATTAAATTAAGGGAAACGCTGACTTATCTGTCATAATTAGATTAACGAAATTTAGTGTTTTGTTTGTTCGTTGTTTCCAAATAGATGCTGATATTATTAATAATTCATAGTACTTACTATTACTAATAAACAAATTGTAGTCACAATAATTGTTTCAATTATTTGCCTCTGATGGGATAAAAAATAAGCACACTCCGGGCCCACATTTCTAGGAACTGCCTTATTTGCACCCGAATATGCCCACTCAAACATTCTCAAGAATATATTTAAGCCGAGAGAAACATTACTTTAAACACCTCGTATGATTAATAAAATCAAGAAACATCAATTTTATAAATGTTTAATTCCCGCTGACAAGAGCAGCGGTCAAAGAGTAAAGTCACTAGCGCTGCTCCAAAGACTTGAAATCGATATGTCATCAACTTAAAATCGATGGTTTTTATTGCATAAATATCCAAGGATTTGCTGATTAATTAGTAAAAGAGGAATTTTAAAATAAAAATTTGTCCTCGATAGCAAACTAAAGTCTGTCTCATAAAGGACGTCCCGCGGTATAACTTTTATTCCATTGTAATAAAAGCGGAAACATTGTGATCCGAGGGACTTCTTTCGTGAGTCAACTTTAAATGTCATTAGCAATTCTTAAATAGTGATTTTGATATTCATTTCAATTTTTTTTCTGATGTAATAAAGAAGGTACATTGAGTACCGAAATTAATAAATATGATATCGTCTCGTATTTTTTATAATATCTAACTTTAAATTTAAAATTATACCAAACGGGCCTCTGCTCAGTATGAGCCGAAGCAACATTTGCTACGGCACTGATTTTCAGCAGATGCCCCGAGACTTGAGGTTCAACCAGGCACTTTACATTTATAATTAGCAAAACTTATATTAGTTACTCCATTACAATTATTTAATTAAAACTACAATTAAAATAACATTTTCGTATAATAAATTCACACGAATTTCTAGCATGGGGTTAGAAATGGCATCAGGCCACGGCACTTCAGAGAAAGCAATTACTATTTTGGAACATTTGATATATTATTTAGTGTAACCAATAAATAACTCTTGTATTTTAACTTAAAATTGTAACCCGACACGGAGTTCCTTATTGGTGGAGGGATATTGTTCCAGCACTTCGTAGTTAAATATCGAAAACTACCCCGAAATGCACTGGTCCTTTATGCATTGTATTTCGTGCGTGAAGCAATTCGCGTTTGACGTTCAAAGAATCTTAATTATTTTTAGGAACCTTTTAATTATTTTTACTGTGGTGATGGAGACAACTGGCAAGGGGGACTAAAGGATAACCCCTCCGAGCTAGGTGTTGTTAGCCCGGGGACCGCGGTCCAACCGATTTAGGTTGGACGTTCTATTTATGCTAATTGGTAATGAAACTTATTCTGTACGATGTAGGTTTCTTTGTTCTAAATGCCTTGTAGTTATTAATTAATCTGTTTGTATTGGTACAGCGCCATCTCGTTATTTGCTGTTGAAACTTATTGCAGTTTGTCTTGCTATCGATGGCTGTGACGATGCTAGTCTTCTGGCTATCGATTGTTGTGGCGATGTTAGTGCGATGAGTTAGATGTCGCTATGTATCAGTCGCCACATATTCATATAAATGAGTGGGGCTCTTGTCTTTAATCACACAGAATAACAACCAAAAAAAGTGCAATTTCTTACGGTTCTCCATGTTCAACATATCACTTCTGTTTAGATACGGAGTCACATGAGCGTAACGAGGAATGGGAAAACACTATCATGCACAAGCATTCTGTACTCTCTGTTTTTTGATCGAGCTAGAAGACATTCCCCAATGACTGTATCTGCGTAATTTAATTTCGATAATATCTGCGTCTCACAGATATTCGTAGTTCTACGCTTAAATACTTCTGTATTTGGTAGAGGATCTTTAGTCTGTAGAAACACTGTCTGACCGTATCCGCAACGTGTTTCTCAAATCTCATATCACAATCAAACAGTACTCCCAAATTTCTAGCCTCAGTCACTTGATCAATTACATTGCCTCTAACTGTTAATGCAATTCGTTTGTATCCGAGTGCCAGAAACGAGCAATTTTGTTTTCGCTGGGTTTAGCAACAGACAGTTCATTTCCGACCACTCAGCTATACGAGCCAGATCCTCATTAACTTAATTAGCCGCTAGTACCGTGTCAGCTGGTCGAAATAATTTGTAAACCTATAGATCATCAGCGTACAGGTGATGCTCATAATAAGCAATACATTTAGGTAAGTCGGCGGTGTATAAAATAAAAAGAATAAGTCCAAGAACAGATCCCTAAGGCACACCACGATATACATGAGAAGTTGTAGAGTATCTTTTAGTGTCATGTGGAGACGTAACCTTAACCTCTTGACAATGGCCTGTGAGATAACTTGAAAACCACTTAATAGTATTATCATTTAGACCATAATAAGTAAGCTTCGCCACAAGTAAGTCATTATTAAAAGTATCGCATGCACGAGAGAAATCAAGCAAAACCAAAATTGATCCCTTACCCATATCTCTACCTGCCAATATGTCATCAATGACATCCATAAGTGCAGTCGCTGTACTCATACCCGCTCTAAAACCTGACTGCTTTTTTGGTAAGATAATCATTTGCACGTAAGTATTCGGTCAATTTTACGCATACTACCTTTTCCAAAATTTTTGACATGAATGGTAAGATGCTGATTGGCCGAAGGTCCTTGAGTGCAGTTGGGTGATTGACTTTGGGTAGTGGCCTAATAATTGATCCCTTCCATTGATCTGGGAATATACATTTTGTGATGGACATATTGATAATTGCAGTGATAACACCTAGAGTCCGTGGAAGAGTTAAAAGAATCATATCCAGTGATATGCCATCTACGCCATGTGCACCCGATCTCATTTTTCCAATGATCTTAGACACTGTTACTTCGCTAACTAGCTGAAGACCAAAAGCGCTACTGTTAAAACGATTACTATAATATCTCTGTATATGCGAATCATCTTCCTGCGTAAGAGCCGGTAACTTTAAGAAGTGTCTATTAATATGATCGGTGCTGGAAATACTTTCCGGCATGTGTGTGTAAATTTGTGATGACAAGCTGCCAGTGTATCATTTAAACTGTAATAGCTGTTCCCAAACTGTGGCAGACACTGATTCATTAAAACACTTTATATATATATATATATATATATATATATATATATATATATATATATATATATATATATATATATATATATATATATATATATATATATATATATATATATATATATATATATATATATATATCTTTAAGCGGTCTATACACTATCCAACGAGGTGTTTCTTTGGGTCTCCTCACATTCAATTCAAATGAAATAAAAGCATGATTACTGAGGTCTGCCACATGATCAACTGTGATATCCATCACTTTTGTACTACTGCACATGACATCCAGTATAGTTTCAGAGTGGTCAGTAAAATGTGTCGGCTCGGTCACGTATTGGTGAAGGTTCATGGTTTGACAAAACTCCAGCAATTTCCTTGAATTGGGTACATGGCATTTCAAAAGGTCAATATTAAAGTCACCTACCAGAATAATATGATCAAAAGGCGACAATCCATCCACCGTCTCCGTCAATGCATCTATGAACGAATCCACGTTCATCCACGGTGGACGATATGCCGTTCCGACAGCTAATTGACAGCCATTCAGGTTTAATTTCATCCACATCTGTTCCTCGGCCGGTGTCAGGGGGTGTTTGAGAACACGAGTGTTAATACCACGTATATAAAAACCAACACCTCCACCACGTGAACGCGGTCCGAGTGGATGCGGCATATGTCGCAGGCGGTAGCCGGGGGATGAAGATGCACGCGCTTCCTCACCCTCCCGCAGCCAGGTCTCGTTGTTGGCTACAATGTCCGTACCGTGCCTCTCCATCGCAACCGTGAATCTAATCGTGACCCAATAAACCGGGATTTAAGAAACCTAATCGTAGGTTTATATATTTGACAAATTCTATAACAAATGCAGTAGAAAACTGGATAAATTTACAATTTAATAAACTTTTCCTGTGCACACCCGAATGACGCCAATCCAGTCCATGAAAATTACTAACATTTAAAAAAATATCAAATGCGCATTCACCTTAATTAAATGAACATATGACACAGGAATACCCGGTATTTATTTGTTTTACAAAACCATTAAATTTACATAATCTAAGTATAAAAATAAAAAGCATTACATCAAAACAACTTTGATCAAAAATAAAACACAGATATAAACAACCAACAAAAAAGAACACCGCATGCAACTTATTGCTCAATTCAGGAACAGCCCTTAATACTATAATTAAAACGACAAAAATCATAGAAATCAATAACGAGAAACAACACAAGTAGTTCATTATCCAATAAAATTATCAATCGATCACATTTAATATGAAAAGGCAAATTAAGCAACATTACTTTATTCAGTACATACCTAACAGTTATTATTACTATTACCAAATCTACCATATCAATAATTTTAAAGCACAATTAAACAAAAAATTACAGAAGAACAGCAGAAAAATAATAAAGCTTTCTTATTTAAAAATACATAACCGTTTCTCAAATATGTAAAAAAATACTCAAACTTAGTTCACAAGAATAAATAAAATCAAACAGCAGAACCAACATTTGGAACACCTTTATTATGTCAGACTGTGAACGAATATGACAGTTTGCCCCTTGCTCCCGTCTCGTGAAAATTTTACCATCCTTTGTCCAGACATATTTCCAATTTTGGCGCTTAGCGGTAACGTGCGCTTCCTGGAACAACTGCCTATTCGCTCTAGTAAGTCGCTCGTTTCATAGAAAGGGCGAACACCGCCCGATATAGGCAAACCACCGGTGGTGAAGCCACGACGCACGCGTGCAGTCTGTAGCAGAGAGTCTCGTAGAGCACGTCGGATCAACCTCACGATCAGTGGTCGAGGTAGCGGCGGAACAGCACCCTCAACAAACGACCGCACCGGTCCAGCACGTTCAACACTCACGACATCTCGTTCCTCCAATTGTATACCAAGCTTATTGGCAACCGTCAGGAAAATATGAGTGATATTTTCATTATTTGTTTCTGGCATCACCCAATAACAAGTTCTGATCATGTTCCAGTATTTCTTGTTTTAAGTGAGGTATTGTCTTCTCCAATTCAAAAAGCTGGTCATTTTTATGCTCACAAAATTTAGTTTCATAAGAGTTCATTCTTGATTCTAAAAGATCCATCCTCGAATTTTGGGTTTCAATCCTTTCGGTGAGAGTTGTCACGGCTAATCGTATGGCTCTTAATTCTTCTACAACCAATCACTTAAAATCAGCATCAGAAGTATCGGAATTGCCCAGTTCAAATCCCAGGAAAATAAGACTTTTTCACCCTAACTAATATGCAACACACCAGTGAGTAGTTGATGCCAGTGACAAAATTAGCAATCACATGAAGCCAACACAACACAATCGGCTATGAATGAGCGTCATCTAGTATTTCGTTCGTAAGACAATTCTTAGCTCTTGCTATACTCCCGTAGCAGACTAACAATAGTCTCGCAAAAGTAGATCGTTGCGTGCTACCGGTTGGTGCTTCTAGTTGTGTTTATAATAATACGTACTACATATGACTGTCATAATCTATACGGCAAATATTTAACACGGTAACTGAAATCCTTTTTAGGCAACTTTCTATTAAGTCGCAAAAAAACTAACTTTGCAGTGATTAAATATCTTAGCAACTATTAAACTATACAAGCAACAAAATGCTAGGATCAAAAAACTAAAAAATGGCTGCTACTGTAAGGTATCAAATATATCAAGTGGGATCAGTGTAAAATTGGTTAAGGTATTATAAAACCTAATGTGGCGACTAATTTTTCCGAGGGGATATCAAACATTTTTCACTGGTAACTATTGGCTTTCATTATAAAAATACACATCTGGCAGCGATTGTTCGGTACCTTTAAAACTAAAAATGGGTATTATAATAATGTATTTGGATATTAGAATATTGTTATTTGTGTAATAACTACCTAGCGCAGGATGGGAGCAAGGCACATGCACCTGCCCTCAATTCTTCAAAGTTTACATTTGCAAGCATATACTGGGTCTAGCCATCCGACTAAAACTTACCACTCCGCCTATCGAGGCAAAGTCAATACCAATCGGATTAAAAAAGAGGAGAGGACGTCCTACCAAGTGAAAGCCTGCATTAATAATGGAATAGGTAGATTTTTTATATTTCTTTAAAACTTTTTCGTTATTTTGTGTATTGAAGGTAAATTAATAAAAAAATAAATAAAAAAAAAACAGCACTAGAATAAATGAACCTACCTACTTTGAGTACCTACCTAGATTTACCAACAATACTTATGTTTGAGTACCAAGTTACTCAAAGTAGGTAGGTTCATTTAAAGTTCATTTAAAAGAGGGAAGACTAATAATAAATAAGATGGTCAAGAAAAAAAAATAGACCAAGAATAGTTTTTTTAGCACGCACAATTTGGTTTATTTAGATCCCTACAAATGTATTCAAAACTATTTTTTTTAAGATCTTGTTTGTATTTATTTCAGACCTTGGTCAAGTTTATAGACGACCCCATTTTAGAATTTATGAAGGCCTATTTTTACTTTTTTATCCGCCAATAATTTGTCGCCTTAGAAGAAATTCAATTGCCACAAAAGAAAATCACTGCCAGATAAAATTTAAATAAAACCTCAAAACTCATCAAAAAGCCGCCGCTTTCTAGTTAAGATACTACCTCAAATTAGTTGCCAAAGTAGTTTATGTACTATCTATTTTCAGTTTTTTTAAGACCCGGAATGGTATCAATTTGTCGCCGCGTTAAATACATGCCAATCTATACATATATTCGGAGGGAACATTCCCCTTAATAAGTAGAGGTGTTCTAAGAACGGATTTTTAGAAATCTTATCCCGAAGGGGGTCAAAAAGGGTGAAAAAGATTGTATGAAACTTCTTTGTTCATGGATCTATGTCAATAAAAATTTGTATTTGGTTAGTTTGTAACCCTAGGAAAGTAATAGGTTATATTTTATCCCGAAAACTAGCACTTAAAGGGATAAAAATGGGTGTGAAAGACTTATGGGGAACCAAAATGTTTCCATAGCAACCACTGTTTACAATCTGATTTGTCATTGAAATAAATTTACCTAATATTATTTACAAAATGTTTTATTGTATAGCGATGAAATATTACATTTTTTAAATTTTAATGGATAAATGTTCTAAATGATAAAAATTAAAGATAAATGATAAAAATGTTCAAATTCAAGTAATTTTGTTAATGAAAGAAAAAATATTTTATTTTGTATATCTATATATGAACTAGTATCATTTTGATCAAAGAACTTTGCGCAGGCTTTAAATCAAAAACATTAAAATGTTGCTCCAAGTTTAGATTAAAGAAATTGCAATTATTTGTGTTTTTCTATTAATTGAGGATAAGTATTGCTAGGTTATAACCTAAGATTTTCCAGTTGACAGTTTTCACAAATCCTATTTTATTACATTTGTTAATTCATATTATGTAAGCACCTAAGTATAGATTTCTAAGTATATGTAGCCAAATTGTAGAATCGACAAATTCATGATGCGACCAGTCATTTCATAAAATGTTTGTATTTTATGAAACGGAAAAATCTTGCTGCCCACATCATGATGTGACGTGGGCAGATCAATAAATGATTTGAGTTTAACGATATGAGCGGCTGATAGTATGACTTCTTCACAGTGGCGGACTAAGGGGGGAGGGGGGCGGTCCGCCCCGGGCCTCTTATCCTGTGGGGCCTCCAAATAGCTGAAAGTTCCCTTGATCAAATCATAAATTGGGGTTGTACTGCCTTATCTTTCTTAGTTTCGTAGTTTTAACAGGCGTCTTAGCAGGGGAGGCGGTGTAAACACAAAATCAAGTTTCTGCACCAGTTGTAAAAAGTTGTAGGTACAGACCTAATGCCGCCCCGGGCCCCCGACAGGGTTAGTCCGCCACTGCTTCTTCATGATGTGACCAAGATCATAATTATATAAATATCGTATTAACAAGCTATTTCAGCAAATAATCAAAGTTCTAAAATTCTTTTCGTAGATTACGTTTTCGATTAAGTTTTGTGTAAACTTCAGAACTGTTTTTCCATCTGTATTTTAAATTGCATTGAATTGGATTAATATCTCTAAAGTTTTCAAAGATAAAGAGCTTAAATAGATTGATATACGTTGTTTTTTTTTTTGTTAAAAAATTCATCATCAACTCGAAAAAACAGCGTTTTAGAAAAATATATCTTGCCCAAAGTAACTATACCACGCGGACGAAGTCGCGAGCAAATCTAGTTAATTATAAACCACCGTTTATTGAATTTGAATATAATCAATGCTCCATGTATACAGTATTGGACTTTATTTTCACCTTCCACTAAGCTGTAGGGGAACCTGTTGAACCTTGGCACTATGTGTACCTAGGTCAATTGGCTTGTTTCAAATATTTCCGCGCTTTTTAATTCTATTGTATATGGTATTTGGTATATCATTGGTGACTGTCCAATGTGAAGTTAGTCGACCTTGGTCGGTGGCCTAGGTACAACCTAGGTGTTGTACTTTGGCCAGGTGGATATATTTTTATTTATTTTATATTTTTACCTAATAAAATACATTTTATATTTCAGGAATCATGCCTAGAAGTAAAGAGAAGAAGAAAAGGGCGCCTTTAAATGTGAATAATTTATCAAATGCCATTAAACTGATTAAGGAGAAAAAATTAACAACTTTTGGTGCTTCCAAACATTTTGAAATAACAAGAACAACTTTGAGACGTCATTTAAAGCACTGTATGGAAACAGGTAACGATGTCAGCAAATTACATGAAAATCTTGCAGTTCACAAAGTTTTTAGCCGTAACGAAGAACGTAGTCTTGTTGACTATATAAAAGACGCTGCACGCTTACAATTTGGATTGACTTTAAAAGACGTGAAAAAACTTGCGTATCAATTTGCAAAAACGAATGGAATAGCGTGCCCTATGAGCTGGGACACTAATAAAATGGCCGGAGATTATTGGCTACGGTTGTTTAGGAAGCGATACAAGAACGAGCTGTCTTTGAGAAAGCCCGAAGCCACTAGTTTAGCTCGCTCATTAGCTTTTAATAAACATTCAGTGACCTTAACATTTGAAAATTTTAAGAAAGCTCTTTCTAGTTGTCCTCCTGACATAAAAGCGACAGATATCTAGAATTTAGATAAAACTGGATTGTCGACTGTCCATGTTCCTCCGAAGATATTAGCACCTCTTGGCGAGAAGCAAGTTGGGTCAGTGACTAGCGCTGAAAGAGGAACAACAGTGACAATGATAGCCGCTATTAATGCAGGTGGTGGTTTCGTCCCAACAATGTTGATATTTCCCCGTGTAAACTTTAAGTCCTTTATGTTAACTGGATCTCCCGAAGGTAGTATTGGTGGTGCTAATCCATCTGGTTGGTCAAACGAGACTATGTTTGTGAAATTTCTTGAACATTTTATTAAATATACAAAGCCAACCAAGGAACAGCCTGTCATTCTGTTATTAGATAATCATGAAAGTCATATTTCAGTGCCAGGAATACAAATGGCAAAAGATAATGGTGTAACGCTTATGGAAAGTTCTTAGAACTGGCCACTTATAAACAATATAATAAAAAAATAATTCTAAAATTTGAAAATATAACTCTTTGCCAATATTACTGAGTATATATTTCATTCATTTGTCATTTGTTTTACGATTTGGCGGCAAATTGAAAATTGTCTGTGTCACGTCATCATGAATTTAACACGAGAAAATTTTCGTGCAATGATTTTTTATGACTTTCGATGTCATTTAAGTCAACAAGAAAGTTATGATAGACTACGATTGGCCTTTCACGATGAAGCCCCATCTCGTGCGACTGTTTACAACTGGTTTAATGAGTTTAAACGTGGTCGCACTAATCTCACTGATGATTTACGTGAGGGACGGCCTTCTACGGCGACGACTGAAGATAACATCTGTGTTGTGCGGCGTATGATAGAGACTGACAAAAGAATGACCTATCAACAGATTCGGACAAGCTTAGGCATCGGTATGAGTCAAGTGCACAAAATCCTCCACGAACATTTAGTAACCACATGCAACCACTAGACAAGTCAATTTTTGGACCTTTCAAGACTTATTTTAATACAGCGGCCAACGAGTTACTAATGACTCCAGGTCATGTGAGAAAACCATTAACTATTTATGATATTGCTGGTTTGGTGGGAAAATCTTTTCCTCTTGCCTTCACACCAAACAATATTTCTAAAGGTTTTAGTTCAACTGGTTTTCATCCTTTAAATGAAAATATCTACACAGATGCCGATTTTTTGCCTGCATCCTATTCTGATCGTCCACCAGTCGAAACATCACCTACCAGAATTGATGAGGTACCTTTTGAGCAGCCGAGCACTTCAGGTCTCGAAGTTATACAACCGAAATCACCAACTTTAATATCGCAGGTTGTAATTCGTCCTCACCCAAAAGCCGATCCTCGTAAAGGAATACGAAAGGGAAGACAAAAAGGAAGATACAGAATATTAACTGATACACCTGAAAAGCATGAAATTGAAAATACGAAGGCTATAAAACAAGTCGCAGCTAAATCTAAGAAAACAACGTCCACAAATCTTTTCGAAAATAATAGATCGAAGATTAAAAACATATCCAAGCCCAGAAATAGGATCAAGAGAAAAATGTCATCAGAGTCAGAAACCAGTGAAGACTCTGTCAATTTTACATTTAGTGATACATCTGAAGACGTCTCCAATATTGACAGTGAGATTGAAAACTCACAGACTGGACATGTGAATAATGTAGATTGCGATATTGGAGACTATGTTATATTTACATACGAAGGTTCCTATTTTGTTGGAAAGGTGGAATCAATATCTGAAGAGGGTGTACTACTGAAATCTATGCAAAAGTCACTTAAAAATTGGAAGTGGCCTGAATTGTGATGACATTGTAGAAAAAATTAAAACGCCTCAAAGAGTTAACAAAAACAGAGAAATTTATTATGTTCCAGAAGTACACAAGTACTGGGACTTCTGCTAAACTTCATAATTTCATAATATAACTAGACATTTCTAGTCTTCTAATAAAAACTAGTCCTAATCTTCTTCTTCTTATATATAAAAATGAATCGCAAAATGTGTTGGTAAGCGCATAACTCAACAACGCCTCGACCAATTTGGCCAAATCTTTTTTTAAAATGTTCGTTGAAGTTCAAGGATGGTTTTTACGGCGAGAAAAATTAGAATTATTGCTGGAAAAACCCTAAAAATAGCCCTTTTCTTATTCCCATACAAATGATTTGTAACTAAAACGTAGTCAATTTGAGCTTTATTGCTATGGTATAAAGTTCATATTAAATTACAAGCACTCACTGTTGTCTAAGCAATGTAGGCTTTTTGACAGGACGAAGTCTGTCGGGTCAGCTAGTGACTGATTAAAAAGTTAAGAAAGAAATACTTAATTATAATTTGCAAAGCTGATTGTTTAAATATTTAAGTTTTTATAATTTTGTAAGGTATGTACCTGATTTAACTAGATCTATACTGAATAAAACGGTTGTAGTAAAAATAAATTAAAATTTCCTTAAAATATCCATGTTTTACCCCCAAATTCTCGATGCGTCCTAGGTACACCCTGGTACTGGCTAAGGTACATAGGGTGTGTTGTACCTTGGCCTTCTTTACATTTTTTTTTAAAACCTTTTAAATACATATAAATATTTATTCGACATTTCTGATATTTTGTCGGTTAATACTCGAATAATTGACCTCCCAAAATATGCAAACAGGGTTTGTCTATGGTACGTTAAATTGAAATAAAAAATAAAAAACTGAAAAACCGACCTTGGTACAACCATATAGCAAATAACTATTTATAAAATAAACAGTTTCATCCGTTATCTTGATGAAATGTTTCACCTTTTTTTAATCCACTCTATATCATTTTATCCCTAAATATAATAGTCACAAATATTTTTACAAAGCCGTAATACATAAATTCAGATTTTATTACTAATTACATTTTTAATCAAACAACAACTGGTACTGGTACTGTTAGGCAGCCTACGGTGGCAAAAAATAATGTACATAATAATGTATTATTTACGGCTGCCTAGAAGAGATTGCTGCCTAGTAATAAGGCCGCCAATTGTTTTCTCTCTTTTTTCTTATTGTATTAATTTTCCTGAGATGTGTGCTAAGTTGAGTGCAATAAAGTATATTGTTATTATTTTGTCGTTTGAAATAATATTCCTTTAAATTTATAGCCAGTCTTATAAATGGCAAAATTATATATGGTGTATATTTGGACTTGTTTATCCGTCTCTGAGGTAAATCCAAAAATTTATCGAATGTACAATCAGTGGCGGATTTATAAATTTGCCGCTCGTGGGGTATTCAATTTTGCCGCCCTTACTCTATTAACGCAATTACAACATTATGATTTGAGCTCTACAGTCCTCATTACATCGGCTTTTTACCGTCATTAGTATGATTGTGAATTAGGGGATGGTTCTATCAGTTTCTGGATTATTTTTACAACCCACGATTTAGTGAAGAGTACATACGATCGAGCAAAAACAGCAGTATGCACCAATTGTAAGGTGGGGTAAGGTACGCCTTAAAAATATTTACACTTGTTATTATGTTTTATCAATTTTACTTGCTTCACCATGCTTCACTGGAAAATATTCTTAATAAAAAATGCTTCAAAAAATAACTTTGTCCCTGGTACTATGAGATGGTTTTGAGATCACGACCTTTCGCAATCCATAGAGCCATGGAGACCAAAAACTACTTCGTTTTTCAGAAGGCATGTTAAGCCATTGTTCCGGCTACGTCTGAAGTCATTAATATCATCCAATCTGTATAAGGCCCGTGTAGAGGGGGTCATGGCCCCTGCAGTGGAGACGTTACAAGGCTGATGATGATAATAGAGCCATGCGAAATTATATATCCAAGTTTATTTATTTTATTGCAGTCTATAATGTAGTAATAAGATGTTCACAAAAACAAACCATGAAGTTTGGATAAAAGTTCTCCAAATTATGTTTTCGCAGGAACAAAGATAGACTTTATAATGATTAATTTCCATTTGTTCACTCGCCGTGACTCAAAACGACTACGTAATAGTAATAAGTACCTAGTAGAAAATAAATATTTGAATGTAAAATAAATATGTCATATAATTATTGAATTGAAATTGTAATATCGAAACGCTATTGGAATATTTTAAAAATTTATTATCACATAAGTACCTATATTTTACAGAGCGTTAAGTGATCTTTCATATACGAATTACGTTCATAAGGATGTTCAGTGTGGAAGAGATCGCTGTTCTATTGCACGTTGTGGATATCTTACTTTGTTGTACAATATAGTCTCTAAATATATATATATGTATCAAAATTGGGGCAAATTTGCCGCCCCTTTAATTTGCCGCCATCCGCCACTGTGTGCGATGGTAAAAATTCGAAATGAATTACTATCACATACCACGGACTTTACCATTATATATTGGTGTTTCTTATGTTTTACTAGAAAATCTTAAAATTTACCGTAAGCTTTTTATAACATCGCAGCTCCCAAAATTCTTCGAGTTGTATTAAATAAAAAAAAATATACATTTTAACATTATTTATTAAAAACTGAGTTCATCTTATTTACCCATTAGAATTTACTTACATCTGAACGTTATAATGAAGAAATTGTATAATAATAATAATAATTGTTGTATCATTTATCAAGGTGTTTCACACCAACTAATCTATTATATCATTAAGGATCAAATGTAACTAAATTCTAATCTTATTATTCTATTATGGCAGTGTTTCTATCAACGTAATAATAGTATAATTACCATCACTACCTAAAGCTCATTGTTAATGTAATACATATTTCGAATGAATTAATAAAAATATATTGGTCTGAATTTTAAATGTATGCATCAATATTAATAACTTACAGTCAATCTGTATATCAAATTATCACAAATTAGATTACCATTGTTACATAAATAGTTGGATTTTTCTGTGACTAGGGAACTTTTCATCAAATGGTATGAGAAATTAATCATAATATATAATTAATAATAGTCCGTAAACAATTCCGATTTATAGAATCTATTTATATAATAATAAATCACATCATGATATAGGAATAAAATCATGTTAAGAATCGGTAATAGTGGACTTATATCACGCAAATCTTAAGAATATTGCTTTGGTGTGACCTTATTATGATAGAAAAACATTTAGGCGTACATTTTTGAATTCAAACTGAACAGTTAAATTTTTAATTCATTAATAGTTTAAGTATATATATGTAGATGACAGGATGTTATGTCACCTGCGTATTTTTTATTATAATTTTCTGTACAAAATAACTACAATAATCGATACTTATTTTAGGTTTTATTTCTTAGATTATTTTATGAATGCTATGTGTTTTTGATGCATACTGTGCATCTCGATACAAGCTCCAGTAA
Organism: Diatraea saccharalis; assembly: GCA_918026875.4. Taxonomy (NCBI): domain Eukaryota; kingdom Metazoa; phylum Arthropoda; class Insecta; order Lepidoptera; family Crambidae; genus Diatraea; species Diatraea saccharalis. The sequence continues at coordinate 10,981,540 of OU893343.1, forward strand.
CCTTCCAGATTTAAGAGTAGATCTTTTAGGACTAGCGAATTGTTCGCTATCTTCTATAGTCGTTAACCAGAAACTAAGTTTATTGGCAAAGTGGTGGCATGTTCCACCTTCGCCGTTACACTCAATAAATGGTGTAGCGCGGAAGTCTTCTAAGCATGAGCCTGGACTTGCCAAAGCTTGACCACCGCCTTGACCACCAGCTCCCGTGTGCTAAAAATAATAATATTTATGAAATATTGCGTTATATAACATAATTAATCTATTTTAATATATTATTGTGTATTTATCCTATTATGCCGTTTATATATTTCATTTAATATGATAGAAGAGGTCGGTGGCACAGTGGATAGTGCGCTCAGTCTGCTTAATGTATTTAAGCAACGTTCGGAAGGGCTGGTCATAGGATGGATGACCTTAAAATATATTATCTCGAGCTCTTCCGTACTTCGGAAGGCACGTGAAACCGTTGGTCCCGGCTGCGTCTGCAGTCGTTAACACCGACCATTCCGCACTGGGCCTGCGAAGTGGGTCTATTCCATATATTTATGTTAATTTACCTAGAAAAATCAACATGTACATAAATTTGAAACGACTGCATCAAATTCTATTTAATATCGATCAAGTAATAATGGAGGCTAATGCAATGCAAAAAGTAAATGTAATCTTTTCTTATTATAACTATTTGATCAATTTTACATTCAAAATGCTATAGTGGAACATATTCTTAATAAAAAATACTTTAAAAAACCAATTTGCCAGGGACAAAGTTTTCATTAAAAAATCTTATCTATTTATTTAATTCAAATTTCTTACCATTACGAAACTGTATCCAATCCAAAGTTCACTCCATCCTCCCGGACAAGAAGGAATATCCAAAGTCTGACTGTGTACAGCTATTACATTTGCAGGAACTTCGCAAACCACACACCTTGAAATATATCTGGCAATATCGTTTCCTTCAACAGGCATCATTGGTATAGCTTCGCCAGTAGATAACCAATAACTTCTGTCATTTCGACTAGCATAATTACACACGTCATTGAGGTCACAGAATAAGAAAGGCATTGTGCTGAATTTTCTCACACAAGATCCCGCATAACCTAAATCTTGATTATGGGCTTTCTCGTTACCATCTATGTAAAGCAATGAATATCCATCCCATAGTTTTACATGCCCTGGTTCGCATTGCGGTACAACAGCACTTTGACTATGTCTAACTAAGAGAATTCCTGTCAAATAATCTTGGTTAAGACACGGTGCACCAGGTGCTCCAGGAATGCCTTGTCTACCTGTAATTCCAATTTCTCCTCTATCACCCTGCAAACCTTGAAGTCCTTGAGGACCAGGAGGTCCAGGAGGCCCCTGTGGCCCTGGGTAACCACGATCACCTTTTTCTCCAGGTGCTCCATCTAATCCGGGTGAACCAGGCGAACCGTCTAATCCAGCAAGGCCATTTAAGCCAGGTGGACCACGTGGTCCCGGTTCTCCTTTGGGTCCATAAATGATCGACGCGGCATCGCCTTTATCACCCTTAGCTCCTTGTACTCCTGTATATCCGATTCTACCTGCGAATCCTCGGTCGCCTTTTTCACCTTGCATACCTTGTGGCCCGGGTTGTCCATCAAGGCCGTTCAAACCACGTTCACCTTTATCACCTTTTTGACCCTGTATACCAGGTGAACCTTGTGGCCCCTGGTCTCCCTTTTCACCTGGTAAGCCATATCCAGTAGCACCTTTATCTCCCTTATCGCCTTTAGCACCAACAACACCAGGAGGTCCAGGATAACCTGGTGAACCATCGATACCTGGTGGACCTGCCAGTCCTTCACGACCTTGATCACCTTTTTCTCCCATAGGACCAGGAGGCGCTGACGCGCCTTGTCGGCCAGTTGGTCCAGGAAGTCCTGGCAAACCTCTCTCGCCCTTTTCACCAGATGCTCCTTTTAAACCTGGCCGGCCATGTTTACCTGGTATACCAGGTAATCCTTTTTCTCCAACCACTGTTCTTCCCGGTATGCCTGCAGGACCTGAGGGTCCCATGTCACCTGTAAAATAGTTGAATAGTAAGCATAAATACTTGGATATTTATCTACATAATTTGTATTTATAATTTTTCTTGTATTCCATTTTGTGTCTATGAATTTATTGTAACGAATTAGTTCTCGTTTCATTTCATTATATTTCCTTAATACAAAATAAAAAAAAATGTCACGTATGCCAAACCTTTGTAACATATTCTATTTTATAATCAGGACCTACTAGTCTAGAGATTGTGACAAAAATGTGCAAGAGCTTTATAAAGCTTGATATTACAATATGGGGCAGTACAAAGAGTATCAACTGAGTATCTAGTGCGGAAGTCAAGTGCTTGAATACCTGATGGAAGCGGGGCAATGTAAAGTGCAAAAACTCACAACAAATATGAAAATTGATTAACTTTTTAAAAAGTACTGCTCAGATAACACAATCGTGAAATGCAGTGACTCAGCAGATATCAGAAGGTGGTGGGAAAATGAGCTCTGAAAAAACTTTCCTGAAAAACACTTCACCAAGTGTTAATTAATTAGGCACAAAATTTTTAGTACTCATAAAGAATACTCAGACTTTTATAACAACATCGTAATCATTAGAAGTTGTTCCTGCGCAATGGGTACCGAATGACCTTAGTACTTCAAGATATAACAATATCAAGCTTTAGAAAGCTCTAAAATTTACCAAATAACTTTATAGTCAAACTTTACTAACCTTTCTCTCCAGTAAATCCAGTTAGACCTCTATCTCCTTTTTCTCCAGAATACCCTTGGTCGCCCTTCTCGCCTTGTAGTCCTTGCAGGCCTGGTAAACCTCTATCTCCTTTATCGCCTTTTTCACCGGTAAAGCCTTGGGGACCCATTTCTCCTTTCTCTCCTTTAACGTTTATCGATGGGCCAGGAGGACCTCTATCTCCTTTGAGTCCAGGATAACCAACTGGACCCATCGGACCAGGTGGGCCCTCAGGACCACTATCGCCCTTAAATCCGTTGAATCCATTTTGCCCAGCTGATCCTTTTTCACCCCTCTCACCTTTAGCACCTTGTGGTCCAGGCAATCCGGAGTCACCCTGTATTCCTGGTGCGCCATCTATACCTGGTAATCCTGGTGTTCCAGGTTCACCAGGTAACCCTCTATCTCCTTTTATTCCTGGGAAGCCAGGAATACCGGCATCACCTTTCGGACCTGGATATCCGGGTATTCCATTTCGGCCTGGCAAACCACTGTCACCTTTTGGTCCAACTGCACCTGGTATCCCAAAACCAGGTGCTCCTGTATCACCTTTATCACCCTTTTCACCTCTTGGACCAGGTGCACCGTCCAATCCATTAACTCCTGGTATTCCGGGCTCTCCTTTCTCTCCTTTATCAGATGCCTGACCTGGTTCGCCTTTGTGACCAGGCATACCAGGAGGACCCAAATTTCCTTTTTCACCTGGTGATCCCATCCTTCCTGCAATTCCCGGTTGTCCTGGGTAACCTTGATCTCCTTTTAAGCCTGGTAATCCGATTGGACCTGGTGGTCCGTCTAATCCAGGTTCTCCTGGTACTCCTTGTAATCCTATATCTCCTTTGTCACCCTTTTCTCCTGGAGTACCCTGTATACCTGGAGAGCCAGGAGTTCCTGGTCTACCTCGTGATCCTGGCAATCCTTTTTGTCCTTCACGTCCTGGTATACCTGGCTCTCCTTTCAGACCAGGCAGTCCAATTACGCCTGGTTTCCCTTGTAATCCTGGATAACCTGGTTGTCCTTTTGGTCCCTCTCTCCCTGGAATACCTGGTGTCCCTGCTATGCCAGGAGGACCCACTGGGCCTGGCTCTCCTTTTAATCCATGGGGTCCGACTTGTCCTGGTCGTCCAGTGTAACCTCTGTCTCCTTTTTCTCCTGGTAATCCTATTGGTCCCGGTGGGCCATCGTTACCGGGTATTCCTGATATCCCTCTTGGGCCCTGATCTCCTTTAAGGCCGGGCAAGCCTGGAGGTCCCGACGGCCCTGGCATTGAAGGGCCAATTTCACCCTTATCTCCTTTAGATCCTGGGATGCCTGGGAAACCCTGTGGACCTTTTGCACCTTGAGTTCCTGGGAACCCTATAGGGCCCAAGTCACCTTTATCTCCTCTTGGTCCTGGAAGACCTCTAGGTCCAGCTGGTCCATGTCTACCTGGTAATCCTAAATCTCCCTTTTCACCTGGTCGCCCTGGTATTCCTTTATCACCTTTCTCGCCAGGCTCACCTGAACAATTTAAAATAAATTTAAAAAATACAGTGACTACATGAAAAAATAGAGAATTAAAGGTATTTAAAAATTTATGTTGAAATAATTTAGTGGCCATGTATAAGCTCTGTATAGTTAGTTGTAGAAATAAGATTATTATAGATTTTAATCGATTCTACAGTGACCAAATAGAAAATTTCAAAGATTTTCTATAGAACTATTTAAGACCAATTATTATTTATCGTAATGTATAAAATGACGTGCATCGTTAAAGGGAATTAGATTAGTTAGTCAGTTGGTGCAGTTGAGTTTTCAGTAAGAATAAATATACTGATAATAATATACCTGGTGGTCCCTGAGCTCCAGGTTCACCTTGTGCTCCAGGGTCACCTCTAGTAAGTTCTAAATTTTGCGGCGCACACTGCCCTCGTTCACCTTTTGGACCCGTTCTTCCTGGAGTTCCTTTATCTCCTTTAAGGCCTTTATCACCAGGTGTTCCCTTTTCTCCTTTTACACTGGCTCCCTTCATACCAGGAGTTCCTGGGAAACCATCATTACCAGGGATTCCGTCTATACCCGGGGGTCCGGAATCCCCTTTATCGCCTTTGGGTCCTGGCATACCAATTTGACCTCGATCTCCTTTGGGGCCATCATATCCTCTATCTCCTTTAGGTCCGATTGGTCCTGGCGGTCCACGATCACCTTTGCGGCCTGGTTCACCTTTTATTAAATTAGACGGAATCATGGCGTCTTTACCTGGTTCACCTGGAGGACCAATTGGCCCATCATCACCTCGTTCACCCTATAAAAGGAATAGAAAAAGTCTGAATAATTTATTTAAGTAAAAAAGGATTAAGTGATCCTATAATAGACACTATAGTAGCTCGGTGGCATAGTGGATAAGTGCCGCGGCCCGTGATCGTTGTCATTAAGCAACTTTCGCAAGGGTCGGTCGCAGGATGGGTGACCAAAAAATTATTATCTCGAGCTACCGTGCTTCGGAAGGCACGTTAAGCTGTTAGCCCCGGCTGCATTTGCAGTCGCTAATACCCTCCAATCCGCATAAGGGCCAGCGTGGGGGGGTCATGGCCCATCCTCCTTAACCATCCATAAGGAAGGCCTGAGCCCCTGCAGTGGGGACATAAAATGGTATACTGATGATGATAGTAGACACGAATAACTTACTGGTGCTCCAGCCCCACCAGGTAATCCATTAAGACCATCAGCTCCTCTTTCTCCTGGAACACCAACTGGACCAGGTGGTCCTCTTTCTCCAGGGGCACCAGATAAACCATCCAATCCACGGTCTCCTTTAGGACCTGGTCCGCCAGGATAACATTCATTACATCGGCCTCCTATATCTCCTTTAGGACCTGGGTTACCTGGTATACCATCAAAACCAGGACTACCTTTGTCGCCTTTATCTCCCGGTGGACCCATTTCACCAGGGCTTCCTGGTGTTCCTAAGGTTGAATTACCTGGTACACCACGTAAACCTGTATAGCCTCTTTCTCCCTTTTGTCCCTTTTCACCTGGAATACCTGGTAATCCACTGTCACCTTTATGACCCTGTGAAAAGTAAAGCAATTTTGTAACACGCCACAATACATTGGTTCCCGCCCGGAATAGCTCAACAGCAATAAGCTTTTCGGATATTGTTAAAAAATTATAAAAAATCTATTGTATGACGACGTATTATGACAGTTTTGATGACGGTCGAAAAGTTAGTCGCAAAGAACGAACCATATCTCAGTTTCTATGGGATTTTGGCCCTAAAGCGGGGAATTCACTAGACAGGCATGCGGGCAAATCTGCCGGGCATGTCTGCCGTTCACAACACACTACACAGACTCGTCAGTAAGTGTTCGACGCGCTAAGCGATGGGTTGTGTTACCAGTGCATATTACAATGGTTACGAAACGGAGAAAAATAGCATTAGTTGCTGCTGCATTAATTCTAAGATGCATGTCGCACGCTTTGTTTGAATTGAAATTTATTATTTATATTATTAGATATCAACTTGAAGTAATTACATATTTCTTTTTGCTCACGTTCGCCTTCTATATTCTACAGCATTGTCTATACTTTTGTGCTTATCTTTTATTTCCTTTTACATGTGTGTGTGTGGTGAATAAAAACTTCATAAATTCAACATATTTTATTCGGAGTTATACCTCCACCTCATAAACATTTTACAACAAACTTACCTGGTATAATACCCTACATTTGTTCATAAAATTTTGATATGCAGTATTGCGTAACCTTTAACCTTCCATAAAGATGGATATTTTTTATATTCGTTTATAAAATCTTCCCAATTTTTTTTTACTTTCATTAAAACTCATTTTGTTTCACGTCGTCGACGTCCGTAATGCTTGCTGTCCGGCTCGGGTCTGAGCAGTCAGTCTGCCCGCTGTGAGCATTCACCTACATACTCGTACTTGTCTGTGCCCGCGCAGACAAAATGAGATCTCACGGACGGGCGACGGGCAGTCTGAATGAGACTGCCTGTGACGGACCTACACTAGGCAGACATGACACAGACCTATAGTAACGAGGTCTGGCAGGCATGTCTGTAGACTTGCCCGCGGGCATGCCTGTCTAGTGAATTCCCCGCTTAAAGCTGCAGTTTTTAGATGATATTTCTCCGATATTATTGGCGGTAATAAAGTAGAGTCTGGCACTAGCACTCTGGCCGTACAGTAGAAAGACATACACACGACATTACAATCTTGTAATATCTATCCAAGATACCTAGAAAACTATTTAACCCTCTCCTGAGTTAAAGAAAACATTATTCTGTTGTTTGATACTTTTGAATGACAAAAAGAATCCTAATAAATTATTTAACATTCCATTGTTAAATTTTATATATAAACATACATGATAAGCTAAATTTGCTTGTAAGTACTTAATATGTATTTTCGGAAAAAAATAGTTTTAATTAAGGATTCAATTTTATTTATCGGTTTGATTTAAGATCTTATATTAACATCTTAATCAGTTTATGCCCTAAGAATTATTTACCTATGAAGATTTATCTTTTAAAAATACTTACCGGAATAGTTAACCCATCATCGCCCTTAAGTCCTCTAGGCCCTTGGGGCCCCACAGGACCATCGTAGCCTCTTGGGCCTACACCACCCGGTGCTCCATCCAGTCCTGGTTCACCTTTTTCACCTTTGTGGCCAGCAGGTCCTTCTATTCCCGGTGCTCCTGGCTCACCTTGCCCACCTGGTGGCCCCATAGGGCCAGGTTGACCTTGTTCTCCAGGTTTCCCATCAGTTCCTTTTGGTCCAGCTGGACCAGGGTACCCTCTTGGTCCTTGTGGCCCTGGAGGGCCGCGAGATCCAGTCAAACCACCTGCTGGGCCAGGTATACCCTTCAGACCTCGCGGTCCTGGTGATCCATCTCTTCCGGGTTCACCTTTACTGCCAGGTCTACCAGCTAAGCCTGGCAAACCATCATAGCCACGATCTCCTTTTTGTCCCATTGGTCCTGGTGCACCATACATTCCGTCCCGACCCTTAAAGAAGTTAACACGTTTTACAATTTATAGTGCATACACCTACATTATCTTTAATATTTTATTATGAAAAAGTCTTACCCGTTCTCCTGGATTTCCTCTAATGCCTTTTTCTCCCTTTGCACCTATTGGTCCAGGAATTCCTGGTTCGCCCATTGGACCTGTATCTCCTTTTTCTCCTAAGTTACCAGGTTCACCTTTAGCGCCTTTTTCGCCCATATCACCAGGACTTCCCCTAATAGCGCCTTTTGTATTATCGAATACCGGTAAGGTGCCAGTTGCTGGACAAGCAGGTCCTTTATCACCCCGATCACCTCTATCACCTTTATCTCCTTTGATTGCCAATCCCCTTGATCCTTTCGAACCTTTGTCTCCTTTTGCTCCAGCTGGACCCTAAATTATTAATTTTTTTTTAAATATGTGACTTTGTAATTATTATATTTTAATAACAGAAATTTCTATAAAATACTACAAACAACCTTATATTAATACGTTAAGCAAAAACTTTGGGCTTAATGATAATTACGCAGACGGAAGAGTATGATATCCAGTGAAAGTTAACATGGAGAAGAAGTGCAAAATGCATTTTACATACATACGTCTAAAAATAAATCAAATTAATTAAGGAACCACTACACACACAGTAGTGTAATGGTTATCCGTATAACACTTTTATGTAGTCATATATAAATAACTATAGTTTTGATAATTGACCCTTAATAATGTTGAAACTTCCTATATATTATCCAATTCGACCGCTGGACGATAGTATCCATAAATATAATACACCGTTACAAAAAGTTCTGTTCACTGCAGGTCGTCTTAGTTTATGTTTTGAAAACACGTCTCGTAACATGTGTCACTTACCATTGGGCCAGTATTTCCTCTAGGCCCTGTTAAACCCGGAGGTCCCTGCGGCCCGACTGGACCTTGTCTGCCTTGCATACCGTCAGCTCCCGGCTCTCCTTTTTGGCCTTTAGGATAACGACCCGTGTATCCTGGTTCTCCTTTGTCACCTTTATCACCTCTCGGCCCCGTAAAACCTCGAGGACCTTGCATTCCTTTTGCACCAATAGGTCCAGGCTCACCCTTTTAAATGAGATAATTAAAACTTGAATTCATAATCATAATAATGTAATAGTATTACATTGTTTATATACATACGTCTGTTCCGTTGCATCCATCTTTACCAGGTATACCAGGCATTCCTGATTCACCTTGTGGACCTTGTATTCCCGTAGGTCCAATAAAACCTTGTGCACCTGGCTTTCCCCTGTCCCCTTTTGGACCCCGAGGACCTTGTGGACCCATTTGACCTTTTTCGCCTTTCGGTCCTTGTGGACCTTCTATTCCCTCATGACCGGGAAGACCACGTAGGCCTTGAGGTCCAGGTACGCCTGGGAATCCCTAAAAATAAACGAATGTATAAAATTTATTATCCACGTAGTGTTTCTGGGGTGAAATCTTAAAATGAATATTTTGTCACATACTCTATTGCCTTTTTCTGCAAAACATTTTGGTACACAGCAACCAGGCGCTGTACAGTTGCGATCGAAAGCTGTAGTGCGTTGCCTCGTTACAGGATCATAGACAGCGAAGTTAAGGCCAGGACTGGGCGGTGCACGTGGAGATGGCACATCTGGCCTCGCCGACAGACCGTAAGTTTCATAAGATCTTGCAGTTTCAGTTGGTTCTGCTGGAGGATATCTGGGAGGCCATCCTCTATCGATACTGTTCCATTCTTCTAAATACTCATCATTTTGCTGAAATAACAATTATTATGATTAATTTCTGTTTTAAAAACTTACTATATAATAAATAATGATAGAAAAGAAAATTCTTTATATACTATTCACCATCATTCCAAAACTTTAATACGTACCAACATTTTATATGATGTCTAATAATACGTTAGTCAAATCATTGCAGAATAAGATGGTTTGAGTGAATGAATACATTAAAAATATACGATTCCTACAGTCAATATTTCGATAGCACCGATCAAAATTGACAAATATATAATATTATTTGACATAAGATAAGTGGTTATGAATACATTTAAAAAAAAAAGTAATTAGGACCAATTTTTGTGGCCCTTTAGTTTATAAGAGCTAATTTTGACGATCATTACCTCTATAGCCGAGTGGTTCGTATCTTTAACTTATAGCGCACTAATATTATAAACACGACAGGTCAAAACTCGTTTTGTACGCAGAAAATATTTGTATGTTGTGTAAAATTCGTGCATGTGTTAGTTTTGAATTAAATTAAAAAGTCATCAGTCAAAGAGTAGCGTTTGCGTAAAGGGACTATTTAATTTGTACCGGTGTAATTGTTTAAACATTGTTTTGTTTTTGCAATTTGATAATAAAAAATCATCCCCACTTTACAAATAGGGGAGGTATCCTAAAAAGAATTTTGATTACTGTTATGTGTTAAGTAACACTCGCAAGGTTAAGAAAAATCGGATTGACGTATAATCATCAAAATTGGCCAAGCCGTTTGGTTTTTACAATGCCATATAGGAACAAACATACATACACTCATAAACACATTACCCTCCTTTGCGTTACGCAATCAGGTAACTATATATGTATAAGTTGTTCTTTAATAAAAAGTATTACCTATGTTAGTTATAATTGGAGAGCATTCAAAATTTAAATACAAATAATTTAACAATTATATTGCTTGAAATTTTCGGTTGACCGTCAACTCACTGGTGTACGATACAAGTGAGTTGCGCGTCAATAGAATTTTCTTGCTTAAAAAGAACTTTTTACGACGATTTTTCACTAAATTAAGTACCTATTAAAAAAGATAGGCACGTTGATTCAATTTATAAAAATTAACGGATTGTTCAGGTTCATACGTAATTTTTTATGAGCTGCTGACTGCTAACAATGTGAAATTATAAGTAGGATTGACAATTCAGTAGTTCTTACTACCTATTTCGATAAAACGAAATAATTTTTCGGTAACTTATTTCGATGTTCATGGAGACCAACAAACATCATATAATCAGAATCCTGGTCAGGCCAGGCCATATGGTCAGGCTCATTAGAACCTACAGAAACTATGCTGATAATTGGTAAGTTTTTTCAATATAGGTAAGTACATCCCTACCCCAAATATCTGTGCACGCCCTTGCCGGTTTCAAAGTATTCGACATCTCTGAGTTCCCGGGTTCTATTCGGTCGGATCAATGTAGAAAATGGATTTTTCTATATTCTCTTGGGTTTGGGTGTTATGATACCTTCGTTGTCTTAGATACTCCATAATACGGGGGCTTAGCTACTCATTTCGAAATCTGAGCAATCTGAATATTGTCTTATATTTAGGTACATTTAATTATAATTATATAAATTACTAGCTATTTTAATAAATATTAAACTATTTTAATAAATATTGAAAGAATTTTATAAAATGGTTTTGTGCAATACAAACAAACAAACCAAACTTTCCTCTTTATGGTATTAGTAAAGATTGGCAGCTTACAACAGGAAAAATCGCGTAACAAACGTTTTAAAATTAGTTTATTTGAGGGTGTTTAAATTTAAAGAGAGACATTCTAGAATCGCATTGGATGACGAATGAATGACATTGACATTTCTATTTTATAAAGATAAGTTTTTCTTCACAGTAGCTATTTTAACGATGTTAAGAAAATCATAAGTATTTTTTTACTGTAATTTTTATAACGTAACTGTTATCATAAATATTTGCCTTACAAATTTAATTCGATTTGTAAATAGGTGTGTTTTTAGGGTTCCATAAGAATAAGGAAACCTTATAATTTCGCCATGTCCGTCTGTGTGTCAAAAACTATTGGTACTAGACAGTTGTAACTTGGCATGAGTATACACGTGTTTAGGGTACCCCAACATGTAAAGTGGGGATGATATGTTTTTCGTCTTTCCCATAGTGTGGGGTATTATTGGATAGCTATTTTAAAAATATTGAGTGCTTGAGAAGACTGTTTTTCGATTTAGTAAACCGTTCGTCAGTGTAAAAACTATTTTCTTTATTGTATCGGAACTGGACATTATGGTATTTTGTTTCAGATTCACATAATAAATTTAAGCTACTCAATTTGGGCACTGAACAATGTTCCTATAAAATAACTATCATAATTAGTTACATTTAATTAAAATAATTTCTCATTACAGTATTGAAATTTGTTTATATACCTACGCATTTAATGCTTATTATAAATAAAAAATAAATAGCTGTTCTTTTGAATAATTACCAAGGAAACAGATATTTACGTACTCACAAAGTAAGCGATACCCATTTTTTCAAATTATATAATGTACGAGTACATAAGAGAGATGGACTCATTAAGTCGGGATACACACCCTTACCTATCATCATATTTGAAACAGATAGTGTAACGACCAAAAACATATGCCTATAAATGTACTATATATAAAGACAAGATTTATAAAATGCATGATATAGATACCTTCTGCAACATTTGTTATCTAAAACATTTGCTTGACTTTATTATTAGGTAGATATATTTATAAATATATTGTTATAGGTAACGCGAATAGCGTTATCAAATCTAATGAAACTTGATCTATATGCTTCGTTCCATTTTAAACCATTAAGAAGAATTAATGGATACTTTACATGACATGCACTTTTTATTGAACAATGTAGGTATAGATGGTTTTATTTATGTGTTTAATATTCTTTATTATCTCACATCATCAGAACCGCTGTACAGAGAGATATCGTTAGATTCCTTTTTGCAGCCGAAGTGTTCTTAGATAGGTGACGTAAAAAACAAATGTGGCGGCTGGGCGACGCCATTTTACTTAATGTATAATAAAATAAATAAATATTAAACAACATTACATTACTGCTCAAATTACAAGATAAGAAGCCAAACCCCATCGTAATATTTAGTACCTAAAATAACGAAGTTACCATAACATTCCAGACTGTAGACATTATAGAAAACAATATTTTCTATATAAACCCGACTGGAATTCAAACCCGGGACCTGGCGGAAGATGGTGACACTTTAAAACTGATGCGCGAACCACTCCGCTAAGGCGCTCGTTATGTATATCATGTAATGTACCAAAATACATTAATTCCAATCAGATTACGTAAGCGAATCATGATGAAACTAATTAAGAAGCTTCCATATTTTCTGACCAAAAATTCACGATAAGCTTTATTTCTAAAATTATTTTATACCACATTGTTTATGTCTTTTTTATTCATTGTTGCACCCGACCCGTATTTGGCATTATTACAATTATGGTACTTTTGAACTAAGAAGCTGAAACATGATACATATTTGTATTTCTTGCTCACTTTCCCACAAATCTGTCTATATCTAATATGTGTCACATATATGAAATGGTATTCACTGTTCTGTTCAAACCACACACGTCACTTTAACCAATTCTTAGTTGATACCAACATGGGTATAAGTTAATTATTGGTATTAAATACCTAAATACAAAAGGACTAGTAGCTCCAAATTTATATTTTCTCACTTTGACATTTCTACATTTAGAAACTTTAACTTTAATAACTATAATTAAAATTGTTGGACTTTGAGAAAATATGCACATAGTTTTGTATTATAGTCTACAAATCAAATACAAATTAACGAACGCAGAAAAACTTTATTCGTGCGTTTAAAAAACGCAAAAGTCACAAAGCAGTCACAGAGTTAAAACCATCAACGTAAAGTTAGTAAGTAAAGAAAAGATTTAAACGTATAACCAACTTCAAAATAAGAAATTTGTTAATTCTACTTAATATTTTTATTAATATTTAAGGAAATATCCTTCCACATGATTACACACTAATTTATTCTGCAATTTTACAAAAATATTATATCGATAAGTAATAATAAACTAAACTAAGCATATTGGCCGCACGAATTTTTAATAACAAATAAGATTGCATACGATTTAAGTAACATTAAAAAAATGGAGTAACGAGATGCTCCAAATAAAAATTGTTCAAGCACAAGTATCCATAAAAATAAGATTTAAATATATAAAACTAAACTGTAATGAAACTGGGTTTGCGCAATGAACATCATTTACATCCGAGAGATGATAAACTTTGTCGGTCGTTCCTATAATTGCGTAATTGTAATACATTTATATATATTTATATAGGTAGTTTTATGAATATCATATTTTAATATATAATCGTTTCATGTTTTTATTTACTAAAATATCAGCTTAACCTTTCAGTAATTCAAAACTTAAGAAACACCATTCTACATAATTTATAGCATACTGAATGTGTAAAGTTTGGATACTGTTCTTGTTTTAAGAAATTGCAAAAAGACAAATTCATGCGGACGGTCAAGTCGCCGTCGGACCCGCCAGCGCTTCCCGCCGCACGCCGCGCCATTCCCCAAACCAAGAAAACTTTTTATCTAATGCATTTTTAATGAGTTCACTATAACAAGTTTGAAAATATAATTGTGTAAGTATAAAAATATTAATTTACTCACTGTGTTTACTCCTAACGGCACCAGCGCTACTACCAACCTAAAGGTAGATATTTACAAAAATTACATTTCAGTAATAACAAGACCATTTTAATACAATATTTCCTTCATTCAAGTAACTGAAATTAACTATTATTTTTTTTTCAACTTTATAAAAATAATACACGTAAGTTGTCTTACCACAGTACGGAGACCGCCATGGCCCCGAGCGCGCTGCGCCTGAATCCCGTGCGCGCGCGCCGTTTGTGCCGGGATACTAAAGGAAGGAGGAGAGTTCGGGCAGCGGCCAGACCACCCCCGCCCCGCTGAGCGCGCCTGCTTCTGTCCTGCTGCGGGTGCCGAGGGCGCGCGGCCAGTAGTACGGCGCAGCCATGTCGGGCCCGGCGCGCGCGCGTATATTCGCGCTCCACCTAGCGCCCGCCGCGTTTTTCCTACTACTATGGTATCCTGAATCTACTACAGCTGTAAGTACATAACACATTTCACTTATATTAGCGTGAAAACAAAATTTCCCCCAAATAACACTTTCCACATCAAAAAGACTTCAACGCACTCTACCCTAACCTCTAATCTAAACGCTAACCTTCAGGAGTACTTAATGATTTCACGAAATGAACGAGTTTCTTTTTTATCCACCATCATATAGGAAATACAGACAGGGTGTGCCTGCCCCCATCTCTCAGAATATTCCTATTGGTCAGTCAGAAATAAATAAACAAGCTCCAAATAATCTATCTAAGCATCGACGGTAAATATGTAAAGAAAATTAATCCTAAACATTTCATTTAAATAATCAACTATATGACCCTAACAACTAAATCACTGTAAAGTTATATATCTCTAGCCCATATTATATCTGTGCCCATAGTGATATAAGTTGCCGATGATTTTACTATTATAATATCAACTATCAAAGTTTCTGCTACACAAAACATTTATTTGTCAATTATAATCATATATCGTGTCACTTGCTTATCCCTTTATGCCGAACTCGTTATTTATCTTCTCATTATATCCCAATCTAGAATAGAAAATGGTAGTTTTATAAACTTTTATAAAGTAAAACCGTATCAGAAAATAAAATATTTAAGAGAAGAAAGCATAAGGAATTAAGTACAGCTCTATATTTATATGTTGACATCTTTGTTGTTTGTCAACATGATCGAATGTTCAAGATTTTCATTGTACAAAGCGAGTATACCATTGACCCTGGAATGGGGTATTCTTGCACCAGGGTGATAGGGGATCCCAAAATAAATAAATATATTTTTACGCGACTTCAACCGGTCACCCAAAAGTTATGAAGCTTGCCATAGGTGAAGTAATTTTCGTGATCAGTTCAATATTTCCGAAGATCGCCCATTACAAACAAACAAACAAAGTTAGAAGCTTCATCATTTTATAATAGTAGTATAGATTAGATAACACATAAATTTCTAAGATTCCAAGATGAGCGGCTAAAGCATTCGTATTGTGGAATGTCTGAAACCACTGAAAACACGTGACAATATAGAAAATTTCATCTTTTATATAAATCCGACAGGGAACTGAACTCAGAACGTCAGGTACGGTGTCGGTGTACAAACCGGTGTACTAACCACTCGGCCACAGAGATCGTCGATAAATATGAATAGCTTTAGTTTAGAATATGATATAATACTTTGTTCATAATAACTGGCGAATCGAGAACACATCAGTCTTATTATGTAAAACTAACTATTTGCCCGCGACTTCGCCCTTGTAAATTATAATAACCTAGAGAATTACCCGCGTGTGACGTAGCTACCCGTAAGTGAAAGAATTTTTAAAATCGGTACATTAATGTTGAAGCCTTCATTGTATTCAATCAAACAAACCAACAAACATACTTTTACAACCAAAGCCTTTGTTTTTATTGACAGTAAATTAAGCATTTTAGTATTGGTTGCACAATTTGAATTAGGGTTACTATTTGATATAAAATAATAATTATTATAAAAGACTTTTTCAATGAATTATTATTATATTTATCAATGAATATGTGTATATTTTTTATAATACATATTTTGTTTTATTACGAGTATTTATGTAAATATTTAATCAATTGTTTGATTGTTGTAATTTTATTAAGTGGGACAATTTTTTTTGCATCCCAGAGATGGGACCACGACCTCTCTAACCGTGACTCTAGCCATATACATCTTAGTGATGTTATTGCAATATTTCGTACCGTTACCTACTTTAACATCTACTTTAGATTTGACAGCAGTGTTACCAACTTAGACGTTTATCCACGAAAGGGTATATCAAAATAAAATGATGAGAATTTTTTCTCGTGGCAATATCACCATAATATGGCCAACATATCGTTTTCTACATACAGAGTTAGGCGGGCGGTAGGGTAGTTAGCTATAACTCTAGCCATAGCTATACATTTTTTATTGAATTTATCAGTGATACTCATTTATATTCTTTAAAAATGTTTTTCTTTTATTAATTACATATTTAATCAATGATTTTCGTTGTTTGCTGTTTTCTGAATTATATATTATAAAAAGTATATCATAATAAACAAATATTAGCGTATTCTTTGTTAAAGCGTTATAACGTTCTCACAGTCAGCTATAAGAAGGTAGAGCTGAGGATAGAGTTATAAAATGAAACAAAAAGTCGCCATAGTATCGCTATGGTTTTAGATATAGCTAGAGGGTTATGCGGACACTCTGCTGGTGTGCGACCGTTACGGGAAAATAGTGTCTTATATAATGAGACTGAAATGTGTTATTGATTTGTCAGTTATGAATTCATTCATCATCATCATCATTAGCCCTTTATTTCGTCCCCACAGCAGGGGCTCAGGCTTTCCTTATGGATGGTTAAGGAGCATGGGCCATGACCGTCCACGCTGGCCCAATGCGGATTGGCGGATATTAACGACTACAAATGCAGCCGGGACCGACGGCTTAGTTCGAGATAATAATTTTTTGGTCACCCATCCCTTGACCGACCCTTGCGAAAGTACCTTAACGACAACGATCGCAGGCCACGGCGTTTATCTACTACGCCACCGAGTTATGAATTCATTGCAGCAATCATTATCCTAACATTACATTCTTAGGTGTATATGTATATATATGTGTTTATGTATTTATTTATGTGTTATATATCTATTTATATATTTATGTATGTGTGTGTGACTATGTATGCTTATATATTTATAGACAATTTATCTGCTTAACCACTAATGTTTTTCGTAATAATAGGGACATCTTAATGCACAATACACTATCTAATTTTTCAATAGGGATGATGACTGGGTAAAAAAAATGCAATTCTATTTAGTCCGTCAGTCAGATAATAGAAAAATATTAGATACTTTTTTTTTTACTTCAATTTAACAAGAAAAAGTATAGATAACAGGCATTAAAGTTGAGGAGTGGGGGCTAGCTACGTCACAGTTGAGTAGAAAACGTACTCTAACGTGACGTCATACGAAATTTCAACTCCATGTAACGCCGTAATTTTATGATTACGAAAAAAATAAAAAATACGTGTTTAATATTTTCTAACACTCTACCTGATGGACAAACAAAAAAAAATTAGTCATCATCCCTATTGTATCCTGTATATTGTGTTAAGGTTGCCTGGAAGAAATTGCTTTTTAACAATAAGGCCGCCAATTGTACTGCCTGTTACATTACTATGTACTATTAATTTACTTATGGTGTATACAATAAAGAGACTTTCAATCATTCAATCATAAACAATAGTGTCATATCAAATTCTAAAACTATTCATATTTATCAACGATCTCTGTGAAAACAAATGAAACGAAATATCGCCATAACATATCTAAGATGTCGTATTTAGTTGAATGTGGCTTGGACCACTGGCTAAAGATTTAGGTGGTCTTCGGTTTTCGAAAGGACATTTTATATATTCTACTTTTTTATAATTTCAAACTAAAGATATCCTTTTTTAACTTTCTACGAAGGCGATGCACGGCAACCGGTCAACTCAAAAGTCATATTTCGCGTGGTTCGCCCCGTTTCGGCCCGCCTTGTTATCAGGGCGGATTCTGCGGGTTGGGACGGAGGCTCAGGATCACTTAAACCCGGCTCCCTAGACAGGACGAAGACGCGAGATGCCCGGCACCGCGCAAACCGAAATAAAGATATCCTGCTCTTACCCTTCTGATTTTTTTTTATGGACAGAAACCACAACATGAATGATTATTATTAAATCTAGGAGATTATCCAACGAAAATTTGGTCAATCTTTGATGTCCACCAATTATCTTTTTCTATTACTTGAGGAAATTTTAAGGGTTTAATTATGTGTGTTTTTGTAGCTTTACCAAGTTTCGAAAATAATAATAATAATATTTATTAAAAAAAAATTACATTGGTTTTCAAACTCAATATTGCAATTTAGTAGCTCCTGTGCCTGGTTTTCTTAGGCTCCAGCGCTCCTCCCTCATTATAAATTTACAATATTTGATGGTCATTAATATTTAAATCCATATGCGATACGAAACCAATTAAAACTATTATTTTTAACTCAGAACAGTTTGAGTCTCAATTAGACAAAAAAGTTATCAAAAAAACGTTCAACCTATATTAATATTAAAGGTAAAAAAGGAAACATTTTATTGTTTGTTTATTTGTATTAAATAGATCGATTACATTTTTTTTTTCATATATTTAGGCTGTTATTTACGCGGGCGAAGTTACGGGGAAACACACATTTTAGTGTAAGTTGGAAGACCTAAGCCCTTGGAAGGAAACATAAAAGGGCTGATGATGATGATAAAATGTTGCAAGCTAAAAACTCACTTCCCGATTTTTTATTGAGCTCAGACTATGTATGAACCTGATGATAGAGCCGCAGCGCCGGTCCAATGAATATGGGCCTAGGTCAAAATAAAAACATTTTTAATTAAAAATGCTTAAAAAATCCAATTTGTCCCTGGCACTCTGAGATGGGACTCGAACCTTTCGCAATTCGGGCCACTGCTCTAACCACTGAGGTACCCAAGACCAAATAGGACTGTCGAGCTTTTCAAGTACATGATACTTTTTATTACTATAGAGCATATTTTCTAACAGAAAAATACAGATAAAATAGAGCTATTATTTTCCTAACTATACAAGCCTAAACTTAACAAACCCTACATCTCAATCAAAACATGTGACTTGATCGATTTGCTGCAACAAAACTAGTTCTTGTAAACGGGCAGAGTTTGTCTTTACAAACAGCAGAGGATCACTATACTTTTATAGTGATCCTGTGCTGGACATGAATGTACAAACTTTTGCGCGCGACCTACCAATTCAATTCCAATCGACACTCCAGCTAACTGAAAAGCATCTTATACTACACTTACTGGTTTTGGACATTGTTATTGTGTACTTGGACATCCATAATGACAGATACATAGAGGCATCTTCAGTACTTTGATATAACGGTAGTCTGCTTGATAAAACTGCTCATTGGCTTTGCACACTTTCCAGTACAAATCAAAATAATCAAAAGCCTTCACATAGTCCACAAGTACTAGAAGCAGGTACCATTATAGTACAGTTTGGACTTATATGTTCGAGGTACTATATTATTGGGAAAAACCTGCTTGTTCCGAGACCTGATACTCATCGAGTCTTAAAGAAAGAACAAAAACAATTTATTGATCAGGTTAATGGGTCTAAAACTACTAAAAATAGTTTTATCTCTCTTATTACAAAAGTGCACCGCTAAATTACTTGTGCAGCTTTTGGAATTTTCCTTCAGTAAAAAACGGTATTGAGTAGACTGACCTACCTCTGCTATTGCTATTCTACTTTAGAACTCCTGAAGTAATTCACCGGGAGATATTCCATTCGCTTCCGTTTTCGTTGTTTTCCAATAACATTTCATGCTGGGCGATGTCTAGTAATTTGGATATTAGTTTTCATTACTATAATTATATTGCAGAATTAAAAATTTTCAATATTTCAACTGTCGGCAACTTTAAAAGCATAGCTGATGATAAGGCCTAATTTGATACGAAGAGGGTATCAAAGTTCCAATTTTAAACATACAACATATTGATGTCATCGTTTCGACCAATTAATATCATGAAGTGCTTAGATATTAAAACCATAATCTTTACATATCGTACAAAAATATATCTTATTACAGTTCATCAAAACAAATAAGTTGTTATATAATGAATGTAATCATATATTTTAGGCGTTATGTGCTTATTTCATTTATTTTTATTGGTATGTTTTACGTTAACTACTTGTTCCAATAACGATTGTGTTTTTAATTTTATTGTAATTGACGACCCTAGATATCGTTCGAAGTGGTCGTCTTATGATAAGCATAATACTACCACGTTAACTGAGATTGTATATAAAATTCATAGACTTGTTTCATTCAAACATTCGTTCAAGTTAAGATGATATAGTTTTAAGGTCTAACAAATGTATTATAAGTTTACATTTAACTTAATGTGTAACTTTTCTTAGAATTAAAAGAATGTTAAAACAAAAACATACGATATTAAAGTTATTGATTAAATCTATACTAATATTATAAATAGGAAATATTTGGTTGTTTTTTGTATGTTTGTTTGCATCGAATACGTTCCAAAATTATTAGACCACTTCCAAAAATTCTTTCGCGTACGGGTGGGTACACGGGAAAATAGCTAGTATTTAATAAAATATTTTAAATTCATGTAAGTCAAATACATTATTTTCCGTGTTAGATGACAGTTCGATAACAATCACTTTCAATTTGACATTTGAAAGATATTCACGGATTTCATGCTACAACTAATTGAGTTGACATAGCGATTGCTATGGCGGTATAATTTTTCCAAGATAGTGAACGAACAATATCGTTAATTGGGCGATTGGTTAATTAGCGTAACCAAAGTTCTTATTATATTTCTTTATCATACAAATCATCAATTGTTCCGTAAGCGGTTGCGACTTGAAACTTTACATAATTCCTGAAATCGCTACATCTCTGAAAGGAGTTGCGATATATTTGAAAATAGAATTACCCCAATGGAATTCAAATTCGGAGACCATTCCAATTCAAAGACCAACGCTCGCGGCTTATAACGTGTAGCCAGACTAAGATATTTTTGTCTGTAGAAATTTTTATGTAATTGTAATTCAATTGACACCAAATTATTTGTACTTTCTATGATCAGTATTACATTTTCCTTCTCCAATTACTAATAACCGTTAATAGAATGAGCTGTGTGGATAAATATTCATAGCCGGAACAAATTACTCAATGACTTCTTTTTATTTAAATAAACTTGTTACTTAAGCAATCTTATGTTACGCTAACCTTTGCTCTATTATCGTGATTTTTTTATTGAGTGCGTATTCAAGTGGCAACTAGTTATCATTTCATAGCCTCGTGACCTAAAAACTTTTAAAAATCTAAGAATATTGTTATTAACGACAAATTTTACGTATACGTATTTCATTTTTACTACAAACTACAACAATACTACTTCAATATTTCTACTAGTAAGATGGACTGAGAGCTCATGAAAAAATTGTGTAAAAGATGACATTTCGATATATATAAATACTAAGGATAAACACCATTCAGAAAATTTCATAAATTCACGTTTTAATTTTGATAGAACATTATGACGCAGTTTTTTTTAGTTTGCAGTTTTATTTTCAGTTTGAAAATAAATGATGCCCTCTTAGAAAATTTTGCGACATTTTTAGGTAAATTTATTATGAAGCATTATTAATATATTACCATTTTATTGCGTGCATGACATCATTAGAATTATCGACCATTACAAAACTATAGCAAATATTTATCAAATCCAAAACATACACAATCACTTCAATGTTAGGTACTCTATTAACCTACGTTAAACGATTTTTGGGTGAAACTTGAGAAGACATTTTTATTTCTCCAAACAAAACTCCCCAGAAAACTATAATTCAAAGTTTGTAAAGATAATTAGAAAATGTGATTCTAATATAGGAATATATAATAATATTATGAATCATAGAGGAGAAGCGGAACAGTGACTAAGCGAATTTCGCACAGGTCAGTTCCCGGATGGGTGACCAAAAATGTATTATTTTGAATCCTGGCTGCATTCACAGTATTAACACCTATCATTCTGTTCTGGGCATCCATGTAAATGTCATGCACATTTTATGTTGTTCCCTCAGTGGCAACAACAAATAGAGAATGATGTTTATGAAAGTAAATTTAACTGTCTGTAATTTTTTCAAAACCAAAAAGTGGAGCCATTCGTGATGAAATTTGATATGAAGGTAATTTGAGAATGGTTAAAGAGTCTTTTTTTCACATGAAATCTACTTCTTTAAGGCCAAAATGCCGGGTAAAATGTAATTTTGTAAAAATAGTCCATCCATATTTAGACTACTTTGTGAGTTTTGCGTATAAAATATGAGGTATCCTAATATTCACTATGCGATATCCTTTTGGTTAATTGTTATATTTCACGGTTAAATAAACAAGTAAAAATATATTACCAATTCACATTATGAAGATATCGACTTTTGAAATAAAAAATAACTAAGAACGGTCATATTAAATTACTCTTGATATTTTTGAACTGTCTCCTCACTCCTAAGGATTATTCCATTAGCTAGAATTGATACAATACCCTCTGTTGTTAGATCTCACATGCGGCATTTGTAGAGCATGCCAAAGTAACCTTTATATCAAAGACTGATTTAATTTTTTGTAAAGGTTATAACCCCTTGATAATTTGATAAGTAAATAACGCCCAACGTTCTCAATTTATGAAACAAAGAAACGATAAGTATAGTTTAGAAGGCCATATAATAATTTTATATGAAGTCTCAAAAAACAAATCTTCCATCCATTCATTTAATTATATAAACATCAAAACTATAAAAGAATCAATAATTTGTTATCAATTTAATAATTAAGGTTTCAATAACCACTAACTGACATGGATTCGGAGAGTAACTTCCTGTGAATTCCGGAAAAGGGAAAATATAATGTGGAAGTAAGAATATAGAGTATCGGATGAATTAAACTGGTAAACTAGGTCAAAATCAGCTTCCATTGACAAAGCTCCTGAAACGAGGTCGCGACACAAACACCAGCTTCCCTTATCAACGCGACAGGAAACTGCTATCAACTTGTCGTTATATGTACTAACACAATTTTTGCAATTATTGCCGAAATAACTCCCACGACTTTTTATCACCGCGATATTACCACAAATCATTATGTAGATATCTCTTATATAGACATTGCCAATCTTCCCTTATCTGACAACTTTTTTTGTAGAAAAACCTATGTATGTATATATGTAATCTGTTGTTAATTTTTATCAATTCTTATTTTATCTATCTATACATCGACGCCGTATCGCTTAAGGGGAAGAGAGTGAAGAACGAATGCAATATGTCACGATCTTTACATACTTTTACCTCCACCGTTTTATACGTGGGTAACTTCCGTTCTTTTAGGCATTTATAATACTATAATATATTCGTATTTCATAATACTATTCGTATATAACGTTACTTTTTTTATATTATAATAAACTAGATTTCCTCCGACTTCGTCCGCCTTTTCCATTATTTCTTCGCTCCTAATAGTTGCAGCGTGATGTTATGTAGCCTAAAGCCTCGATAAATGGTCTATTCAACACAAAAAGAATTTTTCAATTCGAACCAGTAATTCCTGAGATTAGCGCGTTCAAACAAACAAACAAAGAAACTCTTCAGCTTTATAATATTAGTATAGATGTAAATTCAGTAATAGAATAGTGCGTATACAAAATTTTATCAAAATATGCTCAGTAGTTTTTGCGTGGAAGAGTAGCAAACAAAATATGTATGTTGTATGAATGTGCATACATATATTCTAAAAAAACTTTCTTATTTATAATATTAGTTAGCACCAATAAACAAGTTTAATTATTTAGTTGTACAACAGTAGCTAAGTTATTCCCAATCACTTGATAAATATAATGGACAAAAAGAACGTTCGTTTAAAAATTTATATTTTATCTATGTAAGGTTTAAAATAAATTATAATTATTATTTGTATTTGTTTTCCCGTTATTTATTACTTTAAGAAATAAAAATATGTTATAAATATTAGAATGATATGGATATGATATAGTCCATCAATTTATAGCTATTATTCTGCAACTTAGTCCGCATAAATTATAGCAAATCGTTCCTTTTTGTAATAGTAGCAAAGATAAGTCGAGGAGAAAATCACTAATATTCGCCTTATTAATATATTATGGCGGCTCTCTCTTAAACGATAACAAAAAAAGTAATTCAATAAAAAACCGTTTACCACTATTACTTAAATTGTTAATTTTTATTTAATTTATCCGAAAAAAATAACAAAAAAGATTATAAAGTGCAACAAGATTTCAGTAAAGGAAATCTAATGTGAGAATGTAGGTATCTAATGTACCAAAATTGTATTCATTTTGTATTTTGTACCACTCGAAATTAACGATAACGGAAAGATCATGGCCAAAGTACCGCCAATGACAAAATCCATTATCACGCAATACATGGTAGTATTACAAGGATGTCATTATGAGCCTCTAGTGTTAGGCAAAACGAATATTCAGCATGATTATGCGAGCGACATCTGGTGAGACTAAGCAAGAGACTGAATAAATCTGCGTGTGATATAGCTTTTCATGATCGGATCAATATTTCTCAAGATTACTCACTCATAAATAAACAGACAAAGTTAGAAACCTCTTTATAAAGATAATGATATATACATATATATTTTATAATGATAATAGGAAAGAAATCGATGGCGCATTAGCGCGTTCGGTCTGCGATATGGTTGTTAAGTGAGTCTCCGTCAGTCTCCGTCAACGAAGGCTTACCCCTATGGTGTACCCTTTGCTGCCTACTTAGAGAAGACTTGTGCCGTGTGGAGATATTCCCACTATTAATAAAAGTAGGAGTATGCTATCAACATAATTTGTTGTATCGTATTGTAATTTCAATCTCTCACTTTTCTATTCTGATAAAAGAAATGAAATCATATCATTACCTAAAAAACAGCAACAAGTTATCGACCGAAGAGGAAAGCACTTAATATATTAAATTAAAGGAAAATAAATGTAATGGTATCGTTCAGTTTTTATCAGAACTTTTAATTTCACATTTGATAAACCCGTAGCATTCCTGCCTCGATTTCGTTATAATTGAAGTTGTACAAAATGCGACAGGCAATTTAAGCAGATGCTTAAACTTAACCTAATTACAGCTGTAATAAAAAGATAGACCTTGTTACCAACATGAACACCATCATCACCAACCTAGTAATGACCTTAATGCCTTCTTTATAATTCAATCGAAAAGGTAGGATGGGCATGACTGCATTGCCCACTACTGCATTGGGGGGCGTTAACGACTGCAGATGCAGCCAGGACCAACGGCTTAACGTGGTTCCCTAAACATGGATGAGCTCGAGATAATACATTTTTAGCCATTCATCCTATAACCGCTCATTGCGAAAGTTGCTTAACAACGCGCTAACCGCTAAGCTAAAGAGCTCCTTGAAAATAACAGCACGATTTTATTCATGGTAAATATCGACGCAGGAAAGCAAACACGTATTAACCCGCAAAATCAAAATTATTCTTCAGAGCAGAATAACTTTTATTTTTTTTCGATAAATAATTCCTATAAACGTCCATGGTGACAAATAAGGTGTTTCTTAGTCAATTTATACGGAAATAATTTATTTTTTTTGAAAAATTAAAGATTTTACACTTTAAATATTCATTTTGGTTTTGCAGGTTTGCTTTCCAGTGTCGATATATGCTTACCTTATATTAAACCGAATACCGATATCAACAAAAGATTTTCTCTCGTCTTCATGTGTCCCTAAAGCTTTGCCCAAGGACGTCTAACTGTATGTGATGTTCGTGATGTTTGAAGTCAAATAAAATGAAAATAAAAGATATTGTCTAGTCTGCCTGAATTTAAGCTCGTAAAATACTTGCTGTTTAAAATAGACACATCCGTAAATCTTGTGCATCGTCAAGTCGAGATCTATACTCTTTTATTTTATCAACTTGGTTTGTTTCGACATATATCACATAATTTGAGTTTTGAAAATTCAATTAACATTCTCACTTTTTGACTGTTAACTCAGTTAACTCATAGGAAAATATCAATATAGCATTACAAACTCGAAATTTGAGCAAATAGAATAGTCTTCATTATTTCGAGCTTGATAACTCAGTGATTAGCACGCTCGGGCTTCGATACGGTTGTTAACAATTTGGGTTGTTAAAAATTTGTTATCTGGAGCTCTTCCGTGTTTCGGAAGCCACGTTATGCCGTTGGTCTCGGCTGCATCTGCAGTCGTTAATACCATTGCCAATTCTCCCTATTCGATTCCATCCATAGGGAAGTCCTAAGCCCCAGCAGTGGGGCAATAACAGGCTTGTGATGATTATTTTCGACTGAGTTCTGTAAATAGAGTAAAGTAGATTTAAATAGTATAGTAATAGTAGAAATTAGACCTCTTTAAAGAGGTGTACAATTAGGTAAATTCATAAATATTTGTGAAAGAAAAAAAAGCAAGACAAAACTGCAATAAGAAATGCCTGATCGCTTGTGTTACTTCTGTACCTACATCCGAAAAGTTTACTTCACTGTACTGAAATATCCAAGTATATTTAGATATTTATGTAGATTACTTAAACGCTGTGAATAGTCATCCAGTGTTCACCGTCTAATTATATCGTGGAAGTCAAGTTGGGGCAATTGCTTACATTAGGATGGTAAATAAAAGCATTTCGTTGTGATGTCGTGGTCATAAAGCTCTGGTGCGCGGGGCATCCGGCAACAAGCACCCTAATGTGTGTAGGCAAATGGCCCACCGTAATGCGCGGTCCTAGTATAATTCTAGTTTACTTGGTTATAACTTATAAGACAATCATAATTATACGTATTCATACCATATGTTCATCAATATTACATTGTTCATCAACATCAATATCACCATTGACAATTCTATGAAATTTAATGTGTTTTAATTTGTACGAATCATAAATTATCAACATTTTTTCTAAGACAACACCACAACTATACAATAAGAGATAAGAGTAACACGATAACTAACATATTTGTTGACTTAGATAATATACAGATATTAGTAAAGTACCCGGCAATAAAGTAACTGGGCAGAATTTAAAAATATAAAAAACACATTTCAATAGAAAGCTCAATAATAAACAATATCGTAAAGATGAATTAGGTATATTAAAACAATTGCAATTTCCATGCAGATAAATAACGTTTTAGTTTACTTTCGTGCCCGGTACTATAGCCGATAGTTACACTTTCTATAGACACAAGTCACGAATATCACAGTGCCTGTTACCCCGGGGTGAGTCGCTGTTGCCTGTCAACGTACGAACTCATGAGTCGCACTTTATCGACGTGACGTACACAGAACATTGAACCCAAGAGGAAGTATTCCATGTTCCTCAATTTTTACAGGCCGATATCACTTCCACGCCGCACAATAACTTTATAAATAGCGAAAATAACGACTGAGCTTTGACGATGACGGCCTAATTTTTTATTCTGATAATAGTATGGCGTCATTCGTTATTTGCACAACCAACTTGTGTGCTCTCGTCTTCCGCTTAGCGTTTCTACTAATCTACATTATGTAGTTCCCTACACAACCATACCGAATTCCAATATAGTAATGTTCTCTGAATGCATTTTCTTGTCTATTTTTTTTTTATTCTAAAATTTGTCTCACGTAATTCACGTGGTATGAATAAAAAGGTATCGCAGCCTTATAATTAATATTTTTGATAACACATCATTATAAACAGCTCTGTTTTCCTTCTATCAATTAAAATCCTTAAATTGTTGAAATTAAATTGTGAAACTTTTTGTATACAAACGCCATCTTCCGTGCAATGCATTAGGTTCGCGGTTTAGTTGCTCACAAGTCGGTTTACGACCGCGAACGTTGCACTGAAAGTTATTGCTTACTTCCAGTAAAGTGAAATAGGTCAATAGTTTCAGTACAGTAACAAAAGCCAGTTGAACGTGTAGCAATATTCCACGCGTCCGTCGTCTATAATTAGAGGGAGACCATGGACAACAGGCATTGATACGAGTCATAAGAAATCAAGTTTCATTTCCGAAATCATATGAATACGTTTTTGGAACAACTTTTATGAATCTCGTTATATGACAAACATAGTGAGTAATTCAAATAAACAACAAAGTTTTAGAATAACCGCCGTAACTGAAATAATCAATGAGATGTACAAAGGCGGACTCGCATTCGCGTATTGGGGCCGCGTTTATGATCAGGCGGGGTCACAGAATTCCGGCAAACTGCTCGTAAACTCTAAACTGATGCTCCATTTTTACTTTTGACATGGTTAGTTGGTAGATACTATTTCACATAGTATTATAAATAAAATTTTAATTATATTTTTAGAAAAAATATTTCATATTTAACTAATAAGTTAGTACTTACCTAACTATTAAACATTTATACTGATAGTATATGGGAAAAACCCTCTAAATGACTGTCGCATGGGGGGTTCCGTTCCGGAAACTAAAAACAATCGTGTGAGTTTGCTCCCCAAAATATTTATTTTATTCGATTTCGATCGACAGGACATCAGATTCGAATGAATTTCGACAGACAAATAGTGCACACTTGTATTAACAAACAGTACTTTATATCTAAATGTTATAAAATATTGAAAATATACCAACTCTATTTCTTATGTTGAAGAATTTGTCCCAGCTTAAATTCTTTTGATATGTGGGTCTGACTCTAGCCTAAGGCGCTTTTTCTCAAGACAAGATATAGGTAATATATAAAATAATTATTTGCTTTGAATATTAAAAATGCAACCTAAGTGACATTTGACACGGTGCGAAGTTTCTAATAGCGCCCATATTGGTATAGAGAATGTTGACAATGCGAGTATGTTATAGTATTATGTATATCATTTCTAGCATTGTATTCGATCATTTGACATATATGCTAAGAGCCACAAGTAAATTATTTTAATTTATTGATGTATGATGAAAATCATCTACATTACAGATTTTTTTGTTCATTGTAAAGATCCACATTTGTCGTATACGTCTCGCCAGATTATTACTTTTTTTACGATAAAAGTTATTAACTTTCTACTAATTTTATACAAAGAGATAACTGACAAATAACCTGGAATTAAAAATTATGAAATTATCGGTCCGTTGAATTCAGAAAAGGATTGTTCTCGTTAGCTTAAGTTTTTTATGGTTCACAAGACAAAAAGTCCTAACTTTATCATACTCATCATCATACATACATCATTAAAAAAAAACTCAAATCAGAAACTTAAAAAATGTGTTAAAGCTATGTTACAATTTAAGTCGAGCTTAACTTTAAATTCTCAATATAGAAACTCATAGCCGAAAGTCTAATCTCATAGCGGAAGCATGGATTTATAGAAAAAACGGTTGAAATCTTAAAGTTAATTTTTTTTTTCGATTTCTTGTTTTATACTCTTTTTAGTAAAAAAAACTTGTACAAGAATCATAATAGTTTACGAGTCACGTTGTTGGCGTGTAATTTTCCATGTTAAAACTCTATTTTATTGCACGCAATGATATACACAGGATAGTCGTTGAAGCTTACTCTGGAGTAATATGACCTTGAATGTATACACCAAATGCATCGCATTATCCTAAGAAAACTTTATATTAATATGTTATATTAGTTACACGTGGGTGAGGGGTGAGGCAGGGGCGCGGAGGAGGCTAGCGGGATGTGCGAATGGCCGTTATCGGTTGGGACACTGCATGATTGTTTATCCAGTCCGTTCCTTGAATTGCAACTAATGACTCATATGTTCTATAATCGCTTACAACATCATCGTTTATAATTATTTGAACACGCATTGTCGTCAAGCTCAATCAGCTGAAAACTTTTTGCTCGCGTGGATTTCGGATTTTAAATTATAACCTCTTATAGTATCACTCTTATCTAAAATGACATAAGTATATAAGCATTTATATTATAGAAATCGGAAATAATGACAACTTATGCAGAAACGAATACAAAAGATCGATTCCTTGATGGACTCGATCGGGAAATGAAGTCGAGACATCGTGAAACCATGAAACTTTACAATTGCGGAAGTCATCGCAATATAAGTGAGGTGCACCCGGCACGTCATTAGGTATATTCAATAGTTAGGTAAACTTGGTTATTTAGATAGGGTACAACTATCTTTACTACAAATATAACTTATATAACAATCTATAGCTTCTTGGCACACACGGGAAATGTATCAATTATGAAGTCTTTATCTTTGGAATTTTGTAATGTCTTGTCGAATGTTATTCTTTAAAAGTAGATTTGTTTATTTTAATAAGAACGTTGCAGATCTGTTTCAGGCCGTCATTCAGTTTAGCTCACAAAGTAGCGTGCTCTTCCGGTCACCGGCGCGTGTGGGCGGAATGTCGCACGCGAGCGTCCGGCATACGCGCTCATCAACGCATTTGCATTAAATTTTTTCATCGGTTTCCCAGTAATCTAACAAGTGAATCAAAGTACCACTTATTCAGATTTGTTTAGGTAATGGTCTTCGATATAATTTAGATTGACCGTTTGAACATATAATTCAATTTGAAATTCCTACAACTGTTTTAGTTTTTTTTTACGCTCGCTCCGCTTTTTGGCGCGTTTTTTGTTTTGGTCACAGTTCTAACTTAAACGAATGATGTTCTACCCCCCTCCCCCACCTTTCTCCTGCTTTATGTTTTTTCTCAATGCCGATAAATGATGACTTTGAATTAACCTTATTGGTTTTATGTTAAAAGGCGGAATATTATAGTTTGTATTACGAAGGAAATATTATATTTTTAGTGAATAGAACTAAAATTGTAATAATACATTACTAAGTATACATATAAAATAGCGGTTATATTCTGTTACATCAATTAATTGGTTTATTTAATGAAAGTTATGTATTGTGAATTCGTAGTTGCATAAAGCGCAAGTTATAATAATCAATTTTGATAAAAATATATATATTATGTGAAGAATAAATAGATATGATAATGATGTTAAAAAAAAACATTATAAAAATTAAGTGTTATATGAATATTATGTTAATTGGTTGATATTTAACAAAATTAATATTAGTTTAAATAATTTTCGTTTTATATAAAGCGAAATTATGATAATAGTCGTTATGTATTATATTCATTAGACATAATAATAACGTTATTGACCTAAAATTGTGCAAATATACCTTACTTTTGCTTATCAAAAATAAAAGTTAAAATGTCAATCATATGTTTAAACATCTATAAAAATAAATAAGTAGCAAAGATACTGGTCGCACCAGCAATTAAAATTGTAGTAAAATCAAGATGTAGGTCAGCATCGGGCTAAAGAATTATGATCTAAGATAATATTAACAGATGTTTAAGATAAGAATGACTTCAGACAATGGTTATGTAGTTCATATATATGTACTAATAATAAAGCTGAAGCTTGTTTGTTTTGTTGAACTCTATCTTCTGAGGTACTACTGAAACGAATTGAATTATTTTTTTGTGTTGAATAGTCCATTTATCAATGAAGGCTATAGGCTACATAACATCACGCTATGTCTTATAGGACTGGAGCAGGAATGAAAAATGTTACAAAATCGTGAGACTTTTACTTTTTTAAACCTTTCTTTTTTCGGAACCGTTGGCATGGTTTTCAACATTCAGAAGTGCTATGTAACAGTATAGACTTATTAAATAAATATCTGAAAGTTAGAAATTGATCCCATTTAAAGTTTTAAAAAAGTCTATCTTATATGTTATCCTAAATATTGCACATAATCGGTTGAAATGGATCTGAAAGTTCGTATAGCATTAGAACGTTGTCATAGTTTACAATTCAGTAGGGATGTCATTCCAATTTTTACAAATCCATTATTAAAGGATTTTGCTCTTTACACAGGATTAAATAATGATTTGAATAATTCAAATGGGCACTATCGTTGTTGCTAATTTTAAATGCTTATGTAATGTTGGTTTAGTACACAAAACTGTAATCAATCAAAGTAATCACTCACCATCAGATGAACCGTCTGCCCCCTATCCCATAAAAAAAATTAAATGACACAATTAACTGTTTCGTTAGAGGACGCTACTGTATTTTAAAGACGGGGTTTTAATATTTGTTGTTTCTATTGCTTTTCCGATTTTTATCAAACAAAGGCGCTTTCACTTTCAAGTTTCCGGTTCCTTATAGTTTCGTTATGTCTGTCTGTCTTCCCGTCGATCTACAGTTTAGCTCAAAAACGATTTGTATAAGAAAAGTGTAATTTAACATGACTATGAATTTCAATAAATTTTCATCACTTTAAGTGATAAAATCCTTCTTAGGTCTTAAACTAGCCAAATATCAATTTTCATCGATGAAGGTCCAAAAACGGAAAAGTTTCATACCAATATTTTCACTCTTCGGGATGGAATTTTCAAAAATTCGTTCTTATTACACCTCTACGTATTAAGAGAATGTTCCCTCCAAATTTCAAGTTTCTACAACCAGCAGTTTAGGCTGTGCGTTATCTGTCAGTCAGTAAGTCAGGACATCTCCTTTTATATATGTATAGATAGATTTATAGATTATTATGAAATGTAGTTGTAATTTAATCATGCCCCGGATCTTGCTTAAAATCCTATCTTGATCATAATCCAAGATCCATAAATTATTTTTGAAAAGAAACTTTTAATTTTGAATTATATTATACTTAAACGAGATATATATCGTATCGAGATTTGTAATTCTTAATAGCACTTTGCATACTGTAATCTTATAACGTGCAAGGTCAAACGTGAATATAAACATCAAATAAACTCATACTAAGTTTGAAAAATTGGTTGAATACCTATCAAGGGTAATTTTCAAAACTTTTCAACCAATTTCATTGCTTTTAAAATAATTAAAGTGTCATAGTAATTGCAAGAAACACGTAGTTAATAAAAGAGCTGTAAATTTAAAACTCGTAACCCACAAATGTACTGTGAAGTGACAACATTGCTTTATTGCATTGCGTCGTCTAGTAAATTTAGCCATGTTGTCATATCAAATGCAAATTGATAGTATTCTATTGTAATGGCGTCTTAAGTAATAGAGATTGCCTCGCTACGTCTAAATATACCTACTCATAGTTCCAAATAGTATTTTTTAATTTACTTTTATAACGAAATAAAATTGGTAATTCAACAATTTAAATTCTAGATAATTGGATCATTATAAGATTTGTTTACATAATTATTGTATTTCGGTATGATCTGCGTTTCAAATTTCGTGAAAGTTATATAATTACATCCTACCCTACTAATATTATATACGCGAATGTTTTTAATATTTGTTTTTAGTATATACCAAATATGTATATGATTTATAATTATAATCTTTCCTTTGGGGTTATGTTGATTTTCTTTAATTTATCGGCCTTTATAATTTACAGTAATAACTATAAGTATACACGTATTTCTTGATATATGAATTTAAGTATAGTTAACAGCACGTCAGGGTATACAAAACAATCACATTTCTCCACTTGATTTCAAACCTTCTGTCGTGGCGTCGCTATGACGTCACGCCCATCTAAAACTAATATCGTTCTAATATGCATAAGGTTCAATATAAGTTCTATAATGCATAAGGTTCAATATAGGTATGCAGAGAGGGTCGTGACTTCACGCGCTGTTTGCAGTCACGTGACAACGTTAAAATATTTGTTTTTCATTATGTACTTTTAAAACATAAGGATGTTTTTGAAATGTTATACATATTTTAATTGAAAATGTAAGTGTAAGCTGAAAAATAGATTTTTCATTATTAATTTAAGCCATATTATAATTATGCTAACCAAAAAAGTGTGATTATTATCGGTAATATTATAATAAACACTACCAGAAAAAAAAACTGTATTTATTTTCGTTTACTGTCTATAATCGTATTGAGGAAATTTAACATATTGTAGAAACGTGATGTGCAGGCGTGTGTGAACTAGAGTTAACAATGTAGACTACACTATGCTACATATATTCGTCCGGAAAACTTGCATGACAATGCCATGTGATCAGGGATAGAGAACGCGATGATAAAATTTGTGCATAGATTGAAAAATTTTCCGGTATTTTTACGCACTAAAAATATTTCGTCAGTTGAAACTAATCCAAAAAAAAAATTATATTTGTAACTTCAAAGCTAAGCAGGACAGCAAAAGTTTGAATTGATGAGAATACGCTCTGCCTCATTGATGAGAATACGCTTTGTAGTAGCGAAAAGTAATAAGTGCTTAAAAGCTTCGTCAGTCCTGTTAGGTCCTGGGTAGCTCAGTGGTTAGAGCAGTCGCCCGGATTGCGAAAGGTCGTGGGTTCGATTCCCATCTCAGGGTGCCAGGGACCAAGTGGATTTTTTAAGCATTTTGTATTAAGAATAACAATGTTACAATATTAAAATTAAAATATTTACATGATATCAATAAACATGTGATGTATTATGTGATATAAACTTCATTCATTTATACTTAAATTCCATGCTCTACTATAAAATAGGAAGTGAAATGCTCTTACACTTGCTGATTGTATGTGTGTCAGAGGTCCGAACGATAAAGCACGTTCACAATACTACCGATTAATGTGTCCTCAATCTAGCAGTTATATTTAGGTACTTATTTTGTCTTAGGACGTCATATTTAGCCAAATAAGTGTTTATCTACCAATTTTATTGAATACACTTTTTGCAGGTGGCGTGCAACCAAACAGTATGCGACTGCGCCGGATTGAAAGGTGACCGAGGCACTCCTGGTCCTCCCGGACTACAGGGTCCACAAGGAGACTATGGCGAAGACGGTCCTGACGGCCGTGTGGGCAGGGTCGGTGAACCTGGAGACTTTGGGGAACGTGGTGATTATGGTGATAAAGGCGAACGGGTACGATCTTAATAAAATTCAAATATTTTTCTTTTAAAATAAACTACCAATTAATTAATAAATATTACCACAACACCCAGACACGAAACAATATAGAAAAGTTAATTTTCTATTTTGATCATACTGGGAATCGAACCCGGAACCTTAGAGATGGTGACACCTTGAAACCGGCGTACGAACCACTCGGCTACGTAGGTCGTCAATTAAAAAATGAGTTATGATTTTACATAAGTAAAAAAAAAAAAGTTTGTTTAAGATAAGGAGCTACGATATTCACGCAACAAAAGGAATTGATGGAAAAAATCCTCGGATGTAGAACAAATATATGTTATAGTTTCAGAGATATCCAAACACATAAGGAATAGATGCTAACAACATGACAATATCGATTATAAAAAATGACTCGTGCATCAACCCTCGCGTAGTTGCATTTCGAAAAATCGAAGATATAATTTTTTTTCAGGGCATTGACGGACCATATGGACCTAGAGGATATCAAGGATCACAGGTATACTCTTAATCTAATAAAATAAAGTATTACAATTGTCGATCTTATCAATAATAGTGAATATTGTACTAAAGGGCATGCAAGGATTAGAAGGTGTAAGAGGATTACCAGGTCTAGATGGATGCAGTGGTGTTGACGGTGTTATCGGGCCGCCTGGCAGACCAGGCATTCCAGGAGATAGAGGCTTGCCTGGTCTTTACGGAGAAAAAGGGTTTCCAGGCTTAGCTGGTGAAGGAGGATCGAACTCACGCGGAGCGAAAGGAGAACAAGGAGAGTTTGGACGTCCAGGCAGTATTGGTGAAGTCGGTCCTCAAGGTTATAGGGGTGACAGTGGACCAGTTGGTGAAGACGGTGATCAGGTGAGTAAAAACACTTATTGTATAAATAATTTTTAATCCATTCTGTCAGGTGCATTAAATTGAAGGAATCTACTTTCATATTGGTGGAACTAAATTATTTTTTTGTTCGTTTTAAGGGTCCAGCCGGACCGCGTGGTGAATCAGGTTATAGAGGAGATCAAGGTGATGAAGTGATCGGACCTGCTGGACAAAAAGGAGATCAAGGTGAAATCGGTGAACCTGGCAGACAATCACAGATTATAGTCGATAATGAACTACAACAAAATATTACTATAATAGCAAAAGGATTCAAGGGTGAAAAAGGCTTAAGAGGAATGAGAGGTGAAAAGGGAAGCAAAGGCATGATAGGCTCTGTCGGCCTACCGGTTAGTCATTTCTTAATATTTTATTTTAAATAAGTTAAACAATATTCCACTCAGTATTATAAGTGTTATTTATAAATCAATTAAATTTTAACTTATTTTAATTGGTATGCTATAATACTATTCAAATAGGTATTTTTTATATAATTCAAACACAGAGTGCTTCTCTGTATTGTTATTCAATAATATTTAAAATGTAAATATTTATGTTGTCAACAAACTTTATCATTATACATTATCTTTGTAGGGTCCTCGTGGTATCAATGGTATCCAAGGTCAAAAAGGAGATCAAGGTTTGGATGGCCCTAGAGGAAAACCAGGACATAGGGGCCAAGATGGACCTCCGGGTTCTAAAGGTGATAAAGGAGCCCCAGGATACGCAGGTCTAGATGGGTCCGATGGAACTCCTGGTGAAAGAGGTGAAGATGGACGTTCTGGTAATCCGGGACCACAAGGTCCAGTGGGAGAGCCAGGCAGATTCGATCCTAGTTTAAATGAGCCAATTTTGCCTGGCTCTATTGGTCCACAGGGCCCTGAAGGATTCGTAGGCCCACTAGGTGCTCCAGGCTTAAATGGACAACCTGGGTTGCCTGGTATTATGGGATTACCTGGATTGCCAGGCACAAAGGGTTTTGCGGGTAGACCTGGACCTCCTGGCACTTCTCCGAAGGGTGAACCAGGAAATGATGGTTTCAAAGGTTTACCAGGACCAAGAGGCCCGCCTGGGTTCCAAGGTTTACCAGGATCAATGGGTGTCAAGGGTTTCAAAGGTATTACAGTCGTGGGTCCCGACGGTGAAGGGGGTATGCCAGGTATAGATGGTGTGCCTGGTTTTCGTGGTGAACGTGGTGAACCTGGATTTATGGGTCCAGCTGGTTTTCCGGGTAGAGGCTGGATTGGAACCGGACCTCCTGGTGAAACTGGCCGCCCAGGATTCCCTGGGCCTGTGGGTGATCCAGGTCGTCCTGGGACACCGGGTTATCCAGGATCAAAAGGAGATCGCGGTGATGATTGCCCAATATGTCGATCAGGTAAAACAATATTATTACTCTCGGCTTCTGAATTGAGAATTTAAAACAAACCGTACTTAAACCATCTTAAACGTCACTTAAACATGTTTTCGTTACTGATTTTAATATTTTTAATGATGAAATGCCATGTGAAACGTAATTAACTTAAGTTATTGATAATAAATCAAATCAAAATGAAATTTAATTAGTTAATACAATTTAAATAAATTTAATCTGAATATAATGAAACAAAACAATTTTTTTTAAATAAATCTAGTGTATTGCTTAAAGTTATTTTGTTGTAAAAACAAACAACTGATCCGTATTCCGTCTAATACAATTTGTGAATAAGTCGATTAAAATTTTTTTGTAAGTACTGATTTTTCCGTTATACAATTTTCTTTTACAAATTACGTCTGGCAACACTACTGCACTGTGACCTAAGATACAATTTTAAAACCGAACTGGGGGCCAATTCTACTAAATAAATTTTGTTTAAATCAAATCGAAAACGGATCGGCCCCCAGTTGGTCTCGTAGAATTGAAAGTTTTTGGTAAAACAAAGTAAAAATTCAAATATCATTAATGTGCAATTGATAATGATGATACACACTTTCTTGTACATGCTAATCAATTTTGAATGCAATTTAATAACACAGCATATTGTATATCATTCTCTTCGCCTCTGTCACTCCTTGTATCTGTTAGGCTTTTTATTCTTTCTAAACCAGACAAAGGATTTCTTTCCGGTTTTCCTGTATCGTAGGAAGTTTTATCATGAATCTAATTACCCGTGCGAAATCGCTAGTAGTAGTAGATCGCTAGTGAATTAGTTGTCATAGCAAATTTTCATGTTTTTTTAATGTAAAGTCTTTTTTAGGTTTTCCGGGAGCTAAAGGTCAAAGAGGAGACGATGGTTTCCCTGGGATGAAAGGATTCCCTGGGCCGGAAGGATTGCCTGGAGCTCGAGGCGTAGACGGATTCCCTGGTCGACCTGGAACTCCAGGCCCAAAGGGACCTAAAGGAAGTAAAGGACAATCTGGCATGGCTGGTCCCCAAGGTCCGACAGGAAGACATGGATCTTTGAAACGTCCACCCCTATCTATGACTATAGCAGACCCAGGGGAACAAGGAGACATTGGTGAGTATATATGTGTTCGTCATAATTTAATTAGTTTCTAATTAACTATTATTTAATATAACGGTAGAACGTTCGGCTGATACAAATAGCTCAAATGTATTGGAACTTGAACTTTATTATCAACTAAGTTAACAAAAAAATGTTATTAAAGAAGATACGAGAAGATGTATTATATTTCTTATTTAAAATAAAAAATATATATTGTAAAAGCTCGTTGCTATTTAACCCACTGACGTATGATATAAAGAATCAAAAAGATTTTTATGATTATTCGAGTGTATAGTCAACAGCACATCAAATAAGATGGCCAAGCTCAATAAATAGTTTGCTCCACAAGTTAAAAATCTATTCATCTTATAATAAGACGAGGACCAACTTTAGTACCAGGCTTAAATCATTACGCGACCAAAATAATCGTTTTTCACTTTAATATGTTTTTTATGTTAGTTAAAAATTATGGTTTACATATTTTAAAAATATTAAACCGAGTTTGATGAATCTTTAGTTAAAAGTCTTTGGTTGCGTCGCCGCTGCTGACCAGTTAGAAAGATCAGCGTAAACGGCGCGGGTATGGTGGGATTGGAAGATATGGTGGGATCGATTCAAAACTCTACTGCGAACAACTGAAGAGATTAAAGCAAGAAGTCGAGAGAAAGCCGCGAGAATTAATCAATAGAAGGGGGGGGGGGAGGAGTTCGGTCTCTTCAGAATTCCTTAGGCAGTGATTAGAAACCCCAAAATCTCTATAGCAAAAAGATCATGTCCCTACCTACAAAATGGCAAAAAGTTGTCGAACAAAATGGTACCTCTATATACTTTAGTTAAATGTAAATAAACTTAATTAAAAAAATGTTTTAAATTTTCATATAAAATACGAAGAAATTTTCCTCAACTTATTATGACAAATGTATAATGGCGATTTAATATTTTTTTCCCAGGATTTTATGGACGTATAGGACAACCAGGAAATCCAGGGTGGCCGGGCATGAGGGGAGATTATGGACCTCCAGGCATCAAGGGCAGATGGGGTGACTACGGTTCACCAGGTCTACCAGGCAGGAACGGGTCAAGAGGACGTGATGGAAGGCCAGGGATACCCGGT
This sequence comes from Diatraea saccharalis, assembly GCA_918026875.4. Taxonomy (NCBI): domain Eukaryota; kingdom Metazoa; phylum Arthropoda; class Insecta; order Lepidoptera; family Crambidae; genus Diatraea; species Diatraea saccharalis. Next base: position 11,021,283 of record OU893343.1, read on the forward strand.
TGGCCGGCTGATATACATATATCTTTCCTTGTCGGACAGAAAGGAGAAATGGGTCCGATGTAAATATCGTATTTGAACATAAATAAAATTAGAGTTGACAAAGTTTCAATGACGGATTTATATTATGATTTATTAATTATAATAAATAAAAATTGTCCACATGGTATACTTTTCCAAATTAAATACTTAAAGACACTGAACTATTAGAAATCTGGAACAACGAAGGTACAATAACACCCAGATCGGAGACAATAGATATAGAAAAACTCGTCTTTTACGTTTCGGGAATCGAACCCAAGACTTCAGAGATGGAAAGGCACTGAAACTGATGTGTGAGCCACTCACACATCAGTTTCAGTATTTAAATGCTTATAGTATAGATTACATTGATAATAATAATTAATCTTAAATACCGTTTACCACATCAAGTTATGTTTACAAATTTCACTCATCCTCAGCTTATAAACAATCCAATTATCATTGGCTTTAGCATTTGTAACTTTATTTGTATTATTAATTTTTAATTTTGGTTGAGGAGTTATATAAAATTTTTATTACTTCATCTGTTATAATAATGCATTCATATTATACGAAAAATATATATTCAAGGTCATAAGAAGACAACAACTTTAAGGAATTAAGTTTATAAAGTAAATATATAATATATATGAATTTGAGAGTTATTTTTTCAGTGGAGATTTTGGTGAACCCGGCGAAGATGGTATAAGAGGGGAAGTCGGAGAAGCTATTGGTAGCGACATAAACATAAAAGGCTACAAAGGCCGGCCTGGATATCCTGGACTAAAAGGTATGTAAAAAAATTTGTTGAACTAATGACGTATATGTTTTTTCTAATTATTGAGGTTAATTTCAAAATTGCCGATATAACAGTGCGGTGTCGTTTATACATGTGTTAAAATAAATCTGCAAAACCATTATGAAAGGCTTGTATAACTCAATGATCTCTTAATGTACGACACATTAAAAGACGTAAACTAGAACAAAACAAACATCAATAGAATGCACTACATAACTATGAACTACTTAGGTTTTTTTTTATTAGTTCTACTTACAGTTTAATGCACTATTTGTAGTTTACAGATAATAATTACATCTAATTTAGAATTAGAATACATAAAATAATTACAAGCAGACACCATTTAACTACATAAATGCAATGTTTTGATATAGTATAGTGTGTCTTTCACTGATCAATTACAATATTTCTTATTTGATTACTATAGCGGTTGAGAATTCGGGAAAGACGAGGGACAGCGGAGTTGGCACCAAAAACAGTGGCTCAGAAAGGCGGACATAGCGGTGTTATGGGTTTTCGAGGCACTTTTCGTGGCACTTTGAATTTAAAATGAGAAAGTAATGGGGGACAGTTTATTTTACCCGTTAGTATTTTATGTTAGAATAATAAATCGAGTAAGTTCCGTCTCTTTTTCAATGATGTCATTTTGAAATGTTTGAGTCTTTCCTCGTAACTTTTGAGACTCTTGGCAATACCTTTTGAATACGACAAGTGTCTCATAAACCTTTTTTGTATTTTTTCTAGACGTATTTATTTGTTGCATAGTGTGTTCGCCATACGACACTGCCATATTCCAAAATGCTTCGTACCAACGAGTTTTATCAAATTATTTTTGTGTGTGCATCTTTGAATACTTTGCCATTTCTGATGACGAATCCTAGTATCCGTGATGCCTTTTGTACTACATTATCCAGTTGCGGAATTAACGTCAACTTTTGACTTTTGTATAAATGTTTATTTTCTTTAAATTATAATAAAGGATACTGAAAACACTGTAAATTGTAAATTTTGATTTTATTTTTAGGTATACGAGGAAGAAAGGGTCAACAAGGTGATATGGGCTATGACGGGTTCCCTGGTATCAGAGGTGATACTGGCAGACCAGGTGGTACAATGCCAGGCCCAATAGGTTTTAAAGGTCACGTAGGTGAAAAAGGTGACATCGGGCCATTTGGTGAACCTGGTACTCCTGGACCACAAGGGCAAACAGGCTTCCCGGCAAGTAAAGGGCAAAAAGGGTCGCGTGGTGATATTGGAGCTTCCATTATTTACGGTGACCGTGGTCTGGACGGTGTACCTGGGGGACCGGGAGAAATTGGAGAACCTGGCTACCCTGGTACTCCAGGCCATATGGGAATTATTGGGCAGAAAGGAGATATAGGCCTGCCAGGAGATATTGGTTTCGACGGCCCGAGAGGACCACCCGTAAGTTTTGTATAAACTAAGTTTATTTTATAAATAAATTTCAGAATTATTATTGATACATACTTTTATACTCGTTTCACAGGGTCGTAAAGGATTACCTGGTATTATAATACAAGGCGCGCGAGGAATGCCTGGTACACCCGGTTTTCCAGGAGCAATAGGACCTATTGGAGATCCTGGAATGCAGGGACCAAATGGTATACCGGGTGATGAAGGTCAAAAAGGAATGAAAGGAATCGATGGTTTTAGAGGCGCTCGTGGTCGCCCAGGAGAAAGTGGGCCCATTGGTTTTCCTGGATTTCAGGGTCTCTTAGGAAGAACTGGCTTAATGGGACAATTGGGTGATCGTGGAGAAACTGGTGCCCCTGGATACAATGGCAGGCCTGGTATTGTAGGTCCACCAGGGCCACAAGGCCTCAAAGGATCTCGAGGAGATATTGGATTCCAAGGTGCCCCTGGTGCAGATGGATGGCCTGGTGCGAAAGGAGAATTAGGAGATTATGGTTTTCCTGGCCTTAAAGGTTTGCCTGGAGATAATGCGAGAGTAGGACTTAAAGGTGACAGTGGTGAACCAGGTTTTAATGGTATCTCGGGTAGACCAGGTTTTATGGGTCTTAAGGGAGAAAAGGGAGATATTGGAGACATCGGTCCTAGCTATGAAGGAATGTCTGGTCCCAAAGGTCCAAGGGGAAACATGGGATATTCAGGTAGACCAGGCTTTAATGGAACAAAGGGAGAAATTGGTGATAGTGGTTTAGCGGGATTTACAGGTGAAATTGGCGATAAAGGATATCCAGGAGTCGCAGGAATCCCAGGACGAAATGGATATGATGGCCTTAAAGGATTAATGGGAAATCGCGGTTTTGTTGGTTTTACGGGCTTAAAAGGAGATAGAGGTATGGACGGTGAACCAGGAAAAATGGGCATTCCAGGACTTCCCGGTGACCAGGGACCCCGTGGAGTACCAGGACAACGAGGTCAAATTGGCAGGAAAGGAGAAGAAGGTGATCCCGGACCTAGTGCCTTTTTGCCAGCTTCAAGGGGTGATATGGGTGAAATGGGTTCAGAAGGTTTTCCCGGTATTCGAGGTGATACGGGTGAACAAGGATACATCGGTTTTGTAGGTGCCAAAGGAATAAGAGGTGATATAGGTGAAAAAGGGATGTCTGGTGACATTGGTTTATATGGCCAGAAGGGATCTGTAGGTGATCAAGGTCCACCTGGCATGCCCGGCTTAAATGGAGCTTTTGCTGAACAAGGTGAACAAGGAAAACCTGGAATTGACGGTCTTCCAGGATGGCCTGGACCGATGGGTCAAAAGGGTGCTCCTGGAGATTTTGGTATTGATGGACCAGAAGGATCACCTGGATTGCCAGGGCTCAGTTTTCAGGGTCCTAAGGGAATGAAAGGTAACGATGGTATACATGGAAGAAGAGGATATCCAGGTGCACCTGGCCCAAGAGGAATGGAAGGTGTACCAGGATTAACTGGTACCAAAGGTGATTCTGGCGAAATAGGTTTTGCAATAAGTCCCAAAGGAATGCCAGGTAATCCCGGCTGGAGCGGTTTACGTGGTATTAAAGGTGAGGCGGGTGAATCTGGTGATTTTGGCTCAGATGGTTATATCGGACCCCGTGGAATTATAGGTATAAAAGGAGAAAGGGGTGATGAAGGCGAACAAGGTCCTATTGGTCTACCAGGAGCAATTGGTTTTAAGGGTGACAAAGGTGACATGATTCCAATATCAGAAATTCCACCTGGGCCAGTTGGAGATATTGGTCCACAAGGATTCGATGGAAGACCCGGTGCTCCTGGCAGACCAGGAATAGCCGGTCGTAATGGAATCCCAGGTTTCAAAGGATTGAAAGGAGACGCTGGCTATAGAGGTCTTCCTGGTGAAACAGGACTTATGGGCTTACAAGGAATAAAAGGTCAACGAGGCGACCGCGGCCTTGAAGGTTACCGTGGCGAACCAGGCGAGCCTGGTTTACCTGCACCTCCTCCACCGGTACCGAAATCACGAGGCTATTTCTTCACAGTACATTCTCAAACTAGAATGATACCACAATGTCCAGAAGGAACATCACCACTATGGGATGGTTTCTCATTAATACATATTGTCGCAAACGCTGAAGCTCATGGACAAGACTTAGGTAAGTTAAGTTTATAATGAGCTTTCTATTAAAATAAAATAAGAAAAATTTTACTAAATTTACCAGTCCCAGATGTCCGAGATGGGGTTCAAACCCAATATATAACCTTTTACAATCAAGCAAAATTGATCAAATATATCCAAAAAATATAATGTTTTTTTATTAAAAAAAATATATTTTTAATCCTTTTTCAGGTGCTCCGGGTAGTTGTTTACGTAAATTTTCCACAATGCCATACATGTTCTGTAATTTAAACAATGTGTGTGATTTCGCGCAAAGAGAAGATTACAGTTTCTGGTTGTCGACACCAGAGCCAATGCCTATGAGTATGACACCAATTCAAGCCAGGGATGTTGGAAATTATATATCAAGGTACAAAATATTTTAACATTTTTTTAAATAAAAGATACAATGCCGTCGAACATATAATCTCCTTATTTTCGATTTTTAAGTCGATTAACTAAGTTCCTTTTTTTACGAGGAAATACATTAGGCACTACCCTGCGACAGGGGGTGTGTGGGACTCTTCCTCGCGAACCCACCCCGTAGCTAGCAGCGCGGTGGGTTCCTGGAGGCCTACCCACAAAAACCCCTACGGTGTATCCTTCCCTGGAGATGAGACCCGGAAACCGTGACCAACTCACCAGGACGCTCCCCTTTCGGGATCTATAGTCCCCATTACAGATGGAGAAGCTCGGGTTCATCTAGAACCTCTTCCAAACAGGCGAGGTCGTGCAACGCAGAGGATGCTGCCGACCATATCTGCTGACCTTGACAGAGAAGAGTGATAAGCTAATACGCGATCCCATTCCCCTTTCTTACTTTTATTTGAGATTTGACATAGATTTAAGATTTTCACTAAGATTTAAGAATGATCAGCGCAACTTTAAATATCTTTTGTTTCTTCCATATACGTATCTTTAACCGGGCGGAGGAATAGTCAGCTTCAATATTTGTCCTATAAGTAGGTATATTATGTTTTTACACCTAGATGGTGGAGAAACTCGATAAGATTCTTTGTTATATTCAATATTAATTTATACTATAAAAAATTGTGTGTGTAACTTGGTGCCAATAGGGTAATTACGATAATTACAAAAAATCCCCAAAAGCCCCTGCACAAAAACTAAAATTTACATAGTTACAAACATAGAGATTCTGATTTTGAGTCTTAAAATCGCACGATTTCTTATCTTAAAATTAAAAGACGTTATTTTTTGTCCGCATATCATGTCACTTGAAACACTTCTCACCATTGTGTGGCGGCACTGTGGCAACAACTATCAGACTAGTCATAAACATATATCTATTAATGTGGAAGTATTTACCTCCTTAACCATCCATAAGGAAGGCCTGAGCCCCTGCAGTGGGGACGTAAAAAGGCTGGTAATGTAATTTTAAGAAAAAAAAAGCACTAAAAAGCACCTCACTAGATGGCTACTCTAGCAAAAGTCAATTTTTGCAGGAAAAGAATGGATCAAAGATAGACTTCCGTTCTTTTACACTAATATTAAAAAAAAACTAAAATTTGCAAATTTCGAAACTGAGATATATTACAAATACGAAAAAGTACACATAGAATATGAGTTGTTTATTGAGTTTTGAAAATTAATTGACTTTATTTAATCCATAAAGGAAAACCGGAAGGGTTGTCATGGTTAGCTTATTTGTATCTTTTTATTTCGTAATCGATCGTTAGATAGAATTCTTCTTGTTTTATTGACATCTTATAATCTTGTACTCTATGCATCTGTTTTGTGTACATAGCACAGGTCTCAGGTCTTCCCTATGGATGAAATTGAATAGGGAGAATGGGCGTTTACCCACCGCGAGCCTAATGTGGATTGATGGGTATTAACGACTTGCCTTCTGAAGCACGTAGGAGTTTGAGATAATACATTTTTGGTCACCCATCTTATGACTGGCCATTTGGAAAGTTGCTAAACAACCGTCTCACAGACCGAGCGCGTTAACCACTGCGTAATCGAGCTCCTTTATTTTTGAAAATTTAAAATTGGGTTTCATAATTTTCAGATGCCAAGTTTGTGAATCTCCTACTCGGACTATCGCCATACACAGCCAAAGCAACGACGTGCCTGCGTGTCCTAACGACTGGGAACAGCTTTGGATCGGTTACAGTTTCTTAATGGTAATGGGTTCAAAATACGTATACTTATCGATTAATTAATAGTAAATACCCTTAAATACTATACATACCTTTTCACACAAAACTCAAAAATATCTCGGAACTATGAATTTTATATTCATACTTTCATATCTAAGGTTCTTTCCAAGTCCAACCACAGAAATAAGAACTGGCAATTATATACATCAGAGAGTCGCGAAATTAATTATGCGAAGGTGATTTAATAAGCCCGTAACTTCCCTAATAGTAGCGCTATTATCGTAAAAAATACTATAGGGAGGTACAATCGTATATAAAGTTAGAGCTTTTCATTGATTGAATAAATATCATGGACAATCACAAAAATTACGAGTACAATTTTCTGCTTTGATTGTTTTTTCACTTAGAAATTGCCTTTAAAATCCGGATTTCAAGTCAGACTCGCCCATATATTAAAGGGTTCCGTGGTCTAAATAACAAATAGTTCAGTACGGATTTCAATGATTTAAAATATATACATCAAGCCCATTAACACGATACATCACTTGAACTATAAAGCTTCAATTTGAAATTTCGTCTTCTATAACATTTTCAAAATTTAATTACAGTTGTACTTTAAAACAATATAGTTTTCAGATTTTATCTCACCAACGTAGCTTCCCGTTAGCGAAAGACTTGAAATCAGTTCAATAGTTTCGAAACCTATTCAATGTAAACAAACAAATCTTTATTTTTACAAATATTAATATAGATTTACTAATTAAAAAATATATTATTGTAGCACACAGCAGGCGCGGACGCGGCGGGCCAAAGTTTGATATCTCCTGGATCCTGTCTGCGCGACTTCCGCACCAAACCATTTATAGAATGTAACGGCCTCGGTCGTTGCAACTACTTCGCAACCGCCATCTCCTATTGGCTTTCCACCATTGACGATGCAAGAATGTTCGAAAGACCTCAACAGCAGACTCTCAAGGCCGATCAAGTATCCAAAATAAGCAGGTTAGCTTTACGATTAAGAGAATAATTCCTGAACGGAAATTTTATGTGTATATTTAATCAATATTCTTAATTTGAAAACTGGTGCTTCCGGTGTTGGTCCCATTTCAATTTTCAGCATAGTATTTCAGACTTAGGAGAAGATTTTAGGTTTATTAACAGATTTAAAAAAATGGAGTTCCGCACTTTAACACGGTTTTGTCGCGGTTTTCAGAAAACTTTTTTTAGTGTTAACTATTGTATAAAAATCAATATCACTAAAAGCATGAAATATTTTTTTTTTTAATAGAATCGACTTCTACTTATCTCAAAAGCGACTTATTCAAGAAAATACTATTAAAGTCGGGCGGAGGTTTTCTGTAGGTTATTAAGTAATTTATTTGAGATACAAGAATACTTATCTCAAATAAATTACTTAATAACCTACAGAAAACCTCCGTCGTCACTTTTTTTAAGTTTGAAGTCGGTTATATTTTTTTATAGATTTTTTCTGAAGTTTACTCTGGGTCTCTGCTGTTCAGGTCACTGTCTGTTGCACACTCTTTTGGCAAATTAACTGTATTTGATTTGATATTTGAGTTAATATATTAATTTTTATTTGTAGATGTGCAGTATGCATGAGGCGATCCCCGGGTAGGAACAATAACAGAACGCCATTCCCGAGTGGCGACGTAGGCTCTGTACCCAATGCGGTAGTACGCCGTCCTGTCTATAGGCGGCCAGCGTTCCGACGCGGTGACTACAGACCAGGAGGCCGATTGGTTCGTGGCCGTCCGCGGCACGCTGCACGCAGAAATTCGTAGTGTAGAGACTAACGAAATGTTGAATATTCAAATTGCATCTCGAAGGATGCTACCACGTTTAATTAGCATGAACGATTAGAAAAATCACTTTGTCCAGAGATGCGGAGCTAAGTGCGATCTATCTTCCACGTGATCATTATTATTTACTCATAACAATCTACAGGACGAATGAAGAGTAATTTTATATTTGGTACCTACTATGCTTAGTAAATATAATCTTCAACTTACTCGCGTTGTATTAAGAGCTTAAAATTGTTTTGCCGCGCAAAGTTCTGCATCATTGGTCATGATCATGTTTACTAATTTACCGGGCGTATCATATGATTTTTCATCGTGATCAATTTATATTATTTAATTTTCATCTAGACTATAGAGCATGAAATGCTTAAATGTCATCACTGCCAAAATATTTTATAATGCTAGTTCTCCAATAAATAATATTGAAATTTAAGAATATGAAATTACGATGGTTTTGTTTACATAACTATCAACTTGAGATATATGTAACCTAGTCTAAATAAAGTAATAAAGCCGTAACTTTATTTTTATATAATAAATTAGATGGACGAATGGTTAATGTAAATAAATAAATTACGTTTAATAAATTTAAAAAGAAAAACATAGTGTTTTGTTTTATTTGTGTACTACATTTAAGAATACAAAAAGTAAGCAAGGTTCCATTGATTTTTATTACATATTTTGAAAATAGTGTCCATTTACATTAATACAACCACTACGAAAAGCATTTTGTCTAATCTTCCTCCTCTTTGACGGCAGGAAGATCCTACTGCAAGGTTGTTTCTCCCATTTTCCAAGAAGAGTGGCAAAAATGTTATCAGGGTTATACTAATTACTATATAATTACTAGATTGTCCTTTGGTTTCCGGATCATAACAGTATATCGAGCTTGCGCAACCCGAAAGTATATCGAGTACAACATTTGAGTCACCTACTTTAAATCTTTGGATCATTTTACGACACCAATCAACACGACGGAGTTTTGTGCCTGGGATAAAATTGTAAAGGCACAAAGCTTCGACCACTAAACATTGATCGAGGACTTGGTGTACTTGACTCATACCGATGCCTAAGCTTGTCCTAAGTAACTCTGTCAGTCTCTATAATAAGCCACTCTAATTTCTTCATAGATCTATCATCATTACATTTTTCTTGACATATGTAATTAGCATATTATAAACAAAGGCTTAATATAATGTGTCTTATTATATAATAGATTTTATTCAGTTATTATATTAGGATCTGTGAAGGTGGTTTGTTATACGGACGGCGCCTAACTAGCAAATCTGTCCAATATTATAATATCTATAATGTCGAGTCACATCGCCTTTCGCAAGTCCCATCGAAGTTCGTAAGTTTACATGCGATAAAGAGACCTAAATATTCACAGCACTATAAGAGAACGAGCTTGACACAAAAAATAAAAGCTACCCGACTGCCAAGTGCCTTCCCATTACAAATAAATATAGGTTGTGTATTGTCCAGTATTGTCACCCACCCACATTAATTCATTCAGCACCAGTCCCGCACAGTGGGTTACGAGTTTACAATCCATTTTTTATATGCTCTATTCAATTTTTAATATCTACTCAAAAAAAACTACTTAAAAAAACTATCCAATTTTTTATATAACATAATTAAGTTGTGAAAGAAATAAAATTGAAAGTACAAATCAAATTTGACCTTCATAAGAGGCGGTACATATACCTACTGCACTTAATTCAATGACAAAGTTGTATATCATTTCAAAATCTCATATTAATCACAAATTTGCACCTAACAATAAACATTTCCATTCTATCTACATGTTAATAAAGTTTAAAATTGTTTTGTCTCAGTTATGACATAACACATAAATATGGTTAAAAGGAAGCTTGCCATTCATGCTAAGACAAGCTAAAATAGTATTAACCTATAATTCAAAAACTTTTACTGAACAGCCTCTTTGGACCAGTAGCTGTTAAATAACTGCTTACTAATTACATTTTCTTTCTCCTACTGTAGGTATAATAACTTCACAACACTATAATAATATGATGAAAACTAAATGCATTTTTTTATAGTGGACATATTTTTACAAGACAGAATCTTGAATAAAAAAAAAAAAGAAAATGATTATAAATAACTGTACATTTTATTTATATTTTAATATGAACTTATAAGCAAGATAATCAATTTATATGTCTAGAAACTGAATCCAAATGCTTCAATTTATGGTCATCCAAGTTAGGTCTTGCTTCATATGTACAGATTGTAACACCATGACGATGACCTGGAGTCCATTCACCTCTTAGTCCTATATAGTAAATTTTGGTAGTGTCAGCACCAAAATTACTAGGAAAATGCATTGTCAAATGAGACACGGATGAAAATGTAACCACTCTGAAATAAACAGAAAAATTATGCTAATCTTAAAAAATTACAAATTACTAGAACAGGAACTCTACTAACAGTTGTGAACATGGACTTATTTTTTACCCCAGGACCTTCCTAACAAGCTAATAATAAATAAAGAAATAAAATATCACACACATTAAAAATCATTGATAACCATATAAAGTAAGACTATCAACTTACTTTGGAGAATATTCAAGTAAACTTTCACTGTCCCTTTGCAGTTCAAAAACCTGGTCAGGATCCATTGTTACATCATCAAATGTCATATTTGGTCTATTTTTAAACCTAAAAAATAATAAATAATAATAATAATATTCTTTATTGCCTAAATAAAGGACACATTAAAAAGAAAGAAAAAAGATCAGACAGTATACAAAAGGCGGCCTTATTGCTATGCAGCAATCTCTTCCAGGCAACCATTGGTAATATAGACAACATAGATAAATAATAATGAATTATGACGAGGAGTAGGTGCAATAGTGACAGGAATAAAATAGATATATATTAAGAGAAAAACAGATAATGTACATGACAGAGTTAAAAGTTGGGAGAAAAAGCATTTTACTTCTGCAACAAAAGATGGCAAAGTACAAGCCTTCCTAATATGGATCTATATAATTCTAAGGAATTCATAACAAATTCACAATCAATATATATCACATCTTTCAAAGAATTACATCCACTTTTATAAGTAAAAAAATTTTTATTGAAAATTTAAATTTATTAAACACTAAGTATTAAACTAACAAAGCTAACTTACAATCTTAATTTGTTTGGATGATATTCAGTATCTTCAGATGCAATTCTGATGCCTTTAAGTTTAACATTCCCCGTAAAGGGTATATTAAAAAGTAGTTCTTCATCAGCATCACTTTCAACAAACTAAAAGCAAATCATTTTCGAAAAGTAATAAGTAGTTAAATCTGACTTGATGCCACTGAATTTACATAAAAAAAAATTGCTAAATATTTAACCACTCACATTAGTTCTGTCTAATCTTTTATCCCATGGTTTAAATACAGTTTTACCAGAACCTTCTATACTCTCATTAAGACATTGTAAGTTGTCTTTATCTATCTTCTGATACAAATTGTACTGGATACCCATTTCTTCTGAACTTGAATGGTCATGATCGTGATGATCGTCATGACAATGATTGTGAGACATTCTGTATTAATTCCTAAAGCAGTTCTTAGAGTACATAAATTATTAGCTGGTTGTTTAAGTCGTAACACTATGTTCAATTTCTTAGAAAATCAAGTTAGAAAATAATTGAAGAAGGTGCACCGATGTCAAAGTTGTCAAGTTCAGTGTTGCCAACAGCCTAAATGGCGAAAAATCGCCTACGTTGGCAACACTGGTCAAGTTGTCAATATTTAGTTTATGTCACATCATGGCACATTGTCAATTCCAAAGAGTATATAGTATTATGATTGGTCACTTCCACTCCACAGATAATGAGGAAGTATTATAAAAAAAAAAGAAAGCACTAAAAATGCACCTCCAATAGATGGCGACTCTAGCAAAACTTTATTTTTGCAGGAAACGATTGGACCAAAGATAGTCATTTCCGTTCTTTTTAACTAACATATTAAAAAGTTGAAATTTACAAAGTTCCAAACTTATATATCAATACAGTAGCTCGGTGGCGTAGTGGATAAGCGCCGCGGCCCGCGATCGTTGTCGTTAAGCAACTTTCACAAGGGCCGGTCACGGGATGGGTGACCAAAAAATTATTATCTCGAGCTACTCCGTGCTTCGGAAGGCACGTTAAGCCGTTGGTCCCGGCTGCATTTGCAGTCGTTAATACCCTCCAATCCGCATTGGGCCAGCGTGGAGGGTCATGGCCCATCCTCCTTAACCATCCATAAGGAAAGCTTGAGCCCCTGCAGTGGGGACGTAAAAGGGCTGGTGAAGTGATGTGATGTGATATCAATACAAATACGAAAAAGTACAAGTAGAATATGAGTTGTTTATTGAGTTTTGAAAAATAATTTACTTTTATAAAAGAAAACCGGAAGGTTTGTCATAGAGAAATCAAGAAAGTACCGTAGCAACATCTAGTTTGATTTCGGGAACTAATGTTTTTTAAATACTCCCCTCATTATTCGCAAGTATAATGAGAAAGTATTTAAAAAAATCATTTCGTTTCTTTCAAAAATCAGCTTTTGCTAGAGTCACCATCTAGTAGAGTGCTTTTTAGTGCTTTCTTTTTTTAAATACTTCCTCATTAGCAGGCATGAAGTCATATCGTATTTCTTGATGCGTTTATATTTTTTGTATTTGTACTTTTGTACTTTCATATTATTTGTATTTGTGAAAGAAAATCTTAAAAATGATTTAAATTAAAACATAAACTAACTAAACTAAGTTAAAATACACAATCTCGCGTAGTCATGTCCAAGGTGCTGCGAGAATAAATCTTTATTAAATGCGTCCATTAGCATTCGCGCCTACGCGACTACGCGTCGTGCACTCGATTGTATTTAACGTGCTGCGAGAGTAAACGCATCCATATTAGCGTTTGCGCCCATTGCCCGATCAACCAAAAATAATAATTTAAGTGTGTAACTAAGCGCTTTTGGCCGTTATGCATCATGCTAATTTCTTAGCATGTGCCTACATACTTGCAGCGTTAAACGTCTAATAGGATTAGCGTGTTCAATTAGCACACTAAGCGCTAACTGTACTCTGTTTTGGGCATAAAGAAAATGGTTTTAATTTATGGTTTTGTTCAATCTCTTATTCGTCTGTGGTTTTGTTTGACTTTTGACGTCTTGTTCGCTTGCTATGATATCTACAATTTATAGAATCAAAGAAATAAGATTTTGCTAGTATAAAGTTCCTATCTCTCACTGTTGAACACTGTAACCATAAAAATATTTGTGAATTGAATCAGCACCAGTCAAACAATGGCGTTGTTTAATAATTTCTGTTCAAGCATGGGGTTCATCTTCATTGTTGTTACGTGTCTTATATTATCTCGCGATTACGGTGCAGAAGCTAGTGATAATGAAGCAGAAAGTATCAGTAAAATCGGGCAAGGAGTAGGTCACATTATGAACATTTATTATTGGTAAGAAACCTAGTGGCTAACATATATTTACATAATAGGAGTACAAGTAGTATTTTGAGATTAAATGAAATTAAAATTATTTTTTCTTTCTAGTACTACTACTACTTTAGACTTAACTAATCTTTAACAATGTTACATTAATTAAATAAGAGCACAGACTATAAAACTCATAAGTCAATTAAATTACCTACATATATATTTTCTAACCTTTATTAATATATATTCCAGTTACTCATGTGGCTACAGAAAAGTATTTGAAGATTATGCAGGTATAATACAGCAAAAGTATCCTGAAATCTCTGTGATTGGTGCAAATTATGACCCACCAGGTTTAAACATGTATCTCTCCAGAATGATTGTAAGTTGTAAATTTGAAGAAATATGTAGACTGTCTGGTATTATGTAAATATGTATTTCAATTTGTAGTACTCAAATGCCAATTTCACTTCATTGTTTTAAAATGTAATAACTAAGTAATATTATTAGAGTTAAGCTCATAACAGACAGTGAAGATGCTATAATATTTTATTTAAGATAACATGTTTTAACATCTCAAGCTACCACACATTTAAGATACAATAATATTTTGAAACTATAAATATTTCTGTACAGAAATATATATTTCCAAATCACTTGACATCTTGGGCCATTGGATTGTATGGCAAGTAATATTTTATCTAAAAATATAATGTTTTAGTATCTTCACTGTCTGTTATAATCTTAGGGGTGTAAGGGGGTCTGAACAACATCTAACAGATCCCAAGCCAACCTCACCTGCATGCGGTACACCCTGCCGACTAACCAACAAGGCACTGTGGTCAAATGCTAGCCAACTACATGGAGAGGGAGGGAGGAGCATTGAATTTAAGCGTAAAAGCCAAATGGTATTGACTGGTGAAGTCTACGCTTCGTCCTGAAGCCACCCAGATCCAGGACCCCGAGCACTTTCAGCTCGAGTTTCAAAATCGCTTCGATTGCCTGGAGAGCTGCTCGGATATAGACGAATACAATGACAGAATAGTAGAAGCTGTCCTTACAGTGGATTCAAAATTCCTCAAACCTCGCCGTACTCAAAAAAGAAGCAATATGTCAAAGCTGACAAGCAAGCTAATGGAAGAAAGACGTGGAATGATTCTGCAGTCTTCTGAAGATGCTCGTCGGCAACTCAGTAGACAGATCTCGAAGTCTCTCAAACGCGACATACGCCAATTTAATACTCAATGTATTAAGGAGGCCATTGAGCGAAGCAAAGGCTCCAAAGTATTCACTAGAGATCTGTTTCTCGGTCAGAGCTTGTTGACGAAGCTGAAGACGGAGGACGGCAGAGTCGTTACATCCCGTCCTGAGCTTTTGGCTGAGATCGAACGCTTCTATGGACGTTCTGCTTCTAGTTATACGCAACATCCCAAAAATCAGTCATTGAGGCTACAGACCCTAGAGCCAAATTAACCCGATATTATACAGAAGACATCCCGGACGACACTCTATATGAGATTAGTTTGGCTCTCAAACAGCTCAAGAACAACAAGGCGCCGAGGGATGACGAAGTCACGGCGGAGCTACCAGTACCGAAAGCGCTTCAGAAGCAATTAACTCCTTCATACTCGAGGGCAAGACGCCAGAAGCATGGCACGGGGTCGTGGTGGTGCTTTTCTTCAAAAAGGGCGACAGGACTCAATTGAAGAATTTCAGACCCATCACGCTTCTGAGTCATGTGTACAAGCTGTTTTCGATACTCATCACGAATCGTCTCGCACGTAGATTTGACGACTTCCAGCCTCCTGAACAAGCCGGTTTCCGAAAAGGTTACAGTAGCATAGACCACATTCATACGCTGCGACAGGTTATACAAAAGACCGAGGAGTATAATCTGCCACTGTGCGTGGCGTTTGTTGACTATGAGAAAGCCTTTGACTCCGTCGAGACCTGGGCCATGCTTAGGTCACTCCAGAGGTGCCAAATAGACTATCAATACATCCAAATATTGCAGTTACTGTATGAAAACGCCACCATGTCAGTTGGGCTCCAGGACCAAAACTCGAAAGCAATACTACTTCAGCGTGGAGTGAGACAGGGCGATGTTATATCGCCGAAACTGTTCACTGCCGCACTGGAGGACGTGTTTAAGCTTTTGGACTGGAAAGGACTTGGCATCAATATAAACGGCGAGTAAATGACGCACCTTCGTTTCGCTGATGATATCGTAGTCATGGCTGAGACTATGGAAGATCTAGGCACAATGCTCGAAGATCTCTGTAGAGTTTCCCAACAAGTGGGTCTTAAACTGAACATGGAGAAAACGAAAATAATGTCGAACTCCCAAGTCGTACCCACTCCAGTGAATGTTGGAGGCTCTACACTGGAAGCTGTCGACGAGTACGTTTACCTGGGACAAATAGTCCGATTAAGTAAGTCCAACTTCCAGAGAGAGGTAAATCGACGGATCCAACTCTCGGAAGCTCAAGGTCGCTCAGAGGGCAATGGAAAGGGCTATGCTCGGGGTTTTTTTGCGAGATCGAATGCGAAATGATGAGATCCGCAGACGAACGAAAGTTACCGACATAGCCCAAGAATTGCTAACCTCAAGTGGCAGTGGGCAGGGCACATCGCTCGCAGGACTGACGGCCGTTGGGGCGGTAAGGTCTTGGAGTGGCGACCAGGAGACGCAGTGTTGGTAGGCTCCCCACAAGGTGAACCGACGATCTGGTGAAGGTCGCGGGAAGCAGCTGGATACGGAAAACGCAGGACCGATCACGTTGGAGATCATTGGGGGAGGCCTATGCCCAGCAGTGGACGTCTCTGTTGATATGATGACTGACTGACTTGTGGACACATGATATATTATTTAAATCTGAAGAGTTAAATTTAATTAACCTTTACAACTTTAGTATGAATTAAATATGCTAAAAACATGCTCAAAAAAAAATTTTTTTTTTCAAATCAAAATCCTTTTTAGGGAAAATCACTGACCTAAAATGGGATATTTGTAAGAAAAAATCTATTAACTGAAAGAATATATAGGATAATTTTTCCTATGTAAAATTATACTGATTATGTTTTATTTCGAAAGTGATACATTAACTTTACCGTTTCAGGGATTTGGTAAAATGATATTGATTATGTGCATACTGAGTGGAGTCAACATATTTGCATGGTTAAATAAACCTCAACCAGCGTGGTGGAGTTGGTGTTTGGAAAATAAACTGTATGCCTGCATGATGATGTTCTTTTTGGCTAATATGATTGAAGGCCAGCTGGTGTCATCTGGAGCGTTTGAAATATCACTTAATAACATACCACTATGGTCAAAATTGGAAACAGGAAGGATCCCACAGCCACCGGAATTGTTTCAAATTATTGATAATACATTGCAATTTTCAAAAATAGATATGCCAAACAATTTTGTGCAATAATAAGTAATGTTAAAATAGTATTTTGAAATATATGCAAAACTGTTAATAAATGTGGGTACCCTGGTTTATGGATGCTGGGTTGGTAAACAAAATCTTAGTTTATAGTAATGTGTTGTCACAACCTGCATTTAAACACAATATTTTTTTGTATTCAACAACACTTTCTGGAATGTATAACACTTGTCCTATGTTTTATAGTACAAAAACATTATTTATCATCATCTCACAGATACTATAGATGTGTGCAAATACAGTGAACTATTTTTAATTTTGTATATACTTGAGATATAATTGTGGTTGCTTATTATGTAAATTTAACAGATAATGATATCTAGTCAGATGATGATTAATACAGTAACAGTTTCAAGACTATTTTGTGAGCCCATTAAACAAAGATTAGATTAATACGTAAAATAATCATTGTTTTATTTCAAACTAGATTTTCTTTAATGGCTTCGCACAAATACCTACATAAATTTCAACTTAGGGACTAATAATATAGTCCACACTCTATGTTATAATCACTATTCTTAGTCAGTTGGTCCTTTGCCTTTATGTTAAATAAAAACTTGAAATAGAACTGAATTCAACCCTGGGCACCATCATTTAATTAATCACATACAGAAGACTTCCGCCCAGTGGCGTAGCGTAGTGGGGGCGGGGGGCTATTAATTATTTATAAATCACACGAAGAATTGCCCTTTGTAGGGATCGAACCCACAACACTCGATCCGTGGGCAGTTGCATGGCGACAACTAAACCACACTAAATCTAACGTGTATAATGCAAAATAATGATG
This sequence comes from Diatraea saccharalis, assembly GCA_918026875.4. Classification (NCBI taxonomy): domain Eukaryota; kingdom Metazoa; phylum Arthropoda; class Insecta; order Lepidoptera; family Crambidae; genus Diatraea; species Diatraea saccharalis. The sequence continues at coordinate 11,039,308 of OU893343.1, forward strand.
ACTGTTCTTGACTTCCGCCCCGGGCGACAGACACCCACGCTACGCCACTGCTTCCGCCCGACTTCAAAAGCATTTTCTTTGAATAAGTCTCTTTTGAGTTAAATATAATTTATTTGCAGTTGGTTCTATTTTATTTCATGCTTTTTAGTTCTATTTATATAATAGGTAACACTAAAAATATTAAATATCTATATAAATAAAAATATTCAACATAGTAAGTCTTAGTAAAAAGATTTTATTTACGTAGGCGGGATGATAAATAGCTAGCCCAACCCATATTTTGTATAATAACGATATAAAATCCCCTTAGTATTTTACTCGTTGGTTCATTAGCTGCCAGTGTTCCAAATTTCAAATCGATCGTATAGTTTTTCTTTTAAATATTTACATTTCAAAAAGCATTCTTTTGTTTTTTCTGCAAAATGGATAAAATTGAGCTACGAGCTGTGATAAAGTTTTTGCATTTAAAAGGATTCAAAGGTGGAGAGATTTTTTCGGAGATGAAGGATGTTTTGGGAGAAAATGCTTCTTCATATGCGACCATTAAAAAATTAGGTGGCTGAATTTAAACGTGGCCGCACCAGCACCCAAGATAAACATCGTCCAGGACGTCTAAAAAGTGCCACTACTCCAGAAATTGTGATCAAAATTCATGATGCAGTTTTAGCTGACCGAAGATTGAAACTTTCCGAGATAGCTGATACTGTAGGCATCTCTAAAGAACGGGCGCATTACATTATGACTCAAGAACTATGTATGAAAAAATTATCCGCAAGGTGGATGCCGCGATTGCTTACAGTTGACCAAAAACGCGTTCACAAGAATGTTTGGACCGCTTTAAGAGCAATAGAACTGACTTTCTGCGACGGTTTGTTACTACAGACGAGACTTGGGTTCACCACTATATACCTAAATCAAAAATTCAGTCTAAACAATGGACAGAAAAAGGATTCCCGGCTCCAAAGCCGTGAAAGTCATGTCGTCAGTATTTTGGGATTCAAAGGGTATATGGATGATTGATTACCTTCCAAAAGGACAAAACATAAATGGCGAATATTATGCTTATCTACTGGATAAATTACAACTGTATTCGTGAAAAAAGACCCGGGATAAAATTTGCAAAAATGCTGAATCAGATACCTAATATACAATTTTTTATCAGTAAGTATTTTACAATAAGTAAAACAGTTTCTAATTTTGAAAATTACTGATTTCCATAGACACTTCCAGTTTTGAGAAAAATTCTGATAATGCTAAATATTGTAATAGTCGTTAGCGTGTTAATACCCGCAATGCTGGGAGCACAGGCATTCTTCTAGATTGATCAAATAAGGAAAATGGGCCACGTGCTAGCGCGCAGGCTTAGTGCGGATTGGTGATGTTAAACAACTGCAAATACGGTCCTAACAAGGAACTCCAGATAATACATTTATGGTGACCCATCCTATGACTGGACGTCGCGAAAAACACGTCCTACACGAGGTACACCTTCACGTCGAAGACTGAACAAACTAACTACTGCGCCATCAAGCTTCTTAATATGAACTTGTAGTTTCGTACATTGTGGAATATTATGATTTATAAATATTCTTTGATCAGCCTACTGATGGGACGGCGTGGTAACTAGTAATGAAATAGGGTGAACGAGCCATAGCCCACAATGCAGGCCCATTGCGGAGTGGTAAGTGTTAACAACTTTAGCTACAACCTAGACCAACAGTCCCTATGCTTTTAAATGAGTATAATAAGGTGTCACCATCTTGGAGGTCCTGAATTCGATTCCCGGTCGGACAAAAGGACTTTTCTTTATTGTCTCGGGTTTGTTTATACCTACGTTGTCTCAGATACTCCATAATAGCTTGGAAGCTGAGCAATGTATGTGATCTACTTCAAGTTATTCTTTATTATTAAGAAGAAAAAAACTTAAATCCATAAAGCTAACTCAACACGACAAACATTTTTAAAAGCTGTGATTTCTGAGGTCTGAAAAGAAAATTCACTTTTCAATTACCTAGTGTGACTAGTATAAATCTACCAATAAAAAGAAGTAGGGTTGCTTATCCTAAAGTTGAGCTGATTACCGTTTAAAGGCATAAAACAAAATATCAGAATTATTGTTTAAGACAGGATCGCTACCATGTACCATGTTTTTATTGAATTTTCGATATTTCGGCGCCGTTGCAAGCGCCATGATCACGGAGTAACTGAAGTTTATGCGGGTGGGTGTTATTTGCAGATATATCGAACTACCTGTTTTCGTACGGAGTAACTGAAGTTTATGCGGGTGGGTGTTATTTGCAGATATATACCTGCTTTCGAGTTCTTCTGATGTTAAAGGCCAAGAAAAAACAAAATATTTTCTAACTTCTTTTTAATTCGAATTGCTTCGCTTAATTATATATATTTCTTGGACGGAGTAGTTGTAGAATAGCAGTTGTTAATTAATCCAACTGTACGTGACACATAGGGCAGGAGTGCCTCAACACCATTTCATGTTGTTGAGCTCGCGCGCCGCACGTTACGCACGTCCATACAGTGTGCGGTGTGATGAGAGCGCGACTCGACACCGCACATCCAGGAAATTGAGTCGCGCAACCGGGGCATGCTTCCATCCTAAGGTAACGAAATATACAACTAATTTGGTGCGTAAGATTCAAATTAATGTTTCACTACATACACAAGCTCCTTTATATACTCTATCAGCCAAAATGCAATACAGAGACAACACTTTTGTGACAAAAAAAATATTATCAAGGTCCATTTACGTCTATTTTCTTAAATAATGGCCAAACTATTTATTTCAAAAATATAACCCGTAGGTATGTCAATTTCATATTCAAATAATAATTTTACCTATCTAAAAATAGGTCATTAATTTTTATTAAAACAATCTATCAATCATTTTATTTTTATTACAGTAAAGTGGTGGCAGCTACGTATGAGTTAGAACTATACAGTAGACACTGAGAAAACCATTTAAATTAGTGAATAGGTACTTACCATTCTGGCATACCCACGTGGCAACTTGGACAGTCTATTTTATTGCCCTTAAAATCTTTAGGTTTGTATCTTGTAAAACATTCTATTGCAAGGGCTTCAAAACGATCCGCCTATAAAAATAAACAAAAATGGTTAAGTTATCAAAAGCTAAAAAAGTTCAATTCAGGGTTGTTAAGGAGTACCGTCGAAAGTATGCGATATCCGAAATAAAAATATAACCGTTACAGCAACTGATAAAGCGTTTTGGATGATTAAGTAGTATAATTGTAACAGGTTTTTTCATAAAACGGGCGCCCAATGCAAGAATCACAACACAACTTTCAATTGATTTTGATTAAAGAATTAAAATTCTTTAAATGAGAAAACTGTCATATTTGTGGAATGAGGAAACATAATTATTTTAAACTGAAGACTATTGTAACAATGAAACTTCAAGGAAATTAATGTATTGTGTACACATATACATTTTAAAGTAATTAACTAAGTACACCTATTCAAAACATAGGTACACATTGATATTATTAATGTGACCTTATTCATTTGTATTTTAGCAAATAAAGATCTTATTTTATCTTATTTTTGGTTAAATAGTAACTTGTATAGGACCAGTAATAATATAAAACACGCTCCTTTAGATAAAATATATATCTAAAAACTATAATCAACACAATACAAAGTTCCTATACCATTAAATAAAATTTTATTTTTTATTGCTAAGTGTAATTGATTATATTTATAACGGCTTGTAATAACGGCCACATCATCGGTTTATCATAAAAAAAATATTGCATATTTTACTTTTAAAATTACCCTAAAATAATATCCATAACAGTAACTACCGGCTAATCAGAAATAAATTCATATCCGTAACAGGAATAACATTTTTATATCCGGATCCGAATCCCAAATTGAATATCCATAACATCCCTGCTGCAACTATACTCACATCCAGAGCCTCCAATTTGATAAAAGCTTGAGAACATAAATCGAAAGCTCTTGCTTGAATAGCTATTGACGCAATCGTACACCACACCTGCAAGTACCAAACTTCTGGTGAAAAACATATATACGTTAAAATATGAGGTGAAGTACATTTTATGTGATTTTTACTGATTACTGCCAGCAACTTCCATCTATTTAAATTTTGTCTGCATTAGAATCGTCACTTACCTACATCTGTTAAATTCATGCCGCTATTACACAGTAATCGAATAACAAACATTTCTGAATTTGAGATTATACAATATGCGTAATAAGTAGCTCGGTGGCGTAGTGGATAAGCGCCGCGGCCCACGATCGTTGTTGTTAAGCAACTTTCGCAATAGTCGGTCACGGGATGGGTGACCAAAAAATTATTATCTTGAGCTATTTCGTGCTTCGGAAGGCACGTTAAGCCGTTGGTCCCGGCTGCATTTGCAGTCGTTAATACCCTCCAATCCGCATTGGGCCAGCGTGGAGGGACATGGCCCATCCTCCTTAACCATCCAAAAGGAAGGCTTGAGCGGCTGCAGTGGGGACGTAAAAGGGCTGATGATGATGATGATGAATATGCGAGGGCTTCACAACCTCATCGATACACTAAATCCATAAGCAGGTCATACTTGGTTGGATGCTATCACATGTAAATTCACCACTGGAAGCGATAGTGTAACGCGAGGTCGCCAAAATGTTTGTCGCTATTAAAAATTGCTATAAAATGACCTGACAATATGATGACAGATCCTTTTGTAATTTTGTGGTATAAGTATAGTAACAAGAACTATATCAAAATGGCTGGCATCGAAACGCAAGTGACATGCCATAATTACGTTAACATTAGTAAAATTGAGTCCAGGACTTTACTTCCTAGTAGCGCCAATTAATGTGCACAAAACAGTGGCCTTGATTGTGAAATAGACAGAGGCGGATTTGCAGACTTGGCCACGCTAGGCCATGCTGTACCTACTAACCGCCCCTTTATAGTTCTCATAATTTAAGCATTGCATGTGTATTTTCTTTTTTGATGACGTTTATTGAAATGGATACAAAAAAAAATATTTGCAAATGAATGATGAAATAATATGACAATTGTATTAACAAACTTATGTTGTCATGTAGAATTTCATGATAATACTTCGAAATGTATACCTGTAGGTATCAATTTACGAGGTTATCTTGGATGACAAGTGAAGATAGTATTGAAAGGGATTTTAAAAAGATATTAGGGGTGGTGAATAATATGTCTGATTATTCGTCGCCTCTAATATCACGAGGCTAATTGTCTAATTTTAAAATCTATTGCAAACCCTTTCAATTTATCATTTGAAATATATTCACGAACTCCACGCTACAACTATTTGACATGTGATAGTAATAGTGATTAATATTAAGTTTATCTTTATTAGGCAAGTGATAAACGCAAATATCTTTGAAAGGTATAGAGAATTGTCAGTTTAGGTAAGTTTTCATTAGTAGGCGCTCTGGTTTTTTAAGCATTTTTATTAAAAACTTTTTTCTTTGTAGCATTACGAATGAAAAATCGATCAAATATGATAAGATTTTATTATGTTTCTTGATCATATCATTATTCGTTCCAAATGAGAAGTTTTAAAAGTTACATAACTCCTTTAATCGCTATCACGATTTTTATACCTTTGCAAGTTATTGCGACAGATTTCAAAACTAGACAATAAGTATGTGAGTGGGTGACAAGGCCGTATTATGATGGTATGGCCGTTTTATGGCGGTATGTACGTATTATGGTGGTATGGCCATATAATGGTGGTATGGCCGTATTATGGTGGTATGGCCGTATTATTGTGGTATGGCCGTATTATGGTGGTATGGCCGTATTATGGTGGTGTGGCCGTATTATGGTGGTATGGCCATATTATGGTGGTATGCCGTAGGCGTTAGGGTGAATCCGGCACTGGACAATAGAAACTTGCCTGTACACGTTGCGCTGGATGCAGGTCCGGTAACGCGGCGCGTAGTCTCGCGGCGGCTCGCAGGGCGGCGTCAGGGCGCGGCGGGTGAGCGCGCGCCCTCACACACGCCACACACAACCAGTGCTGCGCCGCACCCAACCGATAACTGCGGACCGCTTCGCGACTTTTCGCACCTTCTGCGAGCATTACCAGTTCTCAGAATTTAAACAAGCTTAAATCCTACTTAATACCCCCGTTCCAACGGCGATGCATTGCCCGTTAGTGTACTACCTATACTCCCGAGCCTAAACCACGCTAACAGCAAAATTTGCATTTATGCGTTTTTCATGTCAATCAATTTTAATAAATCTGTCATGGAAAAAGTGAAATTTAACTTTATATTCACGTAAATACCTTAGGCATTTAACATTATTAATCTAAACAACTCACTGCAGTCTTCTATATGAACGCCATTAGAATAAAGTATTATTTTTTGTTGTTTCTTACCGACAGAATTTTGAGTGTACAGATGTCCTGCGAGTATATACAATTTTTTGATATGTAAAGGAGACAATTTCTTTGAAGCCTCGATATTTGCCAACTGAAATCACAATGTTTTTAGTTTTAGTAAAACTAACGAATGTCAAAATAACATGACAATTATTTGTAAGATCTATTTAATAATTGAATAAGGTCTATGATTATTATAAACATAGTAAGAGCTCTTACTATATTTTGATCTTGTACAATATTTCATGAAAATTACAAATTCCATTAATTCAAGCGTAAAAAATCAACTCATAAAGACAGTTTTTCAAATAAATATCTAGAAAAAGAATTTATTTTTATTTTTCAAATTTTAAAGTTCGTCGCAACACGAGGAACCTAAATTTTATTTAAGACGTCAATGTTCCGGCCATCTTATAGTATGAATAATTTAAATACACACCGACATACTTCATTCCTACTAAGTTAGGAAGCGCGGTGGCTCTGTAGAGAGAGGGGACGTAACCGGTGGAATGAAAAAATATTTTGGTTTTGGATTTATTCCCACTCTTTAAGTTTTTGCATTACGCTTTATAATAAGTAAATTGTGCGTTTTTTATTTATTATCTGTAATTTCTTCTGTTGTTTCTGTTACAATGTCAACACAATACATAATTTAATAATCGATCTCACGAAGCAGTATCGATAATATTCATAAAGTAAATATTATTTTTGCACAATAACTTCATTCGGTTCACATTTATTTGAAAACCATATCAATTCGTTAAATTAATCGAAAATTTTAAAAACGACGCCTCACTTTCTAGTTTAGTTTGATAAATGTAAAATGTGGCGTTTTATAATGACCCAACTTTACCCTACATGAACATTAACACTAAAGTCGAGAAGTCTAGTTTATTTTTTAGCTTATTACTTACCTGAAAGGCCATTGCCGCTGCTTGTAGCATTCTACCAGACTCCCTGAGTTGCATTATTCCTTGAACAGACGGTGTTTGATTGAACGTGTCGGTTATTTCGTCTAATATACTCTGTTTAACAGATCCATCCTAAAAATGAGATATTAATTTGCAATAAAAATATAAAAATAAAATGCACAAACATCCATTAGTTGAGAGACGCACCTTAGACGGTTTTTGAGCTCCTGTGAAAAGTTTAGACAAGGATTCATTATCCTCCAATGCCATGTAACATTTCTTTAAACCTTCAGTATTATTTGACATTGTATAATACTCTAACGCTCCCGTCCTAAAATCATTAATTGCCACGATGATGCAGATGAACATTGACTGGATTTAATTTTTCTTGTATTAATTGTATTTGTCAACGTAAAATTGTAAATTAGTTTGCAATTTGTCTCGTTACATTACAAACTACCGTAGTAGATTTTGGTTATATTACATTATAAGAATTCTGTCTCCTTCTCACCACAGGCGAACAGCCTGGCGACTACGACCGGGCTCCGTCCTCAACTGAGGGCATGCCTAGTATTTCGAGAGTAGTACAGGGATAGTGCATAACACATTTACCCTGGGTAAAAAAAGAAAAAAAAAACAATTTTGCATCGACATCTATATATATTGGTTTGTGTATATTTGTAGTTGATGTAAAATAGTAACGTATATTTTGGAAAAAAATATTTTCTAAAATAGGGATGAAGACTACGTAAAAAAAATTCTATTTAGATCGTCAGTCAGACAATAGAAAAATATTAGATACATATATTTTTTTTTTGCTATAATTTAAACAAAAAATGGCTTAGTTATTAGGCATTAAAGTTAAGGAGTGAGGGCTAGCTACGTCAGTTTTGTATATAATATACCAAATTGTGACGTCATGCGACATTTCAACTCAATGTATCGCTGTAATTTATTGATTACGCAAAAAAAATCGTATTTAATATCCACCTGACGGACAAAAAAAAACAAAAATTAGTCGTCAAACAAAAATTGTATTAAGAGTCTGATATTTCATTTTTTATTTACAATAGGGATCATACCTATTATAAAAAATAATATAAAAAATAATATTCTTCAATAATCAAGCTGACAGACAAATTAACAAAAAATATCAATCATTCCTATTGAGTAATTTAATATTATAGTCCAGAGTCTGAAAACTTTTTAGGCAATATATAAAAAAGCGAACAAACCAATTTTGGCGATCGATATAGTAGTCACCAATGTTGCTGTAAATCTGTTTCACTTGCGCATCTGTCGAGCTGGCAGACATTTTAAGTAACTCTACAACTCTGAACCAGTGACCCAAGCGCTTGCGCAGCATAATAGCGAGATCTCTGTAAAAATTATACTAGTTATTTTACTTGAACAGTCATTTGGATCACCGTGACATATCGAATAATGCTAATGTTCTAAGAAAACTTTGGATATGCAAAATCGGAAATAGTACACACAACAGGTTTCAGGTTAATTTTGCAATGGCCGGTCATAGGATAGGTGACCAAAAATTTATTATCTCGAGCTCCTCTGTGATTGGTTGGCCCGGGGTATATATGCAACCGTTAATACCCACCAATCCGCGTTGGAGGAGGAGGATCAAATAACGTTGGTATACTTGCCAGCATTAGAAGCATAATCCCGGCCCGTAAGCTGGATTACTTGGCCTACCTATTCACTCGAATTAAGAGCGTTTAGTTCACCTGACATCGTATTTGCAGGGCCGATACCCAAGTGTTAGTTAGATTTGGGTGGCTGTCTAAATGAAATCCCATCGTGTTTACGCCAGATTATTTTATTTACCTTTCTCAATTTGTACTTCTCGCATTATTCTACTATCATTCTGCCCGCATGCATTGGGCCCGCGTGATTGGTAGGGAAGTCCCGCGACCCAGCAGTGGGGACAGTAATAGGCTGATGATGATGAGGATTATGATGATGATGATTATGGTATAGCATGGTATACTTTGACCCTACCTACTCACCGTCTATCCTCATTGTGGTATATTTTTTCAGCTGCATCAAAATCTTTGAAGTAAGCCAATATCTCTGCTTTTTTGAGCGCATTCGAATGTAACGCGTTGAGACGCGACACGAATCTGATGCCAGCGTAATCGTTTCTCCGAACAAAGGCCGCTTCTGCTGTCTCTAATGCATTCTCGGATTCGAAATTTTTTAATGCTGCTTCTGCCAGCAGTAACCTACAAAAGACACAATAAACCTATTCGTTACATATTAACTTGAATCAGAGATCTTATGTTGACAAAAACGCGCAAAACACTCAACTTGGTTGAGTTTTTTAATTACAGAGTTCCCATAGCAACCTTTAAATTCCCTGTCAAAACAAATCAAACTGGCCCAATATCGATGCTTCATATAATTACAGAGGTCTTGTGACTCCAGGCTTCATCATCTAATTAATACCATTGCATATTACCTATATTACTGGACTGTCATCTAAGTTACATTACATGCTCAACAAAAACCCAGAAGTTACAGTCCATGCGGAACTAATAGGCCCCGCTTTAAGAAACTAGAATAAGGTGTGGATTGTATTTGCTATGTGCACGACTTCAGCGACACCTAGCGTCGTCAACTTTGAAATTACACATGTTATTTTAGACGAAACGCTAAAATCAAAAACTGTTTGTGATTTGGGTGGACAGAGGGCAGTAAAATTATTTTTAGTAATTTATATGAAGTAAATAAATTATATTTGAAAAATAGTTGCCATTTTACTCCAAAACAAGAAATTAAAGTACCTTTGAAGATAGAAATCTTCAAAGGTACTTTAATTAAAGGGACTGTATCTGGACGTCTTCCGATAAGCACAGCACTTAGCACCGCGCTTTCACGCTTGTGAGACACGGAACTGAGTCTGCATTCTACAAACTGTATATAGTAGTAATTTCCAAGTACACGTCAGATATTCAGTCAACCGTATTTCATTATAAAACCACATCACCTCTCCGCTTCCCCCCCCCCCCCCCCCACCGGCGAACACCTGCTGACGACCAGTGGAAAACGACGTGAGAGCATCACCGCGGGGTCGACAAGAGGACGACTACTACAGTGGCGCCCAACGTGGGGCCGAGAAACGGACCAAAATAAGTAGTCACCAAATACGGACTGAAGATCACATATTAGAGGCGTACACCGAAACAAATCAAGAGATGGCAAAATCAGTAAATCTATCTGATGCGCAGTTCTCGCAACTTTTGTCTACCATTTGTAATCGGCGTGGTAGCCTCGCCTCCTGCACAGCGTCCTATGACGGTGTCAAGAGTTCCGAGGCAGTGGAAGCGTTTTTGGCCGCCGTTCGCGTTTTTAAGAAAATTGAGAACATCTCGGACTCGGATTCCTTGGACGGGCTGCCTCTGTTGCTTCACGGCGAAGCCGCTGTCTGGTGGCAGGGAATGAAGGACACTATTACTGCCTGGAACGAATTTGAAGAACAACTCCGCTGCAATTTTGCCCTGAAGAGACCAGAATACCTGGTTTATCATGAAATTATAAGCGAGAAACAAGAATCCGCGCAAGGTACAGACACTTTTCTCGCTAAGAAAAGATTACTTTTCTCTCAACTTCCAAATGGAGAACAACTGTCTGAGAAACAACAAATCGACCTCATATACAGCTTGCTACATTTAAGTATCCGTGAAAAAGTTCCTCGCAACGGGGTTAAAACTTATAATGATCTGTTGTATGACGCTCGAAGGGCGGAACAGGTTTTGGAAGAAAAAAAGAAGAATCCACAATCAATGCCAAAACCTAGTCACAGGGTGCGGTGCAATTTTTGCAAAATCTCCGGTCACGTAGCAGAAGAATGTCGGAAAAGAAGAGCGAGTTTATCAAATCCCGGAAACTCCAAACCATTACAATATCGCCCACCAGCACCAGTAGCACCAACCCCTTCAAAGGAAGTAATTTCCCACAAAATTACTTGCTATGGATGTGGAGCACCAGGAGTTTACCGCAGCAATTGTCCCACGTGTGCAACAAAATCTGAGACTAGTACATCAGATTCCAGAAGACTCAGCTTTTGTTCTGTTAACGTACGCATCGAGACACATATGCGACCAACTGTCTTCGTCAGTATCAACGGCTTACATGGGGTAGCATTCATCGATACATGCGCAAAAACAAATGTAGCCTCGTTCCAGCTCTTTCAATTACTTCGGAGTCAAGGGCATAATTTTTATGAACAAAGTGTATACCTTACCATGGCGGACGGCGTACAACGACATCAAAAGGTACTTGCATTGGATGTTGAGGTTGAACTTTGTGAGCGGAAGATAAAAAGTAATTTTATTGTACTGCCGGACTCCAGAGACAACCGCACCTTGCTGGGTGTTGGGTTCCTGAAAGAGGCTGGCATCGTTTTAGATCTTGCACAGTTCACATGGCACTTCATTGAGTTCCCAAACAGAAAGTATGAGCTATACACCGAAGACTTCGTGAACTTCCCCGGTGTATCTGCACAAACTTCCCCTCCGAAAAGAATTAATATAGACTCTCATACGTCAAATACACAGACAGTTGTATGCCCCATGAGTTTACCATCGACTTTCAATCCCGCCATGGCAGCCTGTGAAATTACACCAGTGGGAGAACAAGCAAATGTGCCAATTGAGGGCGCCTCTGCCTATAGATTGGTGCGAATTGATATGCCTAAAACTCCGCCGCACATCAAACGAGCTAAAACTATAATATTTGATGGTTATTCTCCACGTCTGGAATATATGATGGCAGATGCCATTCAAACATTTGAATTGGAAGGTAGCAACCTATCCCCTTCCTCTAAAAGTTTATTCCCCTCACCACGTGTTGAACTAAATTCTATTAAAATTGAAACTCAACTAAATTGTCAACAACAAGATCAATTAAATAAGTTGCTACAAGAGTATAAAGATGTTTTCATTTCCAATGGTACCCCTACAAGCGTAACTGAACATAGTATTGTCACATTAGACCATCCACCAATATCTATGCCGCCTTACAGGTTATCACCTCCCCGTAAGGAAGCGCTTAAAACTGAGCTCCATAAAATGTTAGAGGGTGGTATCATAGAACCTTGCACTTCGCCATGGGCAGCTCCCGTGGTAATGGTACCAAAGTCAGATGGCACCATTAGATTATGTGTCGATTATAGGAGACTAAACAAAATAACTGTGCCTGACATATACCCTATGCCTAGAATAGATGATTTATTGCATGATGCAAAACCCACTCCTTACATGACAGCATTAGATCTCAAGGCTGGCTTTTGGCAAATTAAGGTTCGTGAAGAGGACCAGGACAAAACAGCATTCATTACACCATTTGGTATATTCAAATTTACAAGAATGCCATTCGGATTGCGAAATGCTCCATCTACGTTCCAGAGGCTAATTGATAGATTTCGTGTTAGCCTAGAAAATGTTAAAATGCTGGCATATTTAGATGACTTAATTGTGTTCTCGTCAGACTTCAAAGGTCACCTAAATGACCTACGATCCATTTTCGTAAAGATGAGAAAATTTAACCTGACTGCTAATATGCACAAATGTCGATTTTGTTGCTGTTCCTTAAAATATTTGGGTCACCTAATCACACCCAAGGGATTGCACTTGGATCCTGACAAAATCACTGCTATAGTCGATTTACCCAAACCAACTAACCTCAAACACTTGGTAACGTTTCTACAGACATGTTCTTGGTACCGCCGTTTTATAAAGGACTTCTCAAAAGTTGCAGAACCATTGACACGACTCACTAAAAAAAAAACAGAATGGTTGTGGACTGAGGAGCAAAACAAAGCGTATGGGGATTTGAAAGCGTTACTCACTAGTGCACCTATTTTAAAACAAGCTGATTCTTCTAAACCATATATTTTGAAAACAGATGCGAGCAACTATGCCTTAGGGGCAGTTTTAGTGCAGGGGGAGGGAGCCGAGGAACATCCCGTAGAATACGCCAGTCGCTTGCTTTCCCCAGCAGAGCGCAACTATAGTACAACAGAGAAAGAAGCGCTTGCCGTCGTCTGGGCTGTTACAAAATTTGCAGGATATATAGATGGCACACCAACCACAATAGTCACGGACCACCAAGCGCTGAGATGGCTTATGTCTCTGAAGTCTCCAACCGGAAGATTGGCTCGATGGGCTCTTCAACTCCAGGCGTATGATATTACTATAAAATACACCCCTGGACGAACGAATGTCGTGGCAGATACGCTCTCCAGACCCCCATGCACAATTGAAAATAAAGACCATTGCAACATATGCAGTGTAGTTGTTGATATGCCTTTAAGAAGCACAAGTAGTGTACGAACGCAACAAATGAAAGATAGTAGAATCTCGAAAATAGTAACCGCATTAGAAGATGAAACTAGGACTGAGGACTCGTACTATTGGAGCAATAAAGGTTACTTCCTTAATAATGGACTCCTATACAGAAACAATCCTGATGTGGATTGTGACGATGCTCAATTGGTGGTTCCAGAACATGAATGGGCAAACGTGCTTTCAACATACCACGACAGTCCTTTGGCGGGACATTATGGCAGTGAGAAAACCTATCAAAGTATCTCAAAACGTTACTTTTGGACTGGCATGCGTAAATACATAGATGGCTACATAAAGAATTGTGCCGATTGTCAAAGATATAAAATATCCAACCAAAAGCCTGCAGGGTTGTTACAAACGACTGTTATGAATCAACGCTTTGAGGTTCTCGCCTTCGATCTATTTGGGCCGTTACCCGTTTCAGTTACTGGTTTGACATGGGTGCTGATAGTAGAGGACGTAACGTCAAGATGGATTGAATTATTTGCATTGGAGACCGCGACGGCTGAAAATTGTGCACTTACTTTGATTAATGAAATCTTCCTGCGATATGGCTTCCCGAGACGCATGATTAGTGATAACGGCACCCAATTTGTAAGTGCTGTAATGCAACAAATTGCCTTTTGCATGAAGATTAAGCATGCCTTCACTCCAGTCTATCATCCGGAGACAAATCCTGTCGAGAGACGCAATCGAGATTTAAAAACGCAGTTAGCAATTATTTTGGGAGATCAGCATCGTGACTGGCCTAACCAACTTCCGTGTATCCGATTCGCCATGAACACGGCTCAATGTAGTTCTACAAACGTGAGTCCTGCTTTCTTGACATTTGGAAGAGAGTTGAAAACATTAGATGATAATTGGCATGACTTTCGTCAGATACTTATGTCTGAAAACTTTATTCCCGAAATCACCCCAAAGTTATTACAGTTAGCCACAACTATGGAAAGAGTTAAAGAAGTACAAGAAATGAAAGAAGAAAAGAGAAAGGACTATGTAGACCAAAGTAGACATAATGCACCAGAGTATCAGATAGGTGACCTTGTGATGGTTACTTTACATCCAATAAGCAAAGCATCTAGAGGGATGAGCTCAAAGTTTTCTCCACGCCGAGATGGACCCTACATGATCAAAAGAAGGCATGGGCCATCTTCTTATGAAATCGTTAATTTAAAAGATCGAAACACTTCTCTTGGGGTATATCATACCTCTGCACTGCAACGATTTTCTGGAAACTTGCTCAATGACTATGAACCAGTCTGTCCTCTAAAGAAAAGAGGACGTCCAAAGAAACCAGTCCCTCCGAACACAATGTCACAACAAAAGCGTGGACGGGGTCGCCCGAGAAAGAACATCCGATAATAAATTCCTGTCTCCTTGTCGGGACGCCTATCGGAGACAGAGGGGGAGTCTGTAACACAATAAGGAAACGACGACTATTTACCAGGGCGATCAACAGATGGCGCTAGCTGCGTTGTTTACTATTTGCCTGAATCACGGTGTTAAGATTTTTCTCAGTTGTTTAAATACTTAAGATTTGCTTTGTAAATTCATTCCTTCCTAACCATCGGCATTCGCTCCGGGACTGCTTCCAAGCTCTTGGGACTGTATCTGGACGTCTTCCGATAAGCACAGCACTTAGCACCGCGCTTTCACGCTTGTGAGACACGGAACTGAGTCTGCATTCTACAAACTGTATATAGTAGTAGTTTCCAAGTACACGTCAGATATTCAGTCAACCGTATTTCATTATAAAACCACATCACCTCTCCGCTTCCACCCCCCCCACCGGCGAACACCTGCTGACGACCAGTGTAAAACGACGTGAGAGCATCACCGCGGGGTCGACAAGAGGACGACTACTACAGTTGTCTATTATCGTAAAAAATATTCGTATCGTAAAACAATCGATCGTATAATGTAATCCGACCCCGTATGAAATTTCGGTATTTCTTTCGACTGTTTAAAACGACAAAAAGATTTTATTTCATATGTGTCTATAGCATTTATAGCATTGTGAATTGATTGCATTATTTATAAATAGCAAGTTTATATAAGAAGTAATAGTTATAAATAAAACATTTGGATTTTCACAAGTTTTTGTTTACCCATGACGTGTTCCTTGTAATCTTAATACATTGCACATAAAATTAAAAAAATAGATAAAATGGAATAAATATAATTAGAAAGGTCATTCATATCTGCCTGTTACTGGTTGCTAAGCAACACTTTGTTAGTAAACATTCTTCATTGCATTTGGCTGTAGTATAGATTTTACTCTCTCTGAATAATTTTAGGTATTTTATATTATATTATAAATAATTAATAACAAAAGTTTTTACATTAATTTAATGAAAAGAAATACAAGTAGGTACAAAGTATGGTATGACAGATGACAAAGCTCGAAATGTTTTTACTTTTGGTCACTATGAGCGCTGCGATAGATTGCGTTACACCCACCGAGTACTTCGCATCCAGAGAATAGTCGGAATCATCTTGACATCATCATTCAACGAGTGTTGATGCTGCGAACTACAATCACCAGCAATTCAGACTTTACAAAACTGTCAAATTCACCACCCGATTTAAAACCTTAATATTTTAAGAGTAGAGGTCGAAACCCTTTTCAGAAATTTGACATATTGTGGTAACCTGACTTGCAGCCGTGTGTACAATGCAGTACTGAATAATGATAGCACCTCCGCCTCTCCGTCCCACCGCTTATACCTATACTATAAAACGTTTACCAACTATGTTAGATATAAGTTTGAAAAAATAATAGATGTATTTACAATAAACACATCTTTTAATGGCTTGTTATCGGATGTAAAAGAAAGTTAATTAACTAACTTTCTAATTAATTACAACCGTCCGATTTGCTATCTTATCCTACAAGTTGACGAGGGTCCCGCAAACGCGGTGGTGATTTTATATATTAAAGAAATAGGAACTAAATATTTTACCATAGTTGGGGATGCGGATTATCTTTGATGAAATTTTCAGCCTCCTTCAGACCAACTTTTTCTATCAGCTGTCGCGTATCACGCAGCGATTTCACTTCAACGCGCACAATATGCTGAGGGGTACACTTATCCGTTATATTATCTAAAAGAGCCGTTGTTATCTCTAATTCCTACAATTAAGAAAAATATTAAATGAAATAAGCAAGAAAAAAAAGAAAGCTTTCTAAAAAACAAGGGTTTCTTTTCACTAAAAAGACTTCTGCCTCAATAATCTGATGATAAAATACTAAAGACAAAATTTTGGAAGCTACTAACTTTGAACTTGCACAAGTAACCTTGCATAGTAAGCGGCTCCTCAGGCTCATTATCTCTGAATACATAGAGCCTCGCCTTTTCGGCCACCGCCAACATCTGTGGGTTATCGGATGCCCATAACGCACTCCAAACGTCCTTACGTAGAGCTTGACCTACACTTATATTGTTAGCCATTTCAGTATCTAAAAGGTACAATGACCCGGGTTGGTCAATCACAAAGAATTTACTGAAATAAAAAAAAAATACAAATTACATATTAAGTATAGTACTCTTAAGAAGACTTAGATTTCTTACTCGGAAACTTTTGAACTACTCGTAAATAGAACAGATAACTCGATTGAAATGTATAAAAGTATACGAATATGCAATAATTATCACCTGGAATTTGAGTTTAATCCCAATTTGTATGGTTTGGAATTCATATTTATTGATGTTATTTTCTTCAAATTAATTAGTGAGAAGAGTAGAATAATTCCAGAATCTCGCCCAAGCAGTAAATGGCTGTCAGAACACGTGATGCAACATATTGTATCGTCTTGGAAACCACTATTAGAAGTCATAGGTGATCCGTCTGCCTGGTACATATGTTCAGTACTTTCTAAAATTATTGGAAATGATATTTATAAATATTTACTAATAGGTAAGTAGACATTTGTGTAGTAAAGTGAAGTTATAAATCATAAAATAATGAAACATTAAAGAGAGTAACAAGACAAGATACTGTCGCCTTATTATAAGACTTATCATTTGTTTGTTACGGTAAATCATATGATAAATAAATATTAGACAACACCACGTAATTGCTCGAATTCCAATATGAGTTAGCTAAAACCCACCTATTATGGAGTATTTAAGACAACGAAGGTACCACAACACTCAGACCCGAGACAATAAAGTCAAATTTCCACATTGACCTGACCAGGAATCGAACCCGTGACCACAGATGTGGCGACACCCAGAACGACGACGTGCCAAAATCACCCAATAAAACCAATAACAAACTTCTTTTCGAAAACTCGAGATATAATAGAATAGATCAGTAGATTAAAGACTGTAACAGAGACGTATTCTAGGTGGCTTTTTGCGGCCTTTTTTGGCAATCCAAGGGTAAAAACGGAGGCCTTATTCGGCGATAGAACCTTAGAACCTATCAAAAAGTGCATATATATTTCTAGAAAAAAAAAACGTAGGTATAATCTGGACTAAAAACTCAGTGAAAATAAACAACGCAATTTATTTACTACTGCTTTTAAATAAAAGCAGTAGTAATTTATCATATTCAAAATTTATTAGGGAATTTCTAATTTTATGCTAACTTTATGGGCGAAGCACTATTTTTCCCAATCATTACCTAAGCTCCGAAGGTTCCAGAAGTTAAAAAAGTATGAATATAAACACAGAACTTACTTGGCCTGGACGGTGTAGAAAATTTCCATACAATGAAAGATTCTTTAGAAGCCGCAACAACTACAGCTTTACTATTAATTCCTACATAGAGAACAGGTATAGATGATGTTTTTGCTGAGAAAAATGAAATAAATATATATAAAATCACTTTAAAGACATTACTACAATTAAAGTTTAGATTAGAATATTTACTTACCATCGCATTGTATACCTTGTTGATTTGATATTATGATTGTACTCGCTGTGGCTATAACGCAGTACTCATCGATTCCACACATATCAATCACGTCGGGTATGTGGTTAATCCATGACTTCGAATGAGAAATATTAAACAAATTAAAAAAAATATATGAAATTCTTTGCAATTGATTTCCAACCTTAAGTTCAATGTGTTAAGACTTAAATTTAAATTTGATGGAATTGGATAAAATAAATAAATATTATAGAAGCCTGTTTGTGTTCACAATACCCGTAAATACCAAGAGGACGTCCATATCATTATTGGCGACTGCTTTTAGTGGCTATTTTAGCTTTTGCCCGCAACTTCAACTTGGTATTAGAATCTATTTACAGTGGTTTATTTAAAAAAATAACAATAGGTTTTCAACTTGACTGTTTTATTGTATCTATATTACACTTTATTGTTTGAAATAAAAAATCCCATTAAAACTTTGATGAAATGATATTATTAGTTTAGTATATTAAATATAAAAAATAAGTTCAAAAAGTAAACCCGACTAGAGCTAAATAACGTTCTAAAAAGTCTAAAACAAGAAATTTATTTTATAGCGATAGCTATATTAATAGCGATGACCAAAGGACAGTACAGGACAATTCCTACACGGAATGGTTGATTAATATACATATTTTTCTGGTTCATTTGTCCCCATTGTTTGCGACGGCCAGAAGAAGGTTAGGTCCATACAGCCCTGTCTATATTAATTTTCTTTTTTATTTCTTCCTCAATGCTCTCTAGAGCCTGGCCTATAAAGCACGCGGACAACTAAGACAATTCTAATTATACCTCTATGATTTGTCCAGTTACAATGAGTTATAAGGGAACAGATGAACATTCTCACATACATACATACCGGCTAAAATCATAACCCATTCATCTTCGCTTCGCGTCGCCTAAATTATAAAAATAATAATTTATTTGCGTTTGAATAGGGTATACCAAAGAGATGTAAAAGGTAATACAATTATCGCCTATTCAGGCATTAACAATAGCATGCAAATGTAGTAAAAGAAGTTACTATAAGCACTGATTAATCCACCCAGGCTACCGTTCAGTTTCTACAGTCTAGAACTCTTGCAACGAATAAAAGGAACGCTCAGCAAGCCAGTTATATAACTCTCTCTTAAATCTAGTAAAAGGTGTATTCTTTATAGATTCCGGAATTTTATTAAATATTGTTTGACACATACAGTAGCAGTTATTTTTAAATCGCGCGCTTTTTGGGACTATGTCAAGAACTAGCCTATTTTTATTTCTAGTGTTCCTGGGATACACTTCTCGAGCTATTTTGTAATAATCAGGACATCGTTTGACAAATTTCGCTGCTTCAAATATATATAAGCAAGGAAGAAGTAGAATACCAAGAAATTTAAACCATTGCTTACATGAGACGTCGGGTGCGATACCACATATGGATCTTATGCATTTTATATGAGCAATAAATACCCTTTGCGCATCTGTACCATTGCCCCAAATAATAATTGCATAACATAAAATTGACTCCACATAAGCGAAGTATGCTGTGAGAGTCGTATTTCTTGTCGCTACTCTCGATAATTTAAATAATGCAAATGAGAAGCTATTTATCTTATCACAAACGATTTCTGCATGTTGTTTCCAATCTAGTTTCTTATCAATAGTTATGCCTAATAATCTAACGTTATCAGTTTCTTCAAGCGTGCATTTTTGGTATTTAATAATCAAGTTATTAGAAATTAAATTATTAAAATTCATAAAATATGTCTTGTCTATATTTATTGTCAGATTATGGAATTTAAGGCAGTTTAATATGGTCATTATTGTGTTATTTATGTCGTTTTCGTGGTCAGAAATTTTCATATTATTATTGTGCGTCACTACCACTGATATATCATCAGCAAATAAAATACTTTTATGTGTAGTTACATTTGGTAGGTCGTTAATATACACCAAAATAAGAGGTCAGAGAACACTGCCTTGTGGAACTCCAATGTTTTTTACTTTTAATTCTCATTGATACTTTCGATTTATGCCCTTGGAATCTAATTTGCTTAATTCAACAGATTGCATTCTATTTTGTAAATATGTTTTAATTCAATTTAAAGCTGTACCTCTGATACTATTGTTATATAATTTTTTTAGTAGTTGTTCATGAGAAACGAAATCAAATGCCTTTGACATATCAAAGAAAATAACTGTTGTATATATGCTTTTGTTAATACTTTGTAATATTTCGTTAATTATGTCAAAGGCGGCAAGTGTAGTCGACTTTTTTTTTTGAAAACCATGTTTCCATGTTTATCTTGATTTTCTAAATTATCAAACTTTCGCCTTTGTTAAAAAGAGCTTTAATGACACTGTAGATTTATGATTGAGGATGTTAAGCAACTTTCACGACGGCCGGTCATTGGATGGGTGACTTAACATTTGTTTACGTGACCTCCTCTGTCCTTAAGAAAGTAAATTTAACTATTGGTAAAGGCTACATCTGCACCAATCTGATTATGGCGTGACGTGTTTAAAATGTTATCAACTAACCTGATGAGTAACAGTATCCCAGAAAGTCACAGTTTCAGTACCAGAAACAAATGATAAAGTATTTCCATAAAACGCATATTTATGATCTGGTTTAACATTTGCAAAATAAATGAATGAATCTATAGCGATAGCTAAACGCAGTGATCTCTTCTCCCAAGATAATGCTCTGAGTGAGCCACCGGGTACTCGCAATGTGCGTATGTGCTGTAAGTTAAAATGAAATTAATCTCTTTTCTTACTAATAAGTAGTTTGTAACTTTTATTTAGTAAAACATAGCACTGTCATTCTAATGAACTTTAAGTTCAAGCAAAAATTAAAAAGCACTGTTTATCTACACAATGTTTACTAATAAAGCCTTTTAAATATAATATATAGGCACATTAACTATATCAAATATTAACTAAATACCTCTCCATAAGCACTGAAGAACTGGACAACATTTACTTGGTCATTAGTGCAACCAGCTGCAGCTAATATAGTACCATTATGATTCCAATGACAGTCTATTGAAGTCATATTAGTTTCTACTACAACACTATCTGTAATAATAAGTGTACAAATTTTAAATAATGTTCAAATAAACAATATTTAAATTTTTATCACATTTTTGAAAAGTTATAAGGCACTCTACCTTCTTCTATACAATTCTTCATTAATATTATTATGCCGTTTCTGTAACATATTGCAAGAATAGGCCTATTAACTGGTGCACTTCCAGAGTACCAATCCATTGATACTACTTCCATTGACCCTGACACACCATTAATGGAAACTGGCATCTAAAACATGCACGAATCATAATACTTGATAGTAAACATTAAATCAGTCATAAAATTGATGTGAACAACTTACTGTAAAGTTACCCTGGTCATCATATAAATGTAACTCCCCATTAGACAATGCAAAGAGTAAAAGAGAATTGTCAGGTGACCATTGTACAGCTGATAGACCTGGTCCTTTAATATCTTTGCCCCAGACCCTGGAGCCATCAACTGAACCAACTATTACAGCACCTAAATTAATAACAATACTTTTAGTAATATGTTTGCAGATTATTCTTATTCGTATTTTAAGGGGTATTATTCGTATGTAGCTCCTTATGGAATTGCAGTTGCTGCAACCTAATAGATCGATTATGAATCGCCACCACCTATTGTCGCTCTTTCAGCATGGTACCCTCCTGATATTCCTGGCTTTTAGAGCTTTTATGTTGTCTGGACTGGTTATGTGTGGTCCCAGATGTAAGCTTTGTTTATGAATCAGTGGTCCACATTCACAGGTGGGCTGTTTGCAATATGTCCAATTTTCAGTTTCACTTAATGTGAATTAGATGTCTGTTTGTCCAGCACAGTGTAGTGTCCAGTTTAGGCTTATACAACTGTATGCATATTTGTTCTGTTGAGTTTCGAGAGCTCTTTAATTTTTTTTTTTAATGGCCTTCAATCTAGTTTAGATGATTGAATCTTGGCTAAATGTGTCAGCATTTTTTGGAATAATGCAAATAGCCATTTTTTTTAGTCCCTGTGCTCTATTCTTATAATTTTAGTTATGTATGTTATCCATGTCACAATGGAGTGTGAGAAGATATTTGTTAGCATGTGTACTTACACTCATTTTTAAAACAATTTGAATTATAAGCAAGATCTGCCTTGCTAGTTCATCATCATATTTGCACATACACAATGAAGGTATAATTTTACTTTTATACTTCAAGTAATTAGAAGACTATTATTTACCATCTTCATATGCTATGCAGATTTTCTGTCCGTCTGATCCCCATGCCATCCCAGTCACTGTAGACTTATTTCTGTTGTTTATCATTTCTTCATACCACGATCCCTAATAATAAATAAATAGGATTTTATTTACCTATTTATTGGAAAATAATTAAACACTCCTTTTGTATTTTAATTTTTCACAATAGAATATCTTATTGTACAAACTTATTATTTTATTTCATAAAATTTATACTTTTTCTTCAAATAGAATGACAAAAAAAGGGTAACACAATGGCCCATGTTTCTGGGTTAGGTCCATTGAAATACAATTTTTTTTTTATATTTTTGTACCTTATAGAGCATCCATACTATTATAACACCATGTTCATCACTTGTTGTTAATTTTTGGAATACTTCATTCCATATAGTAACACAAAGTTGTCCAGTGTGGCCCTCCAAACTAAGATTCATGGAAAGATTGCCACCTCCACCTGAAATTCATAGATAAAAACTATTATCTACCTGACAATTTAATTAGTTGAAAATTATAAAAATATACTTTAACAATTAATTGAACCTGATTCCAACTTCAAAACTTTTAGCATTCCATCTTCTCCACCAACAGCAATATAACCAGATGAGTGGTTCCATGATAAACATGTTACATTCGATTGTTTTGGTATAGCGATCTGAAACGGTTTTTTTTATTAGTACTATAACCGTTTAACAAACATATATATAACAGAGAAAAAATAATATTATTCAAAAGACACCTTTTTGCTCATATAAATAAACATATTTGAATTATTTTTATGGCTACTTTTACACAACTATGTTACTTGTATTTTCTAACATATTCTTCGTAGCATAATACAGTTTATTTCTCGAACTCAATAAAACCTTTCGATTTTCTTTAATTTCACTTTTCAAGTTTTGTTTACAAATGACAATTCCTTTCAGTTACTATGGTAACGTACCAGACTACCCCTCATCGGGTGTCATTCATAAAGTCACAATCACTCAAATCAAAATAGCAAAAATTAAATGATGTTGTTCCAAAATATATTTAAAAGACTAATACCATAAGATCAGTAGTTCTGATCTCAAACACATACTAATACTACTTATTTCCATAGTTCAATGAATTAGTGATGGATACATTCAGGAATTCTAAAATTTTTCGAAACTTGTAATGTTAGCCAAGATGGTAAAGCCGAGGCCGTTAAACATTAAAAAAATATATCAATGGTTGTTCTTGGTTATTCTGTTTTGATTAAGTATTTGTATTTTATATTTTCTAATTATTAATTGCGTTGTGTTGGATAAATAATGCATTTCCATGAAATTCCTACAAATTTAATAAGAAAGTATATAGCGCAAAGATTTCATTTTGTTGATTGTTTTACATAGTTTCAAAAATTATCTTCAAACGCATAAAAATGTTGGGGCGGAAGCAGAGCTTGAAAGGAGAGCCCGTTTTAGCAGATTATGGCCCAGAAGAGTCATTGAATGAAAGTGCTGATATAGAATGGGTTAATAAGGTCAGTGATCGTGAGGGTAATGAAGACTAAAATCCATTACAATTTTCATAAAAAAAAGAAAAAAATTTTTTTCAAAAAGTTTTGTTAGTTCACTAAACTTAAACTACACCCTGTCTTATAGTGCCAGTTGACAAATTGTATTTATACATTTCAGTTATGGGTTAGAAGAATATTGAGATCCTGTGCACTTTTGAGTTTATTATCAGTATCATTGAATACACCTAAATCGTTTGAAAAATATCCATACCTGCAAACAGCTACATTTGCTGTTGATTGCTGTGTTACTTTATTGTTTACTGCTGAAATGATTGCCAAAATGCATATAAGAGGAATCCTTAAGGTATATTTAGGCTAAATGATAATACTTTTCTGAATATAGAAAATTTTAAAATTGAAATATATTTATGTATTAATATTTTTTCAAGGGTGATGTAGCATATTTAAAAGATCACTGGTGCCAATTTGATGCTTCCATGGTGTTTTTCCTTTGGGTATCTGTTCTGCTACAAATGTTTGAACTGACTGCAATTGTGCCGAGATACAGTTATTTAAGTATATTAAGAGCCCCGAGACCATTGATTATGATTAGATTTTTGAGGGTGTTCTTAAAATTTTCTATGCCAAAATCAAGAATTAACCAAATATTCAAGTAAGTTCCTGTTAATTTCTTTTCATTTATAACAACTGTAATAGTTATTAGTATGGTTGGCATCTTAAGTTTTCTCAGTCCTATTCCTGTAACTGTACAATGCATTATTGTTAATTCTTGATAAAAAATGCTTAAAAAATCTGCCACCACAAGATGGATTTTTAAAAATATTCTTAATGAAAAATCATTAAGAATATTTTTCAGTATATCATTGTGAATGTGAAATGATGAAATATAATAATAATAATTTATTTTGCTACACATTTCTAACTCTTGTTTTACAAAGAAATGAGTAACTTATTCATTGAGCCCCACATTATCATTCATATAACATGTACAATAATTGTGAATAAATTGGAATACTAAATGACAGCAAAAGTTTTCATTTATTGTCCATGACATTTATTTATTAGGACAACTTTAAAAACATGCACACATTAAAATGCTATTTACAAATCATATGTGACTTATGTTTATTTGTTATTTTATTTACTAACTGCCATGGCATGTATTAATGGTATAGGAAATAGTCATAACTAGAAACTACAGATGTTGATGCCATTTTTGGTTTGTTACTCTCTTAATTGTTCACAAAATTTCTAATTTTAATTTAAGTTTCATTCCATTGCTCCTCCAATGTACTATAATAAAAAACAATGCAATTTGATTGAATCGAAATCATATTAGTCTAGTCAAGTCAGTGCAACAGAAATGCCACTATTACAGTTCTATACTTACAATACACTACATCTGTATTTGTATAAGTGCCTCAAACTTATTAATAAAATCATGTTCTTTGCTGATTTATAATATTTGTAAACTTCATACAAACCATTTGCTTTGCAGGAGATCAAGCCAACAGATATATAATGTGACCCTCTTCTTCCTATTCTTCATGTCATTGTATAGCTTATTAGGGGTTCAGTTCTTTGGAGAACTCACTCATCATTGTGTAAGAAACACTACCAATCCAAAGTAAGCATAATAATGTATTCATGAATAATTCTACATATTTAAATCACATTTCATTGTAGATTACCAAAAGTGCTTTGATTATAAGTAGAACTCATAGTCATAATATCAAAAATTTATTTTCAGTGAGATTACAATAAATTCTTTGGCTATTCCTGATACATTTTGTTCTCCTGACCCTGATTCAGGATACCAATGTCCGGCAGGCATGACATGCATGAAACTAAACCTGTCAAAATATATAATGGGCTTCAATGGATTTGAGGAATTTGGTAATTTGGTTTATAGTTCTTTTATAGATTTTTTTCTTTCAATGTTATCTTAAGTATGTTAGATGGCAGTCTTATTTCTGTTTCTTTTGGATTACAGCTACCAGTCTGTTTACTGTATACCAAGCATCTTCACAAGAGGGTTGGGTGTTCATTATGTATCGGGCTATTGATTCCTTGCCCACTTGGAGATCAGCACTATACTTTAGGTGAGATTTGTTTGACTTGTACCTATATTATAAAATATATTATAAATATGAAGGTATTATATATATGCACAATTGTTTAGCTTTAAATATATTTTTATTATTTTCAGCACAATGATCTTTTTCTTGGCATGGTTGGTTAAGAATGTTTTCATAGCTGTAATTACAGAAACATTCAATGAGATAAGGGTTCAGTTTCAACAGATGTGGGGTGTGAGGAATCCAATAACTAAAGGGAGCACTACTCAGTTTTTCACTGGTGATGACAATGGTTGGAAACTTGTAACAATTGATGAAAACAAACATTCAGGTAAATTTCGTAATTATCTATATTTTTTGGATAATCATTCGATAAATATCTGGTAATTATCTGTAGTTACTGGCAACAATTTTTAAAACAGAAATTCATAATTGAATAAATATTTATTTTTGTTGTTTTAAATGATAAAAATTAAACAAAAAATTACCTGTGAAAACACATTGAACAAAAAGTGTAATGAAAACATAAATAAAACAAAATTTATAAAAGAGGGCTTTAATTTTTTTTTGTCTTTGTAGGTAGACAATTTTCTCTATCAGAAGAAAACATATTTGATAGTTTTTTTTTATTATCCCCTTTTAACCCGCCAGCACCCGCGCCGTTAGAAATCACACGAGCTTTCGCGTATAGAGCATTTTGCTCACGTTTATAAATGTTATTAAATGCAGGTTTGACCAAGTAATATTTTTATTGAATTAAATAAAATACACTTTATTTAATGTAAAAAACATATACTTCGAACCTTTTCAACAGTAATATTTTTTATTTTAATTAACAATCATACTAACTAATTTACCAGTCTTCTAAGGCAGTCTTGCGGAAAAAAATAAACAAATTAAAATGTTCTCAAACAAAAACTTAGATTTGTAGGAATAATTAATCCTCATCATATATACGAGCTTTACACATATCACATAATGTATGACTATGCTCGTTACATAAAAATTTTTGGCAGTAAATGCAGCACTTTTTGGTATTGCGGTTGTTGCGCCTTGGACAAACCGCGCAGACCCCATTTGGTTTTTCTTGTCCTGATATCTCAGAATCTGGTACAAAATGTTTAATCACTTGCTGTAGAGGATATGCAATGTTTTTCAAGGTGCTTCTTCTTTGAATATGCGGCTGTATTAGTTGAAGAGCTAGTCGTTTCAAGTAATCTCTGCGCGTTATGACTATATTCGTGTTTTCCTTGTAAATGATTTGACTGTTGATTCCGGCTATATTTAGGATCGTGAAAAATAATCTCAGCGGCCATCTACATGCTACCCTTGCAACAGAATATTCTTCTTTTAGTCGATCCACAACATCAAAGCCTCCTTTTGTTTGGTTATAGTAAGTAATAATTTCGAGTTTTGCGTTAACGCCGGCAGTTGAATCGATTCGGTCATCGTTATGAAGTGTACTTATTTCTTAGAACATTTTTCTTGTTCTTTTTGTTTGGAACGTAAGACACCAAAACCTTGCCCTTGTGAAAACCAAAGCTACTACTAGGTTTTGGTCTTTGTTTGATGTCAAGAAAAAATGGTGGAATTTCTCTCTTATTCTTTCTGAGTGTGTAGGTACACTAGTCAGTAGTCAGTAGATAGTAGTCCGTGCAGCTAATAATTCATCAGCCAGTGGTATCAATGTAATATTTCTGCCTGTATTCAGAATATCTTGTGATAAACGTTTTACAACTGCAGATGCAGTATTATCATATTTGTATGGACCGTTTGGTTGCTTCCCCGGGTAAATTTCTAAGTTACTTGTATAAAATTTTTTGAATCACATAAACCTATACTTTTATACCATACTTAGCTGATTTGTTTGCTATATACATACGGCATTTGCATCGTCTTCGGAACGATTCCAGCATTTCGTCTATAGTGACGTTTTCTCCAACCTGGTAATTGGCTCGACACTTTGCGACAAAAGATTCGAATAAATCACGAATTGGAGCAATATTATCATACTTTGCCCTTTCCGAGCGAGCGTTTATATCATCAAACCTTATAGCTCTCATCAAAAAAAGGAAATTATTGCGGCTCATTGCAGCTCTAAAAATATCAGGAGCCGTACCATCTTCGTCCCACATCTCTTTCAAATTTAAGTGATTCATTTTTTTATACCAGCCGTGTATAAAATACCACTAATGCTTTTAGTTCTACAATATGAATTTATTTGCAATCTGTCTCCCTTGAAAATTGATCCTTAATTTTTCTGATGTGGGTATATAAGAAACCTCACCTTCTACTTCTGATGAAGATTGTTTAGTATCAGTGAAATGATGACTGTGATTCACTGCTTCGATCGCTTTCAATATCATCGGCCCTAAAAGACGGAACCTCAATGTCTTCCTCCGAATCTTCTTCCATCAACCACGCCAAAATTCTTTCATCTCTTCGATTCATCTATAATAAAAATAACGTATAATAACGTGTTTCAAATTTGCTGTGAGCAAAATTCTCATAACGCGAGTGCTCGCGGGTTAATAACAAGTCCTAAAGCACAAAAAGAGTTTATGTAGTGTTTTATTAATATCAAGATAATTATCGTGATTGTTATCGCGATCATTATCAACGATATTTATCACTCTGAACCCTGATTTTATTAACAAACATTTATTTCTTTTATGGTTATTCCAATATTTTATTTCAAATAGATTAGAAAAGCATACATTTGTTCGATCACAATAAAAACTAATTGATCTATTTAATGATTGATCCTTACCCATATAGCTAATGAGAAAGAAGAATTTAATTAGTTTACATTAGTGATATTTCTTTACATAATATTGCAGGCAGTGCTCCAGAAATATTTCATAAAATGTTACGTTCTGCCTATTTTCGTCTTTTGGTTATGGGGGTAGTGCTGGCGAATGGAATTATAACTGCCACAATGAACTTCAAGCATGATGGTAATCCCCGGGAGTTCTTTTACGAAAAGTATTATTACATTGAGGCACGTATATATATATATTTTATTTTAATTAATTGCTGTAATTACAGTTTCATTATTTAAAAGATATTTTTTGTATTTCAGATTGCCTTCACAATTTTTTTGGATTTGGAAGCATTGATAAAAATTTGGTGTTTAGGGTTAAAAGGTTATTTCAAGCATTCTGTTCATAAGTTTGAACTGTTGCTAGCTATCGGCACTACTATTCATATAATTCCTCAGTTGTATATGTCTGTATTTACATACTTTCAGGTAATATTAAAATGGGTGATTTATAATTGAAATTTTTATCTAATGTTATCTTGAATCTGAACTAACAAATACTGTTTATTATAGGTACTCCGCATCGTGAGGTTAATTAAAGCTTCGCCACTATTAGAAGGTTTTGTCTACAAGATTTTTGGTCCAGGCAAAAAGCTTGGCAGTCTCATAATTTTTACCATGTGCTTGCTTATTATAAGCTCCTCAATTTCCATGCAACTCTTCTGTTTCCTTTGTGAATTTACCAAATTTGAAACATTCCCTGAGGTAATGATTTTTATAATCTTTTCATTAGATTTAAAATTATAATTATAACAGTTGTCAATAAATTTGTAATATTTTAGGCCTTCATGTCTATGTTTCAAATATTAACTCAAGAAGCATGGGTCGAAGTCATGGATGAAACAATGGTGCGAACAAGCCAAACGCTGACTCCTTTGGTTGCTATTTATTTTATATTGTATCACTTGTTTGTCACATTGGTAAGAAACCAATTATTTTTTAACGAATTATATATTTTTTATTTTGCTTACTGTATTCATATTGAGTTTTTTTTATTATAGATCGTGCTCTCGCTTTTCGTAGCAGTTATCTTGGATAATTTGGAGTTGGATGAAGATATTAAAAAACTCAAGCAACTGAGATATCGTCAACAGAGTGCTGAAATTAAAGAAAGTCTGCCATTCAGACTGAGGATATTTGAGAAGTTTCCAGACAGCCCTCAAATGACGAAACTTCATAAAGTACCCGGAGATTTCAATCTACCAAAGGTTATTAACAATACCATATCTTGACTATGTAATATATTCCAAAATTAAATATTATAGATTAAATTCTTGTTAGAACCAATTTGTTACATTAGGATTAGAAAACTTTCGTATTCTGTCTATATTTACTAGCTATTGCAGCATTTGAACTTCGGAATTGTTATATTTGGGAAAAAAGCGTACTAGTATCTTATCAATGTAACTATATGTGCTAATTTATGAGTTTTTGAATCTTATATATTAGACAAACTGTTTAGGATTAAATGTATCTATGTCTAATCGAAATCCATCCAATCCTTATCCCGTGAAAAGAATGCATAATGCAAACAGCACTTGATTTGACTAACTTCAATTATTGTAAGCAAAGATAATTATATACAGGTACGAGAATCTTTCATGCGGCAGTTCGTATGTGAGGATGGTGAAGAGGAAGTGGGTGTAGTGGGCGGCGGGCCCGTGGGGGCTCGTACTGTGAACTTATCCCGGCGAGCCTTCGAGTACATCGGCGTAGGCAAAATAGCATTCCCATACAGAAAGAGGTGCCTCGTGAAAACTCTTGTCGTGGCACCACCTTCGCAAAGACCTAGCTCAGCGTTGAGGAGACATGTCGTTTCTACGATCATAGAGTATGTTGCACAAATATTCTGACTTATTTTATTTATTTCTTAACAGGTATTTATTTTTAATTTATGATTTCTTTTGATTTCAGGAATTATTTGCTTTGGTTTATTTCATGAAACTTGCTGTTGATCAGGTTTTGTTTTTTATTTTATTTTTTTAAACCACTTATATATAATGCTTTTTCTACTAATGTTTTGATTGTAATCACTAAATGTATTAAATTTGATTTTAGTGATTCTAATAACCATCGGCCTCTGTTAGGCGATTCTGCTATGCTAGCAACCGCTGGCAAGTCAGGTTTGAAGTCACAGGGAACCATATCTAGTGCCAAACAACTGCGTGTCGATCAAAAGAAGTAAGCTAATTCCAATTTATACTGTCTCTAATCATCTTTGAGTTATTGAATTAGTATTTCTGAATCATTTTCTTGTAGTTTTCACCCAATAACATTACTGTTTAATGTTCATACCAGTATCAAGCCATTTCTTGTGGCCAGATTGATAACGCAATGAAAGAAGAAATATTACACTTTTATCTTTTAGGTTTGGTTCTCGTTCCATAAGGAGATCAGTGCGGAGTGGATCTATAAAGCTTAAGCAGACATACGAACATTTGCTTGAAAACGGAGATATAGGTGCAGCATCGCGAGTGGTTCCGTCATCACGAGCTCGGCCTCCTTACTTGGATATAAGACTGCTTCAAGCCAAAAGACAGCAGGCAGAAATGAGACGGTAAGTGTTTAAATGCATTAATAATGTTTTCACTAAGCTTGTATTGTGGTTTAGATACTATATTATAGTAACATACAACTGAAGTTGCTCACTGATGTTGAAACCGGAATAAAGCGTGGCAATGTTAGCCAATCACAGCCAGTTTGAAAAACAGAGTTCATTAATTAGAATTGTCTTATACAAGATTTAGGCACAAATATCTTTGAAAGCTATTGAGGAATGTCAAACGAAAGAGTTGAATGCTAACTGTAATTTTACGACGAACTAAGGTTGTTTTATGATTTTTGATCACATATTATTCGTTCCAAAAGCAATTGCAACTTTTAACATTACTTTATTCCTTAAATCGCTTACCTTTGGAAGGAATTACGATAGATTTTAAAATTAGACAGTTAGCCCATAGAATGATTCAAGTATCACACCATCGGGCGATCCACCAATGTTTTTTTTTTTTTTTAATTCTTTTAATTTTTAAGGGGTTTTTATTCTTTAGAACATGCCAACCAATGTTCACACGCCTAACTCCTGCTGAGTGCGAGTGACATGGTAACTTAATCCGTTGTAAGGTTATTGAAATAAGATTCGTTATAAATTGTAACAGTACATTTGGTCAACCTCGGAATTGGTAAACGAAGATTCTTAATGTAAGAAGTATTAGTTGTGTTATTAGGCTTGATTAGAAGGTAGGTAGATGGTATAAATAAAAAAACTAACATAAAAAAAATCGAAACAGTTCGTATGAATTTCTAAAATTATGTTGGGTTTGTAGGCAATGATTCTCAATAATAAAGGGTAGACAGGTCATGTTAGTACTAATACGATGTCAAAAATTGTCCCCAGCATACACGCACACACTCCAATTATTAATACACTATAATTGAACATGTCACAGTCCAGACGTATGATGATTTAATGCATATTTAATACCTACTTTTACCTAAACGAGTTAAAAACTTCGATCAGCAGTTCAACTTAAAAATGTTGATATCAAACATTACTCTATTATTTCTCCTTGTCGTTAGTGTATATATCATTTGCTCGCATATAAATGATGAAGCTTTTCAAGCGATAAAATAAACCTGATACTAATATACAATATTCATAATAACACGAAATCGGAATCGGAGTAGTTTTTAGCACCTAATTCATGTGCTAAAAACAACTCCGGTTTTGATGCTCCGAATTCAAACCCCGGTATATTTAGTAAATTTCAACCAGTTGGAATTTACTATATATGATATTATAATATCGCTAACACACATTACCATCACCAACCCTGTAACGAATGCAGATGCAACCGAGATCAACCGTTTCTCTCTCTTAGTCGGTCTCTCATGACTGAGGATCGTGGTCAGTATCCGGTTTGCATCTGGTGTAAAAGACCTGTCTTCATTTCCAATAAACCGCTTAGGACAATGATTGTTTCTCCAATCATCTGTACAAACTAGCTGACTTTCTAAGCTTTCCTGTTTAACGTCTGCTACAACAAAACACGCTAACCACATCGCTATAATAAATTGAATTAAGTTTTCCGTAGTTAAACTGCAAATTTCTTATCAATTTTTATTGACCACATTTTGTTTTGAAGAAATCAACGAGAGGAAGACTTGCGTGAAAATCATCCACTGTTTGATACTCCATTACTAATAGTGCCGCGGGAATCGCGCTTCAGAAAAATATGTCGTGCAATAGTTGACGCACGTTATGACGCACGCCTGAGAGATCCCGTCACTGGCAACGAGAGAAAAGTTCACTACAAGAGTTTCCAGTATGTGAACAATGATTTCGCTAAAAAGTAATCAATTATAATGCATTCAACTATAAAAATTTATTTATTTGTTTTCGCTTTTATAATGGTCTTTGTCCACTACAAGTTAGTTTTATCTGTTATGTGATATGAAAAATTATATTACCATTTAAAACACACACATTGATAGGCTTTGTTGTAATCGATTTACAGAGGTTCTAGAGTACATTATCTATACTTCTATACTAATAAAGAGGAAAAATTTGATTGTTTGTTTGCAACGAATAGACTCGGAAACTACTAGACCGATTTTAAAGATTCTTACACTTTTGGGAAGCTACGTCATATGCGGTGAACATAGGCTTTATTTTATTCCGTAAAACAACAAATAAAGGGATAGATATGGGAGTGGAAATTTGTAAAGGGAATTAAAACGTTACCATAGTAACGATTGTTTACTATTCAACTTGTCGATGATATGAATCGATATCCAAATAAACAGTTCCCTAGGGACCACGCAGACGAAGCCGCTGGCGGAAAGCTAGTTGCTGTATAAAGTTATAAACAATTAAACTTCCCTTAAAATATACCCCATATGCAGCAATCTTTAATTAGGGACATAGTAGTTGTCAGTAGTGGACTAGTGGCTTTGTTCCATATATTTTTTTTACATATTTCTTAATTATAGAAGTCATAGTATGATAAACACAGTAGACTTGACAGCTAACTACGGTTCGATTATTGCTATTTAATCATACAGTTTTAGTGCAGCTTTAAAAACTAGCTTTTAGATACCACATTGTAGTGGCTTATATAGTTAATTCTGCTTTATTAATCAAGAATTAATAAATATTTATTTTTATTTCGCATTATTGTGTTAGTCATTAAATTTTAATCTTATTTCAGTAACTTCTTGGGTCTGGTAACATATATGGATTGGGTGATGATAATGGTTACTACTCTCTCTTGTCTCTCAATGATGTTTGAAACGCCAACTTATCGAGTTATGGAAAACTTCGTTCTTCAGGTATTTTAACAAAAAAAAACACAAACAAGTATTTGATATGTTAAATAGATGTAAAAAATATGATGTACAAAATAAAAATTATACTTCAAAATCTTTTCAGATTGCAGAGTATGGTTTTGTTATTTTCATGAGTCTAGAATTGGCTCTAAAAATTCTAGCCGATGGCCTATTTTTCACGCCCAAAGCTTACCTCAAAGATGCTGCTGCGGTATTGGATGTCTTCATATATATTGTGAGTTTATTTCAGTTATATTTAAAAAAAAATCATAGTGTTTTTTTAATTTATCCGATGCAATCTACACTAACAGTATAAAATGGAAGAGTTTTATAATTTATTCGCATCAAATAGGCTCCTAAACTACTAAACTAATTTTAATAATTCTTTCACCTACGGGAAGCTCATATATGGGTGACATAAGCTAAGATTTACTCAACAGGTTGCTTAATATTAAACACTTAAACGTTTGCAATGCAAAAAATTTATAATATCGAGCTTTTGGTCCCGGCTTGTTTCATTTTGTGGCCATGTATACACACGAGGTCAATCACAATAGGATGGCAAACCTAACTGGACATTGCACGTCTTCGCCCTGTCTGGGGTGTATGAATCGATGTTTCTGAATCATATTCCCAACCTGCAGAGGGATCCGCCCTGCAATAGGTTGGACTTAAATGGAAGCGAAAGGGGCGCGGTTAGTAGTGGGGCAGCCCCATGCATCGCCTGCATGGAGAGGGACATTGTTAGATTGAATGGTTTGTTTACACGGATGAAGTTGATAATTGTTTAAAACTATTAAAATTAATAATTAACTAAACTGTTAATTTAATTTTTAACGGTTGATTGACACTACAATTTAGTTAACTACTTGTCAACTATATCATTGTAAACCAGCCATTAGTGGGTATGCCCCTGCATATGGAGACGGGTTCGCAGAGAACCTGCTGCGGGGAGCGGGAATGCTGTAACGCATTTCTCCTAGCGCTAAAGGACTCTGAATTAACTACCAAGTGTCACATCACCTTAGCCGTAATGTTTTCTTTAGGTGTCGCTGACATTTCTATGTTGGATGCCGGTACGCGTACCGCCGGGTTCAGCAGCACAAATGCTGATGATTCTGCGATGCGTGCGGCCGCTCCGCATATTCACGCTAGTGCCGCATATGCGCAAGGTCGTCTACGAATTGTGCCGCGGCTTCAAGGAGATACTGCTTGTAAAAACAATCATTTACCTAATATACATTTCGTATCGCTTAAAAATCTGAGTACCGGCACTCGCTTGAGTTTTTTGAAGAGTTTGACTATGAGACCTAAAA
Organism: Diatraea saccharalis; assembly: GCA_918026875.4. NCBI lineage: Eukaryota > Metazoa > Arthropoda > Insecta > Lepidoptera > Crambidae > Diatraea > Diatraea saccharalis. The sequence continues at coordinate 11,075,240 of OU893343.1, forward strand.
ATATTTATGTGATTATTTCTTTATCAATATATTACTATTTGATCAATTTCCACACACAGCAGATTAGTAAGGTTATCACTATATGCTATATTTCTACAGTCGATTTTGAATTCACTCTCAATGCATTAAGTTTTATAATCAGGTGGAGAATTTTGACAGTTTTGTATAGCCTAAACTATGTCCACTTATCTATACCGTTGCTTCTAAACCGCTTCAATATCATATTAAAATAAGACATTTGCAATATTTATATTGTCTTTGCACATCATATAAAACCTCGTGGAAAACGCATGATTACTGCACGATATGAAACTTAAAAATTCCACACTCTGAAATCGTGCAGAATGCACTTGCTACCCAAGTTTTAAAAAACGACGGCGTTCTAATATGTTTGCCCGTACCAGCGCTGAAAATAACGCCGCCCGTTGGTAGATACACCTTGGACCATACGCAATAGAATGATTCAGCAGATTCCTTACAGTGACTTGGTTAAAACAAGATGTGATATTGACGTGGTTTTCGCGTGATAAGATTGAAGTGTAAAATCTTAATTGTCATAGAGAATCAGACATTATTGAATCGAATTATATAAAAATTTTTTTGCTCAGGTATCGACACTTTTGATTCTACTGATGTTCGTATTCGCAAGCTACGGCGTTCAGCTTTATGGCGGCAGGTTTGTATATTTCTTTGTGATTGTTTTTTTAATTACCCAGAACTAAATTATTTGAATATTAAATGCAGCTTATGTTTTTTTTAACAATGTTACAATTATAAAGTACATACATACTTAGATTTAATTTGACTTTAGACTGGCGCGTTGCAACGATCCAACTATAACCCGCCGTGAGGACTGCGTCGGTGTATTCATGCGGCGCGTATTCGTCACCAAGATGAAACTAAGACCCGGCCCTAACGAGACGTTCCCGTCTATGCTAGTACCTAGAGTCTGGTATGTGTTTTTCAGAGTTAGATGGAAATTTTAACTGACGATAAATGGGTGTAACATATTTGTCTATATTATAAAGTGGTTCCACTTTTTTAATCTACTTTTGTAACTTACACAACTGTATTAGATATTTATATTGGGTTGGCACAAAAGTAATGAGACACACTAGAAAAATCTATAACATTTCCTTTTTAAAATCATTTTTTTCGATAATATTCTAGAATGTTGTAGAACATTCTAGGTACTTCTGGTGTAGGGTATATAAAGCCGCGCTCGCGATTTGTTTAGTCAGTTTGAAGAAAAATGGACGAACGACAAGTTCGAACACTATACTTATACGAGTACTTGTTAGGCCACAGTGCGCGGGCTGTGGCTGACAATATCAACAATGCATAAGGCGCTGGAAGTACAAGCCATGCGACGGTGTCCCGATGGTTTGACCGTTTTAAATCAGGAGACAGGAGCCTTGAAAGTCAGCAACGCTCAGGGCGACCACCCGCAGTGAATGATGACGATTTGCGCCGCGAACTGCAGTTGAATCCGGATGCTACCACTCGTGAATTAGCGGAAGCACTTAAATGCAGTCACCACGCCGTGGAACACCATCTGCATGAGCTTGGTTATCGAAAAGTTTTGGCTCGGTGGGTACCGCACATCCTAACAGACGCCAGTCGTGCAGTCCGTGTCGCTATCTGTCAGTCACTTTTGCTGCGACCCCGACGTAAAGAGTTTTTGTCAGATCTGGTTACTGGAGATGAATCATGGATTTGTTACGAGAACGATACACGTCGTGCTTTTTGGCTGCCTCGAGAAGAAACGCCACCAACTCAACCGAAGCCGAGTCAAACGAACCGCCGAAAAATTCTGCTTTGCTGTTTCTGGGATGCGCAAGGCATACTGTTTTATGAGCTATTACACAATGAAACTAGAAACGCTGACAAATATTCAACCCAGATTACCAAATTATCTGCCGTTATCAAGAAAAAACGACGAAGACGAGTCAATGTAGTTTTACTGCACGATAACGTTCGACCTCACGTCGCATCTGTGGTTCGCCCACAGTTGGAGAACTTGGGCTGGGAGACGATACCCCACCCACCTTATTCCCCAGACCTCGCCCCATCAGACTATCATTTGTTTAGAGCCCTGAAAGAGTATTTGCGGGGTAAACAATTTAATGATTTCTCTGACGTAGAGGCGGAGTTGAACAACTTTTTCGAGGCACAGCCATCAGAGTTCTGGACAAAAGGCATCCAAACTTTGCCGGATCGTTGGCAAGAAGTCTTAGATACTAATGGTAATTACATCATTGACTAGACTTTTTTTATTGTAATAATAATAATAAAGTAAAAACTTAAACCAAGTGTCTCATTACTTTTGTGCCAACCCGATATTATAAAGAGTAAACATTTGATTGTTTATTTGTTTCTTTGCGTCGAATAGGCTTCGAGATTACTAGACGGATTTAAAAAAATCTTTCACCTACGGGTAGCTATATCGTATGCGGTGAACATAGGCTATATTTATATCCGGAAAAACAGCAAATAAAGGGATTATCGGGAGTTTGTTTGGGGAATTTCAACGTTGCCATAGTAACCATTGTTTATTATACCCGTACCATGATATGACTCGATATCCAAATAAACAGTTCCTTAAGGAAAGCTAGTTATCAATAAATAAGTATCACTCATTGAATGATTAAAATCATACAACACACGCTACATTACTTTCAGTTGACATACTTAACAATTTGCATGGTGTGAACTAAAACATCTGGATGTCCGGCTAAATATGTGAACATTTCTGTGTATCCTTTCATGTATGTTAATATTATAAGGAGGAAAGACTTGATTGTATGTCCGAATTTAATAGGTCCCTAAACAACTGGAACGATTTTAAAAAATCTTTCACCTACGAGAAGTGGTTATCATACGCGGGCAACAGAGACTAATTTACGTTGCGAAGGCGAGGGAAAAGAACTATATACCAAGTAGTAGCTCGGTGGCGTATAGAATAAGCGCCGCGGCCGGCGATTATTGTTGTTAAGCAACTTTCGCAAGGGTCGGTCACAGGATGGGTGACCAAAAAATTATTATCTCGAGCTACTTCGTGCTTCGGAAGGCACGTTAAGCCGTTGATCCCGGTTGTATTTGCAGTCGTTAATACCCTCCAATTTGGGCCAGCGTGGAGGGTCATGTCCCATCCTCCTTAACCATCCATAAGGAAGGCCTGAGCCCCTGCCGTGGGTACGTAAAAGGGCTGGTGATGATGATTATAATATACCAAGTACCCTTTTTTTATCATATTATTTTACTTACTTAACTATTTTAATATTTTAGGGCTAATCCGAAACGATTCAACTTTGACAATATCGGTGACGCACTCCTTACTTTATTCGAAGTGCTCTCATTTAAAGGATGGTTGGATGTTCGTGATGTTCTTATCAAGGCGTTAGGTCCAGTAAGTTTGAAATTTCAAGATTATCTATCACTGAACTTGCTTTTATATGAAATGGATAATTTCAAAAATCATAATCTTAAAATATTTTTAATGAAAAATATTAAAAAAACCCGCTTCGACCCTGACAATCTGAGATGAGACTTGAACCCATGACCTTCCGCAATCCGACTGCTGTAACCACTGAGCTACAGTACTGGATTGACGAACTTTTCAAACACTTGTTATTTTTTCGCTACTACAAGTCATGGGTTCGAATCCCATCTCAGAGTGCCTGGGATTAAGTGAATTTTTAAGCATTTTTCATTAATAATATCTTTCAGTATATATTTTTCAGTATTTCATTGTGAATGAAAAATTGATAAATCACACACTCGTTAAAAATAATATTGATTTGATATTTATATATCAAATGTTTAATGTTTATGTAAATAATACTTACTTAATATATGATTTAAAGTAGTATGTTCATACCGATCGAGAATCTATAAAATTTTCAGGTACATGCTTTGTACATACACGTCTACATTTTCCTCGGATGTATGATCGGATTGACTCTCTTCGTGGGTGTGGTGATTGCCAATTATTCAGAAAATAAAGGCACAGCCTTATTGACGGTAGACCAACGACGATGGTAATTATGTTTATTTTGATTAAAGAAACAAAAGTACTAGCTCTTTGTCAGTAGTTATGAAAAAGTAATTTTTCAGACCTCCTGGTTTCTATTTATCTCTATAATGTTAATATACGTACAAAGAAACACTTATCTTGGTAATTTTTGCAGGTGTGATTTAAAAAAAAGGTTGAAAATTGCACAGCCTCTTCACCTACCTCCGAGACCTAACAAGAGAAAAGTACGCGCCTTCGCCTATGATGTTACACAAAACTTAATCTTCAAAAGAGTCATAGCCTTTGTAGTACTAATAAACAGTGCACTATTAGCAGTTACAGTAAGTGAACTTGTCATTAGTTAATAAGGGGTAACTAGAATAGTTAAAGCTATTTTTGCCAGGGTTTAGTGATAGTTATCACGATAGTTATCTTGATAAATATACCTTGATAATTATAAAACACAAACTCTTTTTGTACTTTAGGACTTGTTATTAAAGGGGAATCATTTAAAACATCTATCAAATGTGGGTTTTCTGATAGAGAAAATTGATTAGGATGGATCTACAAATAAAAAAAAATTTATAGCCCCTTTTTTATTTATTTATTTAATTTATGTTCAATGTGATTTCACAAATATTTTTTTGTTTATTTTTCATAATTTAAAACAAAAATATAAATGTTTTTTCAATTATAAATGTCTTTCTGTATTTTAAAAATTGTTCCAATAACTGTGGATAATTGTCAGATATTTATCGGATTATTACGAACCCTGCTAGTTAGGACATGTAATCTTAATATGGATATGCTTAGATCCTGGGATGTGTATGTAGTATATTGCTGGTATTTTTTTTTAAGTTTTATAATATCATGAATCAAACTGCGTCCACCGAATTCCGGTTTATCCATATTAAAATACAAGTTTTCTTTTCTAAAATGGGTCTATCTATTTTTGCTTACTGTTCACAAATTCCGTAATTTTGTAGGAATGCGATTTTTACTATATACTAAAATAAGAGATGATTTAAAGACTAATCATTTATTAAAAACGTCGTTCGATATTGGACTTAACGTTTAAGACATAAAATTTTTGTAGAGTGGTATTTTTATAAAAACTGGCATCAAGTACTCATACTTAGGACTATAGTCAAGAATCACTTATTAATTTTCCCATTTAAATTATAATAACGCATTATCTCTAATCGATAGTGGTCGCGGTACTCGCCGTACACGGAATACTTGGCGTTGACTTCGGCGCTTTTAACGCTAGTGTTCGTTGTGGAAGTGTTGCTGAAGACGATCGCGTTTACCCCTCGTGGCTATTGGCAGAGTCGTCGCAATCGTTACGATTTACTGGTTACCATCGCCGGCTGTATATGGATCTTCATGCATTTTATACTCAAGGTACTATAATAATATACTGGTCCATATCACGCTCTCAATGACAAAGTATTGAATATGGTAACACAACTTAACTCATCCGCCTATCTACCTTTCCTTAACTTGGACAAATATAAATAAATCGAGGGTAGGTGGACAGCCCCTGAGAGCTGTCTGTTGCAACTCTGCCGCCTTTATTTTGATTCGGAGAATTAAAACAACGCTTTTAAAATGGCTTTCGATTTTTGCGAAAAAAAATATAAGACAACGTCGCATTCGCTTAGATCCCAAACTAAGTAGCTAAAGCGTTATTATGGAAATCAGAAATGACAGTACCAAATCATCCACACTCGAGGCATTATATCAAAATTTAATTTCAAACGACCAAGAATCGAATCCCATGATCAAATTTGTGTGATTTATTTTTAGAACGACTTGTCTTACTTCGTGGGATTCATGGTGGTGATTCTTCGCTTCTTCACGATAACTGGCAAGCACACCACACTCAAGATGCTAATGCTGACGGTCGGCGTGAGCGTCTGCAAGAGTTTCTTCATTATATTCGGCATGTTCCTGCTCGTTTTCTTCTACGCTCTAGCTGGGACTATCGTTTTCGGCAACGTCAAATATGGTGAAGGAATCGGAAGGTACTTTTATATGTTATTATTATCTTTAAAGTAAAATTGATGAAGATTAAATTATATATTGTGACTGAATTAGATTCATGTGGTAATAAATATGTTTCCCGAAACATGGATTGACGCTTTATCTGACAGATTTTCTCCGATACAGCCATATTGTAAATTTACACCTTAAGACTTATAAATAAATAAGATTTTATTTTATAATTATTTTTTGTAATTTTAGGAGGGCGAACTTCAACTCGCCTATACATAGCGTGGCGATGCTGTTCCGTATAGTGACGGGCGAAGACTGGAATAAAATTATGCACGACTGTATGGTAGCTCCGCCGTACTGTACACCCGCTGATAACTATTGGGAGACAGATTGTGGCAACTTCACCGCCTCGCTGGCATACTTCTGCACTTTCTACGTCATCATTACATACATCGTACTCAACTTGCTAGTGGGTCAGTATGAGAATATTTGGGGCAACTTCGCCTCGCTCGGCTGCTTCTGCTCTTTCTACGTCATCATCACATATGTCATATTCAACTTGCTAGTGGGTCAGTATGAGAATATTTGGGGCAACTTCGCCTCACTCGGCTACTTCTGCACTTTCTACGACATCGACTCAACTTGCCAGTGGATCAGTATGAGAATATTTGAGGCAACTTCGCCTCGCTCGACTACTTGTGCACTTTCTACATCATCTTCACATATATTCAACTTGCTAGTGGGTCAGTGTAAGAATATTTAAGGCTACTTCATAGCCTCACCTGCCTACTTTTGCACGATCTACGTTATCAATTAAAATTTTTGTATTATAAATATTTTAAGATATAAATTACCGACTGTATTCCGGTTACCTTTATCGCGATCACCTTGTAATCAATTCTACTTTCTTTGTTGCAGCTATTATAATGGAGAACTTTTCATTATTCTATTCAAATGAAGAAGATGCATTGCTTTCATATGCTGACATAAGAAACTTCCAGAACACTTGGAATATTGTGGACGTACACCAAAAAGGAGTAATACCTGTGCGAAAAGTAAGTTATCGTAATATTGTATTTATATTTTCAGAGAACATAAACTATGTTAACTTCTTCTTGTTTTAGGTAAAAATCATTCTTCGATTATTGAAAGGTCGTTTAGAATGTGACACACACAAAGAGCGGCTGCTGTTCAAGTACATGTGCTATGAATTGGAACGGCTACACAACGGCGAAGACGTCACTTTCCATGATGTTATCAAGTAAGCACATAGTTGTCATCATCAGCCATTTTACGTCCCCACTGCAGGGCCTCAGGCCTTCCTTATGGATGGTTAAGGAGATATAATGACAATGTCACAAACTAAAAACGATGTATTTTTTAACTTTGGCAATATTTTCCTTTATTAAGTATAAACTTTAAAATGCAAAGATCCCTGTGAACGTAGCTTGCATAAAAACTGCTAGGTGGCGTAGTGACGATACGTTGTTTAGAGGGGCTGATTACAATTTGTTGAACCTTAAACGCTCATTACTGAAAATCGCATTTTTTGCATATTTTCACTATCGTTCTCAGCGTACGATATGTAATATACATACATCAAGACAAATGTTGACAACTACTTTCTTTAAAAAAAAAAACTAATAAGTAAATCATTACATCACGCAGATTGTTTTTAACATAATTTTCAGTTACGAAATGAATATAAATACAAATATACATATTTAAAAAAAATGCTTAAAAAGTCACCGATTAATGCTCCGATGTATATTTTCTCATATGGTTTTGTCTCTAGTCACAGTTTAGTAATTTCTGATAATTAAACGGTCTCAGCTCTTTCGAGTAAAATTTGTTTTAATATGAGTCACTATCTTTAACAGGTTGGGTTATATTCTAAGCAAGATTAGAAAACTTTTCTATATTGTTTTCGGCCCGGGATTGTGGTACCTTCCTTGTTTCGGATTTTTATGATACTATAATTAATTTTTATGTAAGTTAATATTAAAAATGTAAGTATTTAAAAATATCGCCGCGGGCAGCATTGCAAGCTACGTTTTCTACGATCCCGTCATACACGTCTAGTTACTAAACTCTTGACGCACCCGTTCGAATTTAATTCACAACACTATTTTTCTGTATTAGCTAAATCAATGTGAGATTTATTTCTTCTACATAATAATTTATCTTCACAGCATGCTTTCATACCGCACCGTAGATATTCGTAAGTCGCTGCAGATGGAGGAATTGCTTGCCAGAGAAGAGTTTGAGTTCTTGATTGAAGAAGAAGTGGCTAAACAAACTATACGTACTTGGCTCGAAGGATGTCTCAAGAAGATACGAGCCAATAGTAGTGTGAGTATGTTTAAACAAACAATTACCCTGATAAATTAAAAAATGTTTATAGTGGATTTACAGCCTTAATTGAAGATATAAAATAGAGCATTTGCAAAGAATAATAATCATAAAATTACATCATATTTTTGTCACAGAAACAACAAACTAGTCTAATCGCGGGACTAAGGAAAACAAATGAACAAGCTGTTGATATGGAGAAACTCGACAAAGAGAAATCAGAGACCGAGACACAGGTATAAAAATCGCATTCAATAATGTAAATTACTATACTGTTTGTAATAAGCAATGATTGGTGTAGCTGTATGTATTGTCAAAGAATCAGTTTTTATTAAGAATAAAATTCTAAACCTGTGGGCATATCCATATTATGACATCGTATCGTAAGTATTAAAAGTAGTGTCACATACACCATTATACTTGCACAGTATTTATTCCATTTTTATGTTTCATTTCAGCAAACTGTTGCTAATGTAGGTAGAACAGAAATAACAGAGTCCGCATCGCAGCCCGTCATGACAAGTAAGTAATTTTACACAATGCAGTCCCAAATGAGAAATCTGCTTCCAAAATTGCTCTAAAATACTTTTATATGAAGGCCGATTCAGCTTTTTTAAAGATATTATTGCATTTTCTTTTTCAATTAACCAAAAAGTTTTCAACAAAAATTTGTATGTATGTATTGCAATTTTTGCTCTAAAATCATATATAAACAATTTTCCTATTTCAGTTTGATATTTAACAAAAAAGCGGTAATTTAAAAACAGCTTATTAAAACTTAAATCTTTATCTGTCTGGTTTAATCTATTACAGCTTTAATATATTACAGGTATTTCGTCTTTTGACTCCCAGACAAAAAGATCATCAACTAAAGGCCCATTTAAAAGAACTGGTTTACAGTCCGTAGCTTTACCAAGGTAAACAAATATTCTTATTTTACTAATCTAGCTTTAAACATGAAGTAAAAGAAGCATATATAGTAATAATAAAGGCAGTTTCAAAAAGAATTGAATAATAATCTACACATAAACCTATCTCATTTATTTTCTTCATTTAGTACCTAAATACTATGATTCATTAAGTATATTCGTTCGGTAATTATTGAGCTCATAGCGTTTCTGATGTGATAATACTGAGGGGATTTTCGTTTTAAAATTTATAGTGATCGTATGCAAAATATATTTTATATAAGATTGATTTTTAATTCATAGACCGGAGAGTCCCGAAAGAAAGAAATCATATCTGCAGCCCACCTTGAGCGACCCACATCCTGCATTGAATAAAAAAACACAAAGTAAGACTTTCACATTTTAATGTATTATCAATTTTGCTTATGGATGGCTAATCCCATGCTTAAAGCCAATTATAAATTTCCACTGATATACTAATTATTAAGATGTAAAATTGCAGTATTAACAAAAGAGAAAACAGGCGACAGCTATAAAATAAACAATGCTCAGACCTTCCTCATGGATGGTTATGGAGGACAGGCTATGACCCTTAATGCTGGCCCGATGCGGATTGAAGGGTATTAACGATTGCAAATGCAGCCGGTACCAACAGCTTAACGTGCCTTTCAAAGCACGGAATAGGCTCTCGATAATAATTTTTAGTCACACATCCCGTGACCGACCATTGCGAAAGTTGCTTAGCAATTACGACCGCAGGCCGCGGTCCTTATCCACTATGCTACCGGCTACTTAGTGTACACTTAATCACATAAAAATGTACTTACTACTTAAGATTAAGTTATATACAATGTTACGCTTAAAGATCGAAATCGCTCATTGAGCGAAAAAATAGTTCACAATGCGTTATAGTCATAAAATATCCACATAGCAACAAACAAACCATGCAGGTTAAGTTAGGTTAGAGTATGACGAGGCCTGATAGCGCCCTTTTCAGGGCTGTGGTCGGGCCGTACTCCGATGGTAGCCGCGACCATCCGGGGGGGATCCACGATAAGGTCTCTATCTGTGTGGGTCCTCCCAATAGATGGGTAAAAGGGACCGGAGATGAACAGTTGCGCATCACCGGTCTCTCGTCGGGGGCAGCTTGCCGGTTCGCGCGCCGGTCGGCATTGCACGCTTCCGCCTCGTCTGGGAGGTGCGTCTCGAATATCTCTGAGGTGTACTCCCAATCCGTGAGGAGGGGGACCTGCCCTTTTCAGGGCGGGCCGAAATGGGGGCGAACCGCGCGGTGTATGGCCTCCGGGCCGATCCCGTGCATCGCCTTCCATGCGAGGGATATCGCTGAGTTTAGTGGGTATACTCCTGTTTCTTGTCTAGCCCCTTCGAGGGGGGGGGGCACAAGTAGCGAGTATGCGTAACGCATTTCTCAGCGTAAAAAAAAAGAAAAAATATAAATGGTTAGAGTATGACAAACAACCCAAGAGCCGAGCGAGCAAAGCGAGCGGGCCGGCGAAGTGCTAGAAGCGAATCGCTATTGAAAAATGAAACACCTAGTTTTTTCTATGTTTTTATTGATTAGAGCGCGTCTTGGCTTTCCTTCATTGCCACAAGGCGTTGAGGTCGAATAGCATGTCAACCACGACAGGGATATCACTATGTGATTATTTTGCGATTGCCACAACGCGTCGTGAACAATTTTTTCGCTCAACGAGCGATATCGGTCTTTAAGCGTAACATACACATTTTCGTGTTGCATATCGATATGCCGATAAAGGTTATTATTATTACTGTATACGAAGGTGTCGGGAAGGTGGGCCCGCGTACTGTTCAGTCATCACACAACAACTGCGCGCCGCGGCCGCAGCCCGCGCTGCACGACGTGCGCGCCTGGTGGGGGGCGCGCGCTGCCACCACCACACTCACCGCCGCCGCCGTAGCGCATCCACACCAGGACTAGACTCACTGCCGGTGCTAAACGTGGTTCTGCCATGGCCCGGTAATTTTCACACTACCCTACGTGACTCACCTTATACTTTTACGGTCATTTGCACAAACATCCATTAAGGGTTAATGTCGGCTTTGTATGGGTGATATCGCTTTAAACTAATGACAATTTTAATGGACATTTGTGCAAGTGACTGTTAAACCCAAACTTAAACGTTATGTTCCAACAGACCTCTGCTTCCGATTCAGCAACTGTAGAAGTTAACTTTTAGTAAAACAAAAATTATTATTATTATTTAGTTCATAGTATTCACACTTCTGTTTCTGCTTAAATTTTAACTTCTGATTCTGTTTCTGCTTCCGTTGCACCATTTAAAAATACTACATACTTTTGTATGAACCTGCTGCTTATTTATTTATTTTTTTATAATAATAATAGCATGTTAATAGAATCTCAACTATTCCCATTTTGCCATTTTACTATCTACCTGAAGTTCAATATTTTTAGTGTTGTCTTCTAATCAATCAATGGTGACAGATATATATAATAATATTCATCTTCAAAATGCGAGTAGTTGAGATGCGATTTTTACGTAAACAATATCAGAATTGGCTTAAAGATCTCGTTGCATACATGATGGAAATATTGCGACCCCTATAACTTTATAGTAAAAAAAATTCTTTCACAGATTTTGGAGATAATGAATAGTCAGTAAAAAAATGCTACTATCAAATGTTGAGGGTTTATGTACCTGCCATTCATTCTGTATATAGATTATTCATAACCAGTGCACCAAATTTTAATAATTGTGTCCATTACTTAAATTACATTTTGATTTTCCCGTTTTGTAAATTTTGAACTTCTTAACGATATTAAACTGTAAAAAAAATATTCAAACTACTGGACGAATGATGCTGAAAATTGACATAACTAAAATACATCTTAGATGTTCGGCTAAGAAAATATTTTGAAAAGAGTTGAAAATAATGTAATATAAAATAAAGAACCGCGGCGGAAAACTAGATATTAATAAAAGTCACCAACCTAATGTCCGTCAGTCCAGCAACGCCTTGAATTTTGAAATGAGTTATGGATCATTGTGTCCTTATATAAATCAGTTGTGACGTAATAGGGAAAATTTGCCAGGGTTCGTAGATCACACCGATAGTGTGATGTATGTATTGACAATGTTAAGTAGCGAAATATTTTTGTTATAACTTCCCCGTTTAAAAAATATCGTTGTTAAATAAAAAACGGGAAAAATGAAAGTCCGTGCTAATTCTCCAAATAATTTTAATCAATTTTAAGAAAATTACATTAAATATATAATGTTTCAAAACTTTGTTTTGAATTATTTGTAATAACATCTTTGACACTATTTCATTTATCAGAGGTTTATTTTAAATATTGTAGTGAAACGTTAGCTGTTACAATAAAATAGTTCAATGTCTTCAAATATAAATCACATTAAACTATGTAACGTATTTTATAGAGAATATAAAATAGTGACTATTAAGTGTAGTGCCAAACATTGTGTTTATGAAAAATATACAATTCATAAAAATACAAAATTGTGGTTTTATTTAATAAAATTAAAATAATACTAAACACTACATTATTATAAATAATGGCACATCCCTAACGATAATAGTACGATAACAGTAACAGCTAGTAGCAGACAGACGTATCGGCCAGCGATAGAGCAATGGAATAGTTTCGCGTGAAGACGAAGAGTGGACGCGAACATGAGGACCGTGATGATATCCTCTTGGGCCGTGTCCTGATGCAGGAACGGGCGCACGCATAATTCGTGTCCCATTGATCGAGTCTTGCGGCATTCGTTAGACAGCCGTGCCGCCTAGAAAAGGACAAGTTCATAATAGTACATTACGATATTAGTGCGTTATAACCAATTCGCACATACATCGTACTACGGTGTTTAACACATTTGCGAGGAAACAGAAAAAAAATCATTAAATAAACTCAATCTGTGAATGTACACTGTTGCTTTCCCGCCATTTTAACAGCGCGCTAGCGCTGCCTACTGACAGGCGCCGCGCGGCGATAATTTCGAAATTTGAATAGCAACAGCGCGCGAAATGCAATGAGTTTAATAACTAGAGAAGCAATCCCATACAACAGACGCGCCAAAAAGCGTAGCACTTTTTCGAAATCAGGACGTAGCTTTGCAAATAATATTTATACTATATAATATAAATAGATTTATTATATTTGTCTCCCTCATATCTACGATTAAACTTTAAATTAAACAAAGACAGAATATGTGCGAACGACAGAATGAACGGAAAAATGGGTAATTGATATTGTATTGCCAGCTGTCGAAAATTTCACCCATTGTGATGAATGAATGAATGAACGAGTAGTGTAGATATATGTATAAAATCAATTAGTAAAATACTGTAACTTTGAAAATTTCTTTGCAAAAACTTTGAAAAAAAAAGTTTAAAAAAAAAGTTAAGACAAAAACATTTGTTAAAGTTCATAAAACATCAAACAAACAATTTTACGTATTTTCAAAAGTTGTATCTCGACAACTAACGAATTATTCCACGCATTGAAAAAATTAAACTACATTAGCATCTGTGTGCATGAATAAAAAAATTATCAACAGAATTAGCGCAGTTGCCTATACTTAAGCTGAGCTATATGATTAATTATAAAAAGATATTTAGATAAATTATAGCCACGTTAATTAAAAAGAAAAGGTTCCCATATACTTGGGAAAATTGAAAGTGAATAGCAGTGGCAACACTGACGGCAAAATGTCGAAATTTTATTTGAAAAAAAATAAATATTTTTATTTTATAACCTAGCTTTAATTTTGTATTTATTGCCAAAAATGTTAATGACTTAAGTGTGAACCTTAATATTATTTCGTATTATGTGTATTTGTGAAAGAGAATCGAATTTTATCTACTGTATTTCTTTGTTTTTACGGAGCATTTTTTTGTACTTTCTTGGCGGGAGTTGAATGAGTAATGAAGTGCAAAACGAAAAAACTAAGACAAACGTCTTAGTTTTAGTAGCTTCAGATTTTTGGTATGTATTGCGTATCTAGACATATTAATATCATTGGCGAAATGGCAAATAATACTGTTATGGAATTTGTATGGACTATAACTTAACTATTTGCTTTGGTAATACACGCGTTTTTTATGAGCTGCTTTACATATTTAAAACCGGTGGAATAACATCAGATTTACGAGCAAAGGTGTTAAAAAATATATTACGGCACTATTTGAAGGGTGTCCGATATGGTTGAAATTTTCAATTATGATATAATCAATAATTGATAGTGTAAATATACATAATGCGAAAGTAACTCTGTGAGTCTGCGTTTTAAACTACTGAACCAATTTATTGGACATTTTAATGAACTTTGGGACCACTTTGTGGACACCTTGAGAAAGGGCAAGTGTCGTCATCTCAGAATCTCGAGTTCGATTACCGGTCTGGTGGATGTAGTAATGAACTTTCTATATTGTCTCGAGTGTGGGTGTTGTGCTCTTTAGCTACTCGTATGGTTCTATATTATACATATAAACCTTCCTCTTAAGCGAAGCCGGCCAACCTGATAAAACTCGCTGGGAGTACCCTCCGAGGAGGGAAGGGGAAGTGCCCGGGACCCGGCAAGTAGCCCGCCATGTCCAGCCCCACTAAGGGGCCGTCCATTAATCACGTGAGGCTCGAAAGGGGGGGAGGGATTCGTCAAAAATCACGTAATATCATAAGGGGGGGTGGGGGGGTCTAGTAACATATCACGAGTTTTTTTCCTCTTCAAAAATTATAATTGATTTATTTTTTAAATATACGTGATTTGGTTGAAGGATGGAGTATCACCAAGGGGGAGGGGGGGTCAAAAAATGTTGAAAAAATCACGTGATAAATGGACGGCCCGTTACTATAGTTACCTGTACGAAGGGCGCAACAACCGCGATGACCCATAGTGCCTGGTTCAGGATAGCGATGGCGAGTATCGGTTCAGCGGCGTTGTCCACGCGGTCCACGCCGCACAGCCACAACGCGCCCGACGCCGCCCACGACAAGTTCACGATAGTGAACATGCACACAGCCGGCGCCAGTTCCTCGTTCAAATATTTTAACAGTTTCCGGAACTCGGATATTTCCTGAAACCTCCCAACTGTTTTCCGAGCCCGTAACGGCATTGAATCTCATGCCGCCGCGTATCTGCATTAGCTTCGACTTGTTTGAAATTGGATTCAATTATGATTCAAACAATGCATTGAACATTATTCTTAATACAAAATGCTTAAAAAATCCACTTGGTCCCTGGCACCCTGAGATGAATGGGATTGAACATTGATCTGTTTTGAATCACCAACCAACGAACAATAAATTTGGGTCAACCCAATGTATAAGAAAATACAGATTTAATGTATTTTTTTCATATAATAAACTTGGCGTGGAATGTAGCCTAAGATACTCCTATGTAATGCATAAGTCCCTTGGAGTCCCAAACTCCCTTCAAAATCGATCCAGCCGTTTCAGAGATTAGCCGGAACAAAGAACAGACAAAAAAGTTATTTTGGTATATGTGTGTACCGCGTATACATACATATGCGTTTATTAAACATGACACATTAGACACTTAAATTTTATTCATTTATATAGATATCAATAAAGCATGGTGATGGAGGAAGCCGTTTACGTCAGAATGCCGAGAATAAGCAATTTTCGCAAGACCAAAAATTGCAGTCGTTAACACCCACCAATCCGTACTAGGCCTGTTTTTTAGGCTAAGGCCCGTTCTACCTATGTCAACCATACGATCGGTCACAGAAATAGGGTCCCGAAAGACCAAGGTAAAGTATATACGACGACTCACTCTCATCCAGTGGAGTGGAGTTATAGTGCGATGCAGTAATCGCTCTCTGAGAAACATAAGGTGTGCCTGCAGCAGCTGAGCCTGCAGACAATAGCTGGTGAGGGCGGTGGCCTGCACCATGTCATGTATCATCGTGCAAGCCACCAATGCTACGCGCAACGTCACCAACACCTCTCTGGAACTATAAGAAAGCTTTCAGCTAGTTGCACAAACGTCCATTAAAATAGTCATTAGTTTAAAGTGGCATTACCCTTACAATTTTGTCATTCATGAGAGCTTAAAGGCGTCATTAAACTTTAATGGACGTTTGTGCAACTGACTATTTATATAGTAGAAGCTCACGGCTTCCTTACCTATTCGCAAGTGAAAAATATTTTTCTGTAGTCGCGGCTTAAATTTTGATTATTCGCGGATGCAATCGGTAACAAAGGAATTCAGATTCGTTTATCAATGCATCTTCATCTTTTAAATACTTCGGGAATGTGTCAAGTTAGCTTTTATAACGCCTTGTAATTTTTGCTCCATTGTAGCATTCATAAAGTACTTTATAAAAGTTATAGGTATTATGTATGTTACAGCTACTTAGTTATGAATCCGAATTTAAAGATCATAATGAATACAATCATTATGATCTTTAAGTTCGTTACTGAGAAACGCACATCATTTTATATTTACATATTGCTTTTATTTTGGAACCTAAATGCTATCTCGTATTCTGTATTCGCGACATAGTTAAGGATCGTATCCTCCTGGAATAAGGAGTTTTTACTGTATTTATAAGCGAAAAATCACTCACTCACACTCGTATCTATAAGTCAAGACAGTAATTCCTACTTGAGAAAATGTCTAAACTTAGACAAATATGTATTTTTTAACAAATAAATAATAATTTGAATGAAGTAAGAACTCTCACTCTCACACAGACTACTCTCACCCTGAATAGCTCGATGGTATAGTGGATATACGCCACGGCCCGCGATCGTTGTTATTAAGCAACTTTCATAATGGTCGATCACGGGATGGATGACCAAAAAATCTCGAGCTACTACGTGCTTCGGCAGGCACGTTAAGTCGTTAGTCCCGGCTGCATTTGTAGTTAACACCCTTAATCCACATTGGGCAGCAGAGGGTCATGGCCCATCCTCCTATAATGAAGGCCTGAGCCCCAGCAGTGGGCACGTAAATATAAAAGCTTACTATAGATGAATTTCACGTATAATAAATGACCAAGACATCTATATATTTGACCACGATTATGGGTCTAGTGATTCGCCCACCGGTTTCAAGGTGACGCCGTTTCTAAAGTATCGGGTTCGAATCCTTATCGGATCTATTTTCTATATTGACTCGAGTCTGGATGTTCTTGTTTAATTATAAAATTTGGTATGTGATGTTGATTTATTATTTACCTTGTAGTGACCCATTTGAACATTATATCTCCTTTGGCGATCATTAAGTTTACTGAACACAGCGACAAACACATCCAGAACACACCCAGGATAATGAAGAACCATAACATACGCAATAGACGCTTCGGTTTATTTGTGGGCATTCCTGGTGGCGACGATGATGATAAGAAAACCTGACGAAATAGGAACAATAATATATCTACTTACATTTTCAAGCACCATCAATAGTATACTTAAATACTTTGGAATAAATATGACAAATTAAAAAGCATTGTCTCCTAGATCTTTCTCACAAATGATAGTTATAAATTATTGAAACAAAAAATTAAAAATAAAATCATCTACTTCATTGATAGCATTGGCTACTTAACAGTTATAGCGAAACAAATTGCAAGTATATTTTAATTTTGCATTTATTACAATTTATTCTTTCTGTTGATTACAAGAACCAAAGCGCGGGCGGTCATGACGGAGCATCGTATGACGTCACATTTCAATAAACTAAACGTCCACGTCTTTGTTGCGTGTTCAACCAGTACTCACGTTTATTGAGATCGTCGTCACGACTCGAAATGCCTCGAAACGGACTGTTGTCACAAGACAAATTAATGAATAGAAACATGTTTTTCCTTATTTTTAAATAAGTTAAATCACTAATTGTGTCTATAGGTTACTAATGTTTAACTTACTCTCTCCATTAAGTTTTGCAGCTGCTCGTTATCAGAAATCCGAAATAAATATAGAGCATATGCAAACCCTAAGAAATGTAATACGCTGGGGCCAATGTAGGTAAGGGTCACATTTCCATAACATACTTGTTTATACGCATCGTATTCTAAAGGCGAAGTTAAAGCTAGAGGTACTAATTTATAGCAAAAACCTCTATCGCGCCTAAAAAATATAAAACATTATTAGTGAGAAATGCATATCAATACTATTAAACGACTGCAAGAGAAATAAGAAATACCTGAAACAAGCCATATACTGAAGGATATAGCCCAGAATCATAAACACTGCTACCTGAGCGGAATGAAAATGGGAAAGAAATATTGCACATTTCGAAGAATTGGAAACATCAACTATAGGCCGTAAGCCCATAATAGTTAGCAGCTTTAAATATGGTAATAATATCTGAAAAAAAACTTGAAAATATTATTAACAGCCTCTACAGTATTTGTTAAATAAAATGTAGACACATTTAATTTTTAAAAAGTATTTAAAGTTTTTGAGTCGGAACATTCTACATTTTTAAACCTATGTACCTCAATCATTACGTAGATACCTATATATTTTTTCAATAGATACACCTAGTTACACAAACGTCCATCAAATTGAGGTATAACTTTATAACCACTTTTTAAAGCAATTTAATTATTCAATCTTATGACTAATATATTTCATCTTTCTTAACTATATAAAAAGTGTATACAAAAATAGGTTTTGATATGATATAAAATTTGTAAAGAGCCTTAAGGTTTAATGTTTCTTTAAACTAATGTTATTTTTAAGGGACGTTTGTGCAACAAAGTGAGTAAAATAAATTAGGATACCATAATTAAAAAAATAATAGTTTACCTTCGATTTACAATAATGTAAAATGGCTGAAGTGCTCATATATTCGGTTTCTGGCGATTCTGTAATTTCTCCAATCTGAAAATATAACATTATACTAGAAGTAGTTCGCAGCTACTAGTCTGTATAAAAAATGATTTTTATGATAATGTTTCTTTCTTAACAAACTTTAGGTTGCTTATTCCCATAGATTTTGGAAACTAAAGATTTTAGACCCTGTCCAGGATTACGCGCGTATTAGAAGCGGTTTATTCTACATGACTCGTTACTAAGGAACAGTAAATAAAATAGTTACAACCGAATGAAATTTTGATAACTATTATTTTAGAATAAGATCAATCGTAACTCATAATTCTAATAGAATAAATTTCAGTTAATCAATGTTTTGAATAGGTACATTATTTCAATAATAAATTTGATGGATGACAAAAAGATAATTAAGGAATAATAATAAATAATCAATTGTCAAATAGTTATGAAAAGAAAATAATTATCAACAATATATTAAAGTTCGACTTTCAATTTATTTATATGCAATATAATTATTTTACTCTGATATTAATATATAACAATTCATGGCTCGCTTTGTATTATATGTATATAAACATTGTTATTCCTCGTAATGAACCATTTAATCTTTCATAGATACTTGTTATCGATACTACATATTGCAAGTAAAAGTATTTAATTTTTATAGTATTTGTATCAGTGATAAAGAAATTGTACCTAATGGTGGTACCTAATTATGTGATACATAAATCATAATAATATTAGGTACTCACATCGAGACTGTTGTCGTCGATGTTGGATCTTGCTGATCTTTCCATATTCGGTTCTTGTTGCTTCTCGTTACCCAGTACATGGCTGTCCAGTAGATCACTGGCTATGCAATCATTTAAAAAATTCACATTAACCAATTTATTGCCCATATCTATATTAATTGCTTCATTGCACTTTAAGCGAATCGATAACTATTTAATGTGCGACAAACAATTTCTAAACAATGACGGTAATTGAAGAAAAATATCATATGAAACGTACTTACCGCTACCGTACGACGCATTATCGTTTTGCATTATTTAAATAAAGATACTTATTCTATAAATACTTATTATGTACCCAATAAAACTACACACATTGCCCCTTTATGCGCTAATGTTGTTAAATATTAAGGAAAGTGCGCGCTTCTGCTGACCACGATAGTAGTCAGACGTTCGTCAATAACAAAAAGACTGATAGGATACCTACTTGATTACATGTTACTGCTCTCACTGTCGGATTCAGCGATATCAGTGTCGGCGAACGATGCCCGTTAGTTTTTACAACAAAATATGTTTGCTTTTGTATCCAATTTTTGATATATTAAGATTCAAATTTTAAAGTATTACACCTTTTTGGCAAATGCACGGCTATTATAAATATTAAGTGTAATATTAAGTTTCGAAATGAATAATGAACTATGATAACCCCAACACTCCGATAAATAAAAATTAAAGACCTATGATTTTTTATGTTATTGATCTATTTAAGTAAACAAAACAACTTATGTATTTATTATATACATATATTTCGTACATCACAAGAAACAAAACATAGCATTTTATTTATTATAACATTTTTTTCTTTTTCGTTAAGAAACCCGTTCTTCTTACAATTTGTTTACGTTCCTGGTAATGTTTTTTATTATTCTTATATTTATCGATTTCGGATTTTTTCCCTCTCATAGTGAACTTCATCTCCCTGTTGCCACCTGTACCGGTAACCATTGTGGAAGCTCCTTCTCTAACAAGTCGGTCGCCCAAACTGGCTTTACTCACTCTATTAATGTTCTTAATACTATTTGTAGTTCTGGGTGTGCTCTGTGTTTCGAAAACTGATTCATCTAGCTCGTTTGATTGATCTTCTTTTTGGCGTCTTATTATTTTGTGCTGTTTCTTTACTTCTTTAATCCAAGATCTATCTTCATCTGAACTCTCCTCGCTTAAACTATATAACTCACGATCTGAATCAGAATCCTCTTTATCTTGTACCTTTAAAACGATAAAAATAAGATCATATTAATTATTATTTTATTTAGTGATTAACGCACCTATAGCTAAAAAATTTCACCAATGAGGCGTGAATCAATGCCAGTTGAGCATCACATTGAATTATAGACTTATACCAGTTGTATTCAACCTTTTTACAACTGGGGCCACAAACGGTTTCGATCGCGGGGTCACAATTTATTTAATTCATAATAAAATATGTAATATAAAATATAAACATACATAAACACTCATACTCTATTCACGAAAATAATAGTTTATAACGAGAGTTTTTTTTTGTTTTTATGCTAATTGTGATAATGTGAACAATTTAATTATCAATCTGGCTGACTGATTTGTAATTCAAGTAGGCCAATATTAAAGGCTCAATGGGCAGCTGGTTGAATATAACTGGACTGGACTGTATCGTTCACTGCAATAGAATTGATACGGCTTATTCAATATGAAAATTCGAACCGCGGCTTATTTAACCTACCTATTGAATACACCGAAAACAAATTGCACAGCTTATCGCACGTACATATATTTAATATAAAACAGTCCGAGTACATATTGACGCACGCGTAGTATAGGGTTCCCTATTTACCTGTTTTATTATATATGTGTATATTATAACCGACTTTAAAAATGGAGGTAATCAATTTGCCCTCTATGCATCTAATTTCGTTGGAATGGCGCAATAATCATACATGTTCAAATGGACTTCTTAGCATGTATGGATTTTTTTTGCTAGAGTTTTGTATAAGTTATTGATATTAACCATATGAATTAAATACAAGTATGTTACTTTTTTATTAAACAAAATTTAACTAAAGAAATTTATTGCCTAATAGTTTATGACTAAGACAGACGGACGACAATGGCGAAACGAAACCCAAGGGTTCTATATTGACTATAGAGTCCTAAAAAACAATATGTACAGTATATCATATAAGTAACTTAAACTAATAAGTATTGTACTCACCACTTCCATAGGTTCAATTTCAGATTTCTTGGATTTGTCTTTATCCAATCTAGATAATACTGGATTGAGTAGTCTGTATTCGTCTGCATTTTTGTCCACTTCAAAATCAGGATTCTCAAACATTGCCTGAAATATGTCTTAACGTTATTAACTTTTACTATTTGTTATTGGCTAATTGACAGTTATAACAATCAATTATGAAATATGTTGGAAATGGTAACTTATATGTAATATGTAAACATAGCATTTTAATAAATTGTAAGTAGATTTTATTTTTCAAAATTAACTTGCGATTTATAGACTATGGATTACAAGAACTATGATGAAGAAACCGTGTGACGGCACATTTCAATAAACTAAATGTCAACGTTTTTATTACGAGTGCAACCTGAACTCATGTTCTTTATTTAATAACACTTTTTCAAGGAAAATCAGATAGCAGTTTTGTATGATTATAAAAATAAATTATTTTCTCAAAACAGTCAAGTAGCCAATTGTTGCATCGTTAGTTCGTTCGGTTTAACACATCAATGCCGTCACACTTATTTTCCTTTATACCATCAAAATTTACATAAAGGAGAATTCTTAAATATCGAATTAAATCCTAAATATCTAGCGATAATATTTCTGACCGCTCCAAGGACAATAAGCCTTTAGAAAACTATGTTCACGTATTCACGACGCTGATTAGAATCTATCACGTCAGTAGAATTTATAAAAACGCTTTTAAAGGTCATAATAAAATCGCCTTTTTAAAAATATTATGCAATAAATTAGAATGAAATAGTTATATTTCTGTCCCGAAATAACGCAACATACAAATATGTCTCGAACAATTCTAAACACATGAAATAAATCACATTATTAAAGATAAACTACAACAAAAACAGTGGACATTATTATTTCCCAAATGATATAGGCGTGCCCAAAAAAATTTTCCATTTTTTCTTCTTACAATGAACAAGTTTACTTCTGACAGAGATGCGCACTCTCTTGGTGTGGTATCTATAAATTTACTGATTCAATACCATACTTGAAAATAGAAAACTGATGTCATACTTCGGGCTTACAATATCCGAAATTAATAAGTCATTTGTGTCTACTGTTCCTGGCTCTCATTATCACTGATATTCCTTTGAATATCATTCATAACCATCTATCAATTTTATTTAAAGAGTAAGAATGCTTACCTTAAATCTATCATCACTTAGTAAGCTGTTAGTTTGCTTCTTTTTCCGTCCTTCACCATCCAAAATACGTGAAGCCAAATCTCTGTTAACTTTAGGTAGATTATCTTCAATTTTAAGTCTAGACGGTCTTTCTTGCTCAATTTTTTCTCTAATTTTGCGTTTCTTGTACTCCTCAAATGCGAATGGATCTGCTATAGATTTGGCTCTCTTATAAAGTCTTACATCCACAAAATATCTGGTAAAGAAATTTATACAAAATTTATTAAACAGTGACATTAATATCAGGCTACAAACTTCTAAACCAGAATGTCCATGGTTTTCAAATTTATAAATTAATACCCATTATGATCTGTTGATTTGCTCAATAGCTTTGCATATAATATTAGACAAACAGTAATAAATAATGAAAGACAGAAAAAACATACCCATGCATATATGCTCTCAACAGATTAGTGCCGAGAAGATGATCCAAACCAAGTACTTCCAATTCTTGTTTTGTAATAAATTTATAGTCATCATAAACAATTTGAGATGCTGAGCTCTCTAACTCTTCTGTTAAATTATCTAAAAATGCACACCATTTCGGAGCTGGCCCTATAAAAGATATGCATTGCATTGAGATAACAAAAAATTGAATATTATCAAAAAAATTTACTATAAACCTTTAGCCATATAGATAATTTTCATTGCTTTTACATTATGATCAATTGTCACTTAATAGAAATACATATTCATTTTTTAAATGTATTTTTAGATAAAAAAAAGTTTTATTTTATTAAATATAAAAAACTAAAAAAAGATTATGTGTGTTTCCTGAGAAAAGTATTGTTGAACAATGGCATTTTTTCTCAATACCAGAATAGTAGTTAAAGGTAAACTTATTAGTTATTGGTAGATAATAGCTGTAGTGAGAAAAAAATGCCTGCCATCAATCTGAACCTAAGATGCTTTCCTCAGGAATGTAATTGGTAATCTTAAAAATAATTTAACAAAATCTTATATTAATAGATTTAAATTAAACTGTACTCCACTTTATTCAATTATAATCACTAATAGCATTAATCTTACCCAGTGATGGTATATAATAAATTTGCATTTTTTGATCTTCTACTGCCATCATGTTCAGTCCAGTATTTGGAATTACGCAGAGATCATTAAAATCTACTGATGACTCAATGCTGGTGTATTGCTTTCCCTGAAATAACATTTATGTAATGTAGATCATATTGAAATAATGTTAAGGCAAGCTTGTATAGCTGAGTTATATAAAACCTTATCATCCACTTTGAATTATATATGTATGTAATGCTAATGCACAAAAAAAGCTCTACAATATTAAAATGGGTCTTTATAATTTGTAGTTTTTGTTTTGTAATATATATTTTATAAATTACAAAGGAAGGTTTATAGTGAGTTCATGTTAGCTGCTATTAACATACTGTGTTTTTATTCCATATCTTGACAACTGTTGAATCCATTGAATAAACAAAGTCCATTTGTTTGTGAAACTCCAATTTTTTTATGGGTATTTCGTTCATGTGATCTTTTATTAAAAGTGGTTTGCTAGATCTTATGTCGTACAACAAAACATGACCAGTAGATGTGCCTACACCCATTTTCAAAGCACCATCAAACTGGAGTGCAGTAATAGCAGGAACATTGCTATTTCTAAAAACAAAACAATTTTCTTTAATAACTCTGAATATAATTTCAAAATAAATATATCTATAATCTGTAATCATTCAAATACAAACCTATATTCAGAATCTGTACAATGTAATGCACAGTCTAATACTCCTTGTTTAGATTTTGTGCGAGGATCCCAAGCTTCAACATGACCACTTCCAGTACCGAGGATGAGTAAGCCATGGTCTTCATTTATTGCACATACATTTATTTCATTTGCTTTTGTAGCATATGGTGCCAAAAATTGACCTAATTCCAAATTTAATCTGTACACTTCCTAAAAGATTATCAATTTATTAATATAAGGATTTCAATGCACACAGACAAAATAACATAAAAATAAATGAAAAAACATACAGACGAAGCACCAACTACAAATAGGTCACAGGATGGTTTATGATAGGCTATATCTCTACCAAATCTTGGAACTCTCAAGCGATAATGGCGACCATGGCCTACATGAAACTCAATGTAGCGATCACATTGCAGAAATACAATCTGTAAAAAAGTTTAAAATTGGTAACTAGATATACAATTAACGGGATCAAAATATGTTTATACAATTTAAATATAAACCTTTGAATAATCATCACTTAAAATTTCAAATGTGACGACTTCCGAATCCAAGCATCTTTCAAATTTCAAAGACAGGTTGTTAACATCAAAACACTTGATCCTCGGTTTATAAATGCCTGTAGCCATGATATATTGTCCATCTTTAGATGCTCTTAAAGTAGTACTCACTCCAGGCATATCAAACTCTTGTATTAATTCAACTCTTCTTCTTAAATCCACATTTTTCTTTAAAAGAGCACGTTTTTTCCTCTCTGACAGCCACTAAAATATATATATATTACTAAGCCTTTTTACAATAAAAAGCATATGATTTGAATAGAGTTCAGTAACAATAAATAAAAATACACTAGTTAATACACAACTTACATCTGGCAACGACTTTCCTGCACTGAGGTTGTAAATTTTTACATTATCTATTTCAAATACTTGCATTGTTATAATAGTATGGTTCAGATTTCATCAATTAAATTGTTTAAGATTAAAAACACTAGTAAATACTAAGGTTTAAAACCATTTTGAACTAAAAATATCATTGAACAAGTAATAATAAACACAAAAAACACCAATATTCTAAGATCAAATACATATATCTAAATAAAACTCAATAATTTTGTTCTATTTAGAATATATTTTAAAACACCATGAACACAGAAATAAAGGAAAAACCAACGAATGAACCATGTGCGATTGACATTGACATTTAGGGCAAAGTTGCCATGCCAACTCGATACGTAAGGTAAGGTAAGTGTACCCCAAACTATATTATTCCTCTATGGGTAAGTGCTAGATGACATCCAAAGAGTACTTTTATACCTATATACGTATCAACATATTTTTTTTACTTAAGCAAACAAATAAATAAAAAAAGCACGGCAAACGTATCTATTTTTTATTCATCATCATCATCAGCTCTTTTATGTCCCTACTGCAAGGACTCAGGCCTTCCTTATGAATGGTTAAGGAGGATGGGCCATGATCCTCCACGCTGGCCCAATGCGGATTGGAGGGTATTAACGACTGAAAATGCAGCCGGGCCAACGACTTAACGTGCCTTCCGAAGCACGGAGTAACACGAGATAATATTTTTTTGGTCACCAATCCCGTGACCGACCCTTGCGAAAGTTGCTTAACGACAACGATCGTGGGCTGCGGGCTTATCCACTACGCCAAAGTCAAAGTCAAAATAATCTTTATTCAAATAGACTTCTTAAAAGTACTTTTGAATCGTCCAACATTTTTTTCCCTACCACTCGTTCAGGACGTCTTTTGGCCGATAAGAAGAACGAGCAAGAAACTCACCAGCTCTAATAAGAGTAATGACATTTACAAAAACCATGTCATTACCAGATCTATACATTATAAACAGAGATAGAGAAAAAATAAATAAATATGGTCTTATAATGATAACATAATCATTTAATAATAAAAGCTACCAAGCTACTCATTTTTTTTCATTATAAAAATATAACTTATCTAAAGCCTTTTTTCTTTACTGTTACCGTTTTTCTGTCTTAACGATTTACACTGCTATGTAGGTCCAACCAGACCAGGGTCGGCCTCGCAATTAACGTGTGAACGCGATCGTTGGCAGACGTGTCATTGCTATACTCTGTTCCTGGAGTCGAATTAGTAGAGCGCTATCTCTCTCCCACAACTCCTTGCCTGTGAATGGTCAATGATAAGCCCTACGGCAGTGTTCACACTTCAAGTACTTTTTAGTTTACTTGTGCGACCCGTATAATTAGACGTGCTCTCGAAACTATTATCGGCCTCCCTTGTGACTTAGCGTTCTCTTTGGACTTGTTGATATCTAAAGTTCATTGATGACTGGGCGGCTTGTGTATTGGTTAATGTGATTGTTTGCTCTCTTGAAGACTTGCTAGCTTATACTACATCATAGAGGACTGATAATAGTACAACATACTTTTTGAATATGGCGATATGGCGAGTGCAAACCATTTGACTGATTAAAGAAAACGGTGGCCTTTTTCTTCTACGGATAAGACTATGATACCATATATGTATGAATCTATGGTAAACGCAGGCTACGGCTTCAAGAAGTGATATATTGAAGGCTGTTACATCTTCTTTGGGTGTACATTGGGCTTCCATTCATAGGAGCGTGAAAGAGAAGAATGTCAACGGTGTACTAAAATCTCCAAAGAAATGATGATGACTTCACAAAAAGTGCAATAAGAAGTAAAGTCCACAATTTCTTTTTCCGAAATGAAATACCCACGTTAGCTAAGATTTTGAAGGAAATCCATCATGATGGAACTTTGGGTGGCTTCAAAATCTGTAAAAGAAGCAGCCAAAGAACAGCCCACTGCTCGATCGCGATGAAATAATTTTATGAAAAAAAAAATATTTCATCGCGATGAAAAATATTTACTATTTGGATAAAACGTGGGTGAATGAAGGGCATACTACCGCAAAAATATGGGTCGATACGACAGTGAAGAGCAGTAGAGACGCTTTCATTGACGGTTTGATGACTGGCTTAAAAACCCCTTCAGGTTTGTATTTTTAATAAGTGCATTGATGAAGGAACTTTTCCTGATTTAATGAAATATGGTAAAATAATCCCACTTTTCAAGGCAGGCGACAAGTCTGATCCTAGTAATTTCAGACCAATTTCTATTCTACCAGCGATAAGTAAAGTATTTGAGAAAATGATGTACAACCAACTGCTTGCACACTTTTCATTAAATAAATTACTTCACCAAAATCAGTTTGGCTTTAGCAGAGGTAAATGTACAACAGACGCTGGAATTGCACTTCTGAGGCATATCTATGATGCTTGGGAGAATAAACAAGATGCTATTGGCATTTTTTGTGATCTATCAAAAGCATTCGACTGCGTTAGTCATGAAACACTGTTGGGGAAATTAGAACATTATGGTGTGACGAAAAATTCACTTCATCTAATAAGATTATATCTTTCTGCTAGAATTCAAAAGGTAGTAATCAATGAAGCGAAATCTGCAGGGGCACCAGTTACTATGGGCGTACCTCAGGGATCGATATTAGGACCATTGCTTTTTCTAATTTATATAAATGATCTTCCTCACTTTACGAAGAATTTGTGCGAGACAGTATTATTTGCAGATGACACCTCTTTACTGTCTAAAGTTGAGAGGGGTAATGATTGTTTTGACGATGTAAATAATGCTCTCGACAACGTTCTACAGTGGTTTGATAATAATAATTTAAAGCTCAATTCAAATAAAACGAAATGCATAAAGTTTGCATTACCTAATGTGAGGCATGTCAGTACACTTATAAATGTAAATAGTGAAAAAGTTGAGTTAGTAGAATCGACAAAGTTCCTTGGTATTACACTAGATTCCCGACTGCAATGGGATCCTCATATTGATAGCTTGTCAAGTGACTGAGTTCTGCAGCTTTTGCTGTTAAGAAAATTAGACTCTTGACAAATGTTGAAACGGCAAGATTGGTATATTTTAGTTATTTTCATAGTGTAATGACGTATGGTATATTGTTATGGGGTTCTGCGGCTAGCATTCAGGATGTTTTTATTTTACAAAAGAGAGCTGTCCGTGCTATATATAATTTACGGTCTAGGGAATCTCTCAGAGAAATATTTAAAGAAATAAATATTCTGACTGTTGCCTCTCAATACATCTATGAGAATATTATGTACACAAGAAAACATTACGATTCCTTCACAAAAAAAAGTAGTGTTCATAATCTTAACACAAGAAATAAAGATATACTTGCCGTTCCAAGCTTCAGACTTCAAAAAACCAGAGGATCATTTCTGGGTAAATGTATTGCTATGTTCAATAAAGTTCCACAAAATGTAATTGACCTACCCATAAATAAATTTCAAATTCATGTAAAGAATATACTTGTGAGTAAAGGCTATTATAAAGTTGATGATTATTTTAAGGATCGCAATGCATGGAATTAATAGCCTTCGCTTTGTTCTATAAAGACTAATTATATGTTCAACTTATGTCCTACAGACTTTGAAAGTTGTATTTACTATTGTGATAAATTGATAATACATATTATTTTGGTAATGACATAATTTATGTAAATGTCATTACTTATGATAAAAACGCTGATAAGTTTCTTTCGCTTGTTCTTCTTGTCAGCTAAAAGACGTCCTGAACAAGTGGTAGGGGAAAAAAGTTTTTTGGACGATTCAAAAGTGCTTGTAATAGCCTACTTGAATAAAGATATTTTCATTTCTTTTCATTTCATTTCTGTATACATTATTTGTAAATATGTACAATATTCATTATCTGTTATGAATTTTAAGTAATATTATTATTATATTATTTGACTGGCACAGATATGTTAATGACTCAAATATTGTTCTTTTCTTTTGTTAAATGGGTAGACAATTAGGAATTTTAAGGGATATTATTGTTGTTGACTGGCACAGCTCTGATGACGCATTTATTATTATTTTGTTAAACAGGAAGTCTGTTATATACTTTTATTTCTGAATTTATTCACATAAAAGTTTGTTTTTGTTACAGGGGACGCAAAAGGCTAATAATAACCCATATAGGAAGTGAGGATGGATTCGTTGAAGGAGGTCTCAATGTCTTTGAATCTAAAAATCAAGGTGATTACCATAAAGAAATGAACGCAGAAGAATTTTAAAACTGGTTTAAGGAAGTTTTAAACATAGAATTAATAAGTATAAGTACTACGTACAACTAGAATGCTTACTGTGCGTCTAAACACGCGCCGAGTGAGAGGTCATAAATCTTGGTTTGTCCCTTTCTAAGTAGTGTAACCATTCTTACCTGAATACATTGGACATTAAAAGAAAATATTGATTATTGAAATTGAATAATATTAATATGAAGCAGAAAAAATTCTTATTCAATCTCAACTCAACAATAATAAATTTTGAAACTATGGAAATCAGCAATGAGGAAGTATTTAAAAAAAATAAAGAAACTACAGAAAATTATGTCACTAGATGGCAGCACAAATTGTTGGATATAAACGTCAATTCATGACGTTAAACCAAAGAGAATAGATTTGTTAGTGTTGTTATGGATCTGATAACTCGGATTAAAATCGAGTTGAAATTTAACTTGTTCGAGTTATGCAAACGCAACTCGATTAATAGAAAGTAATCTTCGAATAAATTTATTTTTTATTTGTATAGAGGAAAATGGAAACTAACATAATGGAAGTGAGCACAGAGGTTTTTTAAATTTATGGAAATCAATTAAATGCTGTGATATAATTAAAAGTGGCATCTAACTACAGTATACAATAATATTACCGCCAAACAGTTTTTTAAATAAAATAGGTACTTATGTCATTGTAGGTCTAGGAATTTTTCATTTTAATATTTAATAAAAGTTCTGAAAAAATAACAACTAGGTAAGTTAGTTTTATTGCTATTAGTTGTTTGTTGAACTTACAACAACAGAACTACATCAAGTTTCAATACTATTTTTATATTATGTGTGGTGAATGGATTAATAGGGTTTTTTAATCAAAAAAAAGTCATTAAAACGATAATTATTATTAAAAATTCCGTTTATTATCTAAAAACTTACCCGATATGTATCAAATATACTATGTATTCGCACAAAATAACATAACTGCTGGCTAAAATGACGTTTGTGCAAAGTGTAACGTGCAAATAACTTGTACTTTCGAAATTAAGACATTATAAAACTATGATTAGTTATTAAATCTTATATTCATAATTAAATCATCTTAATAAACAATCAGCAATCAACAAGAAACGTCTGCTCTAAATGAACAGCAAGGTTATAACTTTAAATTTCAAATTACAAAGTTATTATACTATTGCTACTGATCTTACCTGTCGACGGCGGACGTCGAACCATGTGTTAAGTTAATTAGTACGGTGGGTTTGTGCTTTTTGGTTCTTATAATAATATTGTTAATAATAGTTTGACTTCCTACACAACCTACTCTAGAAATCCGTTTTATTGAAATATATTATTTACTAAGTACCTAGAGTAGTTATGGTCTCTAAAAATCTCTGCGGTGGTATCGTGTGCGTTAAGTGGTTACGTTCCCTCAAATATAGTATAGTTGAGTTGTTTAGTTGAAATTAAAAAAGCAGCCCTTGCTGAGTTTCTTGTCAGTACGAGATCTCCCGCCTTAGTTTTGCGAACCATTGGTAAAGTTTTCGACTTTCACAAGTACTATATAACAGCCTAGACTGAATTGATTTTGATATTTATGTTAATATCATTCGTTTTGTGGATGCATAATGACACTTCATCTTCATCATCATTTTTGTTCTCCATTCCAAACCTGAATTCAACGAAAGTTACGAGCAACCAATAAGTTGGCTCATTACTAATGTTGACGTATCAACCAAACATCGTTCCTTTACACGTAACATAATAAACAACTTAAACTTAGAATTAAAATAAATTCAAATTAGTTTGAAAGTGAGATATTATAAGAAACACAAAACGATGTCATATTTATTAATCGAAAATACTCAATTTACATTTATTACGTCAGAAATAAAATTTGAATGAATATCATAAACAAAATCCAAAAATCGCGAGTCACATCTAGTATGATTTCAAGAACTAATTTTTATTTTTAAATACTTCCTCATTACATAGGCAGACCTCTCCCCCCCACTGGGGGATAACCTAATAATAAAACGCAATCAAAATAGTATATTTTATTATGACTGTATTGTTTACATTTTAAAATTAAACATTACTTAACAAAATTGTTTTGTGCAATTTATGGCGTAAAGTAGCGCGAGATGTGCCAATGGCCTTGAATGTGAGACCTTTGCCATAAGTTGACATTCTTATTATGAGAATCTCATGCCTTTGTTGGATTTATTTTTGTTCAATTGCTGATGAATATTTGGGAAACAGTTTGTTATGACAGATTGTACCTTTTCATAGTTTTTACAATTTTCTTTTAAAACTGCTAAAAGTGACTTTAAATTATTAATCTTCATCTTCATGTCTCTTCTTTTGATTTTTGCCAGTATTAATATCAAGTTTTAACTTCTTACATGAAGGACTTTAGTCAGGCGTATAACTAAAGGCGTTTAAAACATTATTTTTTTTGTTATCAGGAAAAATCTGTAATGAAATTAGGTAGGTACATAAAAATAAGTTATAATATGAATTGTTGTTTTAACTTATTATTTTCGATATAATGTTGTTTATAAATGAGTGCTTTAATATTAGGTAGGAACCTTTGGCAAGATTGAAGGAATCACTTCTGATTTTTCGAGCCTCTGTTCGGTAATCTTTGGGTTTGAAATGAAGTGTACAAACCACACAGCTTTCATGTAAGTTCCCAGGTATCAACCATTTTTTCTTTAACTCTAAATCCGATGGCAAACTGGAAATTTAAATTAAAATGTATATTTTTTATTATAGTAATAATTTGGTTTGGTTTGGTGTGTAAATAGATATTTGCAAAAGATCGATCAAACGATAAGCCTACTGACCAATAAAATTATTAAAGGATACCCATTTATGAGCCTCCACATGCTTGCTTAATGTAGGTAGACTTGCAAATAGTAAATAACCAAAATGTTAAGTGATACAACAAGTTTAAATTTAGTACTTAATTAGGCAATAATAGGGTTTATGCTCATAGTACGTACGTACTTTACATCTTTATACGTAAAGTATAGTCACCCTAGTTTCTACTGATGGCATACTTACCTGTGAAAAGATTACCCACACCCACTCACAGCACATATATTGTTTACCATTTTTCATTCCAATATACTATTTAAAGCACTTTTTTAATTCAGAGATCATTAAAACCAAGTCCATATGACAAAAAAGAAAACGATATGTTGTTTTTGTGGTGCCACGTGAAAACTTCAATTTACCTAGTGTTGCATAACGTAAAGGTAATAAAACATGCCTATAATATTGAAATGTCATGAAATATAAAAACTTTGATTTATCTAGACCATGAAAAGCTATTGCATTTGTATTATTAGTAAACTTATAAACAAGTCAAATATAATATTCATATAGAAAACGTTTTGTTCTGTGTAAACAGTTTTCACGAATTTACCACCTTTATATCAACAATATTTCACATGGCAATTGTGCGACAGAGACACACCAAGAAAAAAGATGTCTCACTTGAGCTCATTTCTATTGTTATTTAAAAAACACTTTATTCACATATTATTAAGGTTCATTTTGATATGTCAAAAAGATCGCAGTTAGCATTCCAGTTGTACGTAGTACTTATTAATTCTATGGTTTTAAATAAATTGGATGACAATTGTGTCGTAGTGATGGACAATGCCTCGTATCACTTAAAAGAAGTAGAGTTAGAACCAACAGCAAAATGTAAAAAACAAGAAATTATAGACTGGTTAAAAGAAAAAAATAATAATTTTGAGGACTATCAGGTTTAAAACGGGAGTTATTAAATTAAATATGAGGCCCGAATTGTTGATGAAATGGCTCGAACCCAAAATAAAACTGTGTTACGACTTCTACCGTATCACTGCGAATTAAACCCAATCGAATTAATTTGAGCTCAAATTAAAGGGAATGTAGCTTCAAACATGAAAAGTTTTAAAATGGTAGAATTAAAAAATGTATTAAAAAAAATAAAAAGAAAATGTAACCGCACTACATTGGAAATATTGTATAAAACATGTTCGAGGAGAAATTGAGCCCAAAATGAACAATATGGACAGAAATGTAGGAGTTACGGTAGAAAGTTTGGTAATACCTTTAGGATACGTCGGATAGTGAGTAAATAATTATGATAAGAGGAATAAATTTTATAATGCATTACCGACTTTGTTGCTTCAATTCCTACTAACTTACTATTGAAGAAGTCATAAAAAACTTTTTCTGTGGAAAAAACTAACTACATAAAAGGACATAGCCCCACGGACACATCGTAAGTGGACTCAATAATAATAATTTTATCAATCCAGGAAGCGCAAGCGCAGTATGTACGCGTGCTTACTTTTATAAGATATCGTTGACGCCAACTGCCCTTAAAGATGTGTTTTTTGTCTTTGTCATTTGTATGGTATTGTGTGACAGAGAAAGCGCTCTACTAACTCGACTCCAGGAACAGAGTATAGTGGAGGTGCTTTTTAGTGCCGTTTTTTATATTTCTTCCCTGATTCGAATGAGACTAGGTCATACGTTCCAAAGAACCCTCTTTATCAATAACTTGATTTCTCTTCAAATTCCTTTTCCAGAAAATATACTATTACTAGTTTTATCAAATGAAGCAGCTTTATAAATGTATCATTCTTCCACCCCGGGTCTCCGATCCTGGAGGTCTGCAGCCATCCGCCAAAATCATAATAATAAAATAACATTAAAAATGTATGATAAATATATTGCAATATCAAGTTTCTGCCTCGGTTAGGAAAAGTTGTAGATTGCGGGCAGTGCCGAATAAAGCCAAAGCGGGGCCCATAGCAAATAACGCCTCTCTCCCTCCTCCGAAACAGAAAAGACATTCTTTGCCTTTCAAATAACACACTAATCTTTGTCTTAAGTGAGTTTTATTTGTCATTTTATGTTCATACCAAAAAATATGACTATTCAGAAGCGTGGCTTATTTTATATTTTTATTATTAAAAATTAAATAATCGGCTCTGAACCATAACAAGGCTCTTAATTGCACGGGGCCCGTAGGATTTATTACTTTTGCTACGTGGCTAATCCGGGCCTGAATCCAGGCCTATTCCCGCTCGGGGCCTCCGATGAGTTTAGTCGGCCGCTGCTCCTGTCTAAGCACAATATCATTATTACAAGCAGATATTTTAACATATGTTCAAATATTTGCTGTCATTGATAATCTTTTTTATCGTCCTTGTTGAATAATCTTGTTTTATCCGTTAATCGTATTTTAAAATCGAAATGTAATTTCAAAATAATAAAAAAATCTAATCAAGTATAACTATACTAAAGTATAATGTGTCATGCAATCAAAAAGGTAATTCGTTATCGAGCTTCTTCTTCTATTAATGGCTTATCTGCGCCAGTAGCGTAGCTGGGTAACCTAGAGCCCTGGGGCAAATAAAAAAATGGGGCCCACTGCTATCAAAACTGGTAAGGTTTTTTGTAGTAAAATCATTAAATATACAAATACTTTAAAAATGCTGAGCAACTTTATGATCAGCTCTTTTTTGTGCATGGGCAGGTAATAAACTAATAAACACTAACAACATAAATTACAACTATTTTTATACTTGGTGTAGGTATTGGGAAATAAAACGAAATAGAAAAGATTCAAGGGTTTATTATATATTTATTTACTCAAAGATACGTTGCACCAGCTTACTGTTATTTAACCTATCGCCATGCAAGCTATTTACAAAAAATATCAATAGAAATATTTTGTCCAGAAGTACTTGCAGAAGGCTGACTAAAAAACTTGTCAATTATGGGCAATTTTTTTTTTCTTTATTCTCTTTCCTTGCGTTGTTTGTGTCTAAATGCATCACTGGGTTTCTTTTTTTTGTCCATAATATTAGTTTTCTAATTTATTTTAGAAGTAAAAAGAAAGCGAAACGTAAGTAAAAGGAAAACATTTTATCGCCGCCAGTGTTAACAAAATGACGAAAAAAAACATCACGTAATTAATGGACGGCCCCCTACCGCATGTGACTTGTATTTTTCACGGTATTTTGAGTTATATAGTGAGTAGCCGAAATCTATAGATTTCTTTAAGTAACTATGTATACGTACTATAATCAAATAAAATGAACTTTTGTATGGACCAGTACAAAAAATTTATTGACATACGCTTACTTACTCCTGATACATTAACTTTTTAACCATTCTCGAAAAATAATCTTGACTCGAAGTTCACAATCGCGAATCACAAAACGCATATCGATAAATAATAATATGCAGATATTGATATCCGAAAAATTGATGAAAATATTAATGACACTGTCAACCCACACAAATAATTTTAGGGGAATTCCCTTTTTATAACTTTGGAATTTCTCACAATTGAGTTGTCATGATTAAACTCGAAATGTCACCTGTCATATTCATTTTGAAAATGGGATACATTTTTAAAAGTTGAGTTCGATTGAGATTTTCTGGTAAAGATTCGAGGGCCCCCTGAGCTTGAGGGCCCCGGGGCACTGCCTCGCCTAGCACCTTGGTAGCTACGCCACTGATCTGCGCGTTTCACACAATTCTGCCAATGGGATTATTACAAAAATGGCATGTAAGTACGTCCCTTTTCTTCTTCTCTTTTTAATTAATGGCTTATCTGCGCATTTCGCACAATTCTGCCAATGTCAAGTAAATAAATTAATTTTTACATGTAAAAAAAATAAAATAAAAAATGGCATGTAAGTACGTCCCTTTTTATGATGACATGTGTCAAAAAAAAGGTGCCATAGAGCCTTTTCAGTAAATAACCAACAATTAATTTAATAGTGGTCTGTGGTTTGATTCAATATGATTAACTTTAAATCATTGTTTATATAAAATTATTTCTTAATTAACGTATTAAAATCGTATTAACATATTAAGTTGTTTTTGGTAAATCTATGTAGAAAGATAGAATTGGTAATTCAAAATTGTTTTGTTGAATGAATGTATTTAAATCGTGTAATGGTCTCCTACGTGAAGTTGGCAGTAATGTGGTGACGCAACGTGCCACAAAGTGCCATTAAAGTTAAGAAGAAGTAAATAACCACAGACCAAGAAGGGGATACTTTATCTATCATACCTACTAAGTCTGTGACCATACCCTGTGTATTTAGTTTGTGGTTTATCAGGGGTCTGTGTCAGGGACCCAAAAAAATAAAACTGTCAGGGACCTTTAAAAGAATTTGGTTAGTTTTCCGATCTTGTTGATTTTTGCAATAACAATTATAGTATTTGTCGAGGGTTTAGCAAACTTTTATCATGGCCCCAGTAAAAAAACTAGAACTTCCGAAATCGGTGTTAGATATGAAATTTATGAGAAAAGCGAAGGAACGAAAGGAAAGGGAAATAGAAAACACTCAAGATCACCATGGCTTATATGCCAATATAAT
Organism: Diatraea saccharalis; assembly: GCA_918026875.4. Classification (NCBI taxonomy): domain Eukaryota; kingdom Metazoa; phylum Arthropoda; class Insecta; order Lepidoptera; family Crambidae; genus Diatraea; species Diatraea saccharalis. The sequence goes on from OU893343.1 coordinate 11,112,795, forward strand.
TACCAGCGAGATGAGGCATGCTTCAGGAAACTTTATATCCGAGACCAGTTTTATTTATTGTGAGGATTTATTAGAAGGCAGATTGTCTTTTAAAGGAATGAATCCTGAAATAGAAAGACTTATGGAGCAAGAAAACAAGACTACAGATATAGATGGCGAAATGCAAAAAGACATATCAGATGAAGTACTATTTGAAAAACTTGATACTTTCAAAAAACGAAAACATTCTAATACTAGCACACCAAGTAAACAACCTGCTACTAAAAAGAAAAAACGTCTTAATTAAACGTAATGCATGTTATTTTTACCAGTTAGGTAAATGACATGTTTTCAGTTAAACCTATCTGCCATGTGATGTTAATTGAAGTTTGTTAGTCAATTATGTTTTATTATTATATTGTTTAGGGCATATGTCGTTCTTGAAGTCGGGCATAGTGATAGTAAATTTGTATCACATTTTTTTGTTTTACTATTCTTCAATACTAATTTCCTAGATTATTTATTATCATATGTGTCAGGCTGGCAGCTCCACACTCTTCAATCTTGAATTAAATTTCTGATCAATCTAGTCCCATATATATTATAGTCATGAAATAGGGATAAAATAGCCAAATTACATAGTTTCAAAGATAAATGAGTATCTTTGTAGCGCAGCTGGGCAATATCACAGGTAGAACTCTATATTTACAATGAATTCCAAGAAATCTTCAATGACATCCTAGCAGTATGGGACAAAGCGGGGATAAATGGCAGAAACTCCTAGAGAAGATTGAGAAATAATGTGGTTGTGCTGGGCTGACATGGAAAAAACAATTTATATTATAAATTAGTTTATTACAACATTTGACATTGATATGATAGTGACTCATTAATACTATATCATTTAATAGTATACAAATAAAATGAAATTTAAATAATTATAAATTATGGAAGCAAGAGGTTGAGATTCCTAAATTTAATGCACATAGAATTTTAGATAATTAGTCTTCAATAACATTTTGCCAACATGAAAAACAAAATTTGTTTCTTGATATGTTAATACATTTGAACAGGCTACTACTAAATTTATTTGTGGTTAATTTACTTGCTTCTGAAATAATTTACTCTGATTATTTAATTAATTTACCCATCCATATGGATGGGTTAAAAATAAGTATTTAGGTACTTCCATTATGTTACATACATATGCAGAAAGTTACATTTAATGAAATCAAAGAAAAAAATATTATATATATATTAAAAAAAAATGTCTAAAATTGGATGCTTTATATAGACATGGATTTGAAAAACAAAGATATAAACATAGCAAGTTTTTACTTCAAGAGATAGTATGTACATTTTTACTAAATATTCAAATTCTTTTCTCTTTCACAAGTCTCATCATTTCTTGCCTAGGCATTCAACTTCTATGTTTATAACTTTACTGGGCTGATAATGTTGCCTGCTCATCCAAGCCTCACCTGATGTAAAATCACCACTACTATTACTATTCAATTGAGTAAAAATATTGATGATCTTTAGAAATGAGTTTAACTTTCTATTAATTAAAATATACACAATACTCAAGCACTATTAAAAAGCTCTCATATGCTTGTAAAACTAATTTCAACATCTTTTATTACAATAGATTTCAAGAATATATTGCTAATTTTTGCCAAAAGTCATCAACAGCATGGCGCACCAACCACCGCTATTACAGTTAGCCTCTTTGAGAGTTTCTAAATTGCAGCGTTTAGGGGTTATCTATAAACACGACACATTAAAACCAGTCATAGTTTTGTGACGTCACAATTCAAAATGTAATAAAACATAAATAGCTTTCCGTCTGCGGAATTACCCGCGAGATCCCTAGGGAACCGTTCAAAGTCAAAGTATTTGCGCAATAATATGTATCTACATTTCAGTGGAAAAAAAAGTAGCCTAATGTTAATTCAGGATTCCAAATTTTATCAGTCCGTTCAGTAGTTTTTGTGTGAAAGAAGTAAGTAGGATATCTCGGTGAAAAAAAAAACATTCTTGAAAATAAATTATTTCAGAGCTTATATTATATTTTTATGACGTCACAGAATGAAGGATGGGGTCTCGTAAAATCATGAAATTCGTGTAACGTAATTTACGGACGGCCCCTCTTACTATTTACTAAGGCCCAAGACGTGATCTCCAAAATACTTATTCAACATTTTAGATTAACCTAATAAAATAATTAGTCTTTCATACTGTTTACGTTATTTAGTCTTATTGAGATACTGTTATTTTTTTAATGCCTAATATATACATTTCGATGTCTCGTATCGTGTGGACGATGTCAGTCGAGGCCTTGCTGCATCAGTGTGTGAAGATCGCGGAAGGCGGCACCGAGGCGGCCTTGAAGGGTTTGTCTCTTTAGAAGGAAGGCGCGTACGTCGAGCAGTAGTCGGTGTATCTGAACACATTTAGCATAACGCTCTTCTCGCGGAATATCCACTCCTAGTGTACGTACCGGCGCGCTCACATTAGCTCTAACAACTGATGAGAAGTTGCGTACTATCAATCTCAACGCATTACAACCACATTGCATATATCTGAAACAAATTGTCGAACATGGATGCGATATTTTTAAATAATATAAATTTAATAATTGCTCGGTTAGAAACAAAAAAAAATGACTTACGATTCGTATTTACTTTGCAACAATTCGTAAATTTTGGGCAACATCAACAAACATATATCTAAATTCCATAGGGACCTGGAACGAAATAAAAGAACGTTAGTAGGAGTAAATTAATTATCTTTATATTTTATATCAATAATAAACGTTTATATTTATAATGTGTCATCCACTTACGGTTTATGAGCCATTACATTCAGAATGTCTAATATAACTGAAGTATCTTCAAGAGCAATTATCGACTCCAAAGCTGATTTCAAACTTTTATTGATACGAACAGAATGGAATATCTGAAAAGATCATTATATAAATGGTTAATTTTGTTAAAATATATTGAAGCTGCATTTACACGTACAACATACAAATCAAGCATGTCCATATTAGAAACATACCGGTCTATGGTAAAATATAAATAAAATTAAAAATCTACGATCAATATATAAAATATTAGATGGATAAACATTACGATAAGCTACACTTATTATATCATAGATAACTAGCCTTCCTCCAGCGGCTTCGTCTGCGTAGTCTTGTATATAAACCTCTCGTTAGAATCACCCTATACATTGATGAAAACCTCATTAGTTTAAAAGATCACAGCGTACAGATAGGGGGAAGCGACTGTTATACTAAGCATAGATGAAACTTCGTATATTCTGTCTGCTATTTACTCTGTTAGGTCTCCAGTCCTGGGGCCCTCGAAATGGGCTGCAGCCACCCGCCAAAATCATAATAATATAATAAAGTTAAAAATGTATACGTTGTGGAGTTGTAAACGCAATATCAAGTTTCTGCCCTGGTTGAAAAAAGTTGTCGATTAGGCCCTATTGCCGCCTCGGGCCTCGGAGGTTAGTACCCCCCACTGATTGTACTCTGAAGCACAATTTTTGTTTTGCGTATAACTGCGTGTTTGGTTTCCAGCGTCGATGTATACCTGTAGGGCTCGTTGTCGCGCGGTGAGCACGGCCATCATGGAGTCGTGCCCTCGCATCATGACGCCGAGCACCTCCTGCTCGCTCGGCTCCGCGCCCCCGCCCCGCACACCGCGCCTCACCCCGCCCGCGCCCAAGCCCCGCTACTCGACAAATGTTTTACGCCGTTAGTACACATACGCAATCGCATGCGAATGTGAAACATTTGGGAAATCTTGTCAGTTGTAGAACAATGTTTCGCATGTGCTTTGTCTCGCTCTATTATTAGCTCGTTGGAATAGCTGCGTCCTTGTTAGTACAGATTCACAGTCAACTGAGATAAACGTCGTTGCACAGACGCACATGTTTCGCATTCAGGGTTGCCACCCGTCCCGATTTCTGATGACTATCCGAATGACACAAATTTTGTTACTCAACATGACAACCCTGTTCATATTCGCATAGTTTCGCATTCGCACCGGCGATAAAAATTGTATTTAGGTATAACAGGCTTGTGGTGATGATGTAGATATAGGCTCAGAATTATCAACCAATAAAATATACCATATTTCATAAAAATCTATTCAGTAGTGTTTGCGTCATATAATAACAAACAATATGTATACATATCTCTATCATCCGTCACAAAATTTCGCTTTTATATTATTCGTAGGAAGTAGAATGTCTGTATGAACGAAAAATTTCTACTTATGATATTTGAACTATAGCCAACTCAATATGTACGGTCATTAGGTTGAAATTGATTTTTTGCAACAAATCGAATGATAATGAGTATCTTTTATTATATATTAAGTTTTGCCCAAAACTTGGTTATGGTCAGGCTTTAACTATTATCCGAACAAAATGATATGGTTGCAATTATTTACATTATGTAATGGTCACCTACGTGAAGTTGGCAGCATCTGGTGGACACAAAATAGCCGTTAAAAGACAAGAAGTCAACACATCTCCAATTTGATTTCTACTTTCTACTACTACTTCTTCTTTCTCGTCATTGTAAATTCGTTTTAGGCCACCAATTTCAAACAAACAAGCAAATATTTACACTTTTTAATAAATAAAAAAAATAGTATAGATTACATATTTTTTTAAATAAAATTTGTATAAAAAAATAACTTAATTAGACAATTGTTGTTGTCCTTTTTTATTTAAAAATAAATATACTATTGTCAGAAATGAGAAAGAAAACTTACAGGTACGAATTCATCCAGGTCTAGTCCAACAGGGCGGTCAGTTGCGAATGGTACAAATTCTGGTTCTGGTTCTCTTTCAGCTGGTTCAATATTCCTTGATACTGGTACACTATCTCTAACAACATTTTCCACTCTTCGTCTAAAAAAGAGATCATCAATAAATGACAGTAATAGACATAACATTGCAATAACAAAGAAATAAAAATCACCTCATACCTAGTTTCAGTAGTTCTAGTAAATGATAAAGACCTAGGACCTAAAGACGGAGGTCCTAAAGATATTTCACTATTGCTTTGTCTAAGATTGGTGTTGGCTGTAAAATAGAAGCATTTTGTAAATACATAAATATGAGCTATCAATGCTAATTAATTAAACAATTTCATTTACTATATCAAGACTCACTTAATTCTGTAGTGGATTTTGTCTCCTTGTATGAGTTATGGCGGTTAAGTGTGTTTGCCGAGAGAGGGCTAGCAGCATAATCTCGTATAGCACAAGTTTGTGCTGTGCCAAACGTGTTATCTTCTTTAGCATTATCCACCACCCCTGAGTTGAGCAAAAAGCATATGAAATATGGAAGCAAATAGCATTATTTGTAATGTGTAAATTAGCATAATATGTAAATTATTGATACATGTTAAATAATATATATTGTAAACAAATAATTTTATGATCTTACTCGAAGAGATTTCAGATTTCTTATCCATGACCGTGTAATGTTCCTTAGTAGACATTGGTATACGTGAATAATTTTCGGGCCGCTGTCTTTGCGGCGGTGATGGTTGAGGCGTAGGTCGGGTCAATGGCACTGGTTCCTCCAACATTAAGTCTCGCAAAGACGAGCTCATACCACTTTCTAACTTATTCGGCGATTCTTGAACTAGAAATAATATTATCAGTGTCAAAATAAGTGAACCATCATTATAATACCAATAAATAATATGGGTAACATTACTTGAAATAGAATAATCTTCGGACGATAAACTGGTGGCTGGTGGTGGTGTTCGGGTTACTGTAATAATACATGTGATGTAATATGGATAAGTATTTATTTAGTTCATGTCTGTATAGTGAGTTAATTGTAACAAAGTTTATGCGATCAAATGAGTGAAAAATTTATATGGGTATCTACTCACATGATCTAGAAGGTCGGAAAATTTCAGTGTAGTCATTAAAATTAGGTATAACAGCACCTGAATCCTCATCTGCCTCAGTTCCTGACGTAGATTCTTCGGCGGTTTTTTCGTCTAGAAGTGTTCTCTGATGCAACACTGGAATAATAATCAAATTTAATAACAATAACCATGTTATTTTATTTTAACAATAGACATCAAACTAAAATGGAAGTATATTATTACTATAGTAAATAAATACATACCTTCTTTGGATGGCTTTTCCTTTGAAAAGCTTTTTCTGACCGAGTGACCTTTTTGGAATGGTGAAAGATCTCGAACTACAGTAGGTACAACCGGAGGAGGACCACCGAATGGATGTACTTTATTAAGATCAACAACAGATAGTACAACGTATGTGGAGTGGAAAGAACCGGCAATCTGTAATTTTATTTCCAATATCAAGCAAATACCTTGATTATTTTAAAGAAATACTTAGTTATCTAATGAAAAATGTTTTAACTGAATTGCTAGTTCACAAAAAGATACAAATATATATAAAATTTCGCAAACTTTTTCGAAATTAAGTAATACAAATATAGCAATCCTACTACGAATATTTATATAATAATCGGATTAATACAGGTGTAGACAGTAAACGAACATAAATACATTTTTTTTTTTGTTAGTGTTTAATTATACTATTACCGATAATCACACTTTTATGCTTATTATGTTTATAATATGCTTAAATTAATTATGAAAAGAACAAATATTTAATACCCGTTCTCAGATGACTTCCTACTCATAATCAGAACTTAGAGAACTCAACCTTATGTATACATATAACGATATTCTTTCAGATTGTCGTGACGTCATAGCGACACCATGTCAGAAGGGGCGTATTCGCGAGAAATTTTGAAAATTAAATTTATTTTTATATTTTAATTTATTACATCACTCTAAATTAGCCAAAATTAAGAGTGATTTAATATTTTATATTTTGGCTGTATATAAATAAAGAGTATACCTAATTACAACTTACAAGTTGTGTTTGTGCAATTGTGATGTCATGTATTTGACCCCAATGACCAGGTACCGTATCAAGAACTCTAGCTGGTTCCCAGCCGATCACCTGAAGGCCATCATTACCACATCCTAATAATGTAGTACCATCGTTACTGAATACCATGTGCCTGAAAGAATATATATAAGAAAATTTATATTTAAATTACATAGTACGAGTATCTTGTTGATCAAACTCGATACCCTAATACAACACTAAAAGTTGAATGTCAATATTCTCAACATTTACACCATATTATATAAAATGATGTGATACAATAAATAAACCATGATTAATAATAATATACTGAATGAAAAAAATAACATGATTTTTCATTACCTTATTGAAGTATTCTCTTTTTCGAATTTTGAGACTAATTGGAACTTTTCCATATCCCAAAAATTTACAGTCCTGTCTGTACCACAACTAGCAAGTAAAAACTCATGTGGATGAAATTTAATACATGTTATTGCAGATGTATGTTCCATAAACTCTTGAAGTACTTTGCCCACTCTTACATCCCAAACTTTGACTAGTCCTATAACAATAAGAAGCTTAAAATTTAGCAAATATTTTATTAAATCATTTAAATATTGATAATGAGGAATATCAATGGATTCGTCAAATCGCTTTTAACTTCGTGTCTGTGTAGTCTTCACATTTAGAAATACTTCTGTTTTTTGTTTAATGATAATCGAGCGAGTAGTTTTAATAATAATAATTTTTATTTAGAACAACATTTAGAAATCCATACTTTTTATTAGTTTTATAAAAAAAATAAACTTAAAATCTTGTGTTAGTACCGTTTACAATTCGTGCAATTACTAAGACACTAATTTTGTGGCTGTAAAACATCTCCATGTTTTACAGCCACAAAATTAGTGTCTGTCCGGAGGGACACAATGTGCTATAATAGAAGAATCGTATCGTCTTCCTATTACTTGTAGAATACAATTAAAAGCCGTCCCGCACTCTGAAGAGCGACGAAGCACTATTATTTCTCATGATGATGACTATAATTGGTCCAGAGACTGCTTGTATAGAATACTAGACAGTAAGCTCGAAAGACGTAATTTGACTGAAATACTACGGCGAAAATCCAAGCGGGAAATTCTACGAGCCAGTATGTTACAACAGCGCACCACTGCACTCTTTCTCAATGTCAACCTTATGCCCATTCTCAGGTAATGTCAGAGATATTTAAATCGGTATATAAGTTGGAGTTCCTTAACATTCAGTGAAATTTTAAGTCGGTTTAGGTGCCGAATATATTCGGTTCGATTACTTATATTTTGTCGACTACACAACACAGTATACAACTAAAGTTAAAACTTCTTTTGTATGCTTTAAGTTTATTTAAATTTAAAGAAATCCTATGAAATCATTAATATTTAATTTATAAACTATAGCCAACATTTTTAAACTTCAAATCGACATTTTAACCGAAATAAATAGAGATCAGAAATAAAATAAGAGATAAGCAAAAGAAACATACATAATATTATAATATTTATAAAAAAATAAGATGGATAGTGCAGAAATACCAAGCTCTCGGTCCTCTTCGGCAGCAACCTATATGTAGAAATACGCATCAGACTATTCTGTTGCGTATTTGTTCGTATGGGTTGCTTGAGCCCTCTCAATAAATAAATTTCAAATTCATGTAAAGAATATACTTATGAGTAAAGGCTATTATAAAGTTGATGATTATTTTAAAGATCGCAATGCATGGAATTAATAGCTTTCGCTCTGTTCTATAACGATTAATTATAAGTATGAACCAACCTATGTCTTACAGACTTTTAAACTTGTATTTATTATTGTTCAATATATGTATTATTTTGGTAATGACATGATTTATGTAAATGTCATTACTTATGATAAAAAGCTGGTAAGTTTCTTTCGCTTGTTTTTCTTGTCAGCTAAAAGACGTCCTGAACAAGTGGTAGGGGAAAAAATATTTTTGGACGATTCAAAAGTGCTTGTAACAAGCTTACTTGAATAAAACATTTTCATTTCAACGCCCTCACAGTAGGCCTCAGCAACACCGTGTCATCAGCGCAACTGATATAATTAACACTTACATCATCACTGCGACATCCCAATGTCATGCTGTGAGCCCAACGATAAGGTCGTTGATATACAAATGAAAAAGTTGTTGTCGTTGATAGAAAAAGAAAAAGGAGAGGACATGCCACCCTGCCCTGAACGAGTCTGAAAGACGCCGTTCATTATTACATGATGTTGTTTTCAGCCTTTTTAACCCCCCCTCCCCCTTGGTGATAAGTGGTGAAGTTTAAGACTACCCTCTCCACCCAAATCACTTTGATTTTTAGTACCTACAAAAAATCTTATTTTTTGACGCCGCTTCTCGGTTTAGTAATCGCGCGTTTGAGGAAAAAATAAAAACACGTGATATATTATTACGTCCCCTCCCCGTTGTGATATTTCGTGATATTTGACGAACCTCCCCCCCCTATTTCATGCGTTACTCCATGTCGCAGTATTCTCCTGATTATGGTACCAATATTGAAAGATGCGCAACAATTCCGCCGGTACACCGAAGTCCGATAACTTTGTCCATAGCACATCGTAAGATAGGAGGACAAAAGCGCGAGGGGCGTCAATAAAACAGGCGTAGACAGGTGTCTTTCTTTTGGTGTAATATTTCACCGTGTGCTTTAAAGCTAGGATTGCACTTTCTGTCGAAAGTCCTGACCTGACCGGAAGCCAAATTGTGACGACAATCCAACAAACTATCTAGTATCTATAGTTACATTTTGTCGTTCATATCTCCAATTTTGTTTTTAAGAATAGGTACAACTATTGTATGCCTTATGCGTCTGCGTTCTGCGTATCACTGGGAAGTTAAGAATAACACATGCACATAGCTAAGACCTTCGCGAAGTGAGTGCGTGCTGCAAGTGCTCGATGCTGAGACCGTCGTTACCTGGTGGTGATTTACCTTTTGTCATTCGTTGTATTAGTTTTTAAGGTATGATTGTTTTAACATCTGCCTTTTTTTTTAAATTTCGCCTTGGTGCGCTATGATCGTGTGACATCAAGTTACAACGCGCCGCACTTGCAGTACTGAGTCACTAATACATTGTACCGATTTCTTGGCGAGAATAACAGTAACTTGTAAATGTGGTAATGCTAAAGCATAGGTATTCATAATAGATGACACCAACCCACTACATAGTTAATCGTATTGGTCTCGCGTGCTGGGCCCTTTGCAGATTGGTAGGGTGGGTGCTAGGCTATAGGTATTTCTGATGGATGGCATATGTAATAGAAACAGTGATCCGTACAGGGCTACATAATGGATCCAAGGTGAATCTATGATACTAAATCTCAGGTCTTCATGATACTACTGGGACCGCATGTAAATCCTGAATGCAAATTGGTGGTAATAAAGCACAGGTATTCTTAATGGATGTAACACTAATCCACCCAGCATTCAGTACTGGGCCTGTGTATAGGACCCATAGCAGATTGTTGGTGCTAAAGCACAAGTATACTTAATAGATGAAACCAATCTACCAAGTAATCCACACTGGCCAGCGTGGTCAACCTAAATTGCCCTGCTAACTAAAATTAGACTTTATAACCAATCCGATTACCGGTTCACTATCGGATTGGTAGATTTGCGATCGTCGCTAAACCTATGCAGTAGCAGATCAAACGTACTAACTACACTACACAAATTGAGTAATATATATATATTTTCACATTGATTACCTGTGAATGTGACCTTATATAACAGAAATTCCTTTTAAGTGTGCAATTTTATGAGTGCATCGCATCGAGCCATGAGTAAAGAGCTCTAAGCTCAATACAATAAATGTTTTCGTTGTTTTTGGATTTAACATGTTAATTAATTTTGTACTTAGAGTATGGCATGCGCTGAGCGAGTGCACCTAACTTAAAAATTTAATATATTAAAAGCTATATGATGTATAGAAAAAATAATTTAACATATTTTTTTAATTTAACTATACTATAATCAATGACATTCCTCATTACTTACTTCCATTGCTAAAATCCTATATTTGTAAAAACTATTATAAAAAAAAATTATCAAGAATTTTGATATATAGTATTTTGTACTATAATACAATATATTCTTACCATCTTCACATGCTGAAGCTATCCATTGACCATCTGGACTGAACTGCAAACTATTTACAGCAACTTGATGACTCGAGTAGGTTACTATACAGCCCCTTTTCCTAGTATCCCACAGCTTTATGTTGCTATCGCAAGACCCTGTTGTTAAGTAATCACCATAAGGATGAAAATCCATACATTTTATAGCACCCTTATGTCCAGTGAAAGTCCTTAAAAGTTTTGCTGCTTCCAAATCCCAAATCTTCAGTGCACCCGTTTGTGAACCAGCACACACCAAATCTTCAGAGTGTCCAAAACAAACACATTCAACAGGAGTTGTGTGGCCACTTAAACTCTGCAATTATAATAAATGTAAGCACTGGTGACTGCTATTATTGAAAAAACCTTTACATCAGATTTGTAGGTAGTACATAGATTACAATGTTAATAAGTAAACCTCTTTGTTACATTCCATCATTCTTTTTATTGGTATACAAATGTTACAATTATATCAATTTCAATAACTTTAAGTTATTACAAACCATCAAGCAGCTCTGTCTCCCTATCGCCCATAAATTAACTTTTTTATCATCACCTCCAGTAGCTAAGACTTGGTTCGATTTGTGTCCCATGGCCAAGCAGTTGACATTTGCCTTGTGGGCAACAAATTCTTCTGAAAAGATGAAAATTAGTGTGTCAGTAAGATTCCATCACAATATTAATTAAGCTGAATTCAATTTATTTTGCTACATACGTAATTTCCATGATCTTCTTATAGTTTCCATGATTTTTCTCTTATTTACTATCCATACCAAGAAACTTAACTTCTTTGTAACAATATTCTATTATTCAGTTGAACAACATCTTTAATTTATAATGTAAGCATACTATAGCAGATTATTGTTTTGGTTAAATTTACGATTTTATTACATTGAGTAGGAAGTTCTACTCTTACTAGAATTTTTGGATGGTATTTAATTCATACGAATACGACACACATTGAATTCAATTGACACTTTGTTATTGACATTTAGGGATGCACTCAACTACGATTCGGAAAACCGATATAAATCGAAATAACACCTGTCAAAAATATCGATTTATTTATTTATATCAATAAACAGCGATATCGACATCAAAAATACCAACATATCCAAACCTAATGTTGAATTAACCTGTCCAAAGAGCAAATAAATAACAGTCGTCGATAACATACAACAGCGTTAGGCAATATGCCTAACTCAACTAGACAGCTTAAAGTTGTAATCGCCGTAGTAAGTGAACATTATTTCGATTGTCCTCTGAGTTCAGAATAGGGGGCTGATCTTCACATGTGATATTATTTTGATCCCAGACTTTTGGCTTTGTTTGTAGCAGTTTTTTATTATTACAATAAATACGTAAGCGGCAACCGGAGGATGCAAAAAAAATCAATTTTTATTTTAGACTATTTAATATAATTAAAATATTACAACTAAGTATGTGACTATTGTTCGATGGTGTAACAAAAAGTGTCGCTTTGTAGGTCGTCGCCACATCGTCCGGTGTCCGATGATGCACGTTCCGCAGCGTCAGCGCCTCGTGACTGGTTCATAGTTTGTTTCGTAATTTTGGGTAATCGCTAGCTTGCAGGTTGCACGATGTGGCAGTGTGTAACACAATTAATTCTTAATAATATCTTATTTTTAATCCAATGTCAATATATTTAAATTGGCAATAAGACAATCTCCCATTGTGGTCACGAGTATGCCTTCTGAATATTTTTTTCTCAAAAGAAGGAATCACCATTACACAAAGTAAGAAAATTGTTCTAATATTATAGTTTCGAATTCTATCTCACTCCCTTTAAAAGGTATAACGATTGTGTTAGCTGTTGATGATTTGAATGAACACAGCATGTCATACAGTCAAACTTATTTAAATTTAAGGGAATATTTGCGTCTAACGTCATATTAACAATTAAAAAAATTCATTATCTTTAAAAGATTTCGTGAGCCAGGTGTTATGTTAATTCGTACGGTGGGTATGTGCTTTTTTGTTCTGACAATAATTTTATCAATAATATATTGACTTCCTACTCAACCTGATCTAGAAATCAGTTTTACTGAAATATTTTACTCATTAAGGACCTAGAGCAGTCATGCTCCCTTAAAAATCTCTGCGGTGTTTTCGTGTGCGTCGGGTCGTTACGTTCCCTCAAATATAGATGAGTGAAGCGACTCATGGTCAAGCTCGTCAACGGGTGCCAGTGGGGGTGAATCTGCACTGGACTACTTAATTTTGTCCATTATTTTTTATTATGAATATTGTATATTGATTGTCAATGAATATGTAGGATTTCTGGTATTATTTATAATGGAAAGTGATTTCATAGTTTAATTAAGTGACATTCCAGCAAAACTTCCCTATGTGAAATAAAAAAGTGAGAAAAAAGCAGCCCTTGCTGAGTTTGACGTGTGGATGCATAATGGCACATATTGAAATAAGGCACATAAAAACAAGCTGAGTTCTTGATTCCAAACCTGAATTCGGATGAATCGAGTCAATTGAAGTTACGAGCAACCACTAAGTTATAAGTTAAGCAAGTTGGCCATCACTAATGTTGACATATAAACTAAACATCGTTCCTTTACACGTTACATAATAAATAACTTAAACTTACGATTTAAATAAAATAAAATAATTTTGAAAGTTAGATATTATAAGAAACACGAAACGAAGTCATATTTATTAATTTTTGATACTCAATTTACTTTTATTACGTCAGAAACAAAGTTCTAATGTATATCATAAACAAAATCCAAACATAGCTAGGGACATCTAGTTTGATTTCAATAACAAATTTTTATTTTTTAAATACTTCCACATTGAATTTCAACTCAATATTAATCCGAGTTATCAGATCCATTACAATACTAACAATTCTATTCTCTTTGGTTCAACGTAATGAATTGACATTTAGATCCTACAACTTGTGCTGCCATCTAGTGAAAAAAATTTTTTTACTTTCTTTATTTTTTTTTTAAATACTTCCTCATTACATGCTAAGATAGTGCTCACAGACCAATCTCTTAAATACTTTTAATAGTCCTTATGTAAAACATCTTATATGTTATATATACTATTCTATGACTGAACACGAAAAGATTGCGCAGTTCGTTTATTGTGCAATATAATTGATCGCTTGTATTCTAAGCGCCTTTCAATCTTATTGTACAATAAAATATATTGTACAATGTTATTGTGGCGTCTAGGGGCCGCCTTAGGCATTAGTGACATTATTTACTGCTTACTGCTCGAGTTTTCAAATTAATCGTATAGTGTTAAGATCTAATTCCATTGTCAAAATATGTAAATATTAAACAGATATGCATTTTCTTCATATTTAACTTTTTGGGACTTGTCCTATAGAAAAGTTCTTCATGGTTACATTACAGTGTTGGCAACACAAGAAACGGTTGACTATTCAGTTCAGTATTACCAACCCTTCTGTTTTAAAAGTACATTTGTATTTTTCACATTAATGCCATTGTGTGCTGCTATATATCCCAAATTTTTACTGTTTTTAAATTAGCATTCAGCACCAACATTTAATATGTGTTTTTTTGAAACACGGGATTTTTAGTGGATTTGCAGTGAGGTTTGGGGGGAAATTCATAATAGCATATGGCAACACTGAGAGTACATCTGTGATAAAGTCAACGCAACTATAGGTACCACAGACTTAGTAGGTATCAGACGACCAACTTCCTAACAAAAAATTTCTTCGTAGAGCGTGATTGGGAGCCAGTGATACATGACAGCATCATTCGTTTTAAATATATAGATCTACTAACGGCAAAGGCATTTAGCTATACAGCCCTGTTTTGGGTAGGTACCTAGCCGTCTTCCTAGTTTCCACATTATTTTTACTTTAATTTAAATTCCTTTTTTGTTTTAATACAACAATAACAATAAAGCAGACTGATAAGTCTAGCTTATTATTATTGTTGTATTAAAACAAAAAAGGAAAAACGAACACGTAAATGAAACACACATTTTTCCAATATTATTTATTGAATAATTTATTTTTTAACTTATTATATTTTACACAGCTTTCTTCTGCATTCTCGGCAATTCTTAGCTACATTTTTTTAGTGGCACAACTTTATGAAACTTTTCAAGGTAATCACATTTTTTTTAAAGAGGGCACTGATATTTTTTTATACACTTATTTAAGTTTTTCTAAAATTTCAATTGCCTTTGGCCAGAAAGAATGATGCTCTTTTCCTTTATGCTTTTTTTGTTTATCGATGCTCCATTGACACTATCAAATAATTGGTCAAAGAATGAAACAACTTCAGCTGTATTTCTTAATGTTATGCTGACGGGCCTGCCATCCACATAAGTTGCTGCAAATTAAAATATTCATACAATAATTGTATGAAACTTGATTCAAAACTATTAACTGTTAGTAAATTTCATCTAATACTCACAGAAATTTGCAGTGTAAGACAAAGCTGCAGACATATTTTTACACAATTTTTTACCTGCAAAAAGAGATATTATATTTAAAATTATCTTCATTAGAGAATCATTATTGTAATTTAAGTGTAAACTATATTAACTACTTGTTACATAATTAAAAATACAGGTCACTGAATCAACACTTGCTCTGATAGAGAATATAGAAGCTGAATACAAATTATTTCTTTTATTTATACTAATTTAAGTTATACTAATATAATAACCAATGCATTACCTTCATCATTTTAATTTTATCAGGTATAACTCATTAGTCATTTAATTTATGACGTAGCCCAGCTTAATTAGCAGCCAAATAATATCATGCCATTTTGCAAGTTTAATATCCAATATTAAATTTTTTGTTAAAAAATTGTTCCTGATGCATTTTATCAAGTATGCAGAATCATAATGTTCAAATCCACCCCACATATTTTAAGAATGCCAACTGAAACAAAAATTTAAGAACTTCTTAAAACATAGATAACAATATAAAAATAGGAACCTTCACTACTTTCATTAAATCTATTAGTTTTCTTTCATATAAATATAATTCTCTGTACCAACCTGTGATTTCAATTTAAAATTTAATCACACTAAGTGTCTTCTTTTAGATTTTTGAGTGCTGATTGGAAATGGGATTAAGGTCCAATTCAACAACTTTTTCTACTACTAACTTTTATTATACGAAAGTGCTGTTTCTAATGACATCTCATCAAATATAATGGAGCATATTTTTTGGAGTTTCATTTGTCCAACTGAAAAAATAAATTCAAATAAGTAGGTACATATTATTATTTGGTAGTAATACAAAAAATTATAAAAGTATAATGAAAAATCTTATATAGAATATATTTACCTCTTACATGAAGCCTGGTTCTATGATCGATTTTCTAATCATAGTATTCAGTGTAGTTTTGGATGATAAATAAAAAAAATTTTGCTTAAAAATCAATAACACTTTGGACTCTGCTTTGATATTGATAAAGCAATTATCTTTTCTTCGGTAGTGAATCACCTCTCATGTTTATTTTTAGAGCACATGCTCACTTGCATTTCAAAAACGTTTTTTGCAACTGTGTTCATTTTTTGTCGGAACTTTTCAAATGATAACTTTTTACAAAACTTAACGGTATTTAAGTATTCTTAATTTTATTATGAAAGTTCAACTACGTCTTTGGCTTGTTATATTCTTCATAAATTCTCTGGTATAAAGGTGACAATTGGCTTTATTTGGTAATAAGCCTTTTGTTTGGGTACATTTCACAGGGTCTGTAACATCAAAAGTATTCAGTGAATTTCTCTATTAGAACTACTATTTGATTGAAATAAAGATACACTAAAGAAAGAGACAGGTCTTACCAGATAATTTAGTTTGTGTCATATTTTAATCTCCAGAGCAAGCAACTAATTGAGTAAACTCAGTGGCTGCAGACACGAGAGTCTCAATTTGTTCTTTTAAAATTACACCACCTATGAAATCAATATTATGTGTGTAAGATTAAAAAACAGGATATAATCTTAGATGATATTAGAAATATGTTATTTATATTATCAATTTATTCTCTGATCAAAATCACTTCTAGCGTGCCCGCTAGAATTAAGTAATCTGAATGTCATTTTTCTTTATGTGTGTAAGAAAGAGAGATCTGCTAGACTTTTTTAAAGCAAAAATCTATATTAAAATACACCAAAACTGCAGCATGAACTTTGTTATCTAAATAAAATAAATTAAAAACAAACCTCTGTTCAGTTCCACTTTCTAATATGTGTGGTCAACATGACTTTTTCTTGCATAGCTGTGTTCCCAAGTGAATATAATTTCTGTAATAACAAAAAAATGTAATGAAGAATAGCGGTATTCCAAAACACAACATAAAGTGAAGATACATATCATTTTAATTACATTATCTAAAGGTAATAGCAGATTAAACCAGCCTTACCAGTATTGCTTGAAGAGGGTAGGCTGATTGAGAGCCCATCATCATTAAACAATGACGGATATGCGTCACCCAAGAGTCGTGATTTTGGAGTAATGAATCTTGGTACGTGTTTGCTACAAATGACAAATGATACAAATGACACACAGCACTAAGACATTGTAACCACTTGGAGAATCTTTTCTCGTTCACTAGAATCTTACAAAGAATAGCGTCCAGGTTCGTACTTTAACAATGCGTGTAACACAACCATAACACAACACACCAATTTCCTAGGCATCTTCTACAAAGAAAAATACTTCGAAAAAAGGAGAGTTTATATTACAAATAAAGCGAAGAGGGTAAGCACAAACGAAACTTTACTCAATCACTCGTAATTCCCTGATATGTAGGTACATACTTTAGTCTTCTTCTTCTTTTATTAATGGCATATCTGCGCATTTCACACAATTTTGCCAATGTGAAGTGAATGAATTAATTCCAACATGTAAAATGAAAATGAAATGAATTAAAGACTAATTAAAACATTAGTATCTTTACTCTTTGTTGTAATGACAGTTTCTGTCAGATGTCATGTCTTCATCTACTGACAGGGGTGAGGGGCGTGTGGAAATGTCATACATCACTGGACCCCTACGCGATTGGTTTCTTGTACGGAGTTGACGGGCCGTGATAGGTACATAGTGGTAGTATCTCTTATTCGTCTGTGACCACGGCCCGTCAACTCCGTACAATAAACCAATCGCGTAGGGGTCCAGTGATGTATGACATTTCCACACGCCCCTCACCCCTGTCAGTAGATGGAGACATGACACTTGACAGAAACTGTCATTACAACAAAGAGTAAAGATACTAATGTTTTGATCTTTCATTCATTTCATTTTCATTTTACATGTAGAAACTAATTTATTTACTTGACATTGGCAGAATTGTGCGAAATGCGCAGATAAGCCATTAATAAAAGAAGAAGAAGAAGTACTAATGTTTTAATTAGTCTTTAATTAATTTTACTTGTTGGAATTAATTTATTCATTTCACATTGGCAAAATTGTGTGAAATGCGCAGATATACCATTAATAAAAGAAGAAGAAGACTAAAGTATGTACCTACATATCAGGGAATTACAAGTGATTGTGTAAAGTTTCTTTTGTGCTTACCCTGTTCGCTTTATTTGTAATATAAACTCTCCATTTTTCGAAGTATTTTTATTTGTAGAAGATACCTAAGAAATTGGTGTGTTGTGTTATGGTTGTGTTACACGCATTATTAAAGTACGAACAGGACGCTATTCTTTGTAAGATTCTAGTGAACGAGAAAAGATTCTCCAAGTGGTTACAATGTCTTAGTGCTGTGTGTGATACTGAAAATTTTAATCCAGGCAGAAGTGTCATTTGTAACAAACACGATGTACCACGATTCATCACTCCAAAATCATGACTCTTGGATGATGCATATCCGTCATTGTTTAATGATGATAGGCTCTCAATCAGCCTACCCTCTTCAAGCAATACTGGTAAGGCTGGTTTAATCTGCTATTACCTTTAGATAATGTAATTAAAAAGATATGTATCTTCACTTTATGTTGTGTTTTGGAATACCGCTATTCTTCATTAGATTTTTTTTTATTACAGAAATTATATTCACTTGGGAACACAGCTATGCAAGAAAAAGTCATGTTGACCATACATATTAGAAAGTGGAACTGAACAGAGGTTTGTTTTTAATTTATTTTATTTAGATAACAAAGTTCATGCTGCAGTTTTGGTGTATTTTAATATACATTTTTGCTTTAAAAAAGTCTAGTAGATCTCTCTTTCTTACACACATAAAGAAAAATTACATAAAGTTACTTAACTGTAGCGGGCATGCTTGAAGTGATTTTAATCAGAGAAAAAATTGATAATATAAATAACATATTTCTAATATCATCTAAGATTATATCCTGTTTTTTAATCTTACACACATAATCAATATTGATTTCATAGGTGGTGTAATTATAAAAGAACAAATTGAGACTCCTGTGTCTGCAGCCACTGAGTTTACTCAATTAATTGCTTGCTCTGGAGATTAAAATATGACACAAACTAAACTATCTGGTAAGACCTGTCTCTTTCTTTAGTGTATCTTTATTTCAATCAAATAGTAGTTCTAATAGAGAAATTCACTGAATATTTTTGATGTTACAGACCCTGTGAAATGTACCCAAACGAAAAAGGAAAAGGCTTATTACCAAATAAAGCCAATTGTCACCTTTATACCAGAGAATTTATGAAGAATATAACAAGCCAAAGACATAGTTTAACTTTCTTAAAAAAGTTAAGAATACTTAAATACCTTTAAGTTTTGTAAAAAGTTATCATTTGAGAAGTTCAGACAAAAAATTAACACAGTTGCAAAAAATGTTTTTGAAATGCATGTGAGCATGTGCTCTAAAAATAAACATGAGAGGTGATTCACTACCGAAGAAAAGATAATTGCTTTATCAATATTAAAGCAGAGTCCAAAGTGTTATTGATTTTTAAGCAAAATTTTTTATTTTATCTACTAAAACTACACTGAATACTATGATTTGAAAATTGATCATAGAACCAGGCTTCATGTACGAGGTAAATATATTCCATATAAGTTTTTTCATACTACTTTTATAATTTTATGTATTACTACCAAATAATAATATTTACTTTTTCTACTACTATTTGAATTTACTTTTTCAGGTGGACAAATGAAACTCCAAAAAATATGCTCCATTATATTTGATGAGATGTCATTAGAAACAGCACTTTCGTATAATAAAAGTAATAAGGATTATAGATAACATTAACGGATTTGTAGAACACCAAGAAAAGAAAGTGGATTTTGCAGATCATACTCTTGTATTTATGTTGGTGCTGTTTACAAGTGGCAACAGCCTTTATGTTTATTTAAAGTTAGTAGTAGAAAAAGTTGTTGAATCCCAATAATATATGACCAAGGCTCAGCTTTCCCATCAGCACTCAAAAATCTAAAAGATGACACTTAGTGTGATCAAATTTTAAATTGAAATCACAGGTTGGTACAGAGAATTATATTTATATGAAAGAAAACTAATAGATTTAATGAAAGTAGTGTAGGTTCTTATTTTTATATTGTTATCTATGTTTTAAGAAGTTCTTAAATTTTTGTTTCAGTTGGCATTCTTAAAATATGTGGGGTGGATTTGAATATTATGATTCTACACACTTGATAAAATGTATCAGGAATAATTTTGGTGGTAAACTTGCAAAATGGCATGATATTATTTATGTCTATGAGACAGACTGTCAACACACTGAAGCTGGGCTACGTCATAAATTAAATGACCAATGAGTTATACCTGATAAAATTAAAAAGATGAAGGTAATGCATTGGTTATTATATTAGTATAACTTAAATTAGTATAAATAAAATAAATAATTTGTATTCAGCTTCTATATTCTCTATCAGAGCAAGTGTTGATTCAATGACCTGTATTTTTAATTATGTAACAAGTAGTTAATATAGTTTACACTTAAATTACAATAATGATTCTCTAATGAAGATAATTTTAAATATGATATCTCTTTTTGCAGGTAAAAAATTGTGTAAAAATATGTCTGCAGCTTTGTCTTGCACTGCAAATTTCTGTGAGTATTAGATGAAATTTACTAACAGTTAATTGTTTTGAATCAAGTTTCATACAATTATTATATGAATATTTTAATTTGCAGCAACTTATGAGGATGTGCACAACATTAAGAAATGCAGCTGAAGTTGTTTCATTCTTTGACCAATTATTTGATAGTGTCAATGGAGCATCGATAAACAAAAAAAGCATAAAGGAAAAGAGCTGTGACAGATAAGACACACCATCATTCTTTCTGGCCAAAGGCAATTGAAATTTTAGGAAAACTTAAATATGTGTATAAAAAGGTATGCAAAAATCAGTGCCCTCTTTAAAAAAAATTGTGATTACCTTGAAAAGTTTCATAAGGTTGTGCCACTAAAAATGCAGAAGAGAGCTGTGAAAAATATAATAAGTTAAAAAATAAATTATTCAATAAATAATATTGGAAAAATGTGTCTTTTATTTACGTGTTTATTTTTCCTTTTTTGTTTTAATACAACAATAATAATAAGCTAGACTTATCAGTCTGCTTTATTATTATTGTTGTATTAAAACAAAAAAGGAATTTAAATTAAAGTAAAAATAATGTGGAAACTAGGAAGAGGGCTAGGTACCTACCCAAAACAGGGCTGTATAGCTAAATGCCTTTGCCGATAGTAGATCTATATATTTAAAACGAATGATGCTGTCATGTATCACTGGCTCCCAATCACGTTCTACGAAGAATTTTTTTGTTAGGAAGTTGGTCGTCTGATACCTACTAAGTCTGTGTCTGTGACGCAACTGAACTGCAAAAAACTGCCAAATTTCTTCTACCCGATTTTAAACCTTAAAATTTTGATAGTGGAAGTTAAAATTAATTGTAGAAACTACATATTTTGATAACCTGACGTACAGTCCTGAGTACATAAATTAATCTTAAATTATTATTTACAGGATGTCATTATTAGCAAGATCTAGTTTTATAATAAAGATGAGGCACATAATAAATGCTCGTTATCTTAATTATGTGCAAGGACAGGAACCGGAACCAAAAATTCGGGAATATTTTTATTATATTGATCATCAGGGTATGGTAGGTAAATCTTTTAACCTTTGGATTGTTAGGCATTTAGCACAGATCACTAAATATGAACAGAAGTAATCTACAGCATATCACAGAGAAAAACATACTGGACATTGTAAAAAATAGTTAAAAATTATGCCTTTTTTTTCAGTTATTTTTGGACGATTCTAAAATGAAAAACTTTACATCATGTTTTAAAGAAAAAAAGTTTTTAGAATTTTTCTTTAAAAGAATTCGCTTAAATAGAACTGGGAGATACGAAAATGAATTTCCATATATTTCATTATGTGGACGAGAGAGAAATTATATAAGATGTGATGATGTTCCAATTGTTTATACACATCTAATTACACAAAATGATGATTATTTGACATATGGATATGCAGGGGACTTACTAAAAATAAAATTTGAACCAAATAAAATATACATGTTACCAAATACAGGTAGAGTTTACCATCCTGCTGAAGAAAAATTTGGTGGAATAGGACTGGTCAGATCGAAGCTTGCCATTGAACTTAGCAAAAATTTTGAATTTCATAATGGTGAAAACCAATCACCTACGCATTTCAACTGGAAAGAAACTAATAATAGAATTGATCAAGACTGGTTTTTCGATACTATAAGAAAACATAATATTAGAATAAAAGTAAACCCTGATTAGAATCATTATTATATTTTAAGTATTAACATAGAAAATAAATAAAGCTCTTGTATTAACAGTTAATTAATAACCTTATTTCTGTTTAGTTTCACTTACATAAACTATGGATAGGAAGAAACACCCAAATATGATTCAAAACACACTAAATTGGTTAACTAAAACTTTGAACATTTGGTTGATATCCATAAATATGAAGTTCAAGAACAATCTGTCATATCACAGTTGTATTTAAAAATATGGCATTTCACAGTTATTGTTTTGATAGGAAAATAGAGAGGTTTTAATTTCAGTAACTATGTAGTTTCTTCTTTTGAAAACGGCTGATATGAACCAGGTTGAACCCAAGAAATTCCATGATTTTGGCCTTCATTTAGATTTTGCGGTTTAAGCATAATATTTTTAGCACTATCATGAATTTCTGGATCATAAGGTGTAAATGTTATATAATGTTTGTCTTCTGTTGGAGGATCATCGTATAAATGATCAATACTGGATACTACGCATTCTTTCACCTTTTCCAGGAATATTTTTCGATTTGTTTTGTACCTGTAAGCAAAATGATGATGCAACTTTATTTTAATTTTTAAATTTTATGAAAAAGTATCTTTTTTTTGCCACTTACGCCATTGAAGCTTCAACATTTGAAGGAACTTTCATATTTAAATTTTGAAATATGCACTGTAAATATTTGAGTATTTGCCAAATATGATTTCTTTTCCTATCCCACTGAGGGAAAACTCCACTTAAATTGAGTACTCCTGTGTTAGCATCAACAGCTGGATGATATAAACTTGGGTTAAATGTTAAAATCTGTAATGTTAAAATAATGATATTAGGTTTCAGCAGCTATGTTTCCTTACAACAAAAAATAACCTTTAATTGTATAATACCCACTGGCACTTCCTCATCAGGAAACTTGTCAGGCAATGTAAGTGTGAACCTAAATATACCACCTTCATAATATCCAGCTTTTACAAATATTACTCCAAACCATACTAAAATGTTAAATAAATTTTTAATTTTATATTCAAAACCTTTGTAGAGTAAAAGTTTTTATCAGCCACTAGTTTGGAAGGTCATTTACCAATATATTTACAAAAATATCTTCATATAGGTACATGCATTATTATCTTTAGAAGCTGAAGTGTCTGTTCAAATTATCAGCCGAATCTACGAGCTAGGGAGCTTTGAAAGTAACCAGTTTTTACTTACAGAAAGAATTCTCATATGATGGTATAACATAAATGCCTTGTAAATTTTCCGTTTGTAACATACGACTAAAAATAAATGATACTTTAATTTATATACAAATATAAATTATAATTATTGCTTTGAAGCTGAAAACATATTGAAAATTACGACTTACTATTCAGCCATAACAATGTATTCTTGATGTATCATTGAATACAATTCTCTAATACCGTTACCATTATTCTTTGATTCTTCACTCATTTTATTACGATGTAGCACTACAGTGGTAATTGTTTTAATTTGTTTATGTTTAGATATCTTTATTTTGGCTGTAATATTTTTTCTTATAAACTCTCTTTGACTAAATTTATACATGCAAGTGTCAAATTTACTTTAGAAATAATGATGTAAGTGGTTAAATTTAGCGATGGACGTTATTCGCAATAGACAGTTATTCAACTAATGATTTGCCTGAACCGCAATCACTTGTGATTCAGTTATACAATAACTCTATTTTCCACAACGCTTTAAAGTAAAGCTGAGTTCACTTTTAGGTAAATCCCTTAAGGTTGATGTTTGGGCGACTCGCTTTACAATAACCGCGATCACCAAGAAGCGGTGATCACAGTTCACAGCGATACGTAGGTATATTTATATATTAACGTTTTACATTGACGGTCATGTAATGCAATTTTGATAACCGCATAGAATGTAACGCGTAATATTATTTACAGGATATAAACAATGCAATCTCTCATGTTGGAATGAAATAAAAACAGGATGTTAGTATACGTGTGAATGAAATTGGTATATGCTAGTATGCTCACGTTATTCGTCTTTCGGAGTGATCAAGTAACCAACCCAAAATTGAGCTTTATCGCGTTATCATAAGAGTAACATTCGGTTTGACTTTATTGTTGTGGAAATAACTAGTTATCAAAAATAGACAGTTTTGATATCGGTGATTGACGATCTGATAGCGTTTGCGTTACGTGATTTAAAAAATGGATAGCAACCCATCGCTAGTTATCGCTATTAGCGTTTAGTCTGTTAATTTAACGCGCTTAGCGCTTAATGCTGCTAAGTATTTTAACGTTAAGAATTTAACATGTTAACGCGCAACGTACCTACTTAAGCGCCCATGCGAACGCTACGCTAATGCATACGTACTAATGATGTTCCGATATAATTATTTATTACTCACATCGATTTATCTATTATAGTATTAATCGTAATTGAATAATAATTTATTTGTGTCAATGATTTTTAAATATTTTTACCCAAAAAGTTTATTAATGATTTCAGATTAATTCCATCGTATTTTAAAGGCATCCAAGTTGATGAACATTACTTAAAAATCCATTTTAAAACAATGTTTACCATACCAGCATTGTGAATGCAAAATTTATAGAAATAAACTAGCTGTACCCGCGATTTCGTCCGCTTAGAAAGTAGCCTTAGTAATTCCTTATCACATAAACTATCTGTCAGTGAAAGTCCCGTCAAATCGATCCAGCCGTTTCAGAGATTCAATTTCATCCACAGGGATAGCCTATTCTCCATGCAGTGGGAACATTAATAGGCTGAGGATGATGATAACAAGAATAATATTTGAATAATTTTATTCTAAGGTTGATCTTAATATTAATTCAATTTCGACAAGCGACTGAGTAATCACATCGATTTTTAGAATAAATCCATAGAGATGAAAATGAAAACGAGTATATAGACTACTATGTGGCGTTTAGAATAACATCGAATTATTGTATTAAGTAATTCAGTAACATGGTCTTATTTTATCGATTTTACCCCCGACATACGGACGGATCGACAGTGTCATAGTTATAGAGTGGTCAGTGTGTCTATAGAGTATTATTGTTCTGTGGTCTATATTGCTTGAATTACGAACCGAATTACATGCGGTTTTTATTATTAAGTCCTTATTCATCGCAGAGTTTCTTATCTATATCTTATGTAAAACGGGTTAAGTATATATAGCAGTTTAAGATAACAAGGAATAAGGTAGTTATTTTTTTAATTATTTGCACTCACGGCATATATAGGCATAATAACCAGTTGAAAGTAGTTTGTTTAAATCAGATACTAATTCGATTTCAACAACTTCTAATAAAGGAATTTTATTTGCTAAATTAATTATAATAAATAATAAACATGACATATGTGACAAACAGGACAGTGGCAGTGGATGATTATTTTATCGCAGTTTAAGTTTATCAAATTTTGAATTTCATCCACATCCAATTATTCTTCCTTATACTAACCTACAGTAATCACATTGAAATGCTAAAGGGTTAGGCACAATGTGGTGTTATTGTGCTCGCCATGTATAATGTGATCGCAAGACTATGCTATCCGATACTCACAATAAGTAAGTATCATGATTATTGTCTTAAAAATTTTTTTTGTTTGGACGCAAGATGTCAAAAAAGGGTGATAATAAATCGGTTCACTTTTGTTTATTAAGGTAAATGGATATAGATTATAGAAAAAGAAGTGGGCGTGGGCGTGGTGGAAAAAAGATATACATTGCACGTTAAATAATTGACTAAATTCAGTCTTTGCATATGTGTAACAAAATCAAACAAAAAATTTAAAAATATGTGTCTAGCTAAAGTAGAAGTAAACTAAGTAAAAGCGATAGTTTGAAAATAATTCATCATCGTATGCAGCCCCAGGGCGGAAACTTGATATTGAGTTTTAGAAATTTTATATCCCCCCCCCCGCCCCGCTAAGACGCGTACTAGACATTAGAAAGATAAGGCCCAATTTATGATTTGATCAAGGGCACTTGCAGTCATTTGGAGCCCAAAGAGATCTGGCTTATTCGGCTTAGTATCGGAACTAGGTATCTGGTACTATAAAACGTTGTAAATAATATTAAAAGATACCATACGCTGATTTACTACACGGTTTTAGCTCATCAGTGAGAGTAGCACAAATTTCGTTGTAGCGTTTTAAGTTCGGAAATCATCATGTCAAAGATGCATGACGCTCCGGTCGCCCTGTTAAGGATAAAATGGATGCTATTTTTGAAAAGTGGAATAAGATCGGCATATCAGTAGTTACGACGTAGCTGAAGAGCTAGGGATTGATCATAAAACAGCTTTCGCGCATTTCAAAAAAGATGGACACACAAAGTTGGATATTTGTACTCATGAGCTCACTGAAAGAAACCTAATGAACCGTGTACTAATTTGAGATTCTTTATTACGGCGTAATGAAACCAAACCATTTTTGAAGAAGCTGATAACTGGTTATGAAAAGTGAAACCCGGGTTATCTCGCAACAAGGTGATGCTGAGTGTATAGTGGTGTAGTGTACCTACATATAAATAAATGTATATGCATAAGATAAAATATCTGTTAAAGTAAACATTATAAAAAAATATTATATTTAATTAAATTATATGTACAAATACTCAATAACACAATATATAAAATTGTTTAACATGTTAAATTTAAGAAATAATATTTATATGTAGGTACACTACAGTGGTATGTTGGGTGGTATTATTCATTACGAGCTGTTACCGCCAGGCAGGACCATCGATTCTGAACTCTACTGCGAACAATTGATGAGATTAAAGCAAGAAGTGCTTGATTGATTCTGGGTGTAGTTCTTCATCATGATAATGCTAAGCCTCGCACATCTTTTGCCACTCAGCAAAATTAAGAGAGTTTGGCTGGGAGGTGTTTATGCTTCCGCCATATAGTCCTGACTTTGCACCTTCAGATTTCAAAAATTATCGAACAAAATGGTACCTACATACCTTAGTTAAATGTAAATAAATTTTATTAAAAATTTTTTGAATTTCATATAAAATGCTATTTCACGTCATATAAATAATAGACGACGACGAAGTATTTAATAAATTATTTTTAAATACTTCGTCGTCGTCTATTATTCGAAATCCGGAAGATTTTATCAGGTAATAGTATGTAGACAGACATAATTCTAATACTTAGACTGACCATTAATACTGTTAGAATTTAAAATAAATAAATATTACTTTTGAATTTCGAATCTGTAATTTTTATATGATTGCGTTACATAAAGTAGGTATGGAGCTATACACAATTTTTAAAATCCTCTATACGCTTGGTATTAGCCTAATGTTTTTGGACCGGGCTATTGATAAGTACATACAATGAAACCTCTGTTTCCTACTCGAGAATGTTCAATAACTAAAATGGTATTTCGAGCAAGTCTCGACGCCAGCTCATAAAGCTGGATCCACCCAATATTGCTTCGAAACGAACGTTCCAGACTTCATCAGAGCTCGTCTGGCCGACATCTAGTCTGATTTGGAGACCTTAAAATAATCTATTCCCATGGAAAGATTGCGTGCGTCTATTGATAACTGACCGCAACGTTTAAAGGACTGTATTGCAGCCAATGGAGACCACTTCGAATAAGCTAGATATATTTTTAATGATTTTATATTTATGTATTCAACTAACACACTGTAATATAAATAAATATTACGTTAAAAAAAGACTATGTATATAGGTCAACCCGTTTAAAATTCACGCTGTCGGTATTGCTGACAGATTTTTGTATGCTGTTTTGTTTTTTAAAATAATATCTGAAAAAAAAAGAACATCTTACAACAAGATGCACGAATTTTAAAAGATTTATGTAGCACCTGATCAAGACTCCGGATTTCCCTTACCACAGATTTTTTTTCTTTATAACCTAGTGATTACTAACCAATAATTTGGTTTGGCTAATTATACAATGAGGAGTATTAAAAAAAAATTAGTTCCCGAAATCAAACTACATACCGTACCGTACCGTACAAACTACGTACCGTAGCGACACGTTCTTGATTTCTCCATGACAACCTTACCGGTTTTCTTTCAAATTTAAAAGTAAATTAGTTTTCAAAACTCAATAAACAACTCATATTCTATTTGTATTTTTTCGTATTTGTATTGATGTCTACGTTTCGAACTTTTCAAATTTCAGTTTTTTCAATATGTTAGTTAAGAGGAACGGAATTGACTGTTTTTGGTCCATTCGTTTCCAGCAAAAATCAACTTTTGCTAGAGTCGCCATCTACTGGTAGTGCTTTTTAGTGCTTTCGTTCTTTTTTAAATACTTTTGCCCCAATGAGGAATCATTGGGGCAAAAATCGGGCAAGTTGCCGCACTTTGGAAAAGATCATATTTATACTTATAATAGAAATTGTGAATTTCATGTTAGTTCTTCAATTTCTTCATGAGGTTTATCCATTGTGTGCGTAGATTGTAAAAGCTTTTCCCAACTTTATATTTTAACCTAGACTGAATAACGATTATTTTTTTTAGTAACAGTATCAATTCGACTATATTGCTTTGACCCCACAACTGGGGTGGGCTGATACGTTGCGACAGGGATGAAGAAGCACCTGATGATCCCAGGATTAGCGCAGTACGCTCTCAATTAGTTGGGATTATCCCGCACGTGTCTAGGGATTTGATCATGCAAGATAGATTTCGTACTGTTGAAGTACCTGCCTAATTATTATTTAATTTATGTCAAATAAAATTAATACTTTCAATTATTATAAAAAAAAATTGTATATTCACGCCGAGCGAAGATAGCGAAAAATTTATTATATGGTTGTTAGTTTTTTTAATCATTATTAAATTTAATATTATACAAACATTAACTGGCTAAAATACATAGGTTTACATTATGAATGAAAATATTATAAAGTTTATGACTATGAATTATTGTATATTGAACTGAATATTCTTTAGTATAATTTCTAGTACTGAAGTACCTACTCTAGCGTGCTTACCAACTTTCTTTATAAGGTACTTACTGTAAAGAATTACTAGAAATAAATCCATGGGCAAATTTGTTTTTTTTTTCAAACTAAAGCCTTATTTCATAAATCCTTAAGGAACTTCTAATGAAGTCGTGCGGTTTATATTACATTAACGACTTCATTAGAAGTTTCTTGAATGTATGAACTGCTTATTATTGTCTTTCATTTTCAAAAAGAATTAAAGGAGTCCGTTTTAGGGTGGAAACCATTATGTTAGTATTTTTAGTGAAAATGACTTTGTTTACTTAGGTTACAAACTCATTTACTTTGGTAGAATCTGCTGAAACAATTTTTATGAAATTTCTATGGGACCACTTATGAAAATTGCTTATCGAAGTTATGCAACCGGCCAAGTACGAGTCGGACTCGCGCACGATGGGTTCCGTATCCTTATTTATAAAAAAAGATCAAAAACTCAATAAATCACGTTTGTTGTGTGGAAGACCTCGTTAAATATTTATTTTATACTCTTTTTAGTTTTGTTGTTTAATACATCATCTACAAAACTGTCAACTGTCTAGATATTACGGTTCGTGACAGACGGACGGTCGGCGGAGTCTAAGTAAATGGGTTCCCGTTTTTACTCTTTGTTTACGGAACTTCAAAAAAGCGCAAAGTTAATGACAACTACCTCCTTTTTGTTTTGAAGTCTGTTAAAATTTACAACAGGGTATTACTTTTCATATTAAATTTTTTTTATGACTATTTAAAAACAAAAATTCTATATACATACACCCGGCTTCTGAATTGAGAGTATAAAGTTAAGAATGTCTCAAACTGTACTTAAATGTCAGTTAAACAGGTTTTCATTTCTAATTTTAGTTTTTTAACCAACTTCAAAATCTCTCCGTGGGCCTGCTGGTAGAAATTTCAATTTGAAATAAGCAGTGCCCTTGTACAAATGTCTTTTATAATTGTTTATTTAAATTATATGTTTGTAAAAAATGCATAAATAAATTAATCCAAAAGGAGGAAGTTATTTGTTCGACTGCGATTTTTGTTTTTTTTTTTTATGTTCACCGATAATTCTGCCAATTGTTTACCGATTTTCAAAATTCTTTTTTATTCACTTGATGGACCGAGATGATCCCATTTCGATTAAAATAAAAGAAAAATAAAATATTGTGTTTTTTGAATTTATTCAAAATCCGAAAGCAGAATTTTCTATGTTCAAGGAGTATGTATATAGGTATTTTATGAAAGACGGTATGTCAATCGTATTCTTCTTGAACTGTTGTGGACCAGTTTATATCGAACTAACTGTTTCTCCGCGACTCCGCCTTCGAAAATTATAGTCTATGTCCAACGCGTATTAATATATGTAGCTTCCGGTAGATGAAAGACTTCTAAGTCAGTCTAATAGTTTCGGAGCCTATTCAAACAAACAAGCAATCAAAAAGTGATAAATTATAGTTATCTTAAAAGCGACTTATTCAAGAAAATACTATTGAAGATGGTCTATCATTTAATTAATAACCTACAAAAAACCTCCCGACATCAATATCATTTCTTCAACATCACTTTTTTAAAGTTTGAAGTCGGTGCAATTTTTTTAAAGTTTTTTTAATGCTCCGTTGATAGCAGTTTGATAAAACTAGGACTTTTTGTGAAAAATCTGAAGTTATTGAGAATAATCAGTCGAGATTTTCTCACATCAGTCCTGAGTCAGGACCCGGCTGTGTGTTAAGGCCATAGAACTCCCTTTTATTTGAATTACGCCTTTGCCATTGCAGTTGAGTTTGTGAGATAGTATTATTATGAGTATAGGGGCGTGTTCATAGATTAGACTCTAAATCTAAATCTCTACTCTTCTTATTGACCGAAGCTGCTGTTTCACACGAAATCCTTTTTATAGGGATCAGTTGAACATATATCTACTAATTTGCTGCAAGTAAGTGATACGTACTTGTAATAATATGCAATCATTTGTATTTTATTGGATGCTTTCAACTGAATTGATGTACGCCCTGACGAGATTTAACGGCTTTCGTTTCCGCACAGCAGTTTATTACAAACAAGCAGTTAATATTGTTTTATGTATATACATCGTAATCTATAATGTGTTTTATGACAGCCGTTTTGTTCGTAGAAAACAGACGTTATTTCGAGGAAACATATGGATGCGATGGCGCTACTCGATTTCAAAGTGCCGACCAGCAGCGCCTTTCAGCTATAAAAGTTCCTATTTGATGTACGCACTGCAGAACGGACAGTTAGGGTTCGTAGTATAAACAAACAGCTTTATTCGACCTTTTTATAATTAAACATAAGTTTAGACGAAGTGACTTAATTATGTCATTGGCCTGATTTGATATAAATAGTTCTATATTTATTTCACTGCTTTTAAACCACAGAGCCATAAATTAAAATTGATCTGAATCATTTTTATGAAATAAATGTGAAATTTTAATTTCACAAAAACACCATTCCTTTGCCTATTTATTACAAATAAACATGAAATAAGAAAATATCTTCAATACCTTGGGCATTTTTTAAGAAAAAAGTGACTTTAGACAATTTTTATTTGTAGCTTTTGGTGGTTCTATGTCTGATTTATTATGGTACTAGCTTTCCGCCAGCGGCTTCGCTTGCATGGAATAATATCCAAACTTAAAAACTTTCGCCTTTATAATATTAATAAGATTTATAGAATGATAAATTAAAAGGATTTGATTTTTTATTTGTTTGTAATGGATGAATTGAAAGATTAATTTTCAAAATGCTTTCACCGCTGTGAAGTTACTTTATGAGCGAGTAGTTAACGGGTCTTATTATTTTTAAAAAACTTCGCACTTTTCGTTATATGGTCGATAAAAAATGATATTTCAAAAAACTTAAACTGACTTCTAAATACTTTAAAAAGTGAAAAGTAGCCAATAAATATATTTAACAAACTTCTATTGAAGTTCGATAGAGAGTTTGAGTAGGGAAGGGAGACCACAATGGAAATTTCTGAAAATATTAAACATAAGTGATTAAAAAATTAAAAGTGAATCAGTAAATATTAGGGTTTTTTACTGATTCACTTTATATTTACTTATTTGTTCAATGAGAATTCGTTAAAAACTAGGTTATTTTATTTCAATAGATACAAAACTTGTTGAGATGGGAAGCCACATAAATAACTGGTGGAACCGGGCTATTCATGTGTGAGCCAAGACACCCCGTTCAATGTGTAGTCATCTCCATGAAACCTTATAAAATCCTTAGTTTGTTGGTGTCATATTATACTGCTTTTTACTTTATTCTCATTTTATCTTGTGGTTAATACCTGTTCTAAAGAAGCAAGGATCTAGCTCTCAATTCTGCTAATGTTAAAGTAATAATGGCATCTAAAGCACTGTATTTTGGCACTGTATTATCTTATATTTAACCAATATTAATAGGTAGGTACAACATCGTATTCATAGCAAAGCAATGGTGACAGTTATATTTGTTATTTTGTAATCTTGTAACTAAAACTGTATCAAAAAGGGTTGTCAATAAAAAAGTTGGATATGGTAACATTACCGAAATAGAACACAGCACATGCAGTGTCGACAGAGTTTGCAATTGCAAATTAACCAAATTCGGTTGCTAACTCATAGTAATCGCCAAAGAACTGTCAAACTGTCAAATTAGATACATTCTTTAGTTTTCCAGCGATCGAATTTATCAACACGGTCAGTGAACTTTGCGATCGTTACATAACGATTCAGAGGTTCAATTAATGAAGGTTTTATTTGATTGTTTATCAATCAAGTTAGACTGAATATTTGTTTTTGTAAATTAAAAAGAATTTGTTATATTTATTTGTTAAATAATAGCTTTGTCCACGTGGTACCTAGGGAACTGTTGTGGCATAAATAGTAGCCTATATGTTAATCCAGGATTCGAATTACAGGTATACCAAATTTCATCCAAATCCGGTGGTATTTGCGTAAAGAAGTAACAAATATCCAAACTTACAAACTTTAACCTTTTATAATATTAGTAAGAAGTAAGATTCGAGAATCATACTTAAAGACTGACGAGAAAGAAAAATGAGTTTTTTTTTCTATAAAGACAAACGAATTACGTATAGATCAGTATTTATATCAGAGCAAAGCTGTAACATGCGTAAGTGTATGATCAGTTGCGTAGTCTGAACGTTTTCCCACGGTTCGTATGCGGATTACACGAAATGCCCTTTCGGTGCTTCGATCGCTTGAACACTGACCTGCGCTTTTTGCGCAAAAAGAATGGACCGATAAATCATCGGTTCATTGTGTACGAGATCTGGGTACAATTCACGATTTTTGCCTTATACCAGTGCAAGTTTTTTGTTGGTATCGATCAGAAACGATGTCCAATAAAGAAGGTGTACCTGCTCAAATTTGACGGTCAAGGTGCCTTGTACGTCACAATAAAACCTGCGATAGCATCGTAATATTGCAGTTCCGCATAAAATGTCTTTTTTTTTTTCGGAAAGATAGGTTAAAAGATTGTTTTCATGCGAACATGATATGTGAACATTTCTGGGATTATTATTCAACGATGTGATGTGTTGAGATAACTAACATAATAAATTATTAACCTTTTTTCGAAAGAATATGTTATCAAAAAATTTCTTATGTTTTCATACTAAGGTAGTGTCGCCTACTACTAACGACCATTATTTTTGAACTACAGGAATGCTTAAAATTAACAGAAAAAGGTTTAACTACATTTTCTATCCTTGGGTGCTGATCAGTCGGTTCAGGACTGTAATTTGTTCTCATAAAAAACATTACAAAGTCAGCTCTAAAATTCATTTTATTTATATTTTTTTTTTCTACAACTAATTTTTAACTCTTCGTTTGGTCGACTTACCATTTCGTAAATTTTTATCTTTATGAGTACTCTACTTTATTCTGAATTATTTTGAACAAGTTTCTGTGAGATAAATCCGTGTTCTCCAAAACAAAAAAAAATCTATGTTCTATTTCATAAAAACAGTATTCAGCAGGGTTCGCAAAAATCCGATACTTGATATTTATCCCATATATATCATGCATATGAAAAGCTGCGATTTTTGAGCTCCCAATGGCTTTATTTAATATTTGACCTTTTAAATCAAAAGTGTAAAGAAAAATTGAGTCTGAGTTATTTATTTACTATGAAATGATTAAAAAGTAGTATGCGTGCGAGGATTTCCAGTAACGTATAGCGGAAAATCCGATATTTCTAGTAAGTAAAATTGCTACATCGGACCAATGTTACTAGCGTTACATGTGGTTGGTTAATTTTTTAGCTGAGACTGAATACTCAATACTCAAACTACCAATAAATATGATAAATATCAATTGATATATATCAAGATATACATCCGTTGATATTTATCAGCGAACCCTGATTCAGATAGCAAGTACAACGAAATAAAATTGTTATGTTATAGAATAAATTATGCATAAAATCGAATTCACCATTGTGAACTATTAGATCTTATTATTTTACGAAAAAGATAACAATGTAAAGCGATCACGTCAAGATAACACGTGAGCAGTTGTAAAATTAGTAGATATTTTGACTAATTACTAACGACTGTAGCATTTAAAGTTACGACGTTTAATGGGGGCAATCAGGCATGAGTTGTGTTCAACGAGCATGAATGTGAACATTTCCTTTAGTCGGGTAAATTGCGTATAATGAGTGAGGGCGTCGAGGGGCGGCTAACACACAATCGAGCCACAGAGCCACAGGTGCGACGCGCGTGCTCTCACAACATAGTCAGCCAGAATCCGCCACCACACTGCAGCTGATACAATCACCATAAGGCAGATCTTCTGTTCTCTGTTTAACATGGTAACGTCAACTACCTACATAGGCTTTGTCAGAATAACCAGCGTCGTGACAGGTTATATAATCTGCACTGTTACGGTATTATGCTGAGGCAGAGTCCTGATTGACTCTTAAATAAAAGTATATAAATTGTATGATTATATCAATAAATGTATTGTCTTAACGTGTACAATTCAAATTAATAATTTTGTCCATCTAAATAAAACAGGAAAGACTGTCCCTTTTGGCCATTTAGAAGTTCAAAGCGTTGCAAGTAACGCATAGG
The DNA here is from genome assembly GCA_918026875.4 of Diatraea saccharalis. Taxonomy (NCBI): domain Eukaryota; kingdom Metazoa; phylum Arthropoda; class Insecta; order Lepidoptera; family Crambidae; genus Diatraea; species Diatraea saccharalis. The sequence continues at coordinate 11,148,738 of OU893343.1, forward strand.
TAATATAGATATTACTTAATCATGAATGGTTTGAAGATTTCATGACGGCATAACTATTACCATTCACAGTTGTGATGTGTCAAAATTCACTCCCTCGTAATTCTCAATGGCTAATACTCAATCAATCTTAATATGGCCAAAAAATGGGTCACTGCCCTACGATTCCTACAGACGAATCACCTTGTTGTGGGACTGAAGTATTATTGTCAAAGTATGTTGTCAGCGAAATTATGAATTTACTATGCATAATTTCATTTTCATTTCCTATTAAGAATAGTTTATTATTATTACGACGTCTTATTGTGACGTCGATTTTCAATTTTATATATTTTTAATAAAATTGAAACGATAAAGCTGATAGCTGTATAATAAGTATGTGAATTTCAAAAGTTTCTCGGTTCCAAATCGGTTATATCCCATAATTTTTGATGCCGTTTCATATGATATTTTTTTTGACCGGCTTCATAATAAAAAGGAGGAACTTTTATGTTCTTCGATATATTTTTTACGCAATTGTAGAACGATTTTTGGAATTTAATTTTAATCTTATGGACCTGAGCATTGACATATTTTTTTAACAAAACTGGATTAGTTTTGTTTTTACAACCAAATAAAATAACTGGACCAAATAAGTAAAACACAGACGATAGTCGTTACATCGAAGGAAACAATTAGTTATCTAATTTTGATTTTCTATTTACTACCAGATTTTTTCCTACTAGCTGTTTTTCCGCGATATTCGTCGCGTTAATTAAACCTACCTATGTCACCCGTGCATAATAGCTTCCCGTAGATGAAAGAATTTTAAAATTCGGTTTGTAGTTTCAGATCCAATTTTTCAATGCAAATAATCAAATCTTCTCTCTTTATAATACATATTATTATACACTACTAAAAATAATAGATACTCAAAACTAAAAAAAAAATTAAGACGTGTAATAGACGTTATATCCATGGTAAACTATTAAAAATCGGTAGTATTACACAACTTACATAAAATCTCCGCCTAACTTCAATAGGAATTTCACTAGACTTTAAAGAAGAAGTAATGAACGGTAAGTAATGAGTATTTTCTTTACCTTTAACATTTTAAAAGTTTTCTAATGTCTAATTCTAAATCGTGCTACGAACATGGACATCCGATGCTCAAACAATTGTCCCGTTAGGTTGGGTAGTGCTGGGTGTTGGTGTATTTTAGCACAATGGGCGTGAAACCCATGAAATAGAGATTCGAGTTTTGTTGTAGTGTTGATATTCACAACAAAATATGATGAAAAAGCTCCATGTATTGAGTACCTTAATATTTAATATTGCCCAAAAACGGGTTTTAGAAATAATGCTTCTTTCTATAGAAGAATAAAAGGTAGATGTTATATATTGTTAAGATTTATTTACATTACTATCACAATCATTTTTACAATAATTTTAAAGTAAATTTCAGGTAATATAAAATAAGCTTAAAATTAAATAACACATCTGAATTTTGGAAACAAGAACATAATTTTACATTATTTAATAATAGTATAATATACAAGTATCAGTACCTAATAAAAAGCGATGGATGGATGGATGAAAATCGAAGAAAAACATAATATACGTGAAATAAACTGAGCAATATATATGTCGTTTTGTGTACATCGAAATAAGAATTGCATCAATTAACCGTTGTTATAATCCATACGATTCAAACTACAATGTAGCTAATGACTGCTTACATAATAAATGTAGCTAGTTTTCAAATATTTAGTATGTATGTTAGGCAAAACGATAACAATAATACCTACACTGAACTAGGTTACTTTTATTTCAAGATGCTTCTTACAACTAACATTGCAACATATCTTTTTATGTTAATATTTTCAAAAACAAATGACTGTTTACTTAATTATACGTAGGTATACATAAAGTACATCGTGTACCTATTTGGTGAAAATGTCATTGGCATTAGCTAAATAAACTTATATTTTTAAGAGTATATTCAAAAGGTTCTTTTTAAATGCGCTTACAATCTTCTGTTGTTCGCTCTACCAAGGAATAGATATTTTAACTATTTCGCATATTTGAATGTAGTAAAATCCTAATGATTAATTTTGTCACTCGGTCAAACGCGATATTTCATCAGTTATTTCGCATATTCGAATGCAAGTAAAATTCCATGTGACAAATTTTGTCATTAGGTTATGTGATATATCATCAGTACTTAGCGAAATTTTTCTTCTCGTCACCGAGACTTCTTAAATCAGTGAGACTTGACAAATGTCACATTTATATTGAAAATGAATGTCCATAGTTTTAGAAGAAGAATTTAAGAGATAAGTGCTCCCTGTGAATGTGGTTTGATATGCACAGGATGTGTCGGGTGGGGGTGTGGTGGATGTGCAGCATGTGACGGACGTCCTTGGTGACAGCGTTGCGCGTGCGCATGAGAATGAGCGCGTAATTCGTCACCGTGTTCACGGTATGCGCGCTGTTTGTCCTCGAAGTCACGCAGCCTCTGGTTGTACCGTTCTATTTGTTCACGTAACGCTGCGTCTTCTATTGCGGCACGCTCTTCATCCAGCTCCAGACATCCGGCGCCGTCTAAGCGCTCCAAGTCGATCCAGCCTCGCCATCGGACGCACACTCCGTTCATTATGAACCGAGACACAATGTGAGCCTGGTGACAAACAAAAACTTTATTATTGATGATTTTGTTAAAAGTTTTTCTTAGACGAGCTATTTACAACATTGTGAATAATATTATTGGTTATAAAAAGATGCTTCTACTTTTCGAACGTATGGTTTATTCTGAATTTTAGTAAACCATTAATTATCCAGGCGAGGATTGCTAAGTTTCCGGAAATAAAGGCATCGTCCTCTCAAACTATTAAAAAAAATTAAGACAAAAAATCAGAGCACCGCACCGTAGGTGGCAGGGACAGCAGGGTCGACTTTTTTTTTATCGGTCACATGTTTAGAAGAGACTATTATTTTTTATGCTTCTAGTGAGACAACACTATAATTCATGGCAAAAATAAAATAAAAAATCTTTAAATAATATATTCTTTTCTTGAGCTTAAAAGGTAATGTTTGAGAAAAAAAGTGGCAAATGCCGTACGACAGAAGGTAGGCGGCAGGGATCGCGTGCTCGAAGCTATGGCTTTGTTCAGACATCCGCTCCAAACAAACCTTTAATTGTGGCAGACACTCGTCAAGGATGCAATTTTACTAATAACCTACTTCACTGTTAAATTTATTTATAAGGTAACAATCGTTGCCGTATGGTTTCGTACCACCTAATTATATATTTTTTATACTTTGCACCATTTCATACAATGCTCAGATCTCAAGTAGGTAAAGAACTAGTGTTATATGAATCTAATACAACTAAGATACGTACATGACACCCAAACCTGAAACGACGTAGAAAATTTGACATATCTATTCGGTGATATATGCAACAAACAGAGATAATTATATTTCCCCAAGCAGGCACTTCATAGTACCTATGCCTAATATTGAAAATATTAATTCAGTACAAATAACGCAAACATTTACGCAACTCGTGATCAATAACCATAATACCACCAAAGTAATATTTTTTATGTATAATAATTACAGTAACGTTTTGTGTATAGACATTATTATAAAATTATAAAAACATTACGACTTCATATTCTTCTTTACAAATATGAACACTTTAATATAACTAAAAATACACAGCGTAAGTAAGCAGTCACATAAAACAATGATTTAAAATAAATAAATTTTCATTTAAATTATTTATCTAACACAAAATGCGAAGTGCCCTTTATAGCAGAGTAGAAATAAATCTTTTCATGGTCCATCGAATCGGATTAACGACCGAGACAACTATCCTTTTCTTCTATTTATTCGCCCTTTCAAAAACTATTTAAACTAATTATAATATGGTATAGGTTAATTGTTCTATACAATTAGTATACGATGATTGAGGGTGGTAGCGACGGCGGCCATGATTTTCTGGGCGGGCGCTATGAGGATAGCCCTCCAATAGAAAACGCGTTTTCCCTTTTATCGATTGGGGAAAACTCTCACCCTCGCTTGCCTCCCTATTTCTACCATTTTGCTTTACAATCGTTAGTAGTGCAACAATTTTTCATTGAATTTCCATGCATTACCAACTGATATTGAAGTTGAGTAGTTGTTACCCAAGTGCAAATTTACTGTTTTTAAAGAAATTAATTCAAGATTTCCTTTACCTTCTAATTTACCTACATCACATATCCATTTTTGGATCACTGATTTTAAACTACGAAATTTTAATTTGAAAACTTAACTGAATTGAATACGTTGTCAATGTCTCGAATACTTAATGTTTAATATTGTTCACAAATTGCAAAAATAAGCTTTTTATAATTGTTTATTGAAAAAACTATTAACTAAATAATATTTTGTTATTGAAGCGCATACTCATCTTACTACTGATTGTCTTATATCTTCATGCGTCGTAACCTCCTATCACAGATATTATAATAGTATTTACTTCTGTAATCATCATTGTGGTATAATTATGGTAAAATTTAACTTTATTGATTAAGACTAATTAGTCGTATGTATAGTAATCAAGATATTTTTTTAGAATACAAAAATATTTCTACTAGAGCACTGCATACGAAGCCTCAAACCAATGTATTGGACCTGAATTTGTTGTCTTTAGTAGTCATTCAACCGTTTCTCAATCAAATTGAATTAAATACATGTATATAGCTTTTGTAAAATATTATCAGGGACTACACTAGACGAGCCCTTATGCACACTCAAGCGCATGGTTAAATGAAGCGAGTGTAAATAAAATAGAAGCATGCTATACAACAACGCAGCAGGCGTCTATCTGAATACGAAGGGGATTATTTCAATAAGAGGCAACCGGGCAACGAATATTATTACTATTGCAACTACCTATGCAAATATGATTTTCTATAAGTTCGTATCGTTTAACAACGCCAATGTGTCAGTCGCAAGTTTTTGTAGTATGATTGACGTACTATTCGCGTAATGGAATTACGGTTCATTATGCATGTAGCGTTTTCATCTATGTAGAAGACTTATACCATAATAGGTAACTAGAAGGAAATTTTTTAATTGATTTTACTTTATTTTAACAGTTTCATGATTTGAGTTTAATAATGTCAAAATTAAATATGTCTCAATATGAGTGACTTAATACAATATTATAATAATTACTATAAGCTTATCAATGTCCCCATTGCTGGGGCACACGCCTTCTCTATGGATGCAATCGAACAGAGATACCTACATAATAATATTATGTTAAAATTTTCTAAATTGTAAATTTGAGTCTATAATTAAAAATTTTAGATGGTTAGAAGTTCGGCAATTTTGTAAGATTATAATCGCTAACCTGAGATGATATTAGGCATCTTTATAATAATTTATGAAACAGCACCAATATCATACAAATTAATTTATAGGGCGTTTATATGTTTTATCAATAGTGTAACAACTAGTTAAATTAACTCTAAAATAAACTTTGTACGTAGTACTTATAGATAAAAATATAAACTTCAAAATAGAACAGACTTCATTGTTTAAAAAAAACGATAAATAATAATAATTTAAAAAGCGACTTATTCAAGAAAATGTTATTGAAGTCAGGCGAAGGTTTATTTCTGTAGGTTTATTAATTAAATTATAGGCACCCGACTTTAACTGCACTTTTCTTAAATAAATCGCTTTTGAGTTAAGAATTAATTAACATTTTTTAAAGTTTGATGTCGGGTCTATTTTTAAGTTTTGTTTTGTGCTTTTTATTGATATTGATATAGGTGACACTAAACATATTAATTATCTATAAAAATAAAAATATTCAATACAGTGAATGTATTAGAAAAGAAGATTTTGTTTATTTACTCGACATAATTTTTTACAATAATTCTATACTTATATTATAAAGAGGAAAAATTAGTAATCAAATCTTTCCTCTGTTTGTTTGCATTGGATAGGCTTTGAAACTATTTTACCGATTTATAAAAGTCTTTCATTTACGGGTAGCTACATTATACGCGTTGGACTTAGGTTATAATTTACGTAGGCGAAGTCGCAGGGAAACAGCTAATTTGATAGAACTTGGTTCACAATTCAAAAAGAAAACTATTGACATACTAATTTCAAACAAAAATATACATACTCTTTGAACATTTTGGATAAATTCAAAAAACGAAATATTTTATTTTTTAATTGAAATACATATCCTTGATGGAAATATTTAGGTGATATATGGTTAAAGGCTTATTTGGTATTGTTATAACAGGAAAACTACTGATACGATTTCGATAAAATTCAATAAAATCGGTCCATTAAGCTGTCGTATAAAAGAATTTTGAAAATCGGTCAACTATTGGCGGAATATCCTCCTCCTTTAAGATTTTGAAGTAGGTTAATAAAAGACAACGGAATTACGAAACGAAATACTATTTATTTTTTGTATTTGATTAGGTGTTTATAATGGGAGAAATATTGTTGCACAAAATAGGCTAAATATAGTTTTTATCCTGTGAAACTGCGAATTTGTTGATAAAATGATTAACATTTAAGATAAAATGATTTTTGTATCGAATACTGGAAGCCAGTATTTTTAATGTTGCTTACCGATTCCGATTACGACTTTCTTTAAACTACTGCAGCAATTTAATTTAAAACCAAAATATGGCCGTACGTAAATAAATGAATTTGAAATACGGCGTCTTCTTTTGGGGGTTAAATTAGAAATCTAAAAAAGTTTTGCTAATATAGTGTGACACATTAAATGAAAAGGCTTAGTATGAGAATTTAAATATATCTTTGTTAATTTAAAAAATCAAAACTATTCGTTAGAACTTATTTATGAAAAGAGGATTACATATTGATATAATCATCATCAATTTTTTTATTACATTAATTATTAAATACCAACACTGAAAGTACTGTGCTTGAAATTAAAAAAAGCAATATAATAGAGACTCACTCTTGGCCGGTTTTTACATGATACCTACTTTGCTAATTGGGACATTTTGTTCAAAGTCGAATGGGGCCAAGTATAAATTAAATGTATCACAAACTCGATATTGTTAATCACTTTTGAATTAATGCAGTAACATGCTTGGTATTGTATGCTACGATATATAGAATGTCCGAACAGAATAGCCTTCATTATTCTTGTGTGGTGTCGGTGCGTGACCGTCGCGTTATGAGGAGCGTTACGGCATTGTATTTTTTTCATTGCAGCTTGGAAGTTATTTATGTCTTAATTTCGTTTATGAAATGTGTGCCGGAAGTAGTGAGCCTTGATGACGCGCCATCCGCCAGTAACGAATGTGCCATTAGAGTCCAATCCCATTTCGGAATCAGAAATGACTCATTTACTATCTTCACTATGATGGAGCTACTACTCATTACTCAGTTATTTTGTCATGTTCAATTATTTTGTCATTCTAATGCCATGGCTAATGTCCTAAAGTTAAATAGTTAGGTAGGTACCTAATTTAGCATTTGCCTGTCAGCTATAAGAAAAAATGCATAAGTAGGTATAATTTACACATAGATATAATGTCTTATTTTTGTTCTCTGTTAGGTTATTATGTAATTAATTAGTAATTTAATCTTAATTCAAAAATGTAGCAAAACATGTTTCTAGAGAAGAAATTTCCGTGACATAAACTTCGCGTTAGTGTGTGTGTGTCTATATGTTCGCTCGAATCATTTAGGGCCTTTGCACGTACTTTTTGATGGGTTACGTGTGTGTAACTTGCGTTTTTGATTAGTGCATACTCTATGTTATGAACACCTATAGATAGATTGTATTGTGCACCAATATGATTGTAACGGAACAAACACAATTACTCATTCGTATTCAATTAAACACACATTTTATTGGCGGCGGTTGTTATTAGGTACCGAATGGCAGCGGTTTTTTGCGCGTTACATCGCTTCAAACGCGAGGATTGAGAACAAAAGTTTCAATTTGACTAATAATAATGAACCGGGCAGTGTGATTTAAAAAACGCCGCGTGCAAATGCTCTTATGCAGGGCCAGATCCAATGCAGGATCAGCAGAGCAATTGTCCGCAGCAGTAAAATACTGAGCTGTCGAAAGGAGTCTTCAATTTACTATGGTACTGGGTCTTTAAAGTGAAAATCTTATTAAAAAATACCACGTCGAGTTTTCCGAAAAATATTTTTTTCTGTATATGCCATTTTATGTGCATACATTTACAATTCATGGCTCAGTAGACTAACGTATTTGTGTATTATACAATTCCATCAATATCATATGCATATTTAATATCCCGTCTTATAGCGAGTGCATCTTATCGAGACTTTAATAGTGATTAATATTATAGAAAGAGATGTAGGTATATTTCGGAGCAGTTAAATATCTCGATTGACACCTGCCACATAACACACAAAAGAGGTTCTATTTGACCTGTTTATGGGTCAAAATGTTTGGTTTGTAATGTCGGGACTCTCGCCAATCTTTACCGAACACAAACAAGTAAGATTCTACGATGAAATTGCCCACCTTGCCGTTTTCCTTCTGAAAGTCGCAGCCACGATTGTTGTACGGCGAGTGATCGAACATTAGCTGTAGATTGGTGCCGGTGGCTGTGAAGGCGATTTCTGTGTGACCCTCACGGCAGCCACTCGTGAATCTCATCTGTCGCTCCTCTGGTGGCCTGTCGCGATACCCGGTATATCGTACCTGCCAATTACAGTAAGTAATGAAAATCTTTTATATGATATATTTAATCAATATTGCATTTACAATGCTACATTTAAAAATATTCTTAATCAAAAATGCATCATTTTTCATTATTTTAATTTCTCTTTTTTCATCAATTCTTTTTTCATTAAGAATATGTTTTATTTGCCTACATATGTGGAATATTTGAATTGGGCTTGCTTATATCGTATTGCTCCAAACCATTACACTTTACAAGTAAACTGATGAGTTCCGGGTATGAAAAAATAATTCATGTGATATTTTATTTCTAAAACAGAGGACAAAAACTCTATAATATGTATTTACAATATTCGAATTAAATTAACGAAACGTATTCCATACGTACCTATCTGTTAGAATTTCCTTGAAAATGTGACTCATCGTATGCTGTGTAACGACATTTTTATAAATAAGTAAACAGTAATCGGGATTGGAGCCTTATGTGAGTTTTATAATTGCTGTGGGTACATGAATAGCAGTAAAATCCCATTTTAATGTGAAAGTACAGACTACTTTTATGGGCAAAGGAGTCTGTTTGGTTGTAACGTTATCAGCACTGTTATTCTGTTAAAATACAGCGTTGATGGCAACGCTGTAGTAGCTTAAAAGGTTCAAAAAATAATAAAACCTACTTCAAAATAGGTAATAAAGATTTTATTTGTCTTAGAGAAACGATTATCAAATGTAATATTGTTTTATTTGATTGAGCAGCGCTGTGTGAATCGAATCGTTCAAATATCGAACCCGACACTTCGGAGACGATTACATCAGGAAAATCAACGTCGTAAGCACTTGATCACGCATTCCTTAATCTGTATTTGATTATCGTTCTATGTTTGATAACCAAGATTAACCCTTCTTGAATCTAGATCTATTTAGATCATTCTATTCCAGATTTCCATGACTATGATTCCTTCGCCAGAAGGGTAGAAGACCTGCCCCCTAACATCTACATCTTTCAAACTGAAAGCGATTGCAATAGATTTAAAATTAGACAATTAGGGGGCTGGTTTCGTCCACTGCCACCTTTTTGACCATTTGTAATTTCATGGCGTTCTAACATTGTATTATGGCAAAACTAATACCGTCAACACCTGCCGTGATGTGTCAGTGCTCACTTTCTCGTAATGGCCAACACTAGGTCATAATCTTAACATGGCCAAAACCAGGTCATCTGTCTTATATACGATCCCCATTTATTATAAACAATACAATAGATTCCAGTCAATAAATTAAATTTCATCCTTCTATATATTTTTTCGAATCATTAGTAGTATAGACAAGTTCTGCAATAATTAATAATGAATCTATTTACGGACGTATAGCGACAATAATAATTTGGTTACATTTTCCTCATTAATTAGTTTTATTACATCGTGGATTGGTGGATGTTACTTTAGAATATTACAATACTTTTTAAAATTAAGTTAAATCCGATGATCTAGAAATACCTATTGTGTTAACTAAATTTCTAAACGACTGAAAATGATTTTCCACTTTTTATCTTGTCGTTTAATTTATATATAATACATAATACGCACATTTTAATATTTATTGTTTATAAAAATAAGTTTAAACAACTTGGAACACTTATTTGGTTAGTGAGTATTAGTCTACCCTCACATTTTTAATATTTCTATTTAATTTACATATATCTATATTATTATAGGTAACGTAATACGTTTATAGTACCTAAGTAGGTACTTCCGATTGCTTCAAGGAATAATGAACAAGTCTGGTGAACTAACCAAGTCATTAATTTCGTGAAATTGGTAATATCAGAAACATGAAATAATTGGCATACGTTATTGTGTTGTTAAAAATATAAAACATAAAAATATCAAATAAATATGTTATGATAATTATAAAACACATTAAAATAATATCAGTATTTAAGTATACGACCCACAATAACAGCATACGAATAAATACTATCGTTATTAAGAAATACAATCTTGATAAATTAAAAGTAAAGTTACCTCGCTTTCTCTACTCAGTCGTTTGAAGAGATCATCTGATTCGAATTTTCCTTTTTGATCAGGAACTACACGGGGCATCTTAAATATAAACCTCGGTTTCGGCTGCTCGTACAGTCCAATAGAATCAAAAGGCAACATGCCAGCCAAAGCTGATGGATCACTCATCGCGTGCATAACATGAAGTCCAGGGTCACTCGAGGGTTTAGCTTAACATCACAGTTCGAAACACAACTAGTTGACTCAGCGCCACCGGTGATTCAGATACTTAATTTCGAAATCGAGTTAGCTCGTTAAACGACACGACAACGACTAGCCACAACGACACTCAGTCACCGAATGAGCTGACAACAGTCTTCACCCGAGCGAATTTCTACAGAGGCGGGGCCAGTAATAGTGGGGGTTCTATGCACCAATGGCAGTCTCCCTCAGCGCCGCCTGACGCCTTCCTCGCGCGCTTTCGGGAGCTTTCAAGCGAAAAGAGGGGATCTTTTCCCCCTTGTCATGTTTCAAAATAAATACTGTAAATGACAAAGCACATGAATTTATAATGATGGGTATTATAGTCTCGATATTTCGAGTGTTTTATATACTTGTATCAAGTCTTTTGTTCCTTTGTTGTCAGATGAATGCATGCTACATAGAGAGAGTAAGCTTTAAAAGGGGAACAGGATCCTGAGATCCGATAAAACGAATGAAATGTGATATTTTTGTCAGCCATGAAAGTGGCATTATTGGCTGTCTAAATATAAATTGAAACATGAAGAATATATATTTTTTTAATAAGGGTCTTTTATTAATACGCCCTACTAACTTGTGCATAGCAAACGTTATTCGTTCAATAGTTGTCGTGTAGATTTATATTATTCTACTCACAAACTTATAATTTGTAAGTTAAATTGTAGACGAATGTGATAAGAAAATCGGAATAAAAATATAATAAACTGTTTGGAACATTAAATGTCAATTCAGTGTTTGAATAAAAGTAAATAAAACTTAATTAAAATGAAAACGACTTCGCGAAATCTTTGTTCTAACTGTAAGTAACACTCATTTTTACAAATCTAGAACAAGGCACAGCTCACTAGAAAACGCCTAAAATGACGAATCGTCTAAGCAGATTAGTTTAATTGCAATTTTTTTTTTCTATTATCCTTGACTTACTTACCTGTCATATAGGCAAATGCCTAGCGTAAGGCGCCGTATAACGAATATCATAATTTAAGACTCTGCTTAATTTCGTAAGGTCGTTCCTAGTCGATGGTGAAATGCATTTTTACCTATTAAGTTTAGTGAAAACGGGCATAAGTGTACTGTGACATTGACATTACTATTTCTATTGTTTTTTCAGTTACGTGTAAAAAAATATGAATGTATGTATATGTTTATCAAAGCATTAATAAGTATTTGTGTTTATAATAGATAGTTACCTACTTCGACCATATGAGTAGGTTGCATCCGATTTGTACATAAAGACATACAAAAGAAATTTAAAAACAATGCAATAGAAACGTCTATTGCTTTATTGTACAGGTACAATGTTTTATTTTGGATCATTAACAGAAAAGGACTTTATTACAAACCTTTTTTTATTACATTACAAAAAAAAGAAGAAGAATATAAATTTTCAGTGTTTAAAAAAACAAAACCAACATTCATATGACGCCAGCAGCCGTTGACAGTACCTAGGTATAGATATTTTTTCTTAAAGAGAAAAAGCTTTAGTTTAAGATTTTATTTATTATATTAATCAATAGTTTTGTTCCTAGAAATTCATAAGACCAACACTAAAAGAAAGAGTTTTCGTTGATACTACCATTGACTTTGAATATTATAAAAATAGACTGCCTTATCTTTCTCATATCCAGTCTTGGTGGAAGAAGTAGTTGTAGGTCTGGGTCTGATATCACCCCGGGCCCCCGACGGGGTTAGTCCGCCGTTGGTAATAAGCATAATTTTAATAATAATAGGCTTACAATATACTTACCTACACGCCCTTCGACTCACCTTCGGCTCTGCTGGAAATAGAAATTAGGTATATGCCTAATTTCTATTTCCAGCAGAGCGATTCTCTAAAAATCCGAACCCCGAATTCAAATTCATTCAAGTGTCGGAATTCACTGCATAAAGAGGCCTCCGCTCAATCTTGAATTGGTAATAACGTTTCGTGGCATAAATGAAGTGAGTTTCGAAATGATATAGGAATAGAATATCTGAGACACGTATTGTTTCGTTTTTTTATATAAAAAATAGAATCAATAAAATTTCTTCACCAAATAACGTGAATTCAGACACATGAGTGATTTCGAATTCGGGTCTGGATTTTTACACGATCTCAGGGCTGGTAAAACCGTTTTGCCTTCTATTCATCGATATGATTAAAGTTTTCTAGAAAACAGTACTTATAAAACTGCAAAAAAAAAATTAGGGACAAAATATATTGAAATTATTTATCAGGTTAGGTAGAATTATTAAAACGTTAAAATTGTCTGAAAAGTCTGTTCTAACTTTTGCTATTCTTTTTCTTTGTACTCATTGTTGCTTAGACATTGAAATCGAATTACGAATATCAAACCCAAGAAGCTCTATATAATATCTTTCGTGATTAACATCTAATGAAAAGCTTTATTTCAATTTAGATTTTGATAAATGGAAATCAATTTACACATAAAGCAATGTGTTGGTCAATGTTTATTTATATGTTTTATTTATAAACTGTTATATTTTATTTACTGTTGTATTTGTTTACTTATTTCTATGGAAAATCTTGTTTTCATTCGGTGATAATATTTTTCTTAAAATGTTGTATTTTGTACCATGTTGCTCTTTTGACAATTTCCTTCTCATCTAAATTAAATTAAGTTGTGAGTTCACATTTCACCTCAATTTAATTTATGAAATATTATGACATAAATAAAAATTTTAATTAACTGAAAATAATGAAATAATGCTCAAGAGAGGGGTAGCTCAAAGGCATAATAGCAAGTGGAATGTTCGTAGGGGGATCATCGTAGGGTTAGACGTTTTCCATTCTACATTTTCTATTCTCTTTTGAACGTTGACTATCTCATTTGAGCGGTCTATTTAAAAAACTGTAACCAACGAATGATTTCGAGACTTCGAGCTAGCCTTATTTGTAAGGAGAATATATATCGCTTGAGACAAACTCAAACGTAAAAAAATATTAGTGCTGTTAAAATCCATATCTGAAATGTCAAGCAACATTCGTGCAAATAGTACCTGTCTAAACTTTGCTACATATTTATTAACTTACTCACTACTTTTACTATTATAAGTGTTACAATATCTAAAAGTAGGTAATAAGTAGGTACTTATTATAAAATATAAGTATTACTTACAAACAGAGCAATATCATGGAAAAAATATTTTTAATGCTTTTCTGTAAAAATTGGAATTGTCTGTTATATATAAGTAATAGTATTTACGAATTTGTTATTGTGTGGGTATAAGATACCGATGACAATCACTTAATTTCACTTAACTAATGAAAAAACAAGTGACAAGCATTTATTAAGTAGTCTTTTATTGAAACGAAAAATTCGTTAATAAGTCAGACATTTTTTTGTATTATTTACTAAGAGACAGTTTTATTCTACGAAAACTAGATTCTAAAATTATTACTTTCTACATTTAAAAACAAAACGCTATCAAAAGACAAGATACATATTTATGTCAACATTGAAAAGCTGAAATACCTTTTAGAGGCAAATTGAGATAAGATATTTTTCGTTTCTAGTAATTTTTAGGGCAATTGTTTTTAACAATAGAGCATTACGAATGTGAAACGCATCAAATATACGTTCTTTAACAGCTTTCATTAGTCCACTGTGATAAATGAAATTTTAACTAAACTTAACTGTTTTTAGAAGGCAACCTTGCCACTTGGATTAAATAATATTCAATAATAATTTTCAGTTTTAACTTCATATCCAAACATTGAAAATGTGCTTCAAAGACTATTACTGTGACAGATTGTACTTTTGTTTTTGTTGCTAGGAGTAACCAATAAACAGTTGCGTTTAAATGGCCGTAGCTTTAACTTTAGTCTCCCATAATTCCCCGAATTCCGTGATAATTACAGAGTTTTTAAAATATATTGTTTACCAAGAAAAATGTAAAAAATGCCTGTAAGAGTTGTGTTTTTTCGTACAAATATAAATCTTAAGTGTCGTTGTCGCTCAATCGAAAATTACGGATTATTTTATCCAAATTCAAGATTTTTTATGGCTTTAGTTAATTATTACTTCGTATTATGCATGTTCCATTAATAAATATTATAGGTAACAAACTATTAATAACCGTTTTATATCGAGATTTTCTTCATTGTTAAATACGGAAAGGGTGTTTGTCGTTAAAAAAAATAATTCTTAATAGCAGCATCCTGTCGATAAAATCGCTGCTACAAATATCGAGTGAAGAATACGTCCTAATAATCAAAAGTACGCCATTTTAATGTATCTGACAAAGGTCTCGAGGACTTTAGCAAGAAGTATCGATGTCAGATAAAGATAGCGCACCGATATCGATCATGTGAAGTGTTGGCATTGTTGTAAAAATGTATTGCCGAGAATCGTCTTAAATTACAATTGTCACTTGGAATTTTAAAAATAAATAACCTCCTATTTGGAACCGGGTAAAATGGTGATGGTAAAAAACAAATTTTTCTAATCTCAAAGTATTTTTGATGAAGATTTGATGGATAAATAAGTCAGATAAATCCTGTAATGGCAGCGTGTAAGTAGACAAACTCACATGGGGGCTTATTTGCAGAAAAAAATAAAGGAAAACATAGAGAAGAGTGTACGCGATAAAACACTGATATACTCGTGAGTACTTACCGAATTATGAGCACCACCGGGACTCGAATATGTAACACCAATTTTCTCTTCAACTCCTTTTCTGTACGGGCTGTTAGACTATGGAACAAACTCCCATTAGATATTCGAGACTGCCCCTCTATCATATCTTTCAAAACTAAACTCAAGGAGCACTTTCTAGCACAATGTTAGTATTCATAGTTCTTTGTAATCATTATTATTTTTATTTATATATGTATATTATATAATATTGTTTATTTATGTATTCTTATTTTTTGTTATTGTTTTTTTTTATATCATGCCTATATGTATTAATGTTAATATACATTCACATCAAATTTAACAATTATGCACTTGTCAGTCTGCCGTTACTGCTTGATCTCCCACACCGCCTGGTTGGCTGGAAGAGATCTCTTATAGAGATAAGCCCACCCTTGCTTGTGATTTACATACTATTGTAATGTTGACTTTGTTTTTTGTGCAATAAAGAGTATATATAATATATGTTGACAGTTTTAACAATTCCTATAGTATCTGTCTATATTTTGTGCATTTGTTTGCGAAAAATTTACTTAATCAAAATATACAAAAAATTGCGGTTCAATGTTTTTCATAATGGTCGTGAAAAAAATATTCCAAACGTCATTTGTCTTGACAAATTACGATTGAAATATTATTTCTTCATAATGCCGATATGGGTTCAAAGAGGTTTGAGGTTGCGTATGTACCGACGTATATCAACCTCTTTTCAACCGCTTTTACGTAATAATCGCATCTTAATATAATTTTAACTACTTGCATTTTGTATTGTACTATCTACCTGAAGTTCAATATTTTTATATTATATCTATCACCATTAATGTGTGAGTAAAACATTGCACTAATAATATTGGACTTTAGTTAGAATGGTAAAAATGCAAGTCATTGAAATTCTATCGGGTTGCGATTATTACGTAATAAAGGAACGTATTACATTAGACGTTCCTTGATGCATTCTTAGAGAACATCGGTAGACATTTTGAGTTTAGCTTTAGATAACGGCTCCGCCAATGGAGATGATTACTGGATGAATAAAATAAATTCAATTTTATCCGTAAGTCAGATACAAAAAAATATGAGATACGTATTTTTTTTTTGCTTCAATTTAAACAATAAATGGTTAAGATAAAGACATAAAAATTGAGGAGTGGCGGCTTCCTACGTTGAAATATTTATAGAATATGTCTTTATATAGTAACTTTAAAGCTAAAGATTTTAAATTTAAAATTAAACAAATATTTAAGGGGGGTTTCCATACAACAAACGTGTTTTTTTTTGGTTGTTTCCGGTACGGAACCCTTCGTGCACAAGTCAGATCCAGACTTGGCCGGTTTTTTGGTTCAATTTAACAAGAAATTCAATTTAACTTAGAATAGGCATTAATGTTAACAAGTGAGGGCTCGTTAAGTCGTAACTATGTAGAAAATGTACATGCGACATTTCAAATCAATGGATGGCCGTAATTTTCTGATAACGCAAAATAATTTACCCGAAGGACATACAAACAAAAATTTGTCAGCGTCTCTATTCTATCATCAGACTCCAGGATACTATCTCGTACCAAAGTCCTTGTCAAAACAAAACAAACTAGCCCAAATGGTAGCAGTAGACGTACAAAAAAGTCTTTTTTTTATTTTTTTTTGTACGTTAATGGTAGTAGTAGTATTATTCTCTAAACTAACTAAGCAAAACATCTTTAATAAGGGTTTTTACGTTGTACTGCAGTCAGAGGTAATCAAAGAATTTTTATTATACGTAACTAGGTATAATAAAAAAAAGTTTATTTTCTGTTATCTTAGTTATTTACAGAATTGAAAACGGAGTTCTACAATATCAATACAAAAAGCTAAATTATGTAAGTAGTAGAATTGGTACCATTCAGAGCTTTTCACGACTGATTTTGCGATGAATTTTGTTGTTGTTCTATCGTCATAAATTTTGTTCGTATAAACTTTAACATATCAAACTTAGTATAATTAGCAACATATTATGGAATTGATCCGACAATAGGGATGACAACAAATTTTTCTTTGTTTTTCCGTTGGGCAGAATATTAAACACGTATGTTTTGATTTTATGCGTAATCAATAAATTACGGCGACCCATTGCGTTGAGTTGAAATGTCGCATGACGTCACGCCTTCTACATAGTTGTGACTTAAAGAGCCCTCACTCCCTATTCTCTAAGCCATTTCTTGTTAAATTGAAGCAAAAAAATCAGCTAAGTGCCGATCGAACCCGCGCACGAAGGGTCCATATCGGAAACGAGCGAAAAAAAATACGTTTTGTTTTATGGGAGCCCTATTAAAAATTTTTTTTAATTTTAATTTAATTATTTCAGTTAAAAGTTGAAATAAAAATACATATTCTGTAGTATTTCAGGCGTCTACCTGTTGTTGTTATAAGTAAATATAGAGCAAAAACAGGCAAAAAAATCACGTTTATTATATGGCAGCCCCTTTAAATATTTTTTTTTCCGATTTTTATTGTTAAGTTACAACAGAAAGACATCATCTGTGAAAATTTCACATGTCTAACTTTCACAGTTTATGAGATACAGTCTGGTTGCAGACAGACAGCGGTTTTAGTCCCGTTTTACCCTTTGTGTACGGAACCCTAAAAATATATGTACCTGATATTTTTTTTTATCTGATTGGTAAACTAAACATAATTTATTTTTGTTACTCAGGCAACCCTACTCAAACGCAATTTTTGCACAGATTTATTAGACTCGTAGAAAGCAAAATTTATATTTGATGCGTAGAATCGAAGAGTGCAATTAAGCTATCACACGAACTAAAAGGACACGAGAAATTTGACACAGTCACGTATTTGCTGAACGGAAGTGGCGGCCACGTGTCGCAGAGACTCGTCGTTTGATCCTTGCGCAATTTGTCAGCTGAGAGTTACTCGCACCCCCTTTTAAAGGTTTCCTGATATTGTGCTCGTTACTAAGTGTCAGTAAATTATTATAATATAGTTAATAACTGTTTTTTAGGAAAAATCTTCACGAATACCTACTGGGTAAATCTTAGTTTGTACAAGAATAGATATTTTATGTATATGTAGAGTATGTAGTTTATAGTTAACGCGTGTCTGTAGTATGTATTATATTTTATAGGAATATATTTGGAATAGTATTATATTTAATAATTATTTTATTGTTTGGTACACTACCACATCCTTCACAGGGTTATCTGGATAACTTTTAGCGATAAGACCGCCTTCGCCCAATAGAATTAAGAAGCTTACTGTAAACTTTTAATTTGTGTGTGAGCAATAAAGAGTTAATATATTTATCTAAGTTTTTAGCTGAATTAAAAAGAAGAGGAAGATTTCAGAACGTAGAAATCTTTTTTTTGTCGCTGAAACTTCATGAGGCTTGGATGAGCTATGACTAGTTTTACTTGAAAAAATTGTGATTTCGAACCTCGTTTATATCACTAAAATACTAAAAATTAAAACGCTTTCGAAAAAACGCTAATAACTTTTATAACTTAAGAAACTCCTGCTGTATTCTTATAGTTTTCGAAGTGTATTTAGTATGTATTGGTTATACTTAATAAAAAAAAGATATTTTACATTAAAAAAAAGACCTGAAAGTATTGTTCAGGAAAACACGTACATGTTTTTGTTTCAAAAATGTTTTTCGATAACATATTATCACATTGTGAACTATCAAATAGTATTACTCCCACGCCCACAACTTTAATTCCGTTGTGAACATAATTTTGTACTCAGATAACAGAGTACGTTAAAATAATCAGATAGTTTACGGTTTTTATAAGTAGGTAAAACGATTTCCTGAAAATATGATCAAGCCCCCAAAATTATGGATGTTTTCTTAAAAATTCATCGTATGTGAATTACAAAACTAACTGTGAACTTTAAAACTAACAATCACTAGCTCTTGTGAAAATCGGATAACTATACTTTAAATTTTTAAAACTGCTGTGGGAAACCTTGTAGGTTGTTATGTTATGTTTTTTGTC
Organism: Diatraea saccharalis; assembly: GCA_918026875.4. Lineage (NCBI taxonomy): Eukaryota > Metazoa > Arthropoda > Insecta > Lepidoptera > Crambidae > Diatraea > Diatraea saccharalis. The sequence goes on from OU893343.1 coordinate 11,168,322, forward strand.
CCTGTATTGTTACATACAGATAAATCATAATCAAACCTTCCAATACAATTCTTAACTAAGAAAAAAGATATTTTAAATTAAAATGATATAATTGTTCTTTTACTGTGAGTATACAGTATAAAATATGCAAATATTTAATGTATAGAGATACGTGTCATTAAAAGGAAATAAACAATTAAATAGTTCCAAACCAACCTATTTTCACGAGAAGTTTACGAGTATGACTCGTTAGCTTCACTGATTTCGCTTCACTTCAATTTAATCATATATTAGGAGCGAAAGCGTAACAACAACTTTTTTAGTATGGAAAATTCAAATAAAGATGTGGACCCATAAATAATTAGAACCCATAACCCGCGACGATTGAGGTTATCTATATTATCTATACTAATATTATTTAATAAACTAGGAAACATTTGACTGTTTGTTAGCAAATAATCAAAGTTGCGCTTCGTGTGGCAAAGTAGCAAGAAAACAGCTAGTAATATTATAAAGCGATTCTATTTTTGTTTTGCATTTAATAGGCTCCGAAATTACTGGACTGATTTAAAAACAAAATAGTCCTACAGAAAGCTACATAATACCCGTGTAACATACGCTATTTAACACGACCGAATCCGCGGTAAAACAGTTATTCTACAATAAAGAAAGAGTAACAAACTCTATTACATGAAGACTAAAGCCAAATGTTTATTTCACATAGATATAAATAAAGATTTCAATATTCTTAAATAATAAAATAATGTAGAAATGTCACCTTATGCATGATTCGGAGGAGGCCACTGGGGCACAGAAGTCCTCATCTGATAAAATATTTGAAAAATCTTATAATATTTACCTGCTATATCTTAAAGTAACCAGCCTAGTTATATAACAACTATATGGATATTTCTGCTATCATTTGTAGCAGAAAAAATAGTGGTCAACCACATCCTTTTCACTTATAATTATAATGGTTTGTTAGTCTAAATTAATATTATTTATAAAATATGACGTTAAAGGCGTAAAATTCCGGTCTGAGCTTTACACCTGACAATTAGTCTGATTCTGACCTTATAAAATCGTCATTCAATCAGTCATAAAGTCAGTTACACTGCTCAAACTCTAAATTACTGGACAACGCTACTCGTTTAAGAATGTATAGAAAATAATAAAGTTTATTTGAACTGTCGTCTGTACATAATCTTGAATGTTTTGTCTTGATAAGTATCTTTGACTTTTTGAAAATTTTGTAGATGTATCTGAATTTATCCGACATTAACACATATAAACACTTGCTAATTTTATTATTAAAATTAAATTCAAAACTAAAACTCGCTCTAAAAAGTCTGAAACTAGATATTCATTTTATAGCGATGGTTATATTATAAAAGCGATTACCAAAGGACAGCGTAGTCGTATGCCTTAAAACAAACTTGTTTTTATTTATTTATTTAAGCATAATCGCATACAAAGTGCCGATTAAGCTCTTTCATTTGATACCCTACACGGAATGAAAAATATTTTTTCTTTTAGTTTCTTACTTAATGCTCTCTAGAGGGCGCTGTTTAATGTAACGTCCAATAGCCTATAGCACGTGGACAATTAAGACGTTTCTAATGATACCTCATTTGTCCAGTTACGATAAGTAGTTTCGAAGTTATAAGGGAACAGATCAACATTCTTAGATACATACATATAAATAAGCCAAAATCATAACCCTCCTTTTCGCTTCGCCGTAGTCGGGTAAAAATATAAATATTGTGTAGGTAAGAGGGGCCTGTTTTATCATTAATTTTAATAAATCGTTGAGTTTTTCTCTGTTCTGTGCATCTACATATAGTTATGAAAGTTAGACTATCTAATTTCATCTATTTCCTCAAATAAAAACGCTTCACTTCAAGATTATAAAAAAATATTTGAAATTCTCACAATAAAACCATTTTATTTTTACAGATTCAATCACTCCATAAGACTCGGATAAAATGTATGTAGCAGACGGTTGGAGGAACAGAAAGATCCAAGTGATCCTATATATAGCTATCCAAATTGCGTCTAGAATGGAACGCTGAAAAATAAGTAATTGCATTTCGAAAAAGGTAATAGCCATCGTAAAAGATAAATAGTCTCTACGTAGAGACAGAAATAAATAAACAGAAATTTAGTTTTATTATTGTTTTGTTTCACATCAATAACAATCAATAATTTGTCTACTAACATTTTTTATTTGTCTTATATAAAGTAATTTGTTTACGTAAAATTACATTCATTAATTCGTCCCATTATTGTAATGGAATTAAAAATGTTATGTCTTAAGTATCCATTGTCTGTGCTATTGTTTATAAATAAAAAATGTCTGTGCAACATATGCTTAACAAATTTAACGCTTTGCATTTCTCACCTTAGTTGTGAACGTTTATAGTCCCCACAATAAATCAAAGCATTGTTACTTACCGGTTCATTTCCATATTTACACAGTGACAATGACCGGCGAGACATTTAATTAATTGATTCATAAATCTATTCATAGATGTACAGCAAAAAGTACACATTGACCCCTGAATAAAACAATAAAAAACTAAACACAATGAAAGGGTTACTTGTTACCATTAACGGTTAATATAATGTTCCGCTCATTCGGGCAGTACACTCGTTTGTTAGACTCTTTCTATTTTATTGTTATCGTATTATGCATTAATGTTTTTTCATCCAATCATTAGTTTTAGTCCTATACGTATAAAATTACGCGTTTATATAATTACTGTTATGTCTTAATACAATAGTCATTGTGTTTGCAGGTGTAGAAATACGCTTGCGAAAATATTGACTTCAACTTAGACGGGGTGTTGAATACCAACGCGCTCGTAAATTCGGCAAAGAAGCCGTCAAACGTTGTTTATGCGGATAATTCCGGTCAGAGCTTTGTCTTTTACCGCGTGGCCTTCGAACGACACCCTAATAAAAGCCGTCGCAAAAAATGCCCTAATGTCTGCTGATCCTATTTCAAAGCAATAAAATGCAACAAAATTAGCTTTTGTGAAACAGTAAAGGTCCAAACTGGAGACGTTTAGAAACAGAGAGAAGTCCGTCCCGACCGGTGCGGCCACTATTATAACTATTGTTTTATGGACATATATCATTTAAGCTATTGTTGCTTTATAATGAGGGTACAATGGCTGGCGGTTCCTTTTTAAATTATATTTATTTGTTCCAGGTACCACCCTAAAAGAAGAGTTTATTATAAAGAATGGGCGACTGGTTTATTCCGTTAGAATTGTTACTAGTTTTACACATTTTTTTGTAGTTTATTTTTGTAATGCCCTCTGATTGTAGTTACCATGATTCTTATTGATAGTTTTCTTAATTTTTATCGTTGCCATTTTATCCACAATTGGAGAAATAAAGATATGAAATACAGGCTTTTAAAAATTTCCTTGTATATAAAACATGCATAGGAAATCAACCAATACAAAGTAGTGACCTGCGAACGTAAGCCCTTTTTAATCTGTCAAAATTATTTGTTGGGTAAACACACTGTCTTATTCTAGAATAATGAATTGGGGGTACATTAGACCCACGGAAATTAAAAAAAAACAGACTCCGATTTTATATGCCGTTTATTAAGGTACATTATGTAGTCTAATAAACAAACCAACGAAAATAACTAGTTCCTGTCCTATTTGTTATCTAATTTGCTAATTCTCCAAGCAGTTTTTTCATAAAAATCATAGTGCAATAATAGGTGTTAACAATCGATGCGCAGACTAACGGTCAACACTTCAATTTTTATTAAATTATGAGTAGATTAAAGCTATCCAATGGGTATTTCCCTAGACAATGACGACATAGAAAATTTACGTGGTCTGTTGGGTATCTATAAAGAACCTATTTTGATTACGAATTAATGATTGAGTCATCAATGATTATACGCGGCACGCCGATATAAACGTAGTTCGATAAACGATAATCGTGAACCGGTTATGTAGACGCATACGTCAAAGGATGCGCGTCATCTGTCGTCAGGAAAATATAGTATCGTTCATTATCCATACTAATATTATAAATGTGAAAGTAACTCTAAGTAGTCTGTGTGTTACATTCTCACGCCTTAATCTTCACAACCAACTTTAATGAAATTTGGTACACAGATAGAGTAAACCTTGGGAAAGGACATAAGATAGATTTAATCGCTACGAAATAACCGGATTACACGGTAAGCTAGTTTATTATATATAAAACCTTCCCGTTATGCCTGTCTATCTGTAACTTATAAACTACTGAACAGATCCAATGTGATCTATACTAAATGATAGAGTAATTTTTACGAGGAAGGTTTAGTAGCATGATTCGTTACAACTTTGTGTGAATAAGCTATAGTACGACTATGATATTTTATTTAAATAATGTTCAATGGTTTGCGTGTAAACGTAACAGACAGAATTATCACCACATATATAAATAAATATATGTTATTATTATTTAGTAATCTTCGCACCATCCAATCTATTTAATTTCTTTTTAACGCAAATAAACCTGTATGAACCAATTGATCAAATAAAAAATATACCCACAAATAGAAAAACATGTCGCTCGTGATCGGTAAAGAACCTTCTATAATAGAACGAGACCTTCAACTATTAAAATACTCACTAGCTATTTTTAGTTGACAGCATTAGAATTTATAATCAACTCTAGTTTATTACTTAGCTACGGTTTATTATATTTCACGCGTACTATTCATAGTTCCGTAAAGAGTTCGAAATACATTCGTTAAAAAGTGGTTTTATTCATTTGTATAAAAAAATCCATAGTGCTTATTAAATTAAAATCTCTTAGTGTCAATTCTGTTGAGAAGACTATTAGGTATATAATTTTACTGTAGTTGTCCTGTAACACTGCCATTTCAATTCTGTCAAAAACGAAGATAATAGAACTAAACTTTAATTATCAATACATACTCTTGTACTACTGTAATAATATTTTTTTAAATAGATATTGGAGTACCGTAAGGTATCTCGGAACTCAGTATACATTTAATGAGTTATTTGCGAAAATCTAGTGAAAAATTAGCACTATCACTTCCTAACAGATTCACTTTCAGAAAAATGGAGCTCTCACCTTCAAAGTAAAAGCAATACCGGGCACAAAGTCAACTCTGAAATAAAGACTAAGCTGAATCTTCATCTTTACCTCCGCTTACGTTCCCAAACAAATACTTATCTAGAGTAAAGCTGCGCTCGCTTCATTTCATAGATTTTATAGTGACAACGAAAATTGTTATTAAAATAAACTTTTGTATATTTAAGATTATATCAAAACCTATTTTTGTATATACATATTTTTATTAAGTTAAGATGAAATATATTAGTCGTAAAATGAATCAGAAAAACCTTCTTTCTCTTGTCTTCCAATCTTTCCGACTTTTTCTATTGAGCCAATTATTGAAATTCGAACATTAAAAGGAACACGGATCCCTTACAAGATCACCATGTTGCCTGTCTGTTCATCCAAGTTCAATAAATGAAATTTAAGCAAGGAGCTCTGTTGCATAATAATCAAATAAAAGGGTTTATTCTGAGAATCTCAAATATTTATTTTTTATACTTCGAAGATTATTAATTTTCGAGCAAAAATTTATCATCAAAAAATATTTCTATAGTTTAAGGAAAACGTGCGTCCTACACGTTGTTCTAAGAAGTAGGCTTGCTGGCGACAGACCTCGAAACAAGGTTGCGTCACACCGAGCAAGATCGGAAATACCTGATCGTGACTATTCGGACGACGAGTCCTTTCAAACAAGGCGAGCCTCCATCTATGACACGTATTAATGCCGCAGAAAAACCACTGACGTCAGTATTGCGTAGTTTTTATGTAAAATAGGAATAATAATATTACGCACTTCAATTATTATTTTTACTATTTTTATAATTAAGAAATCATTGAAAATATATAACAATAAAATCAATGTACGAGATAACCTTTTATTCAATAAAAAACACATCGTAATCCAATCGTTGTTATCACGAAAAAACATCATTAATCAAAAGTTTTCACGGCTGGCGTTCTCGAGGCGGGTCGCTTACATGCTATTACAGGAGCTTATTTTGTTCGGACGGCACCGTTTATAAAACGTTATCTTTGAATGAACACAATAACAAGTTTAATAATGGTGGTGATTAATGTGCTGTAGCAGGATGACGCGCACTTTGCACCAAGGGTACGGGGAGGCGCGAACACGACGCCGGCACTGCCGCTCTGCTCCCGCCCGCCCCAAATGACCAGACATTATTTAATTGAAATACAAGTGAAAGGGTGACAATAGTAATAGAAAACAAAAAAGGGTTCACTTTTTATAACAATTGAGCGATGAAATATTGCTCCAGCCGTGCATGGCAACATTTGTCGATGCTAAGCGCGAGATATTAAGTTCAATGAATGCTTTTAAATTAATATCTTATATTAAAGATAATCACTATATACACTATGAGTACAACTGGTAGCATAAAAACATATTTAGGTTGGTACTAATATTATTCTTTAGTAAAATACTTACACCCGTTTTCACTAATAGCATAGCTTAACTAGGAAACTCATAATCTTACGAATCGTCTTAGTTTAATTCCAAATGCACATTGTTTTTATTCCTTGACACATTTGTAACCTGTCATATTACGCAAATGCCTAGCGCAAGGCGCCGCATAACATCTCATAACTTTAGACATTGCTTAATATAAGTTAAGTGGTTCGTAGTCATTGGTGAAATGCATGCTTAGGCAATTCTTATTTAAACGACAGTTTTGGACTATGCAGTTTAGTGAAAACGGCATTAGTATATTTTTTGTGTAAAGGTTTGCTACAAAAACTTGTTTTTCTTTATAACTTAAAACAATTAATAGATTAATGAACTAAAATGGCGATGAATGTTGAATATATCTAGAAAAACATGTTAATTACGATTACGCGCAAAATCACGGCGCGTCATTAGTTTTATAAAGATAATATTTGAAACAGTAAGTATTTAAAAATGAAACAATATACATTTACTTTTATTCTAAATTATTTTATTTTAATTGCAGTAACTCTATGCTAATAACAAATTACGTTTGGTAGGTACTTCTTCTTCAATATTAGCATTCTAACTTTTATCCTTTAATAAAAAAAAAAAAAATTTCGCAATGGTCGGTCATGGGATGGGTGACCAAAAAATGTTATCTCGAGCTACTCCATGCTTTGGAAGGCACATTAATGCGTTGGTCTTGGTTGTATGTGTAGTCCCTCCAATACCCTCCAATATGCATTGTTCCAGCGTGCAGCGTCATGTCCCATCCTCCTTAACCATCCTTAAGGGAGTCCTAAGTCCCTGCAGTGGAGATGTCAAAGGGCTGATGATGATGATATAATACTTACTGTCACATTATTCTGTAAGCAAACAAATAAATAAATACAGGTGATGAAGAAATACAAATAAATGGGTTCTCTCAAAAGTAACCATAAATCACGCTTTAAGATGTTTACTTGTTCACCTTCTTGTAAAATAAGGCAAGTTAAAGCCGAAATGTACCCTAGCTGACATTTGCTAACTAATGACATCCGACGCAATGTCTTCTTAGCTGGTCCCTTGGAGTGGCATTCAAAGGACATTGTGATCCAGAAACTTTAACACTTCAATATTTGATTTGTGCGAATTCGCGACATTGACAAAAACATCAATTGATACGTCACGTTTTTATTACTGTTTGTATTGCTACCTGGACCTTTTATGTCGAAAAAAAAAATAAGGGTAGCATGGATTGCGTCGACAGAGCGGCCCTTCACACTATTCTAGCGACAATCTATGACAGTTTCGTAGTTGAGTCGTTGACTTTATTGTATTTGAAAACATATCATGACAGCCAAATAAAATCGATGCCTTTTCAAGGAATTTCATTGATACGCCTAATGTTTCACTATTTTTCTGTCATTTTTTGTGTCGGAATAGTAAAAAAGGCATGTGTACCTATTAAAAAATAATAAAAGTTTTAATATTCAAAGTAACAACACGGAGGGCGTGAGGCGTGAAATCAAATTGTCAACGCGGAGTCCAGCAAACATATTGATATTTTAATTAGATTTACAAAGTCGCATGCTGCACACCCAACTCTTTGAGCCGTTCTAATGGCACCCCGCGGACTACATTCAAGGGTTACCGTGTCCCGCTTTGTGCCTCCTCAATATTTACTCCCAAATGCATTACTGTAACAATACTTACTTAGTTTTTTAACTTTCAACGCAGCTTCCGTGTTATCGTTTTCTAAAGCTTTGCAAATGTCACTTGTGGCGTAATTATAGTGCAGCGCAGCAGGTAACTCGCGCGTTAATAGTACCTAGTGACTATGAATAAAACATAATTGCTTTTTCGTCTAAAGCTGATTGAAGCCTGTTAAAACTACTTTGTGAACAGTGAACACCTTTTGTTATGACGGTAATAAAATTCCAAGAAAAAAATACTTCTAACTAAATTGCAGGATGTGGATATTGAATAGCAACAATTTTTAAAACAGAATCATTTTCAAAAGTAGAAATATGCTATCGGAATAGTAAACGAATTGAGAAGGATGAAATATACAATAGTCTATATACATATAACATTCAAGCAATCAGAAAAGAATTAACTTCAGTTGGGTACTGCTTAGCTAGGAGCTATTTTATTGCGGAATTATTATAAATATTTTATGTAGACATCATTTAATGAGATACGAAGTAAAATATTAAAAATTACTCTTTTATCTTAAATAATTAAAAAGAGACTATGAATTTTGTTTTTAATCTTTTGGTATTTATTTATGAGACAGTAAATTGTGTTATTAATAGTCACGCTTCGTTAAGAAACAGAACAATGATAAAACATAAAATTTTCATATGAACGCGATCAAATTGGTCCACAGAATCAGTGGGCGATATGTCCTACTGTGCGCCTGAGGCACGGTGCCGCACGCTGCGCAGTCGCCATACAGAACTCTAATTGATACACTAAAATACGTCATGACGCCATAAAAATGCCAAGCTCCCTTTGCCCCAGTCACTATACAAATTTCCGTTAGTATTTTAATAACGCACCCAACTGTGCATTTGTGTACACTTGAAACGACTTTGGGTGATAATAAATAGAATTGTTTTTATGATAACAGCATTGTTTTAAATGAATAACTTGTAATAAAGGTTTCTATTAAAAAAAAATAAAAACTGTAAGAAAAGTGACCAAATAACTAAATGAATATTGTAAGTATATGCGTAATATTATAGAAATTTGAGACATTACATAATCCCAAAACTTATTTAAAATAAGCAATATAAAGAATGTCAGTAGGTATACAGATACCGAGAAAGGGAAGCTTAGGATGAAGGGTAGCTGAGAAATTATATTTAAGTTAGTAATAATAGAATATTGTAATAATTTTACAAACTGTTTATAGTTTGACATCAAGGCGAAAATATAAGAAGAGTAGGTCAAATAAATTGGAAATATAATTGTATATACTCGTAGTAAAAACAAATTCAAACCTGATTTAAAAATATAACAGAATATTATTGAAACTGTTGTGTATTATGAAGATTGGTCCTTAATATTATTTCAAATGAGATACAACATTTTCGTATATATCTATAACGTATAAAGAGAAATTTCAACCCCAGTATGTTATCTAATTGACATGACCCAAAAAAAGCTCAGCTCAGCTAAACTATATTGAAAGTCCTGTTTTTTTTAATAAAATTGCTTACTTGATCATAAAAAAATATCCATACAAACGAGTTTATCTCATTGAGCCTGAATGAGTCTCCTTTCCGGCTAAGCAGGAAAATTTGAATACACCTTCTTAATCGTAATATAACCGAGAGAGATCTCTATGCAGAGGTTACATGAAGTGCGGTCAGAACACGTTTTGCTGCATCGTAATAAACTAACCAACTAAAGAACAAGATATCTCGGTCCGCCGAGCAACCTCATAAGCTGATGAGGTTAGTACCTATGACATCCACACTATATCCTCTACACGCTAAATAGACTCACTATGGACATCGATTCGTGGAGACGCTTGTGACTAAGGGAAGAAGAAAAGGGGCATGCTCCAAAAATGTATTAGGCGCACTACTAGTATCTCAACTTAGCAATAGACCAAGCTTATAAAGTTGCATTACACAATAACGAATTCAGACAGAACACAATTTGTCTAGTGTATGGACACCATTAGCGCTGAATATCAAATGTATGGCCGGGAGCGCAGTATTTTGCACTTGCCCCTTGTGTTTGTGAGTGTCACTCGGCTGCTCTGAAATCAAGGGTTGCCAATCTTGTATTTAGATACTTTTTTCATCAGTTATTTTACTGTCTTGAAAATGGCAATTATATATAAAGTTATTTTATTTTTGCGATGCCTTTTTTCACTGTACCAGATTTTTAAGAATGTGATTTAACCTAATTTTAGGTTTATTTGTAATCTAAAATCCTATATGGCGTACTGTTTAAGTAATTTTTATGTAATAAAAGATAAAGGTAAATTATTATTATGTTATGCTATAGCTCTACAGTACTATTAATAAACGAGGTTTAGCGTTAGAGTAAATTTACGCTAAAACTACAATTTTAGTATGAGTCCCAATTCATATTATACAAAGAATAAGCAAACCTACTAGGTACCTTCTAGGAGTAAATATTACACCCGTACAACCTCGTACTAAGTTAACCTTCGCTAAGTCTCTGGTTAATAAAATGAATTTTGACTAATACTGAGTGCAGTATCCGCGTAAATTTACTCCAACTCTAAACCTTGTTTATTAATAACACTGTTAGTGTCTACCCTAACGTTCCCCATCCGGGCCTGAGGGGCAGTGTCGGCAGAATGCGTGTAATTATTTATTTGCCCTCCACGCCCTCGCTACCGGGCCCACTTGGACTTTTCAATACTCAAACAAATAACTGCAAAAAGAATGCAGAAATCATCCATAGAATGTACATTAATTATAATTTCAATCAAAAGTTTTGAGAATTTAGAATGCTTTCATTTTTTAATTAAATACTTTATAAAATGATAAAAGTTTAACTGACAAATAATGTTGCTTTCGTAGCGTTTTTAAAGACACGACTAACAATCTATACACAGGTAAGAAGTAAAAAGTTTTTAATGCCGACACCAAAAAGGGAAATCTTTTTAAAAAGCTACCGATACACAGGTAAAGGTTTACATCAATAAAGAGCTTAAACGGTATCGTTTTTATACAAGCATTAAAGAATTGTACAATAGCCTATGATAGAGCCGGAGACAAATACGTCGCACTACGTCGTTACTATTTTGACATATTAATTTCACCCTTCCTTGAAATCCTTTTTGAATGGCAACTGACGAACGGGGGCGCGTTGAGCTGAGCTCTCTTGATACTATGTATCACAGTCACAGTCTTGATTGACGTTTATCGTTAGGATTAAAATACAATTAAATTTAATTTTAAATTGAGCTTGAACTTTTTTCTGTTGACCCTTTAGCCAAATGGCAACAACGCAAAATTCAACGTGATAAAACTATTTGGTTCCGATGTCTGAATAGACCAGTAGCTGTTGCTTATACTTTTAAATTTGTTCGATATTTCGAAAGGGAAAAATCAACAAAAGCTTGGAATTTATGGATTTAGGGCTGTTGTATACGAAACTCTCGATTAGAGGTAATTTGTGTCAATCATTTGAGAGCTATTGTGGAGCAACGTCCGCCTACAGCCGGACCATTTGCCCTAATTAAAAACGAGCCCCGCTTACAAAAGTCAATCGTTGGATTAATGTTTGACGTGTGTACATCGATTTTTAGACAGCACTTTTGTGCTCTGCTAACTACTGCTTTTAGAAGTTGTATACAAAAGAAATTAATTTTAAGATTTTTATGGCGTTGAAAAGATATTTGGTGTAATCACGTTTTCAAATGTCTTTCATGTTATGTTATGACCATATCATAGAATTGACCAATTTATGATGCGGCCGGCCATTTTATGAAATGGTCATATTAGATTCAATAGAAAAACGAACGTATGTACTATATCAAAAGAGGAAATTATTAAAAAGAAAATATTTTATATTTGTTTGCATCGAATTGACTCCGAAACTACTGGGCCGATTAAAAAAAATCTTTCATCTACGGATAGCTTTATCATACGGGTTATCGTTGAAGTAGGCTATTATTTACACGTGCTAAGTCGGGAAAATCGATAATTTATAATATGTTGATCGCGTAGTGTCAAAAGTAATAAGAAAATAATCTTATTCTCTTTGGTAAATTATATTTTTTTTGAAATTCGAGTTGTTTCTGGCTCAATCATTATTGAGTTATTATATTTGATCAATGTCGCATTCACAATGCTATACTAAAAATTATTCTTAATACAAAACGCTTAAAAAATCCTCTTGGTCCCTGGCACCCTGAGATGGGATTCGAACCCACGACCTTTCGCAATTCGGACGACTAGATTGCGTGGGTTCAAGGGACCAAGAGGATTTTTTAAGCGTTTTGTATTAAGAATATTATTGACTTATATCTATAATTATATAGTAGAATATTATAAAGAGGACAGATTCGATTGTTTGTTTACATTGCATTGCATGGACTGATTTTCACCTACGGAAAGCTATATCATATGCGGGTGACATAGGCTATACTTACGAGAGCGAAGTTGCAGAAAACTAATTGTACTTATATTCATCGAAGGAAACTGTTCCCTTTCAATATTTTCCAAACATTTATCGAGATTCTTTATAATGTGAAACTTGGTGACATGGGAATTGTTGCAGTCTTATTACTTTTCCAGAAAGGGGGCTCACGAATTTAGCCGTGACATTTTCATTACCAATAATAACTGCGCTAACGCAAAACCAATTCCAATACTGAATTTGTTTGCATTTTCGATTTGCACAATTCTTGATTTGTGGTATGAGTCCATGGCTTAGTGTAATGTCCTTTTTCTCTATTTTTGTGATAAGTCGGTGACAAGTGGGAGTGAGACAGAAGTAGTTACGAAGGGAAGGGTCGGATTGGTCACGCGGTGTAGTAGCAACCCTTTCATTGCGCTTGTGACTGGTGAACAGTAATTTGATTTCACGCGCGTCTGATGATTAATGCCGGTACCTTATCGCTCCATATTTTACCGATTTAGTCAAATAACCTTTGTTATTGTACCCCAAATCTCGTGTGAATACAACTTAATCGGAACATTAAATATAAAGTTTGGCATTTGACACTAACAATCCGATGAAACGTAAGCTAAGAATATAGCCACCTACCACAAGGAAAAAGAATTTTAATGACTGAAATAGAATTTGATCGTTTTCCAGGAAACGTGAAACATGTGTATTAAAAAAAAGAATTAACATATTTCTACCAAGTCTTGACCGGAAAGAGAAACATTTAGGTATAAACAAAAAAGTTAAATTTTTGCACGTTATTAAGAGTAAAACGTAAAATTTGTTTAGTTTATTTTATAATTATTTATTTGAACACTAGTTTTTTTACAGTAGGTACTCTAATAACTAAATTCTTATGGTGGAGATGGGTGGCGCAATGAAAAACTGGTAGAATTCTTCAATCTTGATTTTATTTTCGAATATTATAACATTAAAACACAATGAAATGCTACTGCTAATGATACTCATTCTATGCCGGTCTCGATCAGAAAAGAAAGATTGTCAACCAGCAAAACACGAACACGTGAATTCGAATACGAAAAAGTATTAATATAAAATATTAACGGTCAGCATTGACCATAAATCGTCCGAAGAGTAAATCTACCTATGGTAATGTGCACGGACGTTACAGTACTTACAGCACTAGTTTAATTTCGAAAACAATTATTTTAAATACTTCCTCATTCTTTTACACAATGTCTTTAATATAACCTACATTCTGATCGCCGTTCATTAACTAATTATTATTAAATATGTAAATAAAGAACATTTTGCAGAAGGTAAAAAGTTAATAATATGGGTGACGGGGGAATAGGAGTCATCAAAGGAAAACTCATTGTAAAATCACAAATTATTCACTCTTTACATTTGACTATTATAAATTATAATGAAGAATTAATCCTGTATCTAGTAGCATAAACGTTTTCTCTTAATAACACAATTTATAAGTACGATTAAATATTAAAAAAATATATATTTTGACTCAGATTTGCCACATGTGCAGACAATGAGTCAGTCTACAGTAATCAGAGAAAGAAAAAAAATATGTCCAAGCAAAAATAATAGAATCATTTATTTTATAGTAAAATAGTGGTAGGAACAGTTATACCGATGTGATCTATCAAATGAAATGAAATGACTTAATGTGAGATTTTTAAATATATATCCGTCCCTTGCCGAACTTCGAATTCTGAAAAAATACATAAAACAGTTCTTTACTTATAGATTAATAATAATAACAATAATTAATTTTGCATGAATGTGGTTCTAGCTTTCCGTCCTATATTATAAATATAAAACTTCGTCTTGAATCACTTAATATTAATGAAATCCGTATTAAAATCCCTTATGTAGTATAAAAAATCTCAGCGTACAGACAGCAAGAAGCAACTTTGTTTTACACTACATATTATGTATAGATTTATAACTTATAATTTCTTTTCCTAACCAGTGTTCAAAGGGAAACGCCCCTATGAATTTTCGAAAAAGTCAAAGAATACTGAATTTTCAGAAAAAAATATTTAATAGTTTCGTAAGCCGATCGCAAATTTCCTGGACTTAATGGACAATTAATAAATTTTCGACTAAAGAAAATTTTTAAGAATAAAATTTTAATAATAACAGTAATAATAATACAAAATCTATAATATCTTGAATCACTTTGTATTGATGAAAACCGCATTAAAATCCGTTATAATGTATAAAAGATCTCGGCATACAGACAACATGAAGCAACTTTGTTTTATACTACGTAAAAATACCAGAAAAATCGAGTGGAATTCTATGGTTTTATAATATAATATTTGTACGGAAGCCTAGGTGCATGAGTTCAACTCGCTCTTGATCGGTTTTTATTTCTACTTTTTCTTATTATTTACAACTTAAATAACAACATTACACGTATTATGTATTAGGCACAGAACACATTGTCATGTAGCCTAATACCACAGATTAGGCTACAACATTATAATATAATTGTCACTCAAGTTTAGATTTCTAAGGCTACAATAAAATATGTCCCTGTTATCGATTGTAAGCTTGGTCTACTGCGCAAGCGCGTTATCGTACCTGCGCCGACATAAAAGATACTGCCTTATCGTATGTATGTATATTTATATCTGTTCTAGTTCTAATTTTATAAAGAGGAAAGGTTTGATTGTTTTTTCATTTGCATTGAAGAGGCTCCGAAACTATTAACTGACTTTAAAAAATTCTTTCATCTGTGGGAAGTTACATCCTACACGGGTATAGGTATAATTTAATAGGGCCAAAAAGTGAGAAAATAGCTAGTAACCAATAAAATGAATATAAAACAAAATATGATTACCTATATAGTGAGCGAGCCATAAAATAGTTTTATTTATTTAGAATAATGAAGAAAAAAAGGAGATTTTTTGGTGAGCACAAATATCTACTTTATAAATAAAATGCAGAGTATCACAAGAGAAAAATTTGGATAATTCAATCAAGTCAAAATAATAAATAAAAATGCTGTCCAAAAATCTGAAATTTTTATATCTTCTCGTATATGAAAAACTCAGTTCATATACCTACCAAAGTAATAAAATATGTAATCTGGCAAATAAATAATTACTATTATAGTAATATTTTATATCTAGAGTATTACTGTGTCGTTTAAAACAGCTTTAATAGGCCATTAAATGGTACTTTAAAGGCGAATCTTAAAAAGTATGTATTGAATTTTGAAACATTATTGAAGTCATTCACGCATCAAAATCCTCTTAGCTGAAAAGCTTTTCTTCTTTTTACGATGAAAGAAGATCGATTCACCGTTCTCTTATCCGTGTATGTGTCTAAGTAATCAAATAACATTAATACCTCTCCTAATCCTTGCTTTGTCCTCCAGTTTCATGCTCCACTACGCCCCCGCTCAAATATTTGTTTATCTCCCATACTTTTATCGCGATGTTAGATTCTATTGTTAAATTCTCGAACGTTTTTTGCCGACAAAAAACTTATTTTTTATCTAAAAACATATCCATCGTTGCAAACACGTGGCGCTTGATCGATGACACAGAATTGGGCAACTCAACTTCCTACATCGGACGGAATTTTTTTAACAAAACAAAGACTTTTTATCGATATGAGCTTTTCCCATCTTTACAGAATTCGTAGAGCGAGTGTTTCTCATTTCATTAGATTTATTTTAAGCTTAAATCGATCTATGGTCGCCGCGCTATGATCCCTAAGTGCGAACATCTGTATTTGCGTATGCCGCTCCCACTACACCTATTGCAAAGCCGTATTCAAATAAATTTAATCGTTTAAGCACACAAATCCATTCTCGCGACTAACGAATTATAATTATTCATAAGCGTTGGCGACAGCACAATCCTTTCGATGTATCGAACATTGTTTACATAATGCCTGCTACTGATTCACTGCATACATTATAAATTATGATTTTGGGCTGTTCAAACATGTTTTTTTTGTCCGTTTTACTTATAGTTTGATGGTAAATTGCCAGTAATATAAATATCATCAGTATTCACCTCGTTTAACTATGTCCTAGTTATTAAATGTGTATAATTGCATGAATACACGATAATTTAACAAAAAGGAATGCTTTCAAAGAGAAGTAATTTAAAAAAAAAAATAAGCACTCCTAATTATAAAAATAACGAAAATTTCGTAACAAAATCAAAAAATGTCTTCCGCAGATCAACGGACTGTAATTAGGATGAATGGAACCTGTTCTAAGAGCTTATCTGTCTGCAATTATTATTAAATCATAAGAATTAGTCAATTAATTCAATTAGTCATAAGAAATAAGGGCCAATTCTACTAAGTAAATTTTGTTTAAATCGAATCGAAAACGGATCGAAAACGGATCGAATCCGAACGAAACTACAGTTTTTAATGGTTTTCCTATTCTACAAAGTGACATACGATACAATTCCAGTTCTATTTTAGTTGGAATTGTATCGTATGTCACTTAGTAAAATAGAAAAAGCACTAAAAACTGTAGTTTCGTTCGGTTTCGATCCGTTTTCGATTCGATTTAAACAGAATTTATTTAGTAGAATTAGCTTTGATTTGATCAATTTCGCATTCAAAATGCTATACTGAAAAATATTCTTAATGAAACCTCTGCGAAAGGTCATTGGTTCGAACCCGATCTCAGGGTGCCAAGGACCAAGTACATTTTTTATGCGTTTTTCATTATGAATACCTTTGATTTTCCCGAAATTCCTTCATCCTCCTGATATGATGAAACGAAAACACTTCAGGAGTATACATTTCCAAGCAACTTTCTTAAGTCGATCTACAATCAACGAAAGTATGGATAAATACACACACACACACAAACGGTTATCGTTTTATTTTTGAAATCGGTTATTAAATGTTTCTAGTCTATCAACAGATTTTTTCAAGATTAGAATTTAAAGCTTTTTGTATAAATCTTTGTTTCACATTAAAATTGTCTACAATAAAACATTATTTTTTTGTTCTACAAAAGAGAAATGGTTGGATGAGCATTAACAAGTAACCCCTTAACTGTTTTTTATTAACACAATGGCGGGTGATCAATGAAATTTCACGTGCTCACGCTTCCCGTGTTCAATCGAACGCGAATGTCGAGCGGAGTCTAACATTGCACCGTGACGTGTCCCATCGACTTAAACCACTCGATCATATGCGCATCTTGTACGGATACATCATTAAACTGAATAAAAAAAAGGCCTGTATACAAAGTTTTTTTAGATTCACTATTGGGTTTTTTGTTATGGATAGGACGAATAATTATTCGTCCAATGATACAATAATAATTTCATAGAGTTATTTTGTCTGATTCTCAATTCGTATGTGTATTATCTTGATATTTTAAGCGATTCAGTAGTTTTGTTTTTATAACGAATTAATGAATAATATAGAGTCATATAAGGAAATGCGTATGTCTGGAATCGATGATATGAAACATAATATAATAATCCCTGATTCCAGAATCTTATATGTATTTATTAAGTCAGGCGGTTAATATTACCTACATAAAACCTCCACCCTCATTTTTTGTTTATTTTTTAACATTACATAAGCTCCTTTAGATCGGAGCAATATTATATATAATATTATAATAAAACTAGCTGACCTAATAGACGTTGTCCTGTCTTATTTATCAATCTTCTTCTTTTATTAATGGCTTATCTGCGCATTTCGCACAATTCTGCCAATATCAAGTAAATAAATAAATTTCTACATGTAAAATGAAATGAATAAAAGATAGCGATGATCACAAAAAAAAATTAACTTCTATTTATGAATATTGAATTCAAACATTTTTTTATATCCTTCTTCTTAACTTTAATGACACTTTGCGTCAACACAATACTGCCAACTTCACGTAGAAGACCAGATTTAAATACATACATTCAACCAAACAAATTTGAATTACCAATTCTATCTTTCCACATGGATTTACCAAAAACAAGACGTTATTTTTTAAATATTTGACGTTATTTGCAGTAAACATTCTTTCAATTCTATGTCAAACATCATAATGTTACATTAAAATAGTTTATCTTATCCAAAGCACTAAGGTTACATTAGAAATAATTGTCATCATCAACAGCCCATTTTCGTCCGCTCTGCAGGGGCTCAGGCCTTCCTTATGGATGGTTAAGGAGGATGGGCCACGACCCTCCACGCTGGCCCAATGCGGATTGGAGGGTATTAACGACTGCAAATACAGCCGGGACCAACGGCTTAACGTGCCTTCCGAAACACAAAGTAGCTCGAGATAATAATATTTTGGTCACCCATCCCGTGACCGACCCTTGCGAAAGTTGCTTAACGCGAACCACGGCGCTTATACACTACGCCACCGAGCTACTTAAACACTGAGAAATAATTTTATATGGTGGTTAAATGTTCTTAAAATACAATTTTCTTTTTTTTTTCCATATGAACCTTCTTCTGACAATAACAAACACAACAAAATAAGCGAAATCGGTAAAGTCGTTCACGTGTGATGGCGTGACCAAGAGAAATTGGGATTCATTTTTATATATGAATTAATATTATAAATGTGAAAGTTTCTTTGTTTGGATGTTTGTCCGTTTATCATGCTGAAACTACTGAACGGATTTTGATTTTGGTATACAGATAAGGTATTTTAGATAACAGGATACTTTTATCCCACTCAACATTTCCATAGGGACCACGCTGGTGAAGCCGCTGGCGTAAATATCTAAATAACTAGCTTTTGCAGGTAACTTCATTTACGATGGATTAGTATTTTCAAAAAAAAAAATAAGAGTAGAATGTTTTATCCATATTGCACTGATTTTGTTTGATGGAGTGTGTTCTCAAATTATCCCATTAAAACTTTCACGTTATTATTATATCAGTAGTATATTTTAATATTAAAAAGAAATTGGGAAAACTACATTGCCTAAATTAACTTGATGTAGTAGTCGTCACATTGGAACCTTAAAATAAAAATGTTTATTTTCATAAATAAACTTGAAAATCGTAAAATAATTCTTAATATGACAAATTCATTTGAAGTCAGGCGTGTAAAAACTAAGCCATCAAATCTACGCCCGAATCGAAATTGTGTATAGTGAATTTATAAGAATAATTATTATTATTCATATCTTTTGAAGTCGTTTTTCTTTAAGTTTCGTCAAGTTTACATTATTTTTAAATTAATAAATAAACTAATTATTGGTTTTAAAGAAAAGTAGAAGAATGTATTAAATAAATTAAAATAACAAACTTCTACCCGCATTTTCATTAATTTAATAGGATTCGTATGAAATCTATTCTATATCTTGTTTAGTGTATCATACTTTTCATAAAAATTTTCATCTAAATGGATTCAGACCGAGTTTTGGTTTTATATTATTAGTAAAAAAGATAAAATTACGAAAATAACACATCTCATAGTAAACCCTTCTAATAAGACTCCGTTGTTCGTCCCTCCGTCTCTCTGTCCGTCTGTCGCCAGGCTGTAACCCATGAACTGTGATAGTTGGACAGGTGAAATTTTCACAAATGATATATTTTTGTTACCGCTTTTATAACAAATACTAAAAAAATAAACAGAATAGAATTAATATTTGAGGGAATTCCCAAAAAACCAAAGTGATTTTTTGCTCGTTTCCGGTACAGAACGCTCGGTGCGCAAATGCAACTCGCTCTTGGTCGGTAGACAATTCTTGGGAACCTATGCACACAGCTCATCTTTATTGCCAGTTATTTTTTAGGCCAGGATATATATACTAACAGTAAGTACTCTTTCGAGTTTCTGATCTAGTCTTAATTCACATTTTATTTATTTTATTTTACTTAGCACGATGAACGTAACTTTCGTTGCGTTTCTAAATGATTCTCGATAGCATCACAATAATATTTTTACTTGTCATTAGATTATTTTTGCTTACAACCTGCTTTTAAAGAAGTCAATGCGTTGAATGAAGAATGTTTAGACATTCTCCCTTGTCTGTTTTCTACGATTTCCAGCAGCATCTTAATGTTAATCAAAATTCACTTAACGTTAAATTGCGTTGGGTTCAACTCAATATATTGAACATATTACATTTGTGATCTAACAATACATATTGAACATTGAGTGTAATCTGATGTCAACCAAATCGAAGCCGATGTTGTTACCCGGTAGCCCTAGTAGTAGTCTCTTTTCGTTGATGATTCCCAGCACTTATTTAATCGCTTGTATTTTTGTCTAGCTTTTTTTTTATTCTTCTCCAATACTACAAAAGCTCTTCTATACTTAGGATAATTTTCTTGGGTATGTAGACTGCCAATGTCACCTTATTACTAAACGCTCTATTAACTGTCGTTGCTTTCACTTATTTTTTACTACGTATATTATCACAAACAACAATATTATTATTATATATCGTTTTCGGCACTGTATTGTCTGTAACATAAGCACTATCTATATTTAAGCACTTTTTCACTTACTACAGACCTTATGATTATAAAATACATGTAAAAAAGCTGTTTAATCATAATAGATACCTATTCATGAAATAATATTTAGAAAATCGGCAGCGTGTTTTTTTTTCTATTCTCAAAAACATCGTAGTAAAATCGAAACAACTTGTCTAATTGTTTTGGTGTAAAAGCATATTTATTTCTATAAGGATTCAATATCACCTACTCAAATAAACGTCTAAAGACTGGCAAAATATTTAAGTACACTTTTACGAAGTTTTTTTTCATTTTTGTGGAAAAATCTTAGTACATTTATGCATGCCATCGCGGACCTTTTTATATATTAGAACATTTAAAGCCCTTCAACTTTTATTTAGAAAGCATAGCGTTCACAATAATAGGCGCCCTTGGAAGTAATTCTATCACTATATGTTAAACCAGACTAAGAACTGTCTGTATACCAAATTTCATCAAAATTTGTTCAATAGTTTTATACGTGAAGTAATAACAAAAATCGAAACATCCAAACCTATAAACTTTCGCCTTTATAATATTAGTAGGATTTTCTAGATAATATTATTAATAAATAGACTAAAAATAAAGTGGATTTGAACCATAAAAAACCTATCAATTTTCACCAGATGTGCGATAAACGTTATCAAGAGGGTTAACCGTGACCTCATAAAAAAAGCGGAATTTATTACATCTCACGACCCTTGCCCCGATACTAAGACAGCGGAGGAAATAATAGAAAAATATCGTAATTAAAATCCAACCCTTGCTGTAGTTGCATCGTTTATAAAGGGATAAAATGGAGCGAGGCGCGCGTGACCGATGCCATGATATAATGTTCGAATCTCGAATCCTGATAGCCGGATGGGGGCGGGCGCAGCTTATGCCAGTGACGGGTTAAGCGATCTTTAACGATTCTGTTACTTCGCTTATTAGAATATAAACATATGACGCTTAATTATATTTTATGTTAATTTATAACTCGAATAGTTTTTCTAGCAATAAAAGCGTTATTACGAGAAACATATTAAGATGTTTATGTTAATTTCAATTTATATAATAGCAGGGGAGAAAAATAAGATGATTTTCGTCGGGATTTATATTACTGATAATTTGGTGTTACTGCTGGCAAATAACAGAAGCTGAGCTTGCCTCTCGTAGACGGACGTGACGAGGCGGGGTCTGCCCTGCCGCAGACTACATCACGTTTTATATTATCCACAGACGTGCAACGGTTAACAGGCGACCGCCGTAAATTGCTATTGTTTCACTGTTGTAATCATTACCAGTTGTAATGAGATCCAAAACGATAATATTCTAGTTCAAAAGTTCCTAACAACTCACTTTAGTTAGCTACTTGCTACTCTGACAAATCTAGTGAATTTCACAAAGTAGTCAGTAATATTGAAAATGACCAATAAAGAAATAAGATTAACGTGAATAGAGGAATGCTCTGCTTAGAAATTCGATTATGACTTCAAAAGGGCCATTGTTAATACATTCAATGTCGAATTCTCTTTTATCAAATTACTAACATTGAGCCAAACATTTCAATAAAAGGCCTTATAAAAACTTGAGCTCGCACAATAGATTAAGTAAGAATACATCGTCTTGTGTTATGATATGCCGCCTCCGTACCGTACCATAACCTTTGTGATATAGAACTTATTACCTTGACAGTAGAGTCTACGATATATCCTTGCAAGCTGAGCTTCCGTCCGAGGTGCGATGCAAAGTTGCAATATTGTTTGTTGTTTGTTAAAGTATGCGTTAACAAGAGAGCTTCAGACAAGTATTGATTGATATTCTATAGGAGTGCGTTGAATAGCTGCTGGACAATACTATTTACTGCATTGTAGATGTGAAGATAATAGTATTTAGTAAGATGATCAAGATGACATTCACTATGATATTCTTTAATTTAGAACTTTATATATATCACAGTAAAATTGTAAGCGATCTTAGTTTATTATCTTACTAAAATTAAGTATTATAATATAAACCTACGATAGTTTATAAATCTAACAAAATTGATTATAAACTGATGATGTAAACAAGTTTACGGTGATGTTTACACATATCGTAGACTTCGTTTTATCTATCCGCCAGCGGCTTCCCCAGCGTAGTCCTGTTTTGTACATATAAACCTTCTTTAATCACTCTGTACTTTGGTAACCTCATAAAAATCCGTTGTGTAGTTTAAAAGGTCTTAACGTACAGACAGCGAGCGGCGACTTTGTTTTACACTACGTAATATGTATATATTTAAAACTTCGCATTTCAATTACCAATGTTCAGAGGGAAACCCTAACGAATTTTCGGAAAAATAATATCTGGTAGTTTAGTTAGCCGATCGTTTATTGGACAATTTATAAAATTTCCACCATAGGAATAATTTAAGCAGAAATTTAAATATTTCATATTAGAGGATACTTTTTTCTACACTTATGACAGTGGTGATGATTATGAGCATAGGTAGAATTATAATTTGGTAGAAATAAATGCTATTGACCGTCGCTTTTAAGCATAGCCTACCTACCTACAAAAAGAGTCTGCCTACATATAATTAGTTACGGATATTAGCATAATCGAAGCACAGGTTATTAAAAAAATATTATTAAACATAATATATGCAATCTCGACAGAGTTTGCCATTGCAATTTAAACGTTTAAATACATTCGCTATGAGTAAGCGATCGAAATCGATTAAAGTGCGACGCAAGTTCTGTCGGGACTCGGGAGTAAATGCCGTGAGTGTTTCGATGACGGCGCTCCGATCACGCTACAACGGCTTCAAAGACGCCGCCAACGTCGGTGGTCGCTGCACAACCATTCTTGCCCATTTAGATCCCTTTTAGTAGTGAGCTCTCAATGAAAGGTATCCATTGCAATATTGTAATCTCGATCTAAATCGAGTGCATTCTTGCGGACCAATTCACTTATTGATCCCGGCAGACATTGCGACGTCTCATTGTGTTAACTATCCAGTTTTACTGAGCTTTATTCGTTCAACTTACAAGGCACTAAAGAGATCTGTGATGCTCAAATAAGTTAGAAAGAATTTTGTAAATAAACCGGTACTTGGAGATGAGTTGACGACTTATACCATATACAAAGGATAGGTTACACGAATACAATTCCACTATACTTTTTCTGCCACAAATTCATTAGAAACGTATTATGTTATAAATGTTCGAAAAAGTTAATATCTCAAAGCTTCTCGTACTGAATGGAATTGAAAAATGGAGTGACACGCGAGGGTGCAGGTGGTACAAAGGGCGGAGGGTCGCGCACGCGCCTCTCCAACCTCGTTAGCGACGCAGTCACCATTAAAAATAAAAAGAAAAAAAGGACTAAAACAATGCAAACGCACGTTACCATTATGCTAATTGCACACTGCATATGGTTTGTCATTGAATTGGCATTCTCTCGAGGCGAGGAAATGTTTGCAAAAAGAAATATGATTTGACAGCGCCATATAGTGAGCGCAGCGGTACCTCTGTTAAACTTCACAGTGAGAACACGTTATGATTGTTTCAAAGGACACCCTGTATTATTATTTATTTTACATGATTTTAAATACGAACCTTTTATTTAAAATGCTGTGTTGGTATGGATCAAATCTTGCAAGCTAAATTTGATTCATTTCCGGTTTTGGAATGAGCTGAAATTTTGCATACAAATGTAATTAGGATGACAATGCAATATTAAAAACGGAGTGGAGCTGATGATGGAGCCAGGAGGTACCCATGGGATCTCTGTAATTAAACAGAGCAACCCAATCGAGTTCAGGCTCGTTATTATCTATAAAAGATCTACGGTCCAACAAAAGATTGTTTATAAAAAGATTTTTTAAATTATTACGTATATTTTTCAAGTTTGGATTCACAATTAAATATGATGAAAAATACTTAAATAATCCATTAGCTTTAGGTATAATGAAAATATTATTTACAATTTTATTTGCATTGAAAATATTATTTACATACCTTATTATGAAAATGAGTGAATAAATTTTTCATAGAAAAACTGTAATTAAAGTAGAAAATATAGGGAAAGGGTGGGCAATTGTAGTGTATGTTTATAGGTAGGTAGGTTGGAATCCCGTCCCAAAGGCCTGGAACTCTGAATTTATCTATTAGGACAAAGGTCCCAGTTTTCGCCATTGCCACCTGTTTGGCCACTTGGTACTTCAAGGTATTCTAACTAAGGCATAGGCAAATGAATTAATTTACAAATTTTGTGACATTTAAAATGTTGTATAATGGGAAAACTAACACAACTCAAGAGTTGTGTTAGTTTTAGGATAACAAGTCATCTGCCCTAATAAAGCATTGTTAATACATGAGTTGTCAAATATAATACCATTATTTAATTGATAAGTTAAAGTGAGAATAACAATAAATGTTAGTCACCGACTTATTATGCATTGAAACAAATGTGGTTACGATTTAACACATGTAAAACAGGCATTGATTTTGGCACACTACCTATACGTTAAGTTCTTACACAAAGAACATAAATTACCGCTGTTATGAACTTTAAAAACAGTCAAGGCAAAATGGAAAACAACAGCGAACCAAGCTAACAGGAAAATTTTAGATTCTATTATAACTTTCTTACATACAAAACGAACTATTTACAATAGAACTGATGGTGTTAAGACTTTATTAAGAACTAGCTTTCGCTTCGCCCGGACGAAATTCGGTTATTTCGCAATAAAACTTTCGTACCCAAAACGTCCAAATAATGTCCACTCTAACTGAATTCCAAATTTTATTAAAATTGATTCAATAGTTTAGGCGTGAATACGCGACTTATTTATAATATTAGTAAAATTTACATGATCTGTTGACGTCTGCAATCCGTCAACCAAAATAGTATTTATATTACTAATAAAATACAAGTTATACGATGAGTCAATGAGCTATTGTGAATAATAATTGGATATAAACAAAGCAAGAGAGCGTCGCCGCCGTAGTCTGACAATATGTCGACAATTAAGCCCGGGCGCAGCTCGTTCGACAACTAATGTGTCTATTAACAAATGTATTTGCCGTGTTCCATTCGCTCGTAAATTTCCGAGAACAACTGGAGCAGTTGGTTCGTGTCTTTATAAATATCATTCGTCTTTAAATATGTCTAAACAGAAAGAAGCTATGTTCAATCTTAGAGTGTTATGATGTTAAGTCCTTAGAAGATACCAAGATAATTTTGCGTGAAAGCGCTGAATTACAGGTTAAATCAGCCACCCCAGATTGGGATCAAATTTGCACATTTTTAATCTAAGTGAATAGGTATGAGGACATTAAGACATTACTTCCACTGAATGAATTTTCCTGATTACATGAAAATACATTTTTTTTTAATATGAAATGTCTACCTAGCCAGAGAGCTTGCATATTAAACAAAAAAGAGTTTCAACAAATTTGGATAAATTAGTCCATTCCAAAAAGTTGAAAAACTCTCGACACGGACGCGACATACGGTGTACAAAAACAACATTCTTCCTGATCGTCATCTGTCTCCCGGAGCAATTTATTTTGTAGAAGGCTCCGGGAACGCGCCACCCGCGCGCCGGCACGCGTGCCCTCTTCCGGCAAATAACTTAAACCCCTTTGTTTTTCTTCACAAAGCTCACAATTTATTTATGAGATCATCTGATTATGTCACGGCACGCGTTTCGGCCTAATAGTCTTCGACGATTTAAATTCTCTGTTGTTGTTATAAATAGATTACTATGGGTGATAATATTCAGAAACGGTCATTAAGCACTTCAAAATACACTCCCTTCCAATATACATATTGTACAGAGCATCTATAATAAGATGTTATAATGCGTCCTAGTTCCATGTCAGAATAGTATTTCTAAATTGAGATCTGAAAAAGAAAGTTTGGCCGGAAAGTTGTTTAATTTTTTAGCAAACCGGGTTTTTTATTTACTACGCTAGTTCCATAGTTTTTACCATCTTACCTTCAACTACGAGGAATTTCAATTTCGACTAAAAAACGATCGAAATGACATGGGAATCGCTGTGGGCAATGAAGATTATTCTACAAGTTTGAGATTTTAGAGGATTTTATACAATAATATTAATGTTTGAATACCATGTGTAAGTTCACAAGTAACTAACCTTTGTATTTAAAAAAAATGGATGGTGAATGGATGGTGTCCAACAATATTATCTAACTACCTACTACCTAATTGATAACTTCAATAATTTACGCATAATCAGTATCGCAGGTAAGTTTACAATGTGTACATAATACAAAACGCTTAAAAAATCCACTTGGTCCCTGGCACCCTGAGATGGGAATCGAACCCACGACCTTTCGCAATCGATTCCCATCTCAGATTGCGTGGATTTTTTAAGCATTTTGTATTAAGAATAATTTTCAGTATGGCATTGTGAATGCTAAAACATTCAAAGTATAATAATGTGTACATATTTTAAAACAGAAGTGTTTTTTTTGCTAGGAGTAATTTATAATACACTTGTCTAAGAGGTGTGAGCTCTTATATGATAATTATATTTTCAACATATTATTGGGTAGGTATATCACGAAAATTTATAACACAATATCGTCAATCCTTCAACCCTTGCACTTATATTTGGATTATTAAATTTTATAACTCGCACCCCAGGGAGTAATATTTTCAAGTGTAAACATACGCTGGTACCATAAAACCTTTATTCGTTTTCTGACCCCGCGGTAATGAGATGCTACATGTTGAGATTTGAAGAGGCGAACATTGAATTGTCAAAAGTACCTATGCGTTTCACGTCGCGCCGGGCGGTGCGCGTGAGTGTCGCATTGCTTGTCATTTAAATACAAAGCGGGTGACACATCGTGACGTGCCATTGTCGTTGTCAATACAAATCCCCAACATCAAAAGCAAAATTTGCAAAGTTGACGGCACATTTTTTATTTACCCCCTTTGTTTCATTCCGAATGAGGTCTTTTACTTTACAGTCGGAAAAATGTAAAAAATTTGCATGCGAATTATAGATTTCACTTGGGTTTCACTTGTAAAATATATTAAACAACATCCTGGCAAATATTGAATTCTTGCTTGACCAGCCATTTAATCGAGATGTTTGTCTCAATTATGAGCTCATTAATAATTATGAGCGCTTATACCCACAAAAAATATTATTTTATTCCTCATAATATGTACACCTAAAACTATGTTTAAAAATTAACTGTCTTAAACGGAGAGGCGACGTGACGTCATTTGTGGGGATTCCCAGTGAAAAAAAAAATGAATTATCATCTGCAGTACTTATACTAAAACTAACAAATAAATAAATCAGTAAACCCGTGAAAATAAATCAGTGACCCTTGTTAAAAATCCAATAAATCAATAAATTTCTTTTGCACTCTGAATGTTTCCTGCGCTTTTCCCTGATGGTTTTATCAATTTACTCACAAATGACGTCACGCGCTCTGATTGGTGTTTCATTTGACGTGAAACGCAGACAACAAATATCGGAATTTTATATTTTTGTTTATTGATTAAAAATATAAATAATTGTTATTTAGTTAAAATATTCGACGATTAACCACATACAATTTACTTTTTTAATTAATTGCTGTCCGATCCCTTCATTGCGCTTTATCACTTGCTTTATCTTATGGAATAAAAAAAGAAAATGCATATGTGGTCATTTATCCCATTTTAAGTAACTTAGTTATTGTAAGAGCTTCTGCATTTTAGATGTGTTTGTTCAGAGCGCTTAGTGTAAGTTTTTTTGATGTTCACGTTCACTGTCGATCGTGAGCGCGTTAAGATTTTAGTATGGAATCCGGTACAGCACCCCTAGCGGTAACTACCAAGAACTAGAAATCTCCATACAAATTCTTAACGCGCTCACTAGTGAACGCGTTAGCGTAAAACTTACACTTACCACTCTGTTCGATGAGCAACTAATAAAAGTAGCTGGAAAGAGGAGTACTGATCGTGGGAGTAACTCCTGGTTGCCAAATATAAGAGACTAGACTGATCACAATAGCGTCATCCAGCTCTTTCTCATTTCCCAAGATAGAACCAAATACGAGAAGCTGATTGCCGATGTCTATTTGTAGGAAAGTCACCTCAAGAAGAAGTTTAGTTTATACGAACCGTGCCATGTCTTCCTGATGTTGTCGACGCACGACTAGTCCTACATTTAGTTATGCTTATGGAAATCATAGAAAGCGCGTCCGTCCTAAGTACTGGCGACTTTGTTACATGAAAATACCAATTGATAAAAAAAAAGATTCCTCTGGTAAATTACTGCTTACCACAACAATATATATTGAAAAGCGCGAGTAGGTATTATTAAAAAAAATACTGTCTGTTAGATACGGGCTGTGTTGCTGGAAGGCTTGTGGTCGCCAACGCGCTGCAATGATGGCAGTAATTTCGCGGTTTGTCTGGGACAGCACGGAGAACGTTTGAAGCCAATGTGGTTGTAAATCAAAAAACTCATTAGAGCGCGTCCTCAATAATGTGGTTTGGATGTCATCGCCGCTCTCCAACAGAATGTTTTATGTGTAACATTTGTAGGCATTTCAAAATATTCGTTATTTGAAATTTGTTGCTTAATGGGCGTTCGTTTGGATAGGTATTTTAAAAGTTTAAGAACAAAACAAAAAAATAATAATCTAAATAGGACGCATGCAGATCAAACATTCTATGTCCTTATCTAACGTATAGATAGATACAACTACAACTAATCAAAGGTATGAGATGGACATCAATTGTGTTTCTAATTGATTTACGTTGGAGACTTTTAAAGTTTATGTTTGATAAGTATTTCGAGTCTCAAAAGCCTACATAATCGAAACTTGCTATATTGGCAATGGAAAGACTTCCCGAACACGAAGCTCGAGAGAGCAAAAGGCTCTTACAAACCTTTTCATGTAACTTGCGCTATCTACCTCCTCTTGCCTATAGGACTCAAAAATTTGTATTATAGGTTTAAATTATGTATTTACCGATAAATTTATGTGAGAATAAAATAATAATAAATATATGTATAAGTGAAACTTTGGAGATGTAAAATATTGTTCCTTTAAAGCAACTACAACTTATTATAACAACCGCATGTACCACACTTAGGTTTGCAAATAAACTTTAACTTTGAATAAACTCGCTAAAGTGATGAAAGCACTTAAGTACTAGAACAATAACGCAATTATGAATAAGGTAGATTTTCTTGTTAATCTTTTTTTTGTTTACTACAGTTTTACTTAAAAAACATTAAATACTCCTTTGTTATTAAAATATTTAATGAAAACCGAATATAAATAAAATATAAAATTAAAATAATTAATTCGTATAGAAATAAAAATATGCGAGTGAGTTTCAGTTTGGGGCTTTTTTTGAAATATTGAGCTTTTCTATGATACATAATAATCAAACTATATTCATCCTAAGTATCATTTGCGGTCTACCTCTTCTTAATCGATATTGAAATGATATGAGGTGAGTGAAGTGTAACCCGATGCCGATTGGTAAGTCGTCGACAACTGGAAAATAGGTTGATTCGAGACCACACGGGCGCTGGGTATCATGTGTCTTCCGCTTCGCTAATAGACCAGATATCACTGTTTATCCATTCCACTGCTTACGGGCATTCAAATATGATTTTTTGATATGAATGACACTACCGGCAATACTACACTTAGGCAGAACCCAAGGAAAGTTTCCTTTTTTATAAGTGAATCTTCTGGCCTATTTGATTTGAAACGTAGAAATAGTAAAAAATCCAAAACGCATAATCTAAATCAATAGTATTAAATGGAATGGTCCATAGGATTCTTTCCAATGTAATTAAAAGCAATGTTTTGTTAACTATTTTATGTAACGTACATATAAAAATAATGTACATATATGGCATACAGTATTCCTGTATGTATATTGGCATGATTATAAAAATAATACACTTAAAGGGCTATTCGTTTTATCGTTATTTATATATCTATAAGAATCCATATATACATGCTTACCATTAAAGTTTTATTATAATAAATGAACAGAACAGTTTTTGAATCAGGCTGGTGCAACCGCGGTTGGCACAGGAAACCGCAAACTATCTACCTCAATAACTACAGTACACCAGCTCTGCAGCTTTTGTTTTTGTTGATTTTACGCCTCAAATAAATCATAATTATCTAGTCTTACACACGGACCAATATCTTTTCGTTAAAATATTTTTTTAAGATTTAATTTAGCGATTTATCAGTATCACCAGAATAATCGAGGTTAAAAATTACAATATAAAAAATATCAACAAAACTAATGCTTATTCTCCTTGTGTAAAACTGATAAATTATTTTCCTGTCTGACACGCAGACTGATCTCACAGACAAATAGAAACAAACACCGCTACACCAGGCTCGAATCTAGGGGCAAGTGGGGGCATTTGCACCGGGTGCCAGCGTGAGTGGGGCGCCAAAATCATTATTATATAGTACCTACATATTTACAGGTAACAAAAAGAGCTTCACAAATCTTTTCACGCACATTATAGGTTGCGGTACAGTAGACTGCCCTACACAGCCAAACAAGCTCGGACGTCCGGTGCATCGCATTTTGTACATATGTAGATAGTAATTTTGCATTTATGCTTATTTATCGTTTTTATTGAATAGGAATAGGTAATTTTGTGCTAAAAAATTATTAAATATTTATTTTTTATGAAGTTATAATTAATCTAGAACAAATGTTGTTGAATAATATCATCGTAGATACAAGATATTCATAGTTAACTTAAAGCTATTTTTGAAGATTTTTAGGTTTATATTTTTTTTCTATATTCTATATAATCTATGATATTTCAAAATTTCGAGGCCGCTACGAACTATAGGTATAACTATATAAGAGAGTAGCTGCTTTCCTGTGACTTCACACGCGTAAATTATAGCCTATGTCAACACCGTATGATGTAGCTACTCATAGGTGATATATTTTTTTTCATTCGGTCCAGTAGTTTCGGAACCTATGCAAACATACAAATAAACAAACAATCAAAGATTTACTCTTTATAATATTAATATAGATAACATTCTATTTAAAAATAATTTTATTTGGTTAGACAATATTTCAAAAAGGGGAGCTCAAAAAAGAGCCATCGCGCATTACATCAAAATCTTTCTCTGCTATTTTGGGTTTAATTAAAAACACAATTTACAAAACGCAAAGCCTCTACAAACTATGCTAATAGTTGGGTATCTTGGACTAATAAATAAAAATAAAATAATTAATATACATTTGATTTCCAAATCAAGAAGGCCAAAATTTACCATTTTGCGCAAAAATCTAAGTAGAGATACCCTTAAGAGAGAGCGTACACCAAAGATTACACTATCTTTTAGTGAGTATATGTTCAGAAATTATGAACCATTTCAATTTATAATATTTAACATAATAAATAATCATGTCTACTTTCCATACATTGACCTGTCACTTTTTTTTAAGGTCACGTCAACTAAATATAATTAAAATATAATTCGAGATTCGATAATACAAATAATGTTTTGGGGTTAATTTAGATGTCAAAATTCGAGATAATGAGGAATTATTTAAAAATAAAAAAAAAACGAGACCACTAAAAAGGCACCTCCACTAGATGGCGACTCTAGCAAAAAACCTTTTAACTATCATATTAAAAAACCGAAATTTGAAAAGTTCGAAACTTAGATATCAATACAAATACGAAAAAGTACAAATAGAATATGAGTCGTTTATTGAGATTTGCAAAATAATTTACTTTTAAACTTAAAAAAAAACCCGAAAATTTGTCATGGAGAAATCAAGAACGTACTGTAGCGACATCTAGTTTGATTTCGGAAACTAATGTTTTTTTTTTTAAAATACTTCCTCATTGTGAAGCTAATTTATAATACATTAAAATCAAAGTTTTTATACTTTACTCGGAAATATAGAAGACTATTCGCATATTGAATCGGCGAAACATAGCATTATAAAACTATAATATATATATGTACTTATAAATAGTAGTTTTTTGCAATGCGGAAATATTTAAAAAATAAAAATTAGTTCTTGAAATCAAACTATACTGCAGCCTTATTCGATGAAGAATATATATTTACCGACAAAGCGTTGCTTAGCAACCAGTGACAGGTGACGGCGAACATAATAATTAACCTTTCTAAACTAGACTTGTTTTTTTTTGGATTTCGAGACACTACTTTATGAAAAAAGCAATTAAAATAGAAATCAGTAATTGAATTATATAGTAGAATTTTGAAAATTACCTATTTTAATGTGCATTATCTTAACAAAACAAAACCCGTGAAAAACCAATTGTTTTATTTATAAATGTACTAATATTTCATAAACTTGCTATTTATAAATGATGCAATCACTTCACAATGCTATAAATACTACAGACACATTATAATATGAAATAAAAAAACAACTTATCGTTTTAAACAGTAGAAAGGAATACCGAACTTTCACAAGGGGCGGCTAATCAATCTAAAGGAATATGTTTTATAATAATTGACAACTATATTTCGGAGTTAGTGTAAAACTGCAAACATGTTTCTAATATCTAAACTCTATAAATTAAAATTAAAATATCAAAAATAATTAATATTTTCCATATTTTTGGTCAAAATATTAAAGTTTGATGAGTGTTATAAATTAATTTTAATTTATTTGAATAATAAGTTTAAGTTATTTACTAAGTTACGTGTAAAGGAACGTTGTTTAGTTCATATGTCAACACCATGTCAACACCATCACTAGTGTTGTTTGATAAGTTACCAATTTATTGGTTGATCGTAACTTCAATTAACTCGATTCATCCGAATTCGGGTTTAGAAAGAAAAATAAAAAGCGGAGCGCAGAATTCATGTGGTTTTTTTATGTGCTGTATTTCCATGTGTGTCATTGTGCATCCACACGTCGAATAATATCAATTTAAATAAGTAATATATTACAATAAAATATATGTCTAGTGTAGATTAAACAAGAAGCAAACCTCTTATTGGCAATTTTATTGTAACGGCGAGTGGACTTTTTTGGGGGGAAGTCAAATAAAGTACTAATTTTTAAACGTTATTTCTATTTATTTAATTTTTATAAGTTTTACTGAGCTACTTTTATTGGAAAAATAAATATAATATCGAGATGGTGACCCCATCTTAGTATTATATTTATTTCGATCGAGGTAAAAAAGAAACGAAAACTGAATAATGGGATCAACAGCAATATAAATACAAATAACGATAAATATAAAGTTTATACAAAAGGAAACTACAAATAATTACTGCAGAAAAGATGGATAGTGATAACTACTCATCGGATCTGGATAGACTTGCCAATCACATAAATGTGCCATTGAAGAGCTGACAAGAGCTAAAGCTATCGCAGAAGCCTGTCTATTGGGATAGGGACATGTGGTTGGGGAACCATCATACATGATGCATAGATCAAACTCATCTTTGATATTATATAAACTGTTACCTCTATTGCTACTACTATGACAACCAAAAGCTATATGATGGGCGTTAAAGTCGCCCATGATAATGCAAGGTATAGGAATATCCTTTGTTAATTATTAAAATTATTATCAAAACGATTGTTACTGGGTGGATAATATAGACATAATATGTCTCCTGACTGAGTTTTTATCGATATTTCCGCTTATTTAAAATATTGTTGCTTTCCGTGTTTTTAAATAAATCGTTTTAATAGTCCAAATGCTTTTAGTTTAGATTATTTATCTTTAACTGACTCGGTGGCGTAGTGGAAAGGCGTCGTGGTCCGCTATCATTGTTTTTAATAAGTTAGCATAGCTAAGAAACTGAACAATTAGAATTTCCAACATGTTATAGGTTATAGGCAATAACCCTACGCGTTTAGGCTACTATCGCTCGCTCGAGGCTCAAATCGGCGTACTATTCTATAATACTATGGTATTGTGAACTTGTGACCGTAGACACGTGGTCGCAAGTTTCAAATACCTAATCTCACAGAATGCAGATTTGTAAAAGTTTTATGAATTTATTCAATACTAGCAGTTTTGTTAGCCCGGCGCTGAAAGGGAATTTGACACTATTAAAAATAAGCTGCAAATTATGATCTAAGAAATTGTGATTACATTCTGTAATTAGTTGTCATCTTTACCTTAAGATAACCTTACCCGCTAGTAAACAAAGAACTGTCGATGATGTTATGTAGTTCACGTTTGTATGTTTACCATGTTTTCTGAGATTAATTAATTTCATTACGTTTGTATTATTACTTAACTTTAAAAGGACAATGTAATTAAACTTTTGAGTATATTATTTGGATACATAAATTATAGTTAAAAATTTCAATTTTACGTTATGTTATTAATTATTTTTTGTCTGATGTCAGCAAACGATTGGTATTGTATGGTAATGACACAACTTATTATGTGCAACATATGTCTGATGTTTACACAGATAGAAATTGACAAACTGTAACCGTCAATATAAAACATTACCAGTAAAAAAACAGCTTTATCGAGAACAAGGGCCACACTGACTTATGAAACCATGTTATCTTTTTAATTTTTTGAACTACAATTTTTTTTTCTTGAAAAGAAAAAACAGCTTTCAGTCAATATCGAGCATATTACAAATTAGTGACATTTATTTTATAAATAGTTTCTCATCTCATTACAAAATCTAAGGAAGTGGTGCTGTTGAATATACTACCGAATACAAAATCGATTTTTATCGGAAAAAAATAATCGATTCTTTCTTAACAGATCGTCATCCCTAATAATGTCTAATGTGACATCTAGCTACATGTTGTTAATCTGTGTGACATCGATTCAGGATTGTGGTTAACGCAAAATAGCCATTAAGCAGCCGGGTGACACTGTAGTATAAAATTAAAATTTTTATTTTTGTATGGAAAGTGGTGCCATCTCTTGGCCATGGCGTTGCAATTTTTACTGTATTTGCATCGGGCTAGCCTAGATGTCGCTATAAACGAAGTTTTAGAGTTGTCAAAATATATAATACAAATTAAAAATTACTAATCAAAATTGTATTGTGATTTCCTACAAGAATTAAATTTAGTGCTTTATATTGGAAAATAGAATATTTAAAAATGTTTGCAGATTTTTCTGAAAATATTTTAACTATTTGCAACACTGTTAAGAAAACAAACTTCGGACATTTTCCGTTTCTTTAAAAGTGTTTTGTGAACTTCGTTGTCTTCTGCGCGTTTACAATATTTTTGGTTTGTTTGCTCCCTTATTGACTTGGCGTGTTTTACGGACTTCTGTTGCTTTTTCGAACTTAATTTTGACCATTGAACAAGGACACCGACACGGATTCATTGCACGATTACCCCAGCTCTGCTTATTGGACCCGACCTCTGCCTATTTTGAAGACTTCGCTACACTCACTGGACTTTGCTTATTGAACTGAAACATGCTCAAGAATCCTCGGTCAAGTTGTTATTTAGGGTGTGGAGAAGCCGAACAAAGTAAGTATCTAAAAGTTATGATTTTTTAAGTTTTAACTTCAATATAAATAGAATTCACTAAAAATAATATTGTCGATATACGAAAGAAATTTTAATGTTCCTAGAAATATATAATTTTTGTCATAATATTCATTGAATATATTTATTTCAGAACCACTTCATTGTTTCCCCAAACCATTGGAGAAAAACAATGAAAGATTTAATATCTGGAAGTCAGTACTTGACGAAAGGACTCGAGAAAAAGGAGATATTTATATATTTAACCAAATACGACTGTGTCACAGACATTTCGAGAATTATTATAAAACACAATATGGTCGACTAACAAGAAATGCAATACCAACACTTCATCTTAGAAAAGGTAAACATTTATTCAAGTACTTTTTTGATGTCTTAAAGACAAAGACTTACCACTACCACTACCATATATACCACTAGACAAGCTGTGAGGTACTAAACCATGATGTTTTTCTATAAAGTTAATAATAATCACATAATAGTGAAAATGTACAATATAAACACTGCATTTTGCATTAAAACACTATACTTATTATTATATTAATAAATACATATATTCAACTCACATATATGTAAGCCTGATGTAAAAATAAACCATACTTTATAATAATACAAATAGGTTTTGATTAAATAGATATAAGTTCAGTGTAGTTGTTACATTTGAATTTAAAAATATAAGAATAATATATGTATTATTTTTATGTGTATGATTTTATTAAATGCTTCCGCTTGAAAACATGTTTATTTGGCTATTTCAGATACTACCACTCCTACAGAATTTAAATTGACAGTGGAATCATCAATGGAAACATTGAAAAGTTTGGGTAAGTACCTTAATTAATGTTGGAATTCTCACACACCCTTGACCACTTTAATTAAAAATATAGCTAATTATCAAATGAAACATGTAAAGAATGAGGAGTTTTTACAGTCTAGAAAATTACTAAGTTTTTAGCTTGATCACATTTATCTAATTTTTGTATTTAAATATTTGAGAATTTTTTATTTTAAGTTGTTATTAATATGAATTAATATTTATTTGTCATGTACAAAGGACCAATAAAAGCACCTAAGTGTTGAAAATTGCAGCCCCCATTTCTAACCTACTCATGTTTGTCTATTTTTGAAGAATTAACAAAATTTTTGAAATAATTGCAAGGGCAAATCTTTCTAATCCAATTTGATGATAAAATACACCGAGACACAAAACATACATAAAAATGAAAAAACACATTTCTAATATTTTTGTTCTTTCATATATTTACTATTTGTGTATACAAATAAAGACTATTCCTTTAGATTTTACCTTTTTTACCTGTGGCAGTATGTATTACTTTGGCTCTTTATCATGAGTGTGTCTTCCATTAAAGAATACTGTGTATTTTCTGTGAAATGTGCAGACCATATATCAGGTAGTTTATGCCTATGAATTTTTACATTATGATTATTTTACTATTTCAGAAGATACTACTAATCCTAGAGTTGAAGAAGGGCCGTCAACCTCATCTGCAACAAGCAGTCATAATATAACAGAATCGCCAACAGAACCATTGACTTTTTCATCCAAAACTGAATTGAAAAGCTTAGGTGAGAATCTATTTATTAATAATTGTTGGAAATGTACATAAAACCTTTGTAAATCATCTCTAATTCCCTAAATATTATATTTGATCAATTTTGCATTTGCAATGCTATACATTTTTCATTAAGAATATTTTCATCCCTAAAGTTATATTAATAACACTTAGTAAGAAGCTAGTCTTTTTGACAATCCAGTGAATGTGTTATGGATGAATTCGAGAAGGTAGTAAAAAATGTTTAAGCTATAATTTTGTTTTGTCATAGCTCTAATAAGTGTAATAATTATTTGTTTACAGAACAAACAAGAAAAAAACAAAAAAATATAATCCATAGGTTATCTCAGAAAATTTTAAAATTAACAAAGAAATGTAAAAGTCAGCAGACTAAAATGAAAATGGTAAAAAAATTATCAAAAATTTTTAAAAATTGTTGAAGCAATGCCTGAAACTGTTAAGGTTTTCATGAATATGCAACTAAAAGGCAACAAAAAATCTAGAGGTATGAAATTTTCGATAGAAGAAAAAGTAATGGCTGCCTCCATTTTAAAACAAAGCAATAAGGCATACAATTTCTTACGCAAAATAATAGTACTGCCATCTAAAAGAACATTGCAAAGACTTTTAAAGGTAATAAAAATAAAGCCAGGGCTGAACACAAAAATTATGAGTCATTTAAAAAAAATAGTAAGCAACCTACCTATTGAAAAAAGACTTTACATACTTTTGTTTGATGAGGTAGCATTATCGCCTGGATTATATTTTAATAAACATGAAATCATCGGTTTTGAAGATTTTGGACAAAAAAAAAAACGAAAAATATTGCAGATCATGCTTTGGTGTTGATGATTAAAGGTGTGAAATCTAAAACGAAACAACCAATTTTATTTACGTTCTGTAAAAGCGCAACAAAGAATATCGAATTAAAAACAATTACAACTAATACCATAAAACAGCTAAAAGAAGCTGGTATTATCATTGTAGTCACGATTTGCGATCAAGGAACATCAAATGTTAGCACAATTAAAATGTTCCAAAAAGAGACAAGGGAGAAATATTTACGAGAAAATATAGAGTACCAATCTAATTCTTTCGAAATAGACAATTTGAAAGTTTTTCCTTTATTTGACACACCCCATCTATTGAAAGGAATTCGAAATAATTTTCTGTCTAAAAATATAAAATTCCAACAAAATGGGAAACAAAAAATTGCCAAATGGGAACATTTAAAAATGCTTTTGAATGAAGACACAGGTGAAGACGAAATAAGAATTTTGAATAAATTAACCGAATACCATGTGTATGAGGAAAAAATTCCAAAAATGAAGGTTTAATATGCAGCCCAAATATTTAGCCAAAGAGTGTCAGCAGTAATGGGATTTTTAGCACGTAAGTTTAATTGTATTTATTTATAATTTGATAACCTCCATCATTCATACAAATACCGGGAAAGAACTTGGACATAATTTACTTGTCTTTCTATTTTAGCAATGTACAGTGCTTATGCTTTATCATCATCATCATCACCAGCCCTTTTACGTCCCCACTGCAGGGGCCTTCCTTATGGTTAAGGAGCATGGGCCATGACCCTCCACGCTGGGCCAATGCGGATTGGAGGGTATTAAAGACTGCAAATGCAGCCGGGACCAACGGCTTAACGTGCCTTCCGAAGCACGGAGTAGCTCGAGATAATAATTTTTTGGTCTCCCATCCCGTGACTGACCGGGCCGCGGCGCTTATCCACTACGCCACCGAGCTACTTAAAGTGCTTTTATAAAGTTTTAAAATTGTTGTACAGAACTATTGGTACTCTAGCCACACTTACATTTTCGTGATATTATTACAGCAATTACTACATAAATTATTTTATTATTTTTTTCAGGACGCAATGTGCTACCTGCTGAATGTGAAGATACGGCAGACCTTTTATTGATATTTGACAAATTGTTCGATTCTTTTAATGGTCACTCTTACTGTGATACAGCAAAAGTTCTTAAAGGGTGTCTTAAGAATAATTCCCCACATATTCAGTTCTGGACCCAGGAAATAATCCCGATTTTAAAATCAATACAATTTGAAAAACATATTATACAAAAAGATGGTTCAAAAATTGTCAAATATGAAAAAATCCCATCTGTTCAGAACTGGATACATAATGTAAATACTATCATAGAACTGTGGAATTATTTACGAAAAAAATTTAAAATAAAAAATATTATAATGAGAAATTTTAACCAGGATCCCCTAGAAAATTCCTTTTGCTGTATAAGAAGTAATGGAATCAGAAATATCAATCCAACGTGCACGCAGTTTATGAATGCATTTAAAACAGTTTTGATTAATAACATAAATTCAAGCCATTCTATTAATGCTAATTGTGAAAAAGATGATTATGAGCAATTGCAATCGTTGAAATTTTTATTGTTAGAAAAATGTGACTCTCCCTGCTACACTGATTTTGCATGCGAAATTGATTCTTTAATTACTGCTTTGAATGAAATAACATCAAGTGAATCGATTATACATGTTGAGGCGAAAAGATATGTTGCTGGTTATATAATAAAAAAATGTAAAACAAATATTTATAAAAAATGTGAAGTATGTAATGTCGATTTACTGGAATCTGAGAGGAATGTTGATTCATTTAATTATGCAATTGATTATACAAAGAAATCTTTATTTTATGCACGCGATGATTTTGTTAAACTTCTCAATGAAATTTATTTTATGATTATTACATGTTTAAGGGATACACCTCAAATGACCGATATTGATAAAAAAATTATTTTCTTTATTGATTGTCGATGTGATTTTTCAATGATCAGTTGTCAAAAACATAAATTGGTGTTGGTTAAGTATATCATTACGTTATCAATTAATTTAATCATTAATAGTTGGTGCACTGGTGTCAATAGATTATTAAATGGGAAGATTGTTGATTTTGATCGTAATGATGAAATAAAATTACAGGCTTTCAATTATAATAAAATACATCGTATGAAAAAGTGTTAATTAAATATTTTTCTATCAAATGTGTAAGATAGATAAACATGGTCTTTTTATTTATTTATTTATCATTTTAAAGTAAAGATTTTTGTGTGATAATTTGTCCCATTATAATATACTTGTTAACTTACTAAATATCATCCCAGTAATTCTTCTATGTTGATGTCAGAATTTCTTCCTTACTTGATGAAAAAAAAAATTGTAAATATTTAATTATTCTTCAATCTTTGTATTTTGTCTCACGTTTAATTCTCATCAAAATTTGTTCAGTCAATTTTTACGAGACGTGTTAAGATTGTTTATCTATTTTATCATATTAAGTATCTATGGCTGACTTTTTGTATTTTCAAGTACACACGACTGCACGTCAGGGTACCATGAACTGTCAAATTTCTCTAGTTCATTTTAAACTCTACTTTCAAACTCTTAAGGTTGTAACGGTGCGTCGTACCACCGTTTATTTCGTCCTAAGTTTATCAACTGAAATAGTAACTGTCAATATTTTGCAAACTTAATTAATTAGCTATATTATTTTAATCATACAAATTGAATATATTTTACATGAAGATAAAAAAAACAGCCTAAAAAAATGATTACTGTAGGTAACATGCATTTCTGATTCCTGATTTTCTTAAGTAAGAGAGAGAATTACTTTTATAGTAATATCTGTAATGGAATAAATTAAGATTATCATTTATAGAAAAAGAGTCGGGTGCTTGAGAAAGAAATATCGTCTAATTTTTTCCAATAATAATAGAAATCACAGTGACCAATGTTTATCTGATTTCTACTATTACCAATAAATCAATTTGATTATTTTATCTTTATAGTTTAGTTACATTTCATTATGTAATTTTATATGATCTGTAATTATATGAATAAAATACGCTAACTGAATTATACTGCTGGTTTGCTTGGAATATAGTATAAAGAAAATTATACATTTGCTCTTTAATTTATAAAAAAATATTAAATATGGGAAAAATATACTATAAAGATTTTTTGACTACATTTTATCCACATATCGACGACACTGGAAAGCAAACACGTAGTAACCCGCAAAACTTAAATTGTTCCTTAGGACAGAATAACTTTTTATTTTATTGAAAAAATATTTAACATCAACAAAACTCTAAATTGATTATTAGAGAAGAATTTTTTCAAATAAAATAAAAAGTTTCTCTGCTTTGAGAACAATTTTGGTTTTGCGAGTTACTAATAATCCCTAATAAACCAAATTTTAAAAATAGTTATCAGAGCCATCTATTAGAAATACTGGTCGTTACTATAACAGGTTAAATAGCATGCTTAAAACTTCGCATAGAAACTAACGCCATCTCTTGGCCATGGCGTCCGCTTAAAATGAAAATTATTCTTAAGTGGCGCATCTATACCAGTATTATGTATTATCTATGCCATTAAGATAGAAGAAGTGATTAGATTGAATTTAATTATTTTTTTTTATAATTTTTATACACTTTCCCAATTCTTTGTGATACTTGTATATAAACTAGAATCTCCTTCGTAGTCTGTGTACATAATCGATAGTGATTGCTCTTGTTTAAAGGCATAATTCTGAATAATAATGGATTTTTCTAAATACACTGAACCAAAGTTACCAAGTTCATCACAAATATTAGAAGACTTGGCAGATATAGATCTTGCACATATAAAAAAACCAGAAAAAGTAACAGCCTCTGAAAATGAAATTATTCTTCAAAGTGCTTCTCTTTGTCATAGCAACTTTACACAATTGAAAAATAACATAAGAAACCTAGACGGGCTGAACTCAATTTTAGAAGATCTTAATAATAAACTTATTGAAAATATAGGAAGCATGAAGTCACATAATAAATAGAAAATATTTGAAAGAAATGTATCTGATGTCCTTAAGAAAATAAAACCATAACAATAACAAAATGTGAACATTTATTTTATTATGCTTCCAAATTTTAGTAAGTCTGCTTCTGTGATCAAGCCTATATGAAATAAACAAACTAATGCTGCACCTTGCTCTGCAAATTTCTTATTTTTTTCCCAAAATGATGATGTATACTTTTTCCCATTGAAAGTAATAATAGTTCGGAACAGCTTTTCAATTTGCTGCGTTTCATAAATTGGAAGTTTATATCCATTTTTACCTGCCCAAACATGCAGTCGGGATTTTGGTAAATTTAAATCATTGAAATTTGCTCTAATGAAACATACCTAAAACAAAAATTATTTGATTATTTGTGGTACCAGTTAATTATTATGATCACATACACTTAATAATTACTACTTACCTTCTTTTGAATTACATCACTTAAGTCAGTATCAATTGATTTCTGTTTTTTCTGAGGTGGCTCTAATTCATCAGGAGAGACTTGCCATCTCCCTTGAATACCCAACTTTTGATGGCATGATTGTTTCTCTTTACAATATTCTTGTAGATCCCAAATAGCACTAAAATGCATATACATACAATGGCATATCATATGGTAGCTAAAGGTGTATTATAATTTGTTTAATCTATCAGTCTGGGTGCAGTATGTGCATTGTTTTAATTGTAAATCTATGCATCCATGTGGTGATGGCTAGTATAATAAAAAATGTACAAACCATATTTGATCTAGAGTCTGACACTCTAAAAATTGACGTCCTCTCGGTGTCTCTTGCAAATCTCTCAATATGTTCTGTATACAATATTTAGTGTTAGACGGAGAATTGTCATAATCTACAGCAAGTTTAAGATAGTCTTTAATTACACTATCCATTGGTAATAAGCCTTCTTTTCTAAATATAGAACAATTCCATTCTGCAGCTCGAGCAATCATTACACTGGTACAGCCTGTTATGTCTTTGAACTTAAGTATATCATTATACTTCTCTATCTCTTTGGAGCCTCCACTAAAAGATAAGGTTAAAAAAATAATTATTTGAGAGCAATATATGATGCAGAGTTAGTTCTCTCTAATTTACCAACAGTTACTCACTTTGCTATAACTGGGATTGATACCCTTTCAGCTACATATTTAATTACATCTGTGTGAACGGCATGCTGTGGCCTTTCGTCTCGTGTCCTGCCATGAATTGCAATGGCTTTTATCCCAGAGCTAACAAGGTAGTTCACTACCTTCAAAGTTTCTTCTTTTGTGTCCAATATTCTAATCTTACAAGTTACTGGAATTGATAAATTATTCACTAAGGTAGATAGTATATTGTATGCTTTGTCAGGTTTTGCCAATAACGCAACACCCATTCCACCCTTTATAGAAAATTCTTTTGGACATCCCATATTAATATCAATTGCAGCCACATCACTCTGTCTGTAATTTTTTATTTAAATATTTTAATTGATTATTATCAACATATGTAATATTTATAATACTTTAGATTTTGAATGTTATAATACACTTAAAAATTTATCATATCATAAACATCATGTTTAAAGTTATTATATTTGATCAATGTTGCATTCACAATGCTATACTAAAAAATATTCTTAATGAAAGAATTGATTTTGGTAAGCATTTTTCATTAAGAATATGTTTAAAGTTATTACATAAGATTGTTATCAATTATCAGAATATTGATATACAAGGTCATGTTTAT
Source organism: Diatraea saccharalis (assembly GCA_918026875.4). Taxonomy (NCBI): domain Eukaryota; kingdom Metazoa; phylum Arthropoda; class Insecta; order Lepidoptera; family Crambidae; genus Diatraea; species Diatraea saccharalis. The sequence goes on from OU893343.1 coordinate 11,213,110, forward strand.
CAGTCAGTTATATGAAAAGGATTATCTTAAAACTCCATAATTTTTCATGAGAGGTATAGTGAACAAATCATCAAACATTAATGAAAAGGGTTTATGTATGACAGTAACTGTTGTTTGTTTAAAAAAATCAGAAGCTTAATCTTGTAAAGGACATATGTTGACTATTTTATTTGTTATCTACAATATGTTGACTATTTCATAAGTTATCTACAATATGTTTTACTTACACTATCTGAGCTACTTTCAGAGCTCGTGATACATCTGAAGTACCTAATTGTAAGACTACTTTTTCTTTTTCTTCACAGCATGTCCGAAAAACTATGGTACCATCAGTTTGATCTACATAATCAACTGTATGAAGTATTGCTGGAATAATTGAACTGATTGTTGTAAATAAATATCTAAAGCTATGATATCATAATACAGCTAGCAAGTTACAATATGTCAGAGATGATAATTAATGCACTTACCATTATATTTTCGTTTTGATCGTAAAAATTTCCAGTCGATTAATTCTTCAGTATATACAATATCAGCTCCATAACGCAAAGCTAATAATCTCATAGGCAATGTACCAATACGTACCATGGGCGCTAAGATTATCTTATTGTCATATGAAATCATTTTATCATCAATAAAAATATATTTTGTTTGGCCCGACCCCTAATTATAGATACACGTGTGTGATTTATAAAAGTATGAATGTAATAAACACATTTGTTCAAAACGTGTTAGCCTTTCACGGAGAACCTTGGTATCACTTTTGTAAAAAAATAACGGACTTAGATCGATAATACTAATATAAACCAGAGAACTCTGATTACGAATTTAATAATTCTCTAATCTGTTGCTGTTATAATCAAAGATAAACAGTTTTTTTATAGTTTCAAAGGTGTTAAGTATAGCTTCTTTTTTAATGGCCTATTTGCGTTTACACAATTCCGCCAATGTCACGTTCGTGGTCTTTACACGTAAAGAAACAATAATAAAATATGTCAATTTTGAATTTAAATAAAATAAAAATATATATATTTACATTGTTAAAGATAATACAAATAGAAAGTATATAGAAAACAAAGATATTTATAAATTAGAACTATTATTGATTGCAAGGAATTTAGATAGAATTTTGAATGGGCTGGGGTTCTCTGGTACTTTATTTTGGTACTTTATTCTGAAAAAATCTAACCACTATAAAGAAAATTATTATAGCATCTAGACTCAAACCTTTATGTTTCATCAAATTTTCAGGCATGAAAGTTCCCTCGTTTTAGATAATTAAGTTTAAAAAATGGTATAATTGTTCTAGAAATACTAGTATGCACAGCCATAAAACTCATTTTAAAAAAAATTTAGTGCAGTAAATTAAAACAAACGCAAAGGGATTTTTACCCACAGCCTAGCTTTCGGTAGGGTAGTTGGGAGTAATTACGAAAGTGGGGAAAATCTATTTGTTATAATTAAAAAAAAAAATTATCTACTAAAAGCCTGTTGTTGTTGTTAATTCGTTACTTACAGGCATCCTGAATTTGCCTGTTTTGTGCATTACCCCATAGCACCTTATAATAACTCGATATATGATTCGACTACTAGGGACACTCCTAGTAGTCGAATCATATATCAATATTGTGAAAATCGAATTCATAATTTGTTTGCTATGTGTTTATTATAATAAGCCATGCACTGAATGGACTCAAGCCGGGCCTAATCTGCGTTGACGAGCTTCGATTCATTTAAAATATCTTTGTATTTGACACTTAGAGGTCTGAAATAACAATAATTCATAGCAAATAAAATTAATAATTCCACATTGTTCAATTAGATTGATTCACAGCATGAATTGGAACATAATTTAGGGATGGGGTTGCCATAGATTTTCTTAATGCTCTTTTGTGTTGCTACATAAATAATAAAATATCCACCATATGATGAACATTTTGATGGCGCCTAAAAATAAAATAAAATGATGATGAGTAAGGGTTATTTACCCTGTATCTATTAATGTATACTTTATGCTTGGTTAGAGATAATTTGAATAAAGTACCAGTCTCACACAAAAAAAAGTTCTCCTTTGGCTTTGCAGAGTGAAGAGAGTGTTCATGACGACCCGTTAAATCTTTGACCTAGGTATTTAAATACTTCGATAATTATAATGTATACTTTATGCTTGGTTAGAGATAATTTGAATAAAGTACCAGTCTCACACAAAAAAAAGTTCTCCTTTGGCTTTGCAGAGTGAAGAGAGTGTTCATGACGACCCGTTAAATCTTTGACCTAGGTATTTAAATACTTCGATAATTATAATGTATACTTTATGCTTGGTTAGAGATAATTTGAATAAAGTACCAGTCTCACACAAAAAAAAAAGTTCTCCTTTGGCTTTGCAGAGTGAATAGAGTGTTCATGACGACCCGTTAAATCTTTGACCTAGGTATTTAAATACTTCGATAATAGAAATGTATACTTTATGCTTGGTTAGAGATAATTTAAATAAAGTACCAGTCTCACACAAAAAAAGTTCTCGTTTGGCTTTGCAGAGTGAATGGAGTGTTAATGACGACCCGTTAAATCTTTGACCTAGGTATTTAAATACTTCGATAATAGAAAAAAAAAGCACGCGGTCGTGGGGGCCGCGACAGTCATTAAACGGCTCTTTGACAGATGAGGTTTTTTGTAGAAAAAGGTGTTTCTTTTTGTTTTCATTTATAAAATATAACAAAAATAAATGGGGATGGGGATACAATTTTAGTAAATTTTATCTAAATCCTAAATAAAAGCACAAATTATATACGTTTCATACAAAACACTCGAAATGTTAACGGTGTTCATATTAAACATCTGAGAATGAGAAGAACAATGAACCAATTTAGTGTTTCGCATTCTGTCACGAAACTATGTAAATTAAAAAAACTAGCGTCCAGGGCCGTAAACTAAAAAAAGCTCTGTGTCACTGTCATCTTCATTCAATTGTCATCCATCGTGTGTTTATTTATTTATTGTTAAAAAAAGGAAAAGCAGTTGTAATTAATTAGTCATAATGAAACCGACTGTCGCTGCTGATGAAATGTTCCCAGAAGGCGTAGGACCGTACATGGACTTAGAAGAAGTATGACAATTTGATACTAAACGTGTTTATTGTTCTAACTGATCGATCATATGGTGATTCCATAAATAATACGATTTAATTATAACTGTAAGTGATTTTATGTGTAGGCAAACTCAAACTGATTGATATATAGAGATAAACCTCTGTGCTTATCTGTAAATTTCTCTAACTAACCAACAAAGACATTTTTTACCATGTACTTTGTTTTATTGGCGACTGAAAACAACAATCAATCGAGCAATGTCGTCGTTTTGATTTTGCCCGAATAAAACGTGACTTAAATAAAAAGCCACCGAAAGTTAACAGATAGGCAAAATAACACCAAAAATTAAGCCCAGTTATTATCATGCCAATACTGGGACAAACGAGTTTTGGAATGGATATTGTAACTATACTGCTGCAAACATCGTAATTACATCCTGCATAGAGGAGGAAAGGGCATCAGCATGTTAACTTTCTTCTCTTCATTGACTGCATCTTCATCCATAGTTTGAATCTGAAAAAGATTAATTACTAAATTTTCTTTATTTCCAGGCTGGAGGTCCATCCAATTTGTTGATGGACTTAGCTGCAAATGAAAAGGCTGTACATGCGGATTTCTTTAATGGTAGAGCACTCATTTAATAATGTGTTACCTATAATACTTTTATGGTGCTTTTTAAATTTGTATAAAAGGATTTTCAAATTTAAAATTATCATATATATAAATTTAGATAAAAAAATGCATGGAGCATTTATTTTAGCCTTTAAACATATGCCTTCATTTGATCATACCAATGTAAACTTTCACCCAAAGTAAATCTTGTCTATGAAATGCTAGGTTAACTTTCCTCCAGTACTACTACTTTTGGTTAATTCATATTAAGTAGTATTTTTGGAAAATTCATTCATACACACTTGAGAAAAGCTGCCTTGACATATGCTTGCAGCATGCAAAAATGCTGATGTTTAAATGACACTGGATCCCTTTAAGTTAATCATTGATGAAAGATTTTTAGCCACAATATAATGATCATTATTGCCTCGTAAAAAGTGGATTATAATTTTTTATCAGGTAATAATGAAAATGCATTTAAGGAAACCTTGAATGAGCTTTTATTGTATTTTCAATAATAAGCTGACTTTTTTTTCAGATTTTGAAGATCTGTTTGATGATGATGATCTGAAGTAAACAACGGATGCTTTTCATAAATAAAGTTTTGAGTTCTTGTTAATTACTTTAAAATTAAGTTGTAAATAAATAAAATTGGTTTATATTTTAAATCGTTTTTCTTATGTGTGAAGTACAAATATCCAAACTGATTGAGTCTTTCTATTGAAAGCTGAACCGAGACTGTTTATACTGGCAATAAAAATTTAATAAACCTAATTCAACGGCATAAGTCTGTATGATTTTGATACTTCTATTAGGTATATTAGTTTAAATATTTAACCTAGTGAACTCGATCACACTATGTTGTGTAAATAATTATTTGTGTCCGTATTGTCTTAGATAATTATTAAATAAATATATTATAGTCATCAAAAGACCAGTTACAATAAAACCAGTGACTTGTCTAATTTTAAAAGTTATCACAAACCCTTTCAAATGTATAGTGTTGTGATAGTGATTTATGGAATTGTGTAACTTTTAAAGTCACATTCGCCTGTGGAACGAATAATGATTGGAATGATATGGCATACCTACTAAACAGAAGAGCCTGTGATCCAGCAGGGAGTGCTAAACCCCCAGCCCCCAAAATAATAATGAATGCCCCCAGCATGTCTCGACATTGTTGATGAATGATGAAATGAAAATATTTTTATTCAAGTAAGCTTGTTACAAGCACTTTTGAATCGTCCAAAAATTGTTTTTCCCCTACCACTTGTTTAGGACGTCTTTTAGCTGACAAGAAGAACAAGCGAAAGAAAACCAGCTCTTTATCATAATTAATGACATTAACAAATCATGTCATTACCAAAATAATATGTATTATCACAATAATCGCTTTCAAAGTCTGTAGATCATAGTTTGTACATATAATTAATTGTTATAGAACAAAGCGAAGGCTATTAATTCCATTGCATTGAGGTCCTTATAATAATCATCAACTTTATAATAGCCTTTACTCATAAGTGCGTTCTTTACATGAATTTTAAACTTATTTTTATGGTTAGGTCAATTACATTTTGTAGAACTTTATTGAACATAGCAATGCATTTACCCAGAAATGACCCTCTGGTTTTCTGAAGTCTGAAGCTTGGGACGGCAAGTTTATTTTTATTTCTTGTGTTAGAGATTATGATACTACTTTTTTTGTGACGGAATCGTAATTTTTTCTTGCGTACATAATATTTTCATAGAAGTATTGAGAGGCAACAGTCAAAATATTTATTTCTTTAAATATTTCTCTGAGATTCCCTAGACCGTAAATTATATTATAACGCGGCAACTCTCTTTTGTAGAATAAAAATATCATGAATGCTAGCCGCAGAACCCCACAACAATAGACCATATGTCATTACACTATGAAAATAACTAAAATATATCAATCCTGCCGTTTCAACATTTGTCAAGGGTCTAATTTTTAAGTCAAGTCTTAATTTTCTTAACAAATGCTGCAGAACTCAGTCTTCTTGACAAGTTATCAATATGAGGATCCCATTGCAGTCGGGAATCAAGTGTCATACTAAGTGGCAAGACTTGCTCGGCTATAAAATAATGCGACTACTTGCGTGCATAGTCTATATATTGAATAATAATCTCAATTACAACTGCTTGATATAAGTATATAGTCGTACTGTCGTTGCGTACGTCATTCATGAATAGCGATCTCAACGGAAGTGGGTCGCGTTCGCCGCTCGTTTCGGTGCGGCGGTGAGGCAGTGGGCGCGGGGAGGGTGCGCGGACGGCGGTCGCGGCCGCGGGTCCTCTCGCGGGAGTAGTGCGTTAACACCAAGGAACTTTGTAGATTCCACCAACTCAACTTTTTCATTTATTTTAACATTTATAAGTGTAACATGCCTCACATTTGGTAATGAAAATATGCATTTCGTTTTATTTGAATTAAGCTTTTAATTATTATTATCAAACCACTGTAGAACTGTGTCTAGAGCATTATTTACATCGTCTAAACAATCATTACCCCTCTTAACTTCAAACGCTAAAGTGGTGTCAACAGCAAATAATTTGTGCGAGAACAAATTGTTAGTAAAGCGAGGAAGATCATTAATGTTAATTAGAAAAAGCAATGGTCCTAATACCAATCCCTGAGGTACACCCATAGTAATGAGTGCCCCTATAGATTTCGCTTCATTAATTACTACTTTTTGAATTATAGCAGAAAGATATAATTTCCCCAACAGTGTTTCATGACTAACGCAGTCGAATGCTTTTGATGAAAAATATATGTTTTACAAATTCATACCAAAATAAACATTTTAGAAAAATGAAATAGATTTTTGTGGCCCTACTAATGTCAATTCAGCATCAGCAGCACCAACAATTATGGATCAAATCCAAATATGTAACGCCTGCCGAATTGTGGTTTAGTATTTTGTTTGCTGATTTTCTCAGGAAAGTTTGCTTTTTGCTGATAGAATTCACACAGCCTCGACATTGACAGTGATGGCAAAGCAGACTTTTCGAGCTGTCAAAATCTCAGTAAATGACATGATTTTGAGTTATCTTGAATAATTCGGTAATTATGTAAATTAAGGAAAGGCAATAGTCTATATAATTATAGTTAGTTTCTATAAATAAAACTAGTCATTATCAATTTGAATGTTTATAAAACAATATATTTCATTCAATTTCATAAAATATTATTAAAACGACAATTTTTATGTGCAGCAACTTACATGTAATACTATCTTAATAACCAACTATCTTTACAATGCCAAACTTGTGCAACATGCCTCTGCCATATGAAAGTAAAATATTCTAGCTTTCATTACGTACATCCATTTATTATTATTGTCATATGCTAATGTGCCACATTAATTACCTACATATTTATTTTGCAACTATACTACCTACATGAGCTTCAAGTTGAAAAATGCAACATTATTTCTAAACGCTTTGGAACCACTGTTTCTAAAATGAATGACACACAAAAATTAACTTTTTTATAGTCTTACTTATTCATTTATCGACCCCAAAAAACTTAACACAAGGAATACGTGTAACGTGTATCTGCAGCCTGGATGAATAATGTTATTATATTCTGAGCACACAAACCATCTAAAAGTACGAAGAATGTATATTACTTTTTACTGTACTTACATGTTGTCATTGTTCATAAAGAAATGAGGAGCTGTTTATAAGTGTTTCAAAGTTTAATCAATTGTCTTTCATATGCTTTGTGATTTTACAACACTTCTTATTTTGGTAGAAACTAGAATGTGATTCAATAATTTGTATTGAAACCTGAATAAGGAACAGAATTACATTATAACTTACGAGAAAATATCTTTTATAATGAATATCTTTCAAATTATACCTATATAGTACAGAATTTATACTGCTTTATTGAGCACAAATACAAAAATTTTGATTAATTTACATCTTAATATAGTGATTTAAATTGTATATGTAAACAAGCTAACTAGCTTTCTTCAATACTCATAGTTAAGGACCTTAAACTAAATCTATATTTTGTATGTTAAAATAACATAAAAAATAAATAATTTGTACAGGCACCTTCTAGTCATTTAAATAATAATTGTCACGAAAGTGCTCCGAAGTCAAAGTCTCACTTGTAACGAGAGCGTTGTTGCGATACTTGTCAATAGATTAGTGGCATTTGACTGGTTTGAGCCAAACCTTACAGTTTAAGTACTATTGCTCACTGTTTAGTGGAACTATTTTTTTTATAAAAATTGATTTAACAGTATCAAAACAAAGGCACATTGCATAAGTTTAGCAGCAGGACGTAACATTAAAGTCTACATAAATATACATTGGGAGCACAAGATACTAAGAGTTAGAATAAAATTATTAATTTTCAGAAGTATCATGATCTATACATAAATTTTTGCAAGCTGGTTTAACCAATGGTAGCTAGCATGTTTTCTTATCTAAATCTAGTAACTACTCCATTATAAAACAAACAAATAAAAATGTTTAAGATAAAAAGAGTGTAGTTTGAAAAAGAAAAATATTACATTTATACTCAACATGGATAAACGGCAATGATATTATTCTCAGAACTATTATGTAACTTTTTAGCAATTATAAAATTTGATTAAAATCCTTAGTATCTGGGGCCCACTATGTACAACCCTCACCATTGCCAATTACAACTTGCAAGTATGTCTGCGTACCGCACTACATCTCCGACCCAGCGGTATTATCTATAATTTGATAACATTTTAACTTCTAAGCTGTTGGTTTTTCACTTCTAAACGTCTGTTTCAAATCAATTGAAAACCTGAACGATGTTTTGAAGTAGGTAAATATAAACTAAAACCTGTTCTACAGTAACAAATTTAATTATTAAACCATTCAAGGGTTTCATATAACCAAATATACTAGAAATAACATTTCATTAAAAAATAAAGATTAAATTTCGTTTTCGTGCATTTCACAATTGTTATTTCCAGGGAATCTTTTAATAGAACAAAAAGTAAACTTAATGTTAATGTACCTAAATTATAGAGCTTTGTGCCAAATACAGACTTCCTAATAATTAGGGATGTTTCGAATGTGGAGACTGATGCAAAGGCAGATGCGGCACTATGAAGACTTACATACGCAAACATGCGTATGTGAACTTTTTTAAGTTTATATATATACAAAAATTAAATCAGAAATAATATTTTTGTGGTTTTATATCCACATTAGCACTAATAACATCCCTTGTACTAATATTTTTCCAGTATGTATTTACAGAAGATCCCTAGAGCATATCAAGGAAATATTGGTCTAGTGTGCAAGGTAGAATATCATATGATAATTTTCTGATGAATCCGTTACGGAACGGATAACAAGCGATGCATCTTCCTTCAAATATGCGCAGACCCTTAGTTTTATTGAAATTGTGAACAAAATTCATATCGAGCACAAATGGCAAATTTTTATATTGATATTTGCACAGAGGGACTTACCACCGCAAAACTTAGATTTTAATAAACAAAAAAATTTTACATCTGTGCTTTATAGTTTTTTGTGATAGGAGAACAAACAATGTTGCCGGTTTTTCGTAAAAATTGTTTTGAAACAGCGTACGTTTAAGGTAGATTTACATTACGAAAATGGTTACATGAAACTAATAATAAAGTTTCGATGTAGACGTTCCATTATGAAAGTACTTTCACATATATCGAAATTAGTTTTGTGAAGCTTGTTTTTAGTCTCTAACAACTTCGTAATGTAAATTCAGCGTTTAGAGTACAGACGCAGAGGCGGAAGTATACTGTGCTACACATCTACATCGCTGTCATCGTCGCTGTACTCGTTGCCGTCACCCTCTTCGGGCTCATCGTCATGTTCCGTCTGCTCTGGATCACCTTCCACTGTTTCCTCTTCTTCCTCGACATTGTCGTCCAAATCCTCCAACAGACTTGTCAATTTTGTGATTTCTCCTCTGCCCATTTCTGTAAAATACAGGTAGATCCTAAACATTGGACAGATAACAGTGACATGAAAACAAAAAGAATAGATACGAAACCTACTAGCATCTCATCAAATACATTGAAAAACTTTCATAAGAAATAGCTTTTGAGTGTATACCAAAGTTTTATTTATATGATGGAAGTAAAGTCGACTTTTCTGTTAACTATAGTTATAAAATGACTTTTGATAATTTTCTAAAGCTTAGTAGTGTTTTTCTTAAAATTACTCAACTGTCAAAATGGCATTTCTTATGTTAAGACAAAGGCATAGAATTTTGTATGTTACAGTTGATCACCCCAAGACTAACAAAAAAAAGTAATTGTGTTAATTTAAGTGGTTAAAAACAACACATCAGATTAATCAATTGGTCACTTCATTGTTTCAGATTTCCTCAATGCACACTCAACAGCTCGTCTCAATCTGTCAAATTCCCCACTTGATTTGAACTTTAATTCGTTATGGGTAGAGTTTAAAATCAACTAGAGAATTTGCCATATTGTGGTAGCCATGTGTCCAATAAAAGCTTGTCTCATAAACTATTATTTTATAATCATATCTGTCAATGAATAGATAAAAAATATATACCTGCGTTATAAGAGTCAAAATAAAGTTTAATTAATTACGCAAACTAAGAGTATCACATTACAAAAATATTAAAATATGTTTGTTTGCAATAAGTGTTAAAGTTCCTTCATTTGGGACCTGAGCAATGTATGTGATGTTGTCAAATATTTATTATTATTTGATAATAACTTATGTCAACTTTTATGGTAATTTGATATGCTGCTGTGTGTATACAGTCAACAGCATGTCAGGTCATACTAAACTATTAAATTTCCTCTTCGATTCTAAACCTTAATACATTGAGGATAGATGTAAAATGCATTGCTGAAATTTGACATATTTGATAGCCTAACATGCAGCGGTAGCTGAAATTGCATAATATTACTATTTAAATAGTTTTGTGCACAAATAGTTACACTCACGTTCTACATAATATTCCAATGACTTGGGTGCCATTTGCTTAGCCCTTTCTATATCTTCTTCTGAACATTCGCCTTTATCTAAACCTGAAAACATATAAAACATATTATTAATAAAACAATACAAGCCTAAAGATCATTACCAGAAGTTGAATTTGAGCATGTGTCATAAAAAATATACCAATTAAAGACAGTAATGATAAAAAAATGTGTAGAAGGAAATATAAAAAATATAAACTTACCAAATAATAAACCCATTCTCTTTAATATATCTATATCGTCATGAATTTGGAACCTCTTATTGAAATTGAACATATATTCTGTCCTGCAAAAGTCATATTAAAAAACTTTATTAATGAAAGTTCATATTTTAAGAACTTTATTTTCATAAATCCAAGTTACAAGTATTATATATAAGCTGGAGATACTTCTTAAAACATTAAATATCATTAATTTTTATTTCTTATATTACTTTAATTAGAGTTAATATAAAGAAGGGTAAGATACAGCACTAATGACCTTATGAGCCAGATTCTACCAGAGGAAGTAAAACATATGGCAGCTTTTGATTGGAAATGTAACGAGGTAAGAAAGAGGTTAAGTCCGGTCCTTATAAGTTTCTCTTTACTAGCGCATGTAACGGTTAGTATATATCTCGAACGTAACGTTAAAGAAATAATACATAATATGTAACATTATAAGCAAACAGTTGAGGCGCTGCGATTTTATTTCTCCTACTTCATTAATGTGTCGAGGTTGGTAAATAAAATCAATATAACACAGCTATAGCTATGGCGAAAGAATTAGGCGGTCGCCACTAATGAAATTAAATATTCTTCTGAACAAATAGTGACACATTAAAACAAAACCGGTATTTTAATGACTAAGATTTTTTAATTATTGCATTGGAATAAGCATGCTCATATAAAGTATTACTAGTATACATACTTGTCATTGGAGATGCTGCAGTCTATTAATGCTTTATCACTAGTATTCACTACAATAAACGGGAGATGGATAGCTGACGACGGTGATGGCTTCACTCCCTTATTTTCTGCTTCTTTATTCCGTTCTATCAAACTTTTAAATGATATATGCTGGAATTAAAAAAAAAACATAATTTATAATTTCAGTATAATATATAAATAATATCAGACTGCCCTCATTCATATGTTAATCAACTTTATATCTTATTTTCACTGGAACATCATTGTCTCCACTGTTAGGGTATGGATACATAATTTAGCAAAGACCTTAGAAAATATTGCAGTATATAAATATAGCAGCAACTAAACTGCTATAACCATCTTTCGAAGGAGAGGAGTTCAAGATAATAAAATGGATGGCCAAGAACAATCAAACATCTTCTGAGGAAGCTCTGAGGAGGTGAAACACAGGTAGAGCTGCTGGTATGTCAAAGTCCCTTCCTGTGACCTGAAATCTTCAGGCAATCCACCAAACAGCCGAAAGAAATACTTTTACAAATGAAAAGTACGCTCTGTAGTACTAACAAGTGCTGTAAGTTCCTTGGTGGCTCAGTTGTTACAGTCGCCTCTGTCGCCCAGATTGCGAAAGATCATGGGTCAAGTGGATTTTTTAAGCCTTTTTATTAACAACATTTTTTGAATGCAAAGTTGATCAAACATAATAGATGTTATATTTATTACAATTTTATCTATATATAATAGTATCTTTTAAGGTACCTGTAGGATGAGTTCTTGTAACTGCTGTGTCTTTTTTTGAATTTGTTCCAACTTAGTTTGTTTTTCTTTTTCTAGAGCAGTACATTCTTGGACTGAATTAGTAGGCAAACCTAGCCAACGTATTTCTTTTTTTTCTTTAGATATAATATTCATAGCCATAAGAACATTTAATGCATCATATACTCGTCTCCTTATATTCTTTTGGTCATATTGCTGAAAAGTGAAAATATTCTGAATATTTTTTTAAACATTAATATGCTAGATAATAACTATTCTGTAATGTGTTGACAAATCGTGAAGGAGGATAATAATAATTTTATATGTTAATACTGAATTCACTCAGAAAGTTAATTAGAGGTCCAGAATTTAGAATTCTAAATGAAGTTTCAATTTAAATGATAACCCTAATTATTCATATGAATGCTGCTTCAAAATCAGATTAATGATATTGTATGAAAATACATTATTTTCTGAGTATTTAAAGCTTTACCCCTTTCATTATACAAAGAATTTACATTGATTAAAGAAGAAGAAGAAGAAGAATTTACTCTCTCGATGAATAAAAAATTAAAGTTGTTTTATTATAATGATAATGAATTTTATTTGACCATATAGTATTTTCATAAATGTAATTACAATACAACGTAATTAAAATATTAATCTTATAATTACCATTGTTTCACAATAATTTAGAGTTCCAGAACACAAATAATATTTTATTTATAGATAAAATTGATTCCATATATTTTTTAAATCACCTAGATTACTAGGTTTACATCGAGTTATATTTAATGTTAAATTATATATTTAACAGGGGAGAATAACACTGGTAATACATACTTGACTGTCTGAAGAACCATGAATCCCAGTAGCAAATTCCAAAACTAGCTCATCTGCCACTTCATTGTATGAAGTAAACCCTTTATTTCTTACTTTTTCACAAACTTTCATTGAAAAATGCCTCAAACCTTTACCAACTTTGTCAGCATGCTTGCGCTTCTTTGTAGTACTAAAATAATATATAAACATATCAGTATATTATATCACAGAAACAAAATCTATAATACGAAATAGTTTTACCTCGTGTGTTCATACGTTTTGAGACGAAATAATGTTGCGTATTATTTTAATATAACTTATATTCTTAAAATTTCCAGTAACCATAAAATAGATAATATTCAAAATGACCGCCCTTGTTTTTGATACAGGCCCTTAGACGTTTGGCCAGTTATCAACGGTGGCACAAATATTTTCTAGTGGAATTCGCTTTGCTTCTCGAACAAGAGTTCGCTTCAGTGCCTCCAAGTTTGGGTGGGACTTTCGGCAGGCCCTGAGCTCTAATTCAGTCCATAAAGAATAATCCAGCGGGTTGAAGTTGGGGCTGGAGGAGGGCCTTGAAGGCCGGCACATTCTCCCTCAACCAAGCTTGGGTGCTTTTTGCCTTATGGGATGGCGCCAAGTCTTGCTGAAAAACCCAATGCTTATTGTGAAATAATGTATCAGACAGAGGTGTCACCTAATGTGGTTGGGCTCTAAAATGTCACTCTGATAATTCTTGGCTTTCACCTTGACATCTTGTTGGCAGAAATAGAGTGGAATGATAGCTTCATACGAAACTCCTCACCATACCATCACACTTGCCGGATGATTAGTGCGTGAGACATTCCGTGCAGAAGCTGGGATATCCTTGTATACACTTTATTGTTTTGTCGGTTGAACTTTTCTTCGACAGTAAAAAGATCTCGTCAGTGAAGAGTATCTCCCTGGCATCATGTCTCCTCAGCAGCAATGGACAACGTTCGTGTCATAACTTACGAAGACGATCGTTTAAAACGTGAACTTTTCTACGGCTATACCTTAAGATCATATTTCAGTATTCTGTTCACTGAAACGCCCGAAATAGTAGTCTGCAATGCGAGTTTCTTGTGAGTGTTTCTGAGTTCGCAGACATCCTCACAGAGCGTGGCCGACCACTCCTTTGGCGATCTTGCAGAGAACTTGTCTTTCTGTACCGCTGTATTGTGTAGTAGACAAAGTTGCGGCTTACAGGAAAACTTTTCTGCTCGTGGAAAAACTGCATCGGTTTTTTTCCCGCCTTAAATTGCGAAATTGTGCACGTAATTGTTTCGTTCCCCCCATCACGAGAAAATATAAACAAATGAATTTGCTATACAAATAGACTAAATGTTAACATTCCAAATTCAAAATCGGTAAAAAAATAAATAACAGCCATTAACATTTTAATTTATTTTTTCAGTAAAAGTTTGTCTCGAAACTTATGAACACACAAGGTAGAAAAAAGCTTTACAACTGAGTTTAAGATTTTATATTCCACTTTAGATTTAAAAAAACTTACTATTCTGCAGGCTGATCATTGTCAGAATCATGTCTTCTTCTAGAGGTATTTGACATGACTGTGGATATGTCAAGCTTTTTATGACTTGCACCAGTCAATAAAGATTCTTGCTTTGTTGGTATTGGTACTAATTCAGGTACTGCTTCAACAAGTTTTATTTCTGACACAGGTTGCTAGCAAACAAAAAAGAAACCAGGTTAACACCATTTTGATATGGTTTCTATATTTTTTATACATATATAAAATGTGAAGACTAACGACACATTAATATCCTCTTCAAACTCTACAAACATAACACAGGATAATATTACTATGTTACCATCATATTGCCTAGCTAACACTCATTACAACCCATAAAATATTATATGAATATGACAGATCTAGTTTCCGCGACTTTAAATATATCCATCTAAAAAATATAAAATTCACAATGAATCATCATTCTTAGTAATAAAGAAAAAAAAAACTCCAAAGCAGAAAAAAATCATAATTATCGAATAAAATCAGTCAAAAACTTAATGTTACTATTGAGATCTTTAAATTAAATTCATTCAATAGAAATTTCAAGTATAATTTCCTAATCGAAAGTTTAAATACGATATTTGTAAAAATATTTCTTTCGGCTGTTTGGGTGGATTGCCTGGACATTAATGAAAATACATTCTGTAAAATTCGACAGTCCTGTTACGTCCTGGGTAGCTCAGTAATTAGAGCAGTCGCCCGGATTGCGAAAGGTTGTAGGTTCAAGTCCTATCTCAGAGTGCCAGGGATAAAGTGGATTTTTCATTAAAATTACTTGTAACTGTTATTTTAATTTAAAAAAGTTTTCTTGCCTTAGAATTAAATCAAAATCTAAACTTTTTTTATACCATGGACATGTTTCGTAACTTATTTTTCACTACCGAAACTGGGTAGTTTCGGTAGTGAAAAATAAGTTACGTAAATAAGATATTGGAAAGAGAATAAAAAATGAGCCAAACAAAATAAAAGTGGTAAAGAAGAGGAAATGCCCTTGCAGATTTACTTTCTCCAGGCATAAGTTTGGAAACCGAGAAAATTCTTTGTACAGCCTCTGAATTAGTGACGCAGAAGATGAATATAAGAATACTGGATGTGACATATGCCAATAATAGTTAATCGCGTTAATCGTTTGACAACAATTTTTAGTCTTCCCGATTTCAGATGAAATATCTAACGGCTTTTTGTTCTTAGGCTCGGTTTTGGTGCAATGTTCTAGAGCTTTTATAGCAAATATTTTATTTAATAATAATAAAACTGCAAGCTGGGGAAAATTATATTTCGGCTTACGGTGATGCTGGTGGAGTAAAAAATCCAATGTCAAAAGTCCAAAACCAATAAAGTTAGTACGATAAAATATACCAATAGGATTTCTATACTAAATGGCGTGAATTCGGACACCTGAGTGGTTTGAAGTTTTACAGAATCGCAGGGCTGTTCTCTTATAATGTTCCGTTCCGGATCGGAACTAAATGTGGAGTGAAAACCGGTTAATTCGCTTGGTTCGTAAAAAGCAACGTTCTTACTCTTAATGCGAATTATATCATTTTTAAGCGACGACATCAATCATACCTGTGTACGGATGTTATAGAAATTAGTATAGGCACTTAAAACCGCGCTAAAGTTTGTGAGATCATTGTCTGGAGTCATATTTAAACCAGTTAATGAAGAAAACCGTATTTCTAGTGAACCGGTTTAAAAACCTGTTCAAAGGAGCTTAACCTTTTACGTAAACTACCGCATGTACTTACGTCGTAACGGTTCAAAAAATAAACCGTTTCCAAGCCCTGATTAATGGACTATTTATTTATAAAATGAAAAAGTTGTCAACTGGCCTATTATCGTAATTAATTTTTAACTCTTCAATCAATGAACTAAGGTTTAAAACCATGTGAAAAAAATTTACAGACTTGTGTAACCTAACATTCTATTGACTCTACATATATTATATATGCTATATTCCTCTTATTACATTGAAAAAAGAATGTAGAGTAATATTTTTCATGAAAAATGCTTAATAAATCCAATTTGTCCCTGGCACTCTGGCCTTTCACAATCCAGGTGACTGCTCTGACCACTGAGCTACCCAGGACCTAACAGGACTGACAGGCACATGTTACTTTTTCGCTTCTACAGAGCATATTGTCATCAATGTTCAGGCAATCCACAAAATAAATATCTGAATTTTCTATAAAGATCAAAATTTAGTTCTAATTATTATATTTGATAAATTTTGCATTCACAATGCTATACTAAAAATATTCTTAATGAAAAATGCTTAAAAAAATCCACTTTGTGGATTTCTCGAATCTGGGGGAGCAGTCGCCTGGACTACAAAAGGTCATGGATTCGAGTCCCGTCTCAAGAGTGCCAGGGTCAAAGTGGATTTCTTAAGCAATATTTTTCAGATAGCATTGTGAATGTAAAACTGATCAGATATAATAATGTAAAGTATTAAAGAATTCCTATATTTTAGTGACTCTTACCTGGTTTTCCTCAATTTCTAATGGTTCAGATTTTATAGTAGTAGGTTTTTGTACATGCGTTATAGCTTCAATTGGTAGTACAAGTTCTGAAAGAAAAAGTAAATGTATGCAATTCCCAATCATATTTAAAATAGGTGTTCTTACAACAAAATTTAGAATAAATATATATTATTAAAAAATGAGTTTTCATGGATGATACAGCCTCCAATTTTATTTTAATTTTAAATATGTGCGCCTGATTTGTAGTGATTTAAAAATATGAGACTCATAGGATTGTTTTAAAGTACTAAAGAATAAAGGTGTGATAGCTGTGAATTTTCATTGACTTATTTTGTTGATTTCTGTTCTAATTACATAAAAAACTAAAATAGGTCTAATTTTATTGTTTTACAAATCAAATTGTATTTTTTAAGTTTTTAATGTAATAATACAAATATTTTTAGAATTGTGGCTAATTTCAAAAATATACCCTGCATACACAAGGCTTCTTGTTCAAGCCAGGATAGCAAATTTACAGATAAGCTAGCGACTTATTTCTGTGTGTAAAGAACTAGTTTTACTTCATATTGATAATAATTAAGTAAAGACATTAAAATGGTCTCTCAGTTTTAAAAACTAGCTTTATGAATCCCAGACATAAGTGCTTCATTCATGGTTATAAGAAAGTGGTTTTTAAATATGACCTGAGTGGTCATCTTTGTATATCCATATTGCAAAGGTTTTAGCTAGTTCATTTATGATCTGTAAAATATGTGTTGTGTATTGATATCATTCAATATTGAATTTTGATAAAATTACAATATAAAAATCATCTGGATTTAAGAAATTTAGAGTGAGTGAATGTGAGAATAATTATAAAAAACAGAATGTTAAATGAATACTTACTAGATGAACATTTAAGGTCAGGTAATTTAATGGCACGAAATACAGATCTCTGCAAGTAGAATACACAATGAGTATGTTATGAACAGAAATAAGAAAATGTTTTGAAAATAATAAGAAGTTTTAAGTGCAAAATGTAGAATCAGAATGTGTGAGTTTGTTTCAATTCAAGATAGCTTTTTACAAATTTTACTAATGTATAATTTCAAACCTATGTAAGTTTATATCTACATAAGGTCTACTACTATTAGTTAGGATGTAAGTTTAATAAGGACACAAGTTTGAATGAGAAATTTTAAGACTAAACCTTATTTATGGTTAAAACAATGAAAAATATGTAAAAAGGACTCACCTGAGTGTCTACCTCTACGTTCGGTATTTTAATAAACTTCAATGATTTAGGTTTTACTTTAATTTGAGTGAGTGGTTGATTAATTTTATTTGGTACTACTTTAACCATCTGAGGCTGTCCTAAAATAAATAATATTTATACATTAGCGAAATGTAGAAGTGAACATTATTATAATTAAAATAATCTTTGTGTTTAACAAAAAAATATATATTAACAAATTCAAACGATTGATGAATAAAATCAAACAATTACATAAACACCGGGAGGTCTTAGACGCCCACATTTCAAATTAAATTAGACTTGCTAATATAAATAAGCTATTATTGAACAATTTATACGATTATTGCAATATAAGTATTAATACAATTAACACGAGTTGTATCTAATTTATTACAAAAGCTAGTAACAAATGATTACTAACCATTGGCGTCATGAATAAGGAAATTTAGTGTACTATTATTCTGGGACATATTCTCCATATTTCTTGCAATAGTGCATCCATTTAAATAAACCGCTTTATGTGGTTTTAACAAGCTTAGCGACGACCAAACTAAATAAATACTCAACTCAAATAAGTATGGTCAAAATGGCGACATATTTTTGAACTACGATTGAAGGTCAGAAGCCGCCAAAATAAGGAATTAAGATTTACACAACACTTTCCAATTGAATCGGTAATTAATTAATGCTACAATCACCTCTACAAAAAGGTTATTTTATTAACGTTCAAGCGGCAAGTACAATAAGCGATAGACAGTAAACGGCGCGATTCAACATTTACCAGCTGATTGGGTGACGCTGTTCACGTGGTATGTATCTACCTCTGCCTGGGAATGTTTCCGGAAAAGGCGCGAAATACACAGTGACACCTATCTAAGTTTAATGTAAAATAATTTATCCTTTTTAGTAATGACTATGGTAGTAACTTTCTCTTTCTACTGTATGTAACTTTTTGGAAGGTTTTTGGTGTAATATTCATTCGTCGATTTTTTAGGTAAATAAACTATATCCTACCTGAATTATAAATATGCAAATTTTATATTTGTTCCTCTTTCATGCAAAAACTAGTCATTGGATTATGATGTTTTGATAAGATAATTCTAAGCCTGAATTATACCAACTATTTAGTAAAAGGAAGGTTCCTTTTTCCCTAGGGATCATGCGGGCGAATAATAAAAGAGAGATATAGAAGAGAGAAGTAATAATAAAATCGTTATTGATAAGTTTAAAACTTAAATTACGTATAACTTCTGACAAAATGAGATTTATACATTTTGCATACCCTGGCAAATTCAAACCTCTAAATTTAATTTGGTCTCAAGTACAATTCGACGTGGACAATCGACGTCAGTAGACCACAAAAATGTGACGTCACAACTCTATTAGGGTTGTGGGCATGCTCATAGTGCTCATAACGGTGGATCCACTTTGCTGGTAAATTCCATTTATCATGCCGACTCTTCAAACAATAATATAAACTATGTAAAATATGAAGAGATAACATAAACATTCTTCACACTCTCAGTATTGTTTAAATGTATCTATGCTCGCAGCTTTGTATTTGTGGTAACTTTTAAGATGCGACTTCTTAGTTTTGAGATGAGGCTGACTGAGGTGTTATCCATGTTATTAAACCCTAGACTACTAATAAGACAAACTTTTTTCTTTTATTTGTGTTTTTAAAGTAAATATTTTTAGGAACGTATATTTTGTGGGTAGGCATTTCACTTACATCACTGAAATGAAATAAAATGAAAATATCTATCAAGTAGGCTTATTACAAGCACTTTTGAATCGTCCGAAACATTTTTTTCCCCAACCACTTGTTCAGGACGTCTTTTAGCTGACAAGAAGAATAAGCTAAAGAAACTTACCAGCTCTTTATCATAAGTAATGACATTTACATAAATCATGTCATTACCAAAATAATAAGTATTATCACAATAATAAATACAACTTTCAAAGTCTGTGGGTCATAGGTTGTACATATAATTAGTCGTTATAGAACAAAGCGAAAGCTATTAATTCCATGCATTGCGATCCTTAAAATAATCATCAATTTTATAATAGCCTTTACTCAAAAGTATGTTCTTTACATGAATTTTAAATTTATTTATGGGTAGGTCAATTACATTTTGTGGAACTTTATAGAACATAGCAATGCATTTATCCAGAAATTATCCTCTAGTTTTCCGAAGTCTGAAGCTTGGAACGGCAAATTTATTTTTATTTCTTGTGTTAAGATTATGAACACTACTTTTTTTTGTGAAGGAATCGTAATGTTTTCTTGCGTACATAATATTTTCATAGATGTATTGAGAGCCATTGACAGTCAAAATATTTATTTCTTTAAATATTTCTCTGAGAGATTCTCTAGACCGTAAACTATATATAGCGCGAACAGCTGTCTTTTGTAGAATAAAAATATCTTGAATGCCAGCCGCAGAACCCCACAACAATAGACCATACGTCTTTACACTATGAAAATAACTAAAATATACCAATATTGCCGTTTTAACATTTGTCAAGAGTCTAATTTTCTTCTCAGCAAATGCTGCAGAACTCACTCTACTTGATAAGTTATCAATCTGAGGATCCCTTTGCAGTCGGGAATCCAGTGTAACACCAAGGAACTTAGTCGAATCTCCCAACTCAACTTTTTCACTATTTACTTTTATGAGTGTACTAACATGCCTCACATTAATGCAAACTTTATGCATTTTGTTTTATTTGAATTGAGCTTTAAATTATTACTATCAAACCACTGTCGGGTGCATCATTTACATCGTTAAAACAATCATTACCCCTCCTAACTTTTAACACTAAAAATGTGTCATCTGCAACTTTTTGCCCTACCACTTGTTATTAATAGTATTAATAAATAAGTTTTAATTTGATGATATGACCTCTGTCTGCAACAAGTCTCCCGTCCCCATCTAAAGGTTATACTTATTTGTCTATAGGGCTTCCAACCTGAATTTACGATGATCAAGGGAATTTGCAACCATTTGGAGGCCCTCAGGGAGACCATCCCCTCCGCCCTCCTTTTAGTCGGCCACTGACTATCGTCATTAGACTTTAGTTTCGCTATCACTAATTGTTGAAAGTATAAGCCGGTTCATTTCATCATCTACCAGACAGTCGATTTTAAAATATTCATTTCCAAGATGCTCCCACATGTTTACATTGTTTTAAACCAATTTTCTGGGGTTACGTCGATTGTTATACACATATAACTATATTGTAAAATTGTAAAATATATTTTAATACTTATTAATATAACAGCTGTAGAAAGTATGGAACACCTCCTAGTAGGCCCGGACAGTTGCCTTTCCCATTCCCATACGTGGTTTGGGAACGATAACTGTTTTTGTCGGGACGGTTTACCCCGGGTATAGGGATTAATGTGACTCGGTATTAATCGGTTCATTGATCCCTATCCCATTGGCCAAGAGTCCGACGCTGGGGGCTTGGCGGGCGACCTGGACGTGGGGGGGGGGAGTCCTTAAGGACAGGGAGGGGGGGACCTTCTGCATCGTGGTGTCTAGGGGGGAAGTAGGTCTCTCTTGAGACCGCGACTTGGGGTTTCGAAGTTGTGGGTGTAGTGGGCGGAGGGTCGGTACGTCGGATGGGCGTGTGCGGTCTAACCCGCGTCCGTACGGCGTACCAGCGTAAAAACGGCTCTATTGAGCCACCTCCGCTCACGCTCGTTATCCCGTACATGGTGCAGGACCGAGGGTCGCTGTCCAAAGGAGGTAGTGGAGAAGGAGTCGGGTGTTTCGGGTGCCTTACCTGCAAGAGGCAACTAACATGAAAAGTTCGGAGACAAAAATAGAAGTACCACCGGAGGGTACCCGACGGCCGGGAGAATCTCTCGCTATGACCAGTGATGGCGCAAGCGCGTTAACACTGGTCACAGCCTGCCCACGCTCGGAGGAGGGCAGGAACCGAATTGAGGAGATGCTGTCTCCGACAGATAATAACACTAAAGGAGAGAAGGGAAAGACACGCTAATCAATCTACATCCGGGATTGGCGGTCAGAAGAGGCATAGGGAGATTTCGGCTGAGTCTGGAAATCATCAGATCTCGCCGGTTGCGAAGATCTCTATGGCTGAAAGAGGACGGCACATCAGTAGCGGTGCTATTATTCGCCGCACCAACATGGGGAGCGAAGGCATGGAGGGTTCTAAGGAGCCTTGGAATGATGATAACGGGTCTGATGCCTCGGATGGAGGATCGATCAGGTCAAGATCCAATGAAGGATAGGGAATGAGAAACACCAAAGCATTTGGCGATCTAGGAGAAAGGAAGGATGGGGAAGTCAGGGAAAAGGATGTAGACTCATCAGTGTCAGACAGAATAGTAGTGGTGGACACTAGCTCGGATGGACCAACATAGGGTAGAAACCTGGATAGGGACAAGGAGAGGGAGGACATAGGAATGGAATTGGTAGAGGAAAGTAAGCACGAGGACAGTGATCCGGAGTCCATAATGAGAGATGAGGTGCACAAGGAATGCCTGAAGTTTGTGGACGGACTGGTGGAACAGAAGCAGGAGATTTTAAAGAATGTGGCGGGCACACTACAGGACGTAGTATCGAATGTGATGGTGCTGAGAGGGGTAGACCGGAGCACATAGGATCAGATTGCTGATGCTTTGAGGGAAGTGGAACTGGAAACGGTGGATCTGTCAAAGGTTATGGATCTTGAAAGACTGAGGATGCTGTACGATAAGGCAAGAGAAAAAAGTGATGGGAACAGAAAGTTGCGGAACGAAATTAGGAGGCTGAAGGACATTCAAGCAGTAAAGGATAGGAGAATGGAAGATATGAGGAAGGAGTTGGTGGGTTTGAGATAGGAGGTTAGGAAGTTAAGTGATCAGATGCGCTCGCTACAAGAAAGAGCTGGAAGCGCTCATGGTTCTGAGACTGGCAGCCACGAACCCAATGAGAGGCTCATGCGTTCGATCATGGAATCTGTAGGCACCATGGTCGGAGCGAGAATTGAGGGGTTGGAAGAAAGATAAATCTCTCCAGTAAGATATCGACCGCCCCTCGCCACTGACAACAAGAAGGCAGCCAAAGTCCAAAGAAGAAGAAATGGTACGGAGTAAGTGAGCAGATCCCGGGAATCTAGCGGTTCTCGGGACATGGACACGACACAGAACGGGACTTGGAGCCAGGTGGCAAAAAAGGTACGCAAGAAGACAACCCCCAATGCGATCCATGCGAAAGCACCTGTACCAGAGAACAAGGAGAAGAGGAAATTAGGAAAAGAGAGGGACAAGGAAAAGGTAGAAGAGAGAAGGAAAAGAAGCATAAAAAAGGAAAGAGAGAAAAAAAGACGTTAGGATCCGAACGCCTAAATCCGCAACGGTCAGCGTCGCGATTACGCCGGATGCAGAGAGGAGAGGCCTTACATTTGCTCAGGTGTTGTAGAGGGCGACCAACGCCTTCCACCCCAAAAGGGACCTCAGTATAGAGGACATTGGAATGCGAGTAACAGTCTGTCATGGTCAGTGACGAAGGGATGGAGTCGGCTGCGGCTCGGCAGCGAGGCACTCACCATTTTGGCGCATTTTGTCGTTGGAGGGAGGAGCCACGTCGACCAGTGGTCGACACCATGGCAGCGGGAAAGCTCTGACTTTTCGCTCGAAGGGCGCCAGAGGGGCGCCGGGGCTGCCCGAGGAGAAAGCCATGGGGAAGCCGAGGAGCGAACTGTCAGGACTTAGTTAGACGATACAGGGGGTCCGGATTGCTCAATAGCGCATCCGGTCCTCCTTCGGAGGCGACTGTGGGGGATGAAAACCCTCACGGTCATTGCACCACCTCCGGTTGTCTACGGAGGGTTCCTTGTAACCACCTGGGAAACCTACCGCCCGCAAAGAGGGAGGGACACCACCGGGTGTCCCCCACGGTCTGGATCTACCTGGGACTTATTTTACGATACCAGGTACCAGACTATGCGCGAGGGTGGTACGGGGGGTTTTGCACGGTGGGCCTGCTGTAGATAGAGGGTTCTTTAACCCTCCGCAGCAGGAGAGCCCGGGTTCAGTCGGCCTTTTGTCCAGGTCGACGGCATGTTAAGGTCAGTTCCCCTCAGTATGTAAAAAAATTTAAAAAAAGCTGTAGAAAGTATAAGCCGGTCCATTTTATTATCTACCTGACCGTCGATTTTCAAATATTTATTTCCAAGATGCTCCCACATGTTTACATTGTTTTACACCAATCTTCTAGGGTCACATTGATCAACAACCCTTCTGTCATGGAGAAATCAAGAACGTACCGTAGCGACACTGAAGTCTAATGACGATAGTCAGTGGCCGACTAAAAGGAGGGCGGAGGGGATGGTCTCCTTGATGGAGCCTCCAAATGGTTGCAAATTCCCTTTCATCGAAAATTCAGGTTGCAAGCCCTGTAGACAAATAAATATAACCTATAGACGTGGGCGGGAGACTTGATGCAGAAAGAGAAGACAGAGGTCATATCATCAAATTAAAAATTATTTATTAATAACAAGTGGTAGGGCAAAAAGTTGCAGATGACACATCTTTAGTGTTTAAAGTTAAGAGGGGTAATGATTGTTTTGACGATGTAAATGATGCACCCGACAGTGGTTTGATAGTAATAATTTAAAGCTCAATTCAAATAAAACGAAATGCATAAATTTTGCATTAATGTGAGGCATGTTAGTACACTCATAAAAGTAAATAGTGAAAAAGTTGAGTTGGTAGAATCGACTAAGTTCTTTGGTGTTACACTGGATTCCCGACTGCAAAGGGATCCTCATATTGATAACTTATCAAGTATACTGCGTTCTGCAGCATTTGCTGTGAAGAAAATTAGATTCTTGACAAATGTTGAAACAGCAATATTGGTATATTTTAGTTATTTTCATAGTGTAAAGACGTATGGTCTATTGTTGTGGGGTTCTGCGGCTGGCATTCAAGATATTTTTATTCTACAAAAGAGAGCTCCCTTCAACAGACAATCCTTCTGTCATGGAGAAATCAAGAATGTACCGATGCGACATCTAGTGTGATTTCGGAAACTAATGTTTTTTTAAATACTTCCTCATACCTGACAACGACAATATGACCGATCTGTAATTATAGTTCCAGAAATTGCAGTCGTATATATTCATATTACATTACCCAATTTCAAGGGTAAATTATGCATTTAAGTTCATAATCCACGTCTAGCTAGATCGAGAATAAGTAGTGTGTTATTATCTTTTTGATCAGTCCTATATCTGTATTGATTACAGATCGTAACAAGGAGGTTTTGAGTTTTAAATAAAATCACCCACTACAATATTTATTATGTTTTACTTCTAGTCCTACCACTAAATTTCGGTATTCCCAATGAATTGACCCATTAATTAGTTGGCTGACTTTTCAGCTACACGGCTGATCGAAATTGGTCGGCTGATTATACCATTTGGCTGCGACATATCCAAATGTTAATACTGGTATAGTTTACCATAGTTGTTACAGTGCAATAAAATTTAAAAATAATAATTTGTTTTATTATCTTTTTAATTGATGAACTATCTAATTTATGGTCTTACATCTTAACATATATTTTTATTTATGTGCAACAGTCTTAATAATCCTAGTGAACATGAAAGTCAATCTCGCCGCGACGATTGAGCACATTTAAATAACTTTAGGATGAGCTCCTTTACTCCCTAACAGCTATTACATTACCCACTCTTCAGGGCGTAATGAAGATCGCTGCCGATCATTGCTCTTATTACATTGCCCAATCGTCTGGACAAGTAAGCGCCTTTGATATTGGGTAGTGTAATAAGGGCTATAATGTTTTCTCAGGTTCAGTTACACGAGAAACTAAAAAAAGTACATGTCTTTATTAAATTTACAGTGTATGCAGATGCGAAGTCGTGTAATATGATTTTTTAATGAAATTAAATGTGACTATATACAACCAAGAAAGTCGCATTTGAATGTGTTTTACCCCGAAAATATGTCTCATTATACTATTGTAATTTTAAACTGATTATTTAAACATAATCGAATATTTGTCAGCAAAAAAATGTAATCGGTTAGCCAAAATAGCTAATTGGGCAGTAACTTGAGTCCAGCAAATATTTCTTATTGATATTATTCTGAACCGCAGTAGCTTTTTTGGATAGCTAAATATATATGTATTAAAGCTGAAAAGAGCGATCCATACTTAAACAAATATTTGTAAGCATTAAGAGAGTAAGCAAAAAAAAAAAAGTTTCGCTAATATACTTATCATGCACAAATAAGTTTCATTTCCAACACAGCTTTGTTTTATTCCTAACCACCAATTCCTTAAACTACTGCTGCACTCCACAGCTGATTCGTAGTCAGGAATTAACTGTTTTTTTTTCCGACGGCAAAGGAAGGATTATGTTTTTCTTATACATGACCCTTCCTTTGCAGTTTATTTTTTATGTATGTACTATATATGTAATATTCTTTAATACCTCATATCTTCAGAACCGCTGAACGGATTAGATAATGAGGAAATATTTAAAAAAAACACGAAATCACCTTCACTAGATGGCGACTCTAGCAAAAGTTGATTTTTGCAGGAAACGAACAGACCAGAGACAGTCATTTCCGTTCCTTTAACTAACACATTAAGAAACTGAAATTTGAAAAGTTTGAAACTTAGATATCAATACAAATTCCAAAAAAGTACAAATAGAATATGAGTTGTTTATTGAGTTTTGAAAACTAATTTACTTTTAAACATGAAAGAAAACCGGAAGGGTAGTTATGGAGAAATCAAGAACGTACAGTAGCGACATCTTGTTTGATTTCAGGAACTAATGTTTTTTTTAAATACTTCCTCATTGAGATATCGGTGGGCGGACAAGGTCGCCGTGAAGTCCCGAGAACACCCGACTCTGGCGAATGTGATATGTTTCTCGCCTTCTCATTCTTTTATATTTCTTCTCGCCAAGAAGGCCCCAGCGAGACTTTTTGGCGTGAGTCTGTAACAACCTTTAGATTTGTCTTTGAAGCTCAAAACTTTAGATAGATAACGTTACATAATTGAATATGGCGGCTGTGCGATGCCATTAAATTTAATGATAAATAAATAAATTGTTTCAAATACTAAAAGGCTTCCAAAAAGTTATATCATGATTATTATTATCATGTACAAAAAAAAAATACAATAATAAAGTTTAAAATATGCACTGCACATACTCCTTGTCTCCATCATGACGACCGCGATTTTAGATCTACCCTGATACGCTACTATACCGATGAACCGGATATCAACCAAAACGAGATCGTGTTGGCCCTGAAACAATAAAAAAATGGAAAAGCCTCCGGTGAAGACAAAAATATTTCGGAACTTCTGAAGGCAGGAAGAGCTCCTGTAATAGAATTACAGAAACTTTTCAACACCGTTCTTCACTATGGAAGAACTTTAAGTGCGTGGACCATTCTCGACCCATCTCGCTTTTGAACCAGGTCTATGAGTTGTTTTCTCTAGAAGACTCAACGAGTTTCAGCCTCCGGAGCAGACGGGGTTTCGCGGAGGATATGGCATCATAGACGAATAAAAAATCTGAGCCCATCCAACTGCGCATAGGTGTGAGAGAGGGCGATGTCATATCTCCGAAACTGTTTAGATGCGCACTGGAGGATATTTTCAAGAGGCTTGACTGGAAAAGAATGGGCAATAATATAAACGGTGATCGCATCCCGCACTTGCGATTTGCAATTGACATTGTGTTAATGGCTGAATCATTGACGGAGTTGCAACAGATAATGGACGGTCTGACATTACGCTCACAACGAGTAGGTCTCAAAATGAACCTAAATAAAACCAAAGTAATGTTCAACAATTTTGAAAAGGCTAGAAGATGGTTCCAGTGGGTTGGGAAGCTTTTGTTAAGCTACGTCGAGTCTTCTCATCATCTCTACCATAATACTTGAAAACTAAATTTTTCGATCAGTGTAGCCTACCCGTCATGACTTATGGTGCTGAAACGTGGACACTCACAGTACGGCTGGTTCACCAGTTCTAAGTCGCTCAGCGAGCTATGGAACGTGTTATGCTCGGAGTTTCTCTAAGAGATAAAATTCGTAATGATGTCATCCGACAGAAAACCAGTAATCAACATAGCACACAGGATTTGTAAGCTGAAGTGGCTGTGAACTCACCATGTCTGTCGACAATCCGATAACGGATGGGGTAAGCGAGTTCTAGAGTGACTGTGAATCTGCAAGCTTAGTGTAGGAAAACTTCCAGCAAGCTGGAGCGATGATTTGAGGAAGGTCGTTGGTATGGAATAACGTAAAACAGTAAAAAATGGAGTGTATTAGGGGAGGCCTATGTCCAGCAGTGGACTGCTGTACATAGGTGAAACAATTTAAAATTGGTCCAGTAATTTCAGAGCCGTTTCGATGCACACAAACAATCGTATCTTTCCTTTTTTAAAATTTGTATAGATTTGTGCGTTTACTTGTACTTAATCACTTAAAATTAAGTTGTGTCTATACTGTTGACGTTACAGTTTACTGGACCAATACTAACGATGGCGCTAGTAAAAATGTCATTTGCCAATGTCAATTGACTGTCATCGAATTGATAAATTGTCCCCTCCCCTCTTCTTGTAAATAAATAAACGTGGTTGTTGTTTTTGATTTAAATAGTTTTTAATTTTAAATAAATACTGATGCGATTTGTCTGTAATCATGTGGTTGATGTGGTTTAATATTTTTTTCATCATGTCATTGCATAACAATATACTTGGGTATTTAAATTATGTGAATTTGCCTGTGGAACATATCCCATATTATTTGAATAGTTTTGAAAGCGTATCTGGAGATTGTGCAAAAAATCCAGAATGTCCATACAAAAATTTTATCGGAAGAAAAGTTTGCTGGGGTTATGAGCGTCATTGTAACGAATCTCATTCATATCACATAAGACCTCGTTGTCCAGGTGATCATCGAGGGTGGGTTAAGACAAAAGAGGCGCAGTATTCTACATTTTATACGCAAGCCGATTTCGGTACAGTATTATTTTATTTTAGATTAGCTAAGCTTCTAAAAAAGCCAGAGCTGAAGAACCAATATTTTTTTCATTAAGTCATTTCATTACCTTTTGGGTACTTTTTAGGTTACATTTAAAAGTGGAGAGTAATGACATTTAAAAAAGAAAATCAAAAATGTACTCTTTAAATTATACATGTTGTGGGCTCCAAGCTATAATAATATTCAAGGGTGTTTATACAATACCTTTACTTTTCAGGTGACATGAAAATAAACATAACTGTTGGTCATATGTCTAAAAGTGTTTGAGATAAATTATCTTTTCATGTAATAGGCTTGTGTCCTATAAGTGAAAGTATAGGTTTTTGTTATATATTCAGAAATATGAACCATTTTAACTTATATAAAAAAAAAATTGTTAAATATTTAACAAAATAAATTGAATGGCACTGTTTTGGAAAATATTGCGCTTTGATAACTTAATGAAAGTAATATATAGCAGTTTGATGTCATTGATGGATATAAAAAGGAACATTAATGTTTTCAGGTTATGTTAAGGAACAGATTGAAGAATTGATGGTCATCTGTGAGGCATCATATCCTTATGACAGTTCACTTGAATGTTCTAAATATCTAAGGTAAACTAAAAATTATGTGTTTTGTTTATGAACTATATTTGAACTTTCTCTTTGAGAAATAATATTTGCTGCAATCACAACTAGCAGTGATTGCGAGTGAGTGAGTGATTGTTTAAATATGTTTTCAGAAAATATTGTTATTATAACTGTCTCGCTTAATCTTAGTCTTTACTGTGCGTGTGCCCTGCCATCGTCTTTGCCTATCTTTGGTCTTCCCTAACTATGGTTAGATATTAATAAAAAAGATTGTTGAAAGTGTATTGATATCTTATAATATCTAAAGGTAAATTGAAACTGAAAGGCATAATTTTTTGTACAAAAACATGTATAAACTGGATGGATGTTTTTACCCTTCTTTAAATTAAGTTGCCCTTCTTTAAACCAATACTTATACTTAAAATCAAAGTTATCGCTGCGATGGCAATAAACCATTGCATGGCATGGATGGATGACCAGTTATCATTTCCTTGATCTGTCCAATCAATAATCACCTACAAAGTATGAAGTCTGTAGTTGATCACAAACATAACATGAAGAATCTAACAAAGCTTACAAACCATTGCTCATGCCCAATTATAATTTCAGGTTTTGCAGAGGGCGCAATCTCATGTTGAATTTCACTGGGTTAGTAGGTCGAGGAAATAATTTACGCTATAAGATGGATATATTAGGCCCCAACCAAATAGGTTTGTAT
The DNA here is from genome assembly GCA_918026875.4 of Diatraea saccharalis. Taxonomy (NCBI): domain Eukaryota; kingdom Metazoa; phylum Arthropoda; class Insecta; order Lepidoptera; family Crambidae; genus Diatraea; species Diatraea saccharalis. The sequence continues at coordinate 11,243,928 of OU893343.1, forward strand.
AAGTCTATTTTTTACTATTGATGAACATTGGCACTCGGTTTTCCTACCCTGCAAAGGGATATGGCATAAAGATATAGATAGATAAACACTTGATGTAACCATATTTAACAAGTTGTAGGTAAGTAGGGCCTTGATTTTTCGCAGTTGGATGCTTTAATTGGTCCATTGTGTGTAAAAACCTAGTAGCGCCATCTATCGGAGGCTGCGGGTAACAATTCTTATCTTTTATCGATGATAATAATTTTTTTCTTAAAAGTTTTTAGATAATTTTTTTATTTGTAACTAAGAGCCTGTTCTCTAATAGTCAGCTTTCCACCTTGAAAATTGCGGAAAGTCCCATACAAACATACCTTCCCGTTTTTAGGGGTTGGAGGAAGATTTCTAAAAAGTCTTGATGCAAGTATTTTTCGTTTGTATTAAATAGTCTGTATACCAATTTTCAGCTATTTACCTTGAAAACTGACGAAAGTCCCGTACACACTATCACCCCCTCTTTTAGGGGATTGGGGGTAGATTTCCAAAAGGAAATGATAAACATATCTACAAACTTTCACCCCCTACTTTAGGGGGGTGGAAGTTTGTATGTTTATCATGGAGAATAGACTAGAAAAAGTAGCTTATGTTACTTTACAGTCCTTTAACCATTTCACAAAAAAAAATACAATAAACCGTTGCTTCGTTTTAACGTGAAAGACGGACATACAAACACACTTTCACATTCATAATATGTATAACTATAGATAAACGAAAGTTACTTATTTGCAGGTGGACATTGCAATTATTATTCTGAAAGATTAATGAAAGAAGCAGATCATATGAGTGCTTTACAGTCATGGGCACCAGAGATGGTTAACTTTATTAGAACTGAAAAGAGACCAATACAGGATGGCATGTGCGATTTAGTAATAGATAAACCTACATATATTATGAAACTTGATGCAAGTAAGTAATAAATAATAATATAAATGTATGAGCAAGCATGGTTGATTATTTTCTCTTTGGATACCTGAATTCAAGTCAAAGTTGGTGCTTAGAAATCCTTAAATGTGGAGGGTAGGTTGTAAAGCCTGGATGGATGGTAATTAAGGAGATTTCTGTAATGCTTGCCATAGAGTTTACATTTGACTAGCTACTGTAGCTAGACAAGGGCGTCGCCAAAGGGGGGCAGGTGGGGCTGCTGCGATTTCAAAAGGTTGCCTAATGTAAAGCACCCAAAGTCCTAAGTCTTTACTTGCTTGATCGATCATTTTTGTGTACGTTGAAACTCGAATTAATTTACCAATTCTATTCCTAAACTCGACAACGCTCTGCTCTATGCTATTTTTTAAAGCGGGAGTAGAGGAGTTGTGTACATTCTAACCCCCAATCTTCATGTGCTCTCGAATTTAGCTATAATTCATACTTAGCTCATTCTTAATACAGGCAGTCCTCGACTTACGTCGTTTCGATTTATGTCGTTTCAGGTTACGTCAAACAATGTTTTGACACTGTTCCTCGAGCATACGTCAGTTTTTTCGATTTCCGGCATAGGAGAATTCACTTGTCGCGAGGTCATTGTCGGCGGGATTTTAATGTTAATAACAAAATTTGTGCAGAAAGAAAGAAGCGAAACTATCTAGAATTGATAGTTTCTTTAAGCCAAAAGTTTAATTTATTATTTCTCATTGCATATTTTGATTATTAAAGTTTTATTATTATTATTGAGTACCAAAAATAACTAGCAATTTCATAAGTACATTTATAATTATTTTATTTTTAATTACTTACTTTTCATAATAAAGTATGGATATACATACTTTATTATGAAAAGTTTCTTATAGTTTTTTGTTTATTTTGAGTTCGTGTCGAATCTAACACTTGAGTTTTACATGTAAACATATGAAAAAACATGTCTCGACTTACGTCGTTTCGCTTTACGTCGCGTATTTCGAGAACCTAATATGCCGTAAGTACGAGGACTGCCTGTAATCAACTTGACCTCCCACCACCCCCGGGCCATCGTCTGGCCACGCTCTTGTAGCTAAATAAAAAAGTTTGCGTTTGCCCGAGCAGGAAATTTTCGTACAGCTTTCAGGGTGTCGTCGCATGCCGTATGGTAATAGTCTAGTAAGATATATTATGGCATACTTTTACGCAGCTTAAAGATGATATCAGAACATCAAAGAGAATTTCATTTTACTCATGTACGTATCATGATATAGCCAGGCCGGGTGTGAAGCGGGCTGTGGTACCGTAATATTTGGTCTGTCGGCCTACAAGTAAATCGCTTGTACTTATGTTTGGTTTGCTTTTGCACGAGACATTATTGCATCCAAGGCAGTTTGTATGTACAAATACACAGAAAGAACCTCTATGTTCATTCGAAGTTGTGGACACTAAAAGTATATGACTCGATGATGTTTAAAGGAGACAGGGCGTAATGTTTTTTGGAAAGCAGACGGAATATATAGTTATAATTAAACATTTACCTTTTCTTTTCAGCTGTGAATATGTATCATCATTTCTGCGACTTTTTCAACTTGTATGTTTCTCTTCATGTCAACTCAACTCATCCATCAACATTTTCAAGGGACAATCAAATATTGGTGTGGGAAACATTTACATATGACTCCGCTTTTAAGGACGCTTTTAAAGCTTTCACAGTGAATCCAATTTGGGATTTAAAAACAGTTAGGGGGAAAATCGTGTGTTTTCGGAATGTCGTTTTTCCCCTTTTACCTAGAATGATCTTTGGCCTGTATTATAATACACCTTTGGTAAGCGTAAAACCTAATTAAATAAAAAAGTTTTGTAAAATAAATACTATTATCAATTAAAACTCATTAGTATTTCCTTTTTAGATATACGGCTGTGAGAGAAGCGGACTGTTTCATGCGTTCTCAAAACATATTCTTCATTCTTTGAATGTAAAGTTGGCACTACGTGAAAATGATAAAATACGGGTAACATTACTTTCTAGAGGTACAACTTATAGATCCATATTGAATGAAAAAGAACTTGTGAATGCATTACTTAAAGTTAAAGGATATTACGTACAGCGAGTAGTGTACGATAGAAACATGCCATTTGTGAAGCAATTAGAGATTACACATAACACAGATGTGTTTATTGGTATTCACGGTGCAGGTCTAACTCATCTTATGTTTCTTCCTGATTGGGCAGCAGTGTTTGAAATGTAAGTATAATTAGTAATAATTATTTTCTTAACATTTGTCCCAATAAATTGATATGTCAAATATGTCATGTGTTCTGGTCCCATACTTATATAGGTACATCATAATTAGTATTGGTTTCATCGTCATTATTTTATTAATGTTTGCAATGTTAGGGTACCAGTCTTCTAGGTACAGTGTGTATTGGAGGAGCATACTGCCGACCATAGAGAGCATAACTTTCAATCCAATGCATACAGGAGCTTGAGATAGTAACTTTTTAGTCACCTATCTGATAACGGGCACTTGTAATACTAATAATTGAGCTCCACACTTGCAAAACGCAAAACACTGTGTCGTTGATTACTACCCTCTCTCCCTTAATAGTCTGAGCTGTATTATGAGTATATTTCCGCTTAAAAAAATATAGATACATCTGGCAAAATACATACAATTGTACTTATTGCTAAAATATATACCGCTATGCCAATCCATATTTTGCTCACCTGATATATTCACGAACAAATGTGGTTGTTTCAGTTACAACTGTGAAGACCCTAACTGTTATTTCGATCTAGCTAGACTACGAGGCTTGAAATATGTTACATGGGAGAATAAAAATAAAATGGTTCAACAAGATGAGGTATTTATAAATGTTATAAGTTTGCTTACTTTAAAACTGAACTAGTTTTTTTATGTTGGTGTAGAATTGTAACAGTTGATCCAGTGCAAATTTTTAAAAGTAAACTTATTCTTGTTCGCAAATTAGTAGGTCAGTAACACCATCGTCTAAAAGTTTTCCGATGATTATTGGACGGGAATTCGGCTAGACGTGATTCAGCTAGAAGGTTTTTGATCATTCCTCTTTCTAATTTATATTGCGTGTGAAACTTGACTTGGCCTAATGTTTACTTGTATACTTATACTAATATATTATGTGTATTTTGTTGTTATATTGGACTGTACTATGATTTTTTCACTGTTGAATTCTTCAATATTTCGCTAGGCCCTTACGTTGTATTATCCTGTACTTTTTTAAATATTCGATTTTAAACGCATAGTGTTTATACGATAGATTTTTCATTCTTGTATATCGCCGTTGTCGGATTTCGATACCAATATGTACAAGGTGGTGTCAAAGCCGAAAATAACTTTAACCCCCGATAATAACAAGATTATGGGTACAGTCGGCCAAGAAAGTGGTTTACCAGTTACGATAAAAGTTTTTATGAGATCTAACTATCACTAAGCTTTGACTTTACTGTACATCAGTAGTTCATTATGTTTAATGGAATTTGTTGTTTTAATGGAGTTTATTATGTTTAATAAAAAATGGAATTTGTGATCACTGTTATAATATTATTGCAAGGAAATGCAATTTTGTTGTATCATGACGTTGAAATTAACCTCAACCGTAGGCTGGTAGATCATATTTTTGGCCGACTGTACAGTCAACAGCACGTCAGGATACACAGAAGTGTCTATTTTCCCATTCCATCCTAAACTTAATACATTGAATTAATGTGGTAACCAAATATGTGTACATTAAAACGCGCAGAAAAAATGTTATAGGTTTTTTCTGAACGTTTATGTACACATATTATTTATAAATAAATTAGTTTACAATTACAATAAAAGTTTTAATATTACTTTGGTATTAAGGTTATTTTTTTTTTGTTTTAGGGTCATGGACCTAACGGGTCCCATGCTAAATTCACTAATTACTCATTCGATGTAGAAGAGTTTCTTAGATTAGTAGCAAAATGTGCAGACCATGTGAGAAAACGACAAGATTTCAAAAACTTTGTAGAAGCGTCCCTTATAAAGATGATGCATGAAGAATTGTAATGACTCCTCAACGAATAATTTGTGTACATAATATAAATGCCATTTTTGATTTCTATAAATTAACTGACGACATTATTCTATCGACTTTATTCTATAGAAATCTGTGAAATAGGTATGTTATTTTGTTTCAATATTTAGTTTGTTTCATCTGGTGTCAAACCTGCGCCGCATTTAAGGCTAAATCCAAAATTTAATATTAGATAAACGGCTGAGTTTAGATAGAGATATTAATAATGATCTAATTAAGGCATGCGCCAACTGGTGCAAAAATTTCAAATTTATTATTCTGATAATATCGTAATTATCAGAATAATAAATTTGAAATTTTAATAATAAATCATTGTACAAGCAATATGACAATACTTACTACTAGGTTGACTTATCACGACACCCGGCAAGAATGACGTTTTTGCAAAGTACAGAATGCAGAAAAGTTGTCATTTAGAACTTAAATAAAATTCTAAGATAATAGATCTGATTTTTAATAATAAATTTTATATTAATTAAAATTCAATAATAAAGAAAAGCTTGCAAGCATAACAGCAAAAGAATGACTCTAAATTTCGAAAGTGCAAAGACACATATAGTTATGCTATCGCTACTGAGCTCGCATGGCGAAGGTGGGACGAAGAGCAATTTCAACAGTACGTTGTGTGATGTTAAATGTCGAGATTAGTCAGTCCTATCACCGGGATCTTTGTTCATTCGATTTTTTTATAGCTAGAATTTTTCAGTTTATTTGCGATGTGTACTCTATCTACACGAGGTCTACGTTGAGGTCTTCCACGATTACACTTAGCAACTACCGGTACTTGAGAAGAAGAATCCGTACCATGAAAAAATGACAAAAACTTAACATGATATTTCCCTAAATTCTCATCGGGATCTCCTATTGTCGAATAATTTTGTTCGGCGGAAGTAAGTAGTCTGCTCGCTTACTCGATTGACCTCTCGTCTTTACCGTCTTCTTGTAATGAGATGGTGCCGAGAACGCAGTTAATGACGTCATTTCTTAATACAAATGCCCGTGAGTAATCTGCCTGCAGGAGAATTGGTGCGGTGCTAAGTCTCGTTTTCAATTCCTCAAGAGCAGTTTTTCTTTAAAAAAATTGCCACAGCCCCGCTCTGACTTTAAAGGCTTAATTCGGCACTGGCCTAGATATTTGACAGAATGTTTTTGTTTACCTGGATATTAAATTTTTTAATCAGTTGTAATAAATGTTGGGAGTTGGAATTCTCCTCTTGACTGGGGGTCCCTTCTGGCAGGGTTCCTGTGGCGTTTTGCAGGCTTGCCACCCTGTAGTTACGCTACTGATTATAATTTAGAAGCGGCATTTCGGCCATTTTTATTTTCTGAAACGATATCCTGTGATGAATTATGAGAGCTTGTGGAAGGTTCCTGAACGCAGAAAATACAACCCCAGCTTGTTCATATATTGGTAACTTTTATTCTTCACAAAAAAGTGACTGTATTTATTTTTTATTATTTTATTTTATTATATCATCATCATCACTTCAGCCGAGAGACGCCCATTGCTGGGCATAGGCCTCCCCCAAAGATCTCCAAAGCGATCGGTCCTGCGCCTCCCGCATCCAGAGGCTTCCCGCGACCTTCACCAGATCGTCGGTCCACCTTGTGGGGGGGCCTACAAACTCTGCCTCTCCTGGTACGCGATCGCCACTCCAGGACCTTACCGCCCCAACGGCCGTCAGTCCTGCGAGCGATGTGCCCTGCCCATTGCCACTTGAGGTTCGCAATTCTTTGGGCTATGTCGGTGACTTTTGTTCTTCTGCAGATCTCATCATTTCTGATTCGATCTCGCAAAGAAACCCCGAGCATAGCCCTTTCCATTGCCCTCTGAGCGATCTTGAGCTTCCTTATGTGACCCATCGTAAGCGGCCACGTCTCAGTACCGTATGTCATCACTGGCAACACGCACGAATTAAAGACTTTCTCTTGAGACAATGCGGTAGATGTTCCGACAATACATTGCGTAGCTTCCCAAACGCTGCCCAGCCGAGTTGGATCCGTCGATTTACCTCTCTCTGGAAGTTGGACTTACCTAATTGGACTTTTTGTCCCAGGTAAACGTACTCGTCGACAGCTTCCAATGTAGAGCCTCCAACATTCACTGGAGTGGGTACGACATGGGAGTTTGACATTATTTTTGTCTTCTCCATGTTCATTTTAAGACCCACTTGCTGGGAAACTCTACAGAGGTCTTCGAGCATTGTGCCTAGATATTCCATGGTCTCAGCCATGACTACGATATCATCAGCGAAACGAAGGTGCGTCATGTACTCGCCGTTTACATTGATGCCAAGTCCTCTCCAGTCCAAAAGCTTAAACACGTCCTCCAGTGTGGCAGTGAACAGTTACGGCGATATAACTTCGCCCTGTCTCACTCCACGCTGAAGTCGTATTGCTTTCGAGTTTTGGTCCTGGCGCCGAACTGACATGGTGGCGTTTTCATACAGTGACTGGAGCACTTGGATGTATCGATAGTCTAATAAAATGTAATATAAAAATATTACATTTTATTATATGTAATATTTTTATTTTAATAGTTTAATTTAAGTGAAGTAGAAAATATATACATGTTTGTTCAGATAACGGATCCCATTTGTTTCTTTGTGTGTTTCACCATTGACCTGATCAAGCTTTCAATAATCACAAATCCTTGCCTCATAGTGAGAAGGTTTCTATCTTTGAATATCCTTAAGCAACAAGCGATCTACTCCGCGTAAGGGTTTATTGTAATCTTGAGGATAATCCTTCATTATCATAATCATGATATCCAACGAAATCACGGCATACCACCCAAGAATGCCTCAACACGAGTCAAGAACACAATGTAAAAATCTGCCGTACTGTCCCACCAGTGAGAGCTAGCCCTTAAAATGTATTAAGTAGGTAATTATATTTCATAAAAAAGACTATGGCGACAATTTGCTCAACACATATGCATTGGAACCCCCAACACCAAAAAAGTTCAAGAACCGCTGATTTATTTTGAAATTCAATTGTATTATTTGGATTTGGATTCGGAGCCCTAAAATAAACCCTACTTTTATAAGTATACTAATATAATTAGTAAATAAGACAAGTTTTTTGCGGAAACCTAATATATGCTTTGTTGTGGAACCCTCGTGCTCCATTGAGATCACTGAGAAACGCTGATTTAGTTACCATAAGGATACTAAATTAATACTTAACTGAAATACTCTTCTAAACTAAGATTTTACTTAAACTAATATTGTTAAGTTAAATTTTATCTAAATTATTGTTTACATGGAGTCAGACGACAGGTTAGTTATCCAGCGCTAGGGTTGGCGCTTAAAAGTGATCGCTCAGTTTACATCAGATCAGTTATGAGCCGGTAGTTATTGCGACGGTTCAATTTATACTGCGCTGACTTGTCTCGATTTCGGCGTAGGTTACTGAGCTCGTGTAAACTATTTATGAGATATGAAATATGTATATATATAAGTACCCTTAGGCTTGACTATATTCTAGGAGACCTAAAACAAATGATTAACTCTCCCAACTAATAATATAATTAATAATAAAGCATTAAAAAAATGGGATATCAAATTAGCAAATAATTATGTTGCATTATAAAATTAAAATAATGGTGTGGTCACCCTTAAAGAATGTTTTCGACTAAAGTTATTATGTTTTATCAACTTTTGAACAGTTTTTTTATTAAGAAATTACTTCCCAGTAGCTTTTATCGCATTTTAGCGGATATTATATTATTTAAGTGTATTTCCGGTTGAAAAGCTGCATAATAATTATTTATAAAGCCATTTTTAATACTGCTGATTACTACATGTAAAACGAATTGTAGAATATTTTAAGTAATGTGATACTAATGTGATTTTATTGTTTAGACTTAAGCGTACAATACTACTTATTATAATAAAGTATGTCCGAATTAATAAAGATGCTAATTTTTTAAATAACTGTTTACTAAATTGTGCTATTAGTTAAGAATAAAAAGTTAAGAGTGTGGGTCGTGGCCTTGCAATTCATTGTAAAGCGTTTATGCTATCAGTATGGGATATTTTGGCGACGCCTATTATTACTCGTGACTACTCAGTTACTACTATTATTGTCATAACTAGACATTCAAAACATTAGCATACAAATATATCTGTTTATTTTCTGTTACAGTATAAAAAAATCAATATTTAATTACCTATTGCTTGATAATTATGACTAACGGCTGGTTTCTGGATTGAGAACATTACAAAATTTCAACTGATTATTCTCAATAACTTAAGTTTTTTACGTTTGACATGGCGAAAAGTACTAGGTTTATCAACTGCTTTCAACTGATCATTAAAAAAATAAAAACCGGTATAAGGGGTTTTAGAGGGTTTAAGTGCGGGTTGAGACATACTTCACTTTATATTGTCAATTCAGAAACCGGATGAAAAAGAGTGATTATATGATCAGAAACAAATATAAAGTAACATGACTGTCTAAATAATCTTAATAAAAAATGCTATAAAAATCCACTTTGTCCCTGGCACTGAAAAACATTCTTAATGAAAAATTTTCACTTTGTCCGTGGCACTCTGAGAAGAGACTCGAACCCATGATCTTTCGCAATTCAGGGGACTGCTCTAACCACTGAACTACCCAGGACCTAACAAGACTGAATTTCTCAAACGCTTGTTATTTTCTCGCTACTACAGATTAAATTCGACAGTCCTGTTAGGTCCTGGGTAGCTCAGTGGTTAGAGCGGTCGACCGGATTGCAAAAGGTCGTGGTCTCGAGTCTGCTTAGAGTGCCACGGACAAAGTGGATTATTTATGAATTTTTCATTAAGAATGTTTTTTAAAATATCATCAAATATAAAAATCACTGTCTAAAGTTATAAAGTTGAAACTTCTTAATACTTAAATATTAAGCAAGTCTTAAATAAACTTAAATATATATGTGAATGGAAAGTTTCAAAGTTGAAACTTATTAATACTTTAAGCAAGGCTTAAATACACACTGGTGTATTCTCATCGGTACTTTTATTATCTAACTAACAATAAGTCACTAACAGTATTATAAATATTTTAACAGTACTACAAACTAAAATGTTGCATATTTTTTTTATAGTACTAGATATTTCTATTAAATTGTCACATTTTAATATTGATTAGCATTCAATTGTACATAGGTCGCTTCACTTATAAGCCCTTAAATTCAAATTATATCTGTAAATGCATCTTTCTTCGTACCAAATTGAGGACTATAAACGTTCGGCTCAATGGTGCAGTACATCATATGCAAAAAGGCGATGAACGTTGTTGATACAATCTGTTTAATTTATTGTTTTACGAATGCACCGCTAGTTTAATTGTAACAGCGCCGTCGAATGTAAGTTCCGTAATTACAGCTCGCGATATTCAGATAAATTGTTCACAGGATCGGGAGTTTCATGTGCCGTTGAATTATTGACGTTAACTGTTACAGTTAACCCTCTGGTTCTCGGTAATTTTGGTTGGTAAACATAAATGCAACTCGAGTCATTAACGATTTATTGTTCAGACAAATTTGGAGTGCCTATTTTTTGGCAGTAGTATACCTTATTTTGGTTGGAGATGTATGACTATTTTTGACTTTGGTTTAATATACTTGTGTTCAGATTTGTTTGAATATGCATTTATTCTCTACTTACCTGCCTTATTGTATAAATGAAGGTAGGTAAGTAGGTAGACACTTGTGTAAATATATTTTTGTATTGTACCTTAATTGTTGTGGAACCCTAAAGTTGAGAAAGGTCGGAGGATGGAAGCAGTAAAACGCAAAGCAATCGCATAATATTGAGGCAATATTTATAGAGGGGAAATTAATGGGGATTGGTCATCGGCCGCGGGCCGCGTGATCATAACTTTTTGGCTTAAGCAGATCGTATCGGTTAAAGAAAAATCAAACAACTAATTGAAACGATTGAAGCGTCTTTATAATTGACATTGATTATTTATTACTGAAAATTATTTTTTGTGATAAGATAACATTCCATTTTTGTTTTTAAGTGTTTATTCATATTTTCATTACTATTGTAACAAATGTTTATGTTTTTTATGTGGCACTTGATGTACTTAACTATTATTACTATAACAATTTAATGTGTTGATCCTTTGCTAAAAAATACAATAAAATATTAATAAAGGTTCGCTTTTAAAAAATAATAACGTTACGTTTTAATAGCTCTGAATTTTTTTTTCGATTAATTTTTATTATATTAAATTTCTATAATTATTTAGGTATTTCTTATTTTTGTTTCACGAATAATTCGATATTATTCTTTAGTCGACTTACTTTATTTCTTACTTGAGTCGAATAAGAAGATGGTAATCTTATTAAAAAATATAGATAGTAAGTGTATTATATGATTGTCGATTTTTGTCGAGTATTTCACCATTATTAGCTTGGATATAAATGAAGAAAAACATAGTGCATAAAGTACAGGCTGTGTTCCAATAAAGTTTTGTTTTGGTACATGCCGGTTGCAGATCAGGATACCGCAGTATATCAGATTTCTGCAATTATTTACCATCAATGTATTGAGGTTCAAAATCAGCAATGTTATTTTTTTTAATAGCATAATTTTTTTTTTGCGCTTACAACAATTATTAGATCGTTATACTTTTAATTTACACTGTAATCATTATTAGAATTTAATTTACACTGTAATTATTATTAGAACACTAACGCCATCTAGGCATTGTCTGTTCAAAGAGAGATAATTGACCGATTGCTAACAGTTTAATTACGAGACGAAGTGAACTACAAAGAATGATTTCAAATTATGTAAGAATAATTTTAGTCCATGGTATTATGCTAGTGCATATTAGCATTTTTTAACGCGAATAAATAAAAATATATATTTTTTTTTATATAAAGATGTATTTGACCAATTTTTCATTCACAGTGCTGTACTGGAAAACATTCTTAATGATATATGCTTAAAAGATCCAATTTGTCCCTGACTGAGATGGCTAGTACCAATGATAAAGTGGATTTTTAAGCATTTTTCAGTAAGAATATATAAAGTTACTGAAAATATTTGTTTATATATGAAATTGAGAGGTGTGGTATCTCTCAATTTTTCTGTTCTGTGAGAGGTCCTGTACGTTATAGTTATGTATAGTTACAGTCATGTTTTTCATGTTGAGGCACTTAAAGGCACAGAGGCAACTTTATTGATTTTTAATGTTTTGATCTTCATCTTCAATTTAATGCATAATTAATTTAAATAAATTTTAAATCAGTATTTTAACCTTAAGTAGTATTTTTAACCTTAAGTACGTACATTACTTGTTACATTATATAGTTAAGTATTTTTTTAAAGTTTTCAATAAAATTATTACTTACATAAACTGTTACTTTTCACTACCCTTTTTAACAAATACCTTCACAATAATTTCCGTCTTGTTTTATCTTAAATGTTAAAATGTTTGTGTAGTTACTAAAAGCTAATATCACTGGACACAAGGTACACTGGACACTGGAGAGGTCTTCTAAAATAAACAACGGATTTTAATGCAGTACCTATTCATCAATATTTAATTCGACGAGCTCAATGGCGCGGTGATAGCGTTTCTACATACGCCGAGAGTCGTGGGTTCGTTCCTCACCCAGGACAAACATTTTTTGTGATTAACAATTATGTCTGTTCTGTGTCTGTTTTCTATTTATATTATGTATATATTTGTATTCCCCCGTTGTTTCTGTTATCCGTAACAAAAGTGCCTAAGCTACTTACCTCGGAATCGGATCAATGTGTGTGATGTTGTCCGATATTTATTTATTATTTATATATATAGTGCTTATAATACCGGAGTATTATACGCGATTTTATACTGACTTGCGCCAACGTTACAGCCGGGTTGCACCGGCCGTGATCTCCTCGTGGTGCAACCGGGCTGAAAATTCGATTTAATCCTTAGGGAAGGCATGTGCCCTAGTACCTAGTGATGGGAGAAATTTACTAATGACGAATTACTTTTTAAAATTATCGGAAAATGTCTCGGCACTGGTATGGAGTTTCTGCCGTGCGTGATATAAAAAATATTGTAATTTTTAATTGTATGTCGATTTGGGGGTCAGACAGAGCAGCATAGTCACGTAATTTGTAACGTCTACACCAGCATATTAATGTCCCTAATGTTGGCCACGGGTAAGGTCTGGGCTATGGATAAAAAGAGGACTATTTTTTATTTTACATAATTTATTTGGGTGGCTAACTGCTTGAATTACACAATTGCTTATGTACAAACTACTTAATAAAGATAACCTACAATGCGGACTAACTAATGTAGATGCAGCCGGGAACAAGATAATATATTTTAGGTCACCCATCCCATGTCCGGCCCTCGCTAAAGTTGCTTAACCGGTAGTTGCTGTTCAGCCAGATACAGATACGCGGATAGGAATGCATAAAGCATATCGAGTGATTGATGCTACTCTATGGATTGATATATGATTGACTATTTATTTAACTTTTAACGATAGAAGGTAACACTGTAGGGGTATACTATTTGTATATATCCACGGGAAAGTTACAAATCTATATGTTTAAAAATCAATTTCTGTTTTGTCGCCATTGATGTGTGAGACATTGCACTAATAATATTGAACTTCAGGTATATAGTACAATGGTAATATGCAAGTAGTTGAAATTCAGATGAGATGTGATTATTACGTACATTACCCTATTAGGGTTGTGACAAGTAAAAATACACATATTTTACCAAAATTTGCTCAAAATAAATATGGCATTAAATTTGTTATATAAACGTAACAACTTTAATTATGACAGATATATAGCACAAATAACAAAGATTGCCCGGATGCACATATATTTGTCACTACCGTAGCACCGTGTGACCTCACTTAGTGTCTTGAATTAGTAGGGATTTCGGGCCGACTAGTTCCACAACATAGCACCATATCCCCGAAACTATTAATCGCAGATAAGCTGTTACTTCTACATTGTAATTCATCTATAAATTTGGTTATGGAACCTATAGGTAGTGTAGATAGGCAATTAAATGTCTACTTATGGGTGAATATTAAGATAAGCAACCTTACATCTAACGTGGTATGTATACTTGCGAAGGTAAGTCCATACTGGTCTTAGTTAAAAAGACTTGGTAGGCAGACGCTGAACGTAGGCCGCACGGGCGAGCGCGGGTGGTCGCCGAGCGACGACGCTGTTGATTCATGTAGCTGATAGCGATCACAGGCGCCAGCGCCCAGCGCCATTTTCTGTATTTATCACCATTCGCCTACCGTGTCTACGCCGCACTTTTGAATGAAGACATCTATAATTCCCACCTGAGACTGAGAAATATACACTTCGAGCATTATTTATTACTAAATTCAAATTAGTCGGTTTTATCTTACTTTTGTTATTTGATTTTACTGTTTGTTTATATTTTTATATACAACTTCACACGTTGAATGGTGGAAGTTATAATGGAGAATGGGTAAAAGCTATTTTTATCGATTACAACTTCGTATTACTTGTAGTTATATATTTTAATATTCTTATTTTTGTATAAGTACCTATTTAGCATATGAACTGTTAAAAGCTTCTCCATATCTTTTCCAAACTACACACAAATATTATGTCAGATTAAAAAACAAATGGGCATAACCTAAACCACATGTATTTTAAAGCTAGAAATCTCAAATCCAATAAAAGACATCGTTCGGTGAAACCTATAAATAAAATGAGAATGAACCTCTACTTGGACACTCTGCAAACAGATCGTTCGAGTTAATAAATGAAGTGCCTTAATCTGTTACACAAATGTTTACTATGTCAAGTGGATTAACGGCACCTGAGTGTTAGTACCAGTCACATTGGCTGAAGAATTAATCTTAACAGTACGAGCATCTATTAGTATAATAGCAGCGTGAATTAAGGCAACAACTTCAGATTAACAATGCAATACAAACAGAAGGTAACAGAACGAAGACAAACATTCGTGGCTCTTTCAAAAGCGTACAATAGTCGTCATCAATTACAGGCAATAGATCGCCCAACATCATTTGTCCGTCCGTCCGTTACTTGACTGGGGCATTCCCACGGCTCGGGACGATCGTGTTTGTTGTCGGAATATGTCCAACGAGAAATAGTAATGGAAAATTGTTTCTGATTGCCTCGCTCTCCATTTTAGCCCCCCATACATCCGCGTTCAAGTTTTTATTGTTTGCTTGCAAAATGTTCTGCAACGCACACTTCTACGTGATGGTATTCATGAATAATAATAGTCGTGTATTACTAGTTCATTAGATTTAGGCACCAACTAAAACAAATACTAGACAGGTATTATATAAGTCGGTTCATGTTAATAGCTTCGTCAAATATCTGATCTTGGTTTACGCGCGCTTTCTTGTTTTCTTTGAACATTACCATTTAGGAATACATATATATAAACTCAATTTGATAAGGGATTAAAAATAAATCTTCATTATGAATACGTTTTGGTGATAACTAATATTAATATGTAGTAGTAAAAATTGTAGTTAATTAAAAACAAAAACAAACTGCTACCTCTACTAATTTAGGGTAGTGCCGTAAGATTTATACCTAAGAATCCGCTTATTATGAAAAAATATTTTCTTAAAATCTTAATATATTTACCCACAAAAGTATTTATGACTTATTTTTTTATTTACTATAGGAATATTATCATTTTTCATGAAAAGCTGGATTTTTTCATTTAATGTTAGATTTTGCGTATGTAAAGATACAAATTTCTCTTAGAAACCTAAGAATAGGTAAAAAGTTGGAATGGAAAAGGTATTACAGAGGGATCAATAGCATTAGTCCAGTTAATAAAAATTTTCTCATAAAATTTTGGTAAGCAGTACGGATTTTGTTATTAAAAAAATATTGATCCAAAAAGGTTCTGCTTGGCTTCTACTCCAAAATTGACCTCTTGAGTTGAGAGCAATTCTGCTAATGCTACCCTTTATGACATAGTTCTTGTTACTAGATGACATAATAGTAAATATATCTGTCACCACTCAATTGTAAAGAAGACACTGCCCAATAATATTAGACTTCGGGTATGTCAGGACTGTCTGTCTGTCTGTGGCATCATTCCTCCCTAATGGATGAAGCGATTTCAATTTAGTTTTTTTTTTTTTTGTATAATAGGTGACTTATGTGCGAGTGTTCATGTTTGATTAAAATCGGTTGTACTGTTTAAAAGTTGTGGCGGCTGAAAGTGGGGAAGATTAACTGAAATTCTGCTTGAAATTCAAATGAGAGCGCACTGAAAGAGAATCTCGATGACTTAATCAAGAGTGTTCTTAGCTTCGGTTGATGAGAAAACTATTATATTATAGAGTTGAAGACTAATTTAAACTTAAGTAACAATTATTAGATATAGAAACAAAAACTATATAATTAAAAAACCATTTAGTAATTAATAAGAAAATTAAAGCAAACAAGTTTGACCTTAAATGTAATCATTAGCTTAAATATAAATTTAAAAAATTTGATGAGTATCTACATTATATAATAAGTATTTAATAAAAAGTATATATAGTATATAAAAAGTATAAAAAAAAACTCCATGCACAAAAACCTAAGTTTCCTTTAAAAAGTTCAAAATAATAATAGAAACTCAATATTTTATTATTTTTAACTTTAAAAAAGAGGGTCTGTAATACAAGACCCTCTTTATAATAATAAATAATAGGTACTGAATCGTTTTAAGAAAATATTCAAGTATAAACAATTGATTTTCCACTAAGAGAAATGAAAAATAAAAATCAAATCAAAGTTAGTCTCGAATGAAATAAATAAGTTTTTTTTTTGCGACTTTAGAAAAATTTAACATAATTTATTTTTTAGGAATTATTATTATGAAATGGCAAATAAAATATTTAAAAAAAAGAATTGTGGTACCCAATACAGTTTTTATTTGTTTATAAAAACTTATTCAGTGTGATGATGATGAATAACGTAGGTACTAATGCGTAAAACAATGGTAATTATTTTTGTATGTATTATATTGCTAATAGTAAAATTAACATCAAAAGTCTTACACGACGAAGAAAATTTTCATGCTAATAGCTGATTCCACTATTAAGATGCTTGTCGTAGAATTCTCATGAGAAAATACGTGGTAGAGATGCTTTCGTAGTAAAAACTGTTCCTTCTTGATGGAGCAATTTGTGTAAGTAGGTTATCGAACAATTGCAAATCGATCACTTCACTTAATAATACAATCATTTTGCAACAATGTTATTCGAATATCTAATACGTTTAGTACAAACGATTATATTTTTTGAACTACAAGGAAATGATTATAGGTTTTTCTGTAAAAGTGATTCTATAAACATACTGGACATAATCCTACCTACAAGCTGTGTACTTACCATCGCCATAAAAACTTTATTAATGACAATAACCTTTATGTTAGTATGTAAAAAAGAAATCAAAGTTAGTACGAGGTTCTTATCGGAAATTTGTTGCCATGATCAGCGGGTGCTCATATTAAATCTACTCATACGGGAATTCTCGGATTTAATCCCAGGTTTATAATTATGCAGAACGTTGCAAACCGTTGTTCTCTTGATGTTATCAAGAACAAGACCGAAGAGAAATTGCTCCGATCAAAAGATAATCTCGCCGGAACCAAAATTGATCATTGATAGGAGGCGCGCGCGCGTCCCGCCGCTGCCACCAGCCCACGCCCCGCGACAATGTTCAACTCTTTTCATTTCACGAGCTTTGTATCTCAAAATTGGCAATTTATTTTTATAACACCCAATGCGTGTAGAGTACTCGAAATTCCAATCATCTTAAACTTTTTTTTATTACGAATATAATAACTGAAAATCTATTCTTCCAAGTGAACGGATCGTATCGTTAGATACTGGTTGTAAAACCCAACACCTTAACGCATTACAAACACACATTATTAGCTCTAGATTTAGGTCACCTCTCATTCGATCTCTCGGTCAATAAATATCAGATTAAAGTGCCGCTATTGTAGCCTTCACGCACAAACTAGTACCGTGGCTTTCAATAACGGTTCGCACTATGCAGATTATCACTGGGGCGATAACCACGACGTGAAAGCGATAGCGGCGACACGATGTAGTGGAGCGGGTGGCGCGTTGTCCCGCCGCCGAGTTCGCTGCGCGGGCGCAAGTGCAGGGATCACGCTGCTTGTTGTATGACGCCCAGTGTATTCCAACAATGTTTTAATTCCACAGAAGAGTCATTAACAATAGAAACCACCAGATATGGTAGTCAACGCAGTGTACTTACATTTTTGATCACTTTTAAGGGTTCGTAGGTAGCTGAAAAGGAAAAAAGATCATTTGTGTTTTCCCAGACTACTCAACCGATTCAGTTAAAATTTGATACACACA
This sequence comes from Diatraea saccharalis, assembly GCA_918026875.4. Lineage (NCBI taxonomy): Eukaryota > Metazoa > Arthropoda > Insecta > Lepidoptera > Crambidae > Diatraea > Diatraea saccharalis. The sequence continues at coordinate 11,262,340 of OU893343.1, forward strand.
TTATAACTAAAGACGGTCGTAAAGCGTAAAAAAAGTAATAATGGTGACTTGTCTTGGATGGTAAATTGAGATATAAACAAGCTTTAGCAAATTAAATATTGTATGTTATATCAAATGAAAGCACTTACCCATGTGATAATATTTTGAACAAAATATTGGTCTTGAGCGACAAAATACAGGAAAATATATAAGTGAGGTACCTCTCGGTTTTTTTATATTTGTATAGAGTTATTGAATGATTTATAACCACAGTTTATAACCAACTCGCCGTTTTTAACGTTGATGACACTTAATGAGACGATAAATATCGAAACCTAAAGACCAAGAATTTGTGTGATACGATATTCGTAAAGTTTTTGCAGGTATAAGTGAAGATAAATATTGATGATTATCATTTATTTTATAAAAGAAAATACTATGACATGTCATTTGGTTGATAAATGACAAAGTCGGTGCTTTCAAATCCAAAATAATTATTTTTATCATTCGTTTGTTGTTATACAAGTATGCGTCAAAGTAGTTATATGAAACGAAATATTGCCATAACATCGCTAATATGTCGTATTCTATAGCTAGTTAGAATACGACATATTTCTAGGTCGCACCCCTGGAGTCCTGGACTACTGATCACCAATAATTAATTTGACTTCTTTTCTTATATTATCACACAGAATATTCCTTTAATTTATATTTTTTTGTCTTTTTTAATGTTCCGTAGCAAACAAGGAATCCTTATAGTTTTGTCATGTCCGTGTGTGCGTCCATCTCCGGATTAGCGCAAAAATTATTGGCACTAGAAAGTTGTAACTTGGCATAAGTATACACGTTAATTACGCCGATGAAATGGTAAAGTATTTTTTTATTGAAATGTAGAGGGATGTAAAGTGGGGATGATAATTTTGTTTTTATCTTCTCCACAGTATGGAGCAATGCAGACCCCTTCACACACGTTAATCTTTCAAAAACATTGTTTTTCGATTTAGTAAACTGTGACTTATTAAGCTTTAAAGAGCTAATTTTCTTTAGAATCAAGTGTCCCTTACTCTACCAATTAAACGGTTGTTGGTAAGAATTCAAACGTTATAGCAGTAGTAGCTTTATATAACGAAATAAAAGGAAAACTATCACACTTAAGTTGGTTTTCAAGTAATAGAAAATACTGTGTTAGTCCGGAAAACAACAAGCGTAATTTTTAAACTTTTTGTTTTGGTTCATTTATCCCTCTTGTTTGGGACTGGCAGTTTTTTACTTTTTTATTACTTTTTTTTTAGTCGAATACGATATTATTTTCGCTTTTTCCCCATCTCAAAAGATTGACGGAGGACTGACGAATTTTTCAAGAACTCGTTACTTTTCGCTACTACTGAGCGTATTTTCATCAATGTTCAGGCATTTCACGTAAACAGCCGAAAGAAATATTTTTAACCGTCTTCAAAATCCAAAAGAAGAAGTGATAATAATTCTAAAATAAAAGAGCTGTGGGTTTTGATATTTTTTCTATATAATGACATAATAAAACAAAATACAAAAGAAAATATTTAAAGTATAAAAAGTATACAAAAACTATATAAAGAGGTTTTACTGTCGTCGTCGTCGGCAGCAAGGAGGTTATATATTCAACGGCGAGGTATGTTTATTATGTATGTTCACCGATATCTCCAATAATTGTTGACCGAGTTTCAAAATTCTTTTTTTATTCGGCAGCTTAATGGAATGAGGTTGTCCCATTTAAAAATTATTAAAATATAAACATTAGTTTTTATTCTATAACAAAACAAAATACGCTTTTCACCATGTATTACCTAAATATTTAGATCATATTTAATGTATTGTATTTCATGTATCTCAACATAAAAAACAAAAGGTTGCGTATTTTCAATTTATTCAAAATCCGTATTTTTTATGAAAGTAGGTATCTCAAACGATTACTTCAAACGAAACTTGAATTGCAAACCAATTTCTATCAAACTAGCTGTTTTCTGCGACTTCGCCTGCGTAAATTATAGCCTATATCCAACGCGTATTATGTAGCTTCACGTAGATGAAAGACATTTATAAATTGGTAAAATAGTGTCAGAGCCTATCCAATGCAAACAAACAAGCAATCGAATTCCTCTTTAAAATATGAGTATAGAATTGTTGGACAAAATTATAACGAGCAAATAAACAAAATCTTCTTTTCTTTCACTATGTTGAATATTTTTATTTATATAAATCTATATAAATGAAAATATTTGATTGCTTGCGATAATCGAAATACATTTTAATAAATAAAATAAAATTGAAATAAATAAAGTATATTTCGATTATTTTTTACGAAGTATAAGCGCTTATTTATAAAGTCTAGTCTTTTTTAAATTTGATTTTTGCGGAACCCTCTGTGCGAATTCGTGCGTAGTTATTTACAGGGCCTGTAAAGACAGCCCAAAGAGGCATATCACGACTGGAGATATTCAATAAATTATATTAAATAAGTTATTTTCTTGATCTAAGATCTGTTCTAGATATGAGTCACTTCTACGAGTGTATTAGAAATTTTATGAAACTCTACCGGTCACTTGCATTATATCATGGACTGTTTCCTCTTACTAAGCACGCATCGAGCTGTAATCCAAGAGCTGTTTTCACATCAATTAACGCGATTACTTATCAAAAATATAGCTTATATCTCTTGCAACGAGTCTTGTAAAACCTAAGGTATTTTATAAGGTAGCTTTCTTCTGAACTTTTGAACAATGTTTATTAAAACAAATTGGTTTTTTAATTTAAGAACCTGAATATCTTTGAGTATTTGCATTTTTTTGTAATTAAGAATGTGTTTATGATTTGCTCGAATGTTTTTGATATCCCAATCCAGGCATTTTATTCAGTTTTAATTCCTAATTCTTTATTATTGCAAACTATATTCAATGACGATATTAATCGTTGACGTAGCTACGGATTTTTTTCGAGGGGGTTCAATGGACCCAGCCATGAATCTTATTAATAATTATTTTATATATCTCCCTCATACTTTTTTTCTCTGTCTCTCATGTTTCTCTCTCTCTCCCTAGACCTATGATATTAACGAAGCAATCATAAATAAGCTACTACAATGGTATATTTTATAGAATACATACATATCTATATAGTTGGAAGCAGCGTTGAAGATAGCAATGTCGCAGTATTAATAAATACATTATTTGACTACTTAACCCCTAATGTAACGACAGCGACAGTTGTATTCAACGTTGTGTTTGACGCTGCATTTTTAACAGAATATTACTTCTAATCATACACAAAATTATCGGGTTGACACAGTATATTATTTCTGCGTTCACTGAATCTGTTCGTTGATGTACAGGTTTTGAAATAGAGTCTTTATAAACCGTATGCAACTCTTCAATGAGGCTCATTTGGTCCATTTAGTACAGCAATGACAAGTTCTAGGTTAAACAACAATCTTTTCATATTCCTATAATTCTTGAGACATCACTTTACTCTATGATAGACATATATTGTTATAAACTTTCATCATATATTGACATTGACATAAATTTTATTTCAAAAGAAAAAAATATTTTCTGTTTGTTACCTCGGAATATCATCGTTCACGTAGTTTGCGAAATCTAATTATATATTTCAAACAAGAAAGGTTTCTTTGGCTTTGTTACAAGCGTACTTGGCATAAACACATAATTATAAATATTAAAAACATGACTGCCAAATCGAACTTATAAACATAATAATAATTCATTTATTGCATGTCACATAGTAAAACAGGTGTTATTATTAGGTACAGTTTATGTGTAACCCTGTAAGGGTGTAGCAAATTTAAATTTAAATTAAAATTTCGTTGTAATTAGTAAATGCTTTCAATAAAATCTTCTATATCTTTACTTTCCTCAATATCTTACATTCATAAAATTTCATTTAAATTCACATTCGTCCCTAATTTTCATTTTAAAAATAATCATAAGTATATAAAATTATTGTTAATTGTCAGGTAATTTTCAATTAAGTATTTTCATTCAATTAAGAATTAAAAATTATGTCACAATGTAGATGTCTAGATGTCACAACTTAATGATGGGGAACATAATGCTTAATGATGCGTTGACTAAACGAATTGAGAACCCCCTCCTTTTTTGAAGTCGGTTGAAATGATTGCAGTCGGAGGACCTCTTAGATTAAAAATCTTTCACAGAACGGTCACGCTACTATTTGACTTTTTGGGCAGTCTAGTGAAAATAAAATATAAAATATCTTTAAGCTAATAGCAAATACTTACAACGAAAGAGAATTTACACTCGATACTTAAACATATTTTTTCAATTTACCAGATTCAAATACCTTTATTGGAGTCAGATGTTTGATCTCGATATTAGAAATACGTGCAGTGCACATACTGTAAGAGATATCTGGCCCGTTCTATCATATCGATTCGCTAAGTTCAAAGGTGAATATTGCTACGACTTGGTGTCAGTCAACTTTAATCTTGAGATATCTGTTAAAAAAGGTTTCTTAACATGTTAAGGCGGTATTGGCATATTCCAATAAACGTTATGTCCAAGTGGCACTCAATTAAACGGACAAGGCTAATGTTATTATCTGCGTCTTAGAAAGCGTTCATATATTCATCGCAAGGTGCTCTATTAGGTGCTATTGTAAAGCAATCCCATATGATCTCAGTCGTAAACATTAACGTGTGTGGTGACGCAATTGATAAATAGCCTCGTGGACAGATTCTTGCAACACTAACAATAATGGGACCGTCTTTATAGTAAGTCAATGTTTATATTTCAAGATGTACGAGTACATTGATATAAAGATATTTTTAAATATTCTACAATATTTTTAGATGGTTAGGCATCTAAATAAAAACAATTGCTTTTACTCGTCTAATAATTTAGCCTACTTAAGATCAGTCTTTTGGTGGATAAACGGCTAAGTTTGTGAATAAACGCACCCTTGGGCTTTATGTCCGTTTTCAGTAAACTTAAAAGTCACCGAAATCTGTCGCCTAAATATTTAAGAGTCATTTAAGGATGTACTAGACGTAAGCATAATATGAGATGTATTTATTTTATTTTATCGCTTGACATAATTGTGTCAAGCGATAAGATAATAATGTTTATTTGGAATTAAACTAACCTGCTTAGGCGATTAGTAACATTAGAAGTTTCCTATTAGAGGAAAGGAATAGTTATAGAATAGAATAAAAATAATTTAGTTATCTATTATATTTTGAATGCTTATGTAAGGTCTTACTTCCGAAATAAATTATTTATTTAGTTATCACATTCAAAACCAAAAATGCCGCCCCTGATATTTGCCACCCTGGAAAATTCCCGGCTAGCTCCATCCTAGGGCAGCTCATGCTAGGTAACTAAACTTAAGTCGTAGAGATTAATGACGTGAAATAAGCTGTAGCTTGATGATGATACGACTTGATGTTTAACTTAAATGAAATTAAAAGAAAAGCAGGTAATAATCGCACACCAAATACTTAGTTATACCTAATTTCACACTACTTTAACTAATTTCACACACCATTTATGAAAAATGAAAATGAAAAACTTCTTGAATGGGTTTAGATAATGTAGGTATCGTTAGATTTGTCTCAGCAGCCCAATTGTTCTTAGATAGATTACGTTAAAAAAAAACAAATTTAGCGGCTGTGCGACACCATTATATTTGAACAACGGAACACTTAGATTTGTCTAACTAAAAAGACAAATAAAATTATAATAAAAAAAAACAAAAACCTGTCTGCGTGAAAAACCACCAGCTGAAAAGGCTGGAACAAGATGAAAAAATGCAACAAAATACATAACATGCAGTCGGAGGCATGCACAAAGAGATATTGTTTTGACTTATTATTCAATTTCTGAAACAGTAAAAACTTGAATATTTTATTTAAGAATAAAGTCTTTTCTAAAGGTTCGTTAGTCACAGACATAAATTATGAAAACAAAAATGTTTTCCCCTAATACAGTATCATTATATTTCTTATATTAAATGTGACTGCCAAATATTAAAAAAAGAATATAATCAGATTTTATTCACTTTAGTTTCAAGAATAGTACAATAGAATTGACATCACAAACTAAGTAACACGCAAGCTTGTAATACGCATAAAGTTACTATGATTACTTCATAATGCATGATTTCGTGCGATCTAATTAATGCACTTGGTTTTATTATTACTTAGTTTTGTTCTCCTGTTTTCTTTCTAGTTATATGTGTAGTTCGTTGTTAATATTATCAGAGATAACTTAACACTGACTTTATAGTAGTTTCATTATATTTTAAATATAAAGATAATCAATACAAAGATATTTTGACATCTCAGAGAGCCAAGGGCAAAGTGGATTTTTAAGCATTTTTCAATAAGTGCATATATGTATTTAAACTCAAATCTCTTTGGACTTATTCTTGACTTTCCGATTCTGAGATCTTCTCTAACGTATCGTTACCTACTGAGGATTAAAGTTTGAATAAAGAACTTATCATAGTCATCATAATGTGTTAGGATGTTAATAAAAGACATTATTTCTTGGAATAGTCAAATGTTGTTGAGCACGCGTCTCCATCTACGTGGGTGCTCTCAACAACCTAAAGAATCTTATACGTTCTGTAAGCACTTAACCTTTGTCCACGAGTTTCGATCTATTGTGATATATAGAATATTCCTTCTTTTACCATGTCCCAAGTGTTTTGATTAGCAAGTAATATTCATTGTTACCACATTGTGTTACATGAAATGATGTATAAATGTGATACTCGATCAATCTATATACGTCGTACGTAATACAAATTATGATTATTTGTAATGTCGACAGTCGGACACCTATCCTGTGTGACTTATTGTTCATTGTCAGGTGCTATCAGTTTTTGTGTCTCGATCGAACTTTGAACGTGGAACTTTCACCCGGCGTGATGATTCATTCGATTATAATAACATTGTCTACTCATCTAGATAGGGCTAAAATTAAAGTTTGTTATGATAGAAGTATGTATTTATTATAGTGTCGAATTATTAATTAATCATATTGACTCTTTAAGAGCTCTTTAACTAAAAGTGTATAACCCTTTACTACCACCATACTAGAGACAAATGTTATAGACATTCTCAATAATCTTAATATAAAATTTTAAATATGTACTTATAGAGATTAAGTAAAAGCGTGTAACCTATTTAGCTTTCTTGAAATGAAGCGATGTTATACATTTATCTATTTACTTGTTGCCACAAGATTCCACTGGGATACAAATGCAAAATTAACATAGATTACGTAGTGCAAGTGATGGTAGAAGCTAGCAAAAATCCATAGTTATTTATATATTTTATATTTTTACTAACTTCAAATAAGAAACGTAACTGCATCATGGCCTGATATTACGATGAAGGAATACTTGAATAAAACCTTTAACTATAGGCACTTTTATTTTATTTATTTATTATTATCAAATACAATAAATATAGTTGACAAATAGTTGTCCAGCAAAACCATATAAACGGTTTGACTGCCGGATCATTGGGCTTTGTTTAAATAATCATTATTAAATTATTATTATTATATCTTGTCTACTGTATTCTCTTAATATTAAGAAATAATCTAGATATGTGTTAGCGAACTTATTGCCATGACATGTTGAATAAAACAAATTAAAAATAATTGAATTCAAATTGACATGATGTAACAAGTAACGAGATGCGTATATGAGGCCAGCCAGCTTGATGTCCAGGCAGCGACACAGCGGTCCCTGTGCGGTGCGTTCGGATGGGATCGGGACTCGGGACTTAACGGACGTTACAGCACTGCGCCGCGGGCACAACGTGGCCCACAGTTTAAATTGAACTTCGAGCTATCGATTTGCATAAATCACACTGTTACCATTTTCAATTATTTGAATTGTTTCTTCTCAGTATATAAAGAACTTTAGTATATGCCGGAAATCGATAGTGATTTCTCGTGTTAATACATTTTTATACTCATTAAAACTATAAATATTGCATCCAGAACATAAATCGTATATGAATATGAAACTCTTGTGTTACTAAACAAATAAACAAAGTATTCTACTTGATGGAAATTTTGTTTAACGAATTATGAAAACGAATGAAAAACAAAATAGAAATATTAATAATAATGGGCTCAAAAACATTAAATAAATGATTTTTCGCAATATAATATGATATAAAAATAATAATAATAAATTTCTCTGAGAGCGGATTCGGGAGATTATTAACATTATCGGTATATTTTAATATGTATGACATGAATATGAAGGGAAAGTTGACGATGTGCATAATTCTTTATTGCGTCGATTCATTTATTATTCGGGGTTCGACTTCCATAAATTATGACCCTTATTTTGACAATATTCGATGTAAGTTGCATCTTTTGAGTAATACTTACTTTCAATTACTTTGATACTTACTCTTAATTTTCTTACGGATGAATAAGTCGAGTATTATAAGTTTCTTGAGTAAATTATTGCATCTGCTTTTTGTGTTAAATGTGGGCCGGATACTTTTCCGTCAAATACTTTAAAAGGATTGTTGATTTACGACTGTCAATTCAATTAGTGGGTGGTTATTAAAACCAGTAAGTTTATGTTATGTGTAAAACGATATGCTTCGCCTCCACTAAAGCAGATTCTTGTTCATAAAGGAGGTGTGGAGTATATAAGATCAATAGCGAATTAAGTTTTTACCTTATTTTATGTTAAGTTATTAAGGAGATGATTAGGATATAAAAAAAAAAACTTGTAAATTCATGTGAAAATGTAGTTATTTTAGTTTATTAGACGAGTACAAGCAAATCATATTCCATAAAACTGGCCTTCCATCTTCACAATGATGTGAATCGTTGACAGCTCAGAGTGTAGTCAGCGCTGGGGACAACAATGGACGTCGTATAACACGAGTTCGAACTCGCCACGCCTGGTTTAGGGTTGATTGTTACTAGAAAAACATCGATATACAATATATCGAAATAAATAAAAAAATATTATTACATAACATCACAGATCCCAAATTAAGACAACCACGAAATAGACAATATGATCTAAGTCTTCATTATCAACAACCTATCCATATCCTCACTGCTGGGGCCTTCCATATATAAGGCATCGAATCCAATATGGAGAAATGATCTAATTATTATTTATAAAATGATTCTATCTTCTTACTCACGACTTACGTCAGTCATGACATTTGACGGTGTGCAGCGCTATAGCTCTAAGGTTTTTCCTTTTTTAATAAATATTTTGTCCCGCTTTTAAAAAAGTCGATTTTATTCTCTTAACATCGATGGTTGCTGTCTCGAAATATGCTACGTAGTCGCGATTTTAGCAATTGCGAGGTTATGTCATCGATGTTTTTCACTAAATATCGATATGATATCATCCCTAGTTGCCTTCGCTTTCCGCGAACTGCTCCACCTCTGATAAACTAGAATCACATTTAAATATTTATGAAAGCAACTACTTTCATCGCCATTAAATGATATCATAATTAAGACATAAGTAAATTATGTAGCGTGTCTTTAATGGTATTTTTGATATTCATAAGTACTTTATAAATACTATGAAAGAACCGAAGGCTGCCATGAATTGTCTACTAAATTAACTTAGTATTTCTATTGTCTTTATGAGGTACATAATAAAACCAGTTGGCAATTATAACTACGTTATTTAATAGCTAATTTTAAAATAAATATGTATACATTAAATAAAGTTTATACTACATATATTGCTCAGATTCCAAAATAACTAGCCAGATCACTTGTATTATAGAAATAAGATACAACGGAAGCAGCACTACACCCAGACACGAGGAAATATAAAAGTTGAATTTCTACATTGAAATCGAATCCAGAACCTTAGAGATGGAGATCGGATGGATGGATGGAGAAGTTTAAAAAACGGCATATGAGCCACTCGGCTACTTGTAGTTCAAAAGTTAAGATTTTTTTTATTTTAAAGGATAGGCTCCAATAATATTGGGTTGATTTTAAATATTAATACGCGGGTGACATAGGTTATAATTTACGCATAGAAGTCGCGGGAAAACAGCTAGTGAAATGAATATAATATAAACGAAATAAATAAAATCATATTTTATTTCTAACAGCTAATTGAGAAAGCGACCATAAAATTTGTAAACTACAATTTTAACGTAATTATAAAAGTATGAAAATATGAGGTCTATTTACGTGTAATTTATTAAGGATTTCAAGCAAGTGTTATTAAACGAACCACTTTTCAAATGAGTGCTTTTGAGAAAGATAATGTCAACGCGTGGAGTGAACGCTGCCTCATTTTCTTTCTCGGTGTAAACAGTAAGCGGTCAGGATTTGCCTAATTGCTTGCGGGCACGCGACTGTCTAGGCTTCTCTCGTGGATACAATTCTAGTGTCGGTAGAGTATTGATATTTTACTGATATAAAACCATATAGATTCTCGATTATGATAGCTCAACGATTCCAACTATTATCATGGTATTGTTGTTATGTGTATCTCTATAAATTTCACTATTCCATGTTTGTAGAGTTTGTTCTATATTTTATTTTCGTAATTGTACTTATAATTGTTCCGATTCAATGTATTCAACAAAAGAATCTACATTTTATTTTAAAGTTTGCCATGAAATCCAATATTGGAAATTAAAAGTGACGTAGTGTCATATCATATCACTCAGTGGAGTTTTAATTTTAGCAGACGTAGTAAATAAAATATAAAAGGCTTTCTGTTACCCGCGACTTCGCTCGCATTTATTATAGTCTATGTTACCCGCGTAATATAATATAGCTTCCCGTACGAAAAAATGTTTTAAAATTGATACCGTAATATATACTTATAAAAAATTAAATTAGCCATCGGTTCGCGTATAAGAACCTAGGTTGTTCGAGTTTGTAACACTGAGAGACTAGAGTGGCACAGAAACGTTTATATTATACCTACAGTAAGTATCGTAATTTGTATCTTATTGTTAATTAATACTAATTGGAAACATCTTTATACATCACAGGTATAGAATAAGATATATCTAAATACACCACAGGTATTATGTATGTTAGATATTGATAGAGTTAAAATATGTCTTTACTATTTATATTAGACTATTTGAAATTAAATAAATGTTTATCGAAATTTACCAGTTTTTATGAAACTTACTGTTGTATGTAAGTACACACACATAATATAATGGGAAAAAATGGAGAAATGTTCACAATATATGACAAATGATTAATGATTCGCGATCATGTTCCATTAGCTATCAAACCAATATCATTTTTAAAATAAGCAATATTATAATACATATGAAGTTTACAAACTTATGTTTAGTGGTGTCGTCGACAAGAGTTGGTAGCTTGTATCTCTATCGAGGGGGGTGAAGTAAAAGATCTTAACGTTGTTTAATATACATAGTTTATAATACCAAATAATATTTCCGCTATAAATTAGCGGTTTGTTACTTATAGTAAAACTTATGCTTAAATATTTTCAATATTTTGTGTCAAAGAGATTGATTTGATTTTTGTAAGTACATACAATAAAATTAGGATGCTTTTTTAAAGATTTTATTATTACCGTTTGCTCACGACCACAATAAAATTTAAGAAGTGGCTTACATAAGTATAAATAAAATTGAATAACATATAGTATAAAAGCTGTTATTATCCTTAATAAACTAAAATAACTAACAATAAATAATTAAAATGTTCATATTATTTCATAAAATTTTGTTGGTAAATCTAATTTAATGGATTAAATAGATTCATATATATAGTGTGTTAGTTTATCGAGTCAACACGCGTCTTATTATTACACCAGCATCATGAAGATGTCATAGTTATTCTCAGCTTTATAGCAAGTGTCAAGGAAACGAGCTTATTGAAATTCCTATGAACTAGCCCATTGACTTTGACAACCGGCACTATGTTCCATTAAAAGTGATCATAATGGGATCATTGTTTGGGCGCGTCTCTATTCCTTGCCGCGAAGACCTGTCACATTCTCAGTTAATAGTGGACCATTAGCGTTGTTGTTAAATTAGCTTAGAAGTATGCGAGGCAACTGCTTGAATCCAGGAGCTGGCAATTAAAGCAATCATAATTCTTAAACAAAACGGTCTACTTAAGGTTAAATGCCCTTTTAAACAACATTTCCGTAAATACATCGTCCAGTCACTTATGGACACCAGTGTACAAAATATGTGAATAATTATTACCTACTCAGTATAAAGAGGAAAATATTTTCGTGGATTGAGAATTTGGCATTGATGAAAAAGAGAAAAAAAAAAGATATTTAACCAATAATAAGAGAAACATCTGAAAAGATATCACAAGTGAAAGGATTACATATTAGTTTAATTTAGAATTATTTTTTAACCATTCAATTTACAAAGTCAACCGCAGTTTATCTGAGCTGAGGTATGATTGTATTTCTGTTTAAGGCAACACAGTACACTGGCCATTGTTTGTTACACATTATGGCCCAAATACGGTTCGCACACCTGTTAACGATATCCGATAGCTTACTAACTTAACCTACTTTATGAAAGTAGATACTTTGTTTCGTTAAATATCACCGTTACGTTGTTAGGAAGACTACATTTATAACCTATTATTAATACATACTTATTTTAAATTCTAAACAGCCTTGTAAGCTTTTGCTAACAAAATAGCCTCTGGAGCTTTTATTGTTTTAGTAAGCTGTAAAAGGAGTGTTGTTTGTAGTGTTGTTCCTATATTGGTTGTGCGTGAGAAGTATATTGGTTTAGATGTGATGTCGTTTTGGGTGCCGCCGGGCGAGTATGGTATCCGCGGCCGGCGGTGCGGTGCGGCGACAAGGGCGTACGACAGACCGTTCCAATTTACGGGTCACGAGCGGACCACTCGCGAGCCGACCTATCTACCTTTCCACCATAATTGAATCCTATGGCGTGGGAGACTCAACATGGCTAAATAAAATATTCCATATCTGTGCAATTGTTAATCTTGTCACAACCATCTCCGTAGGTAGATTACGTTTATGAATTAAATTAAGTTCCGGTATAATAATAAATCAAGTTGCTCTTTGTCGGTTCGAATACTTTGTTGTCTTACATAAGTTATTGGAATGGGATCGGTTTACATTTATTACATCGCAATGTGACATTTTTATAATGTTATTTTTTTAGATACTTAAAAATATCTATTAAAATTTTATCGCATTTGTTGTATAAGTAACAACACCAAAGTAATATTACATGTTGCACGGTCATTAGCTGAAGATTTAATCAAAGTACAAGAGTTATGTTGCGTTATATTATAAGTGTTATCAGTGCTTAAGTTGCTATTGTATTTTACTCATTGTCTTCTTATGCGGGCATGTAAGTAAATATACAAAATAGGCAGTGTCGCCTTACATAGCCATAAGCCTTTTTTGAAAGTGCGTCGGCGTCGGTTGGCGTCGCCCGCCGACTCGTTGCAGGTGCGTTTGTCTGTCGCTCGTGTGTAATGGATAAGTCTTTAGTATCTTTCATAGTACATTTAAATCACTGGATGTATTCTATTTTAATTTTTAATATTAGTTCGATTATTTTAAATCACAAAATTCTAAAATTGAGAATTAGTGCGGATTGTGTACCTACTTAATTTTGATTGCACTCTACTGCTGAGCAAAAAGTCAATAATTTTAAACAGTATTTTAAGAGAAATACATCATCATTATCATCTTATTAATGTACCCACTGCTGGGGCTCAGGCCTTCAGGAATTAGTTTAAATCGAATAGAGAGAATGGGCCATAACCCACCACGCGGGCTCATTGCGGATTGGTGGGTGTTAACAACTGCAGATGCATCCGGGATCAATGACTTCATGAACCTTCCTTAGCACGGAGGAGTTTGAGAAAACGAAATTTTGGTCACCCATTCTATGACCGGCCCTTGCGATAGTTACTTAACAAACTTATAGCAGACTGAGCAAGCTAACCACTGCGCCATCGGCTGCTCATCAAAAGAATATATACCTAATTATATTTTTCTATGGAATCGTGACAACAACGAGCCATCTTTACGTTAAAAGTGTATATTACCTTAATCGTATGGTGGGCACCTATTGCTCCAAATTTAGACAAAACCCGGAGCCGTATAAGTCTGCAAGCAGAGCGCATTATAAGGCGCATAAACTGCGATACGGTCGCTCGAAAGGTTAAGGGCACAAGACACCACGTGGGAGGTGCCAGTTTAAGAAACCTGAGATCCTGTCTTGTTCACAAATGGCGTCCATTTTCACTGCAACTTTGTCCTGGAAATGCATTAAACAGGTACTCCATTTTATGTGGATTATATTACTTACAATATTTATGCTTCAATAAGTCTCTTTGGAACTGGACTTTATTATTTTAAAACTTTAGTTGAATAAGATACTCTCTCTTTCTGTAGAATAATTATATATCAACCCTTTGTATTTAATGTATTGGAGCTATAAGCTACGGTGACATAAGTGCACGACTTAAATTAACAAAGTTACTTCACTGACAGCTTACAGCACGATCCTTTCAGTGCCTCCAGTATCAAATAAATTGTAAACAATCACCGATACAGTCGGGTCCAAGGTAATATTCACACAGACATCATAAGGGGGGTGCAGTTATATGGCAACAGGTAACTGTTGCACGATCGGTGAGGCTCAGATAGTGCCATGCTATGCAAACTTAGAACTCGATTTTTTTTTACTTTACAGTGCCATCTATGTGCCAGCTTTTAAAATAGAAATCATGGTGTAGCCACAATTAATAAATGTGTTTATAATTGGGGATAGTTTTTAAAGGCATCATTAATAAATCTTGTTTATTATTACTTGAAACTGAGTTAAAAGCCTTATGATACCTAATATTATTGAAATAATATATCTCGTTACAGAATAATATAGTAATTATAGAATTGTCACTAGAAATGTTTCTAATTTAAGTGGTAATATTAAATATACTATGGCAATATCAATTGAAAATGGCGCGTATGTAATGGTTTGGTATAGTGGGTAAACCCGTATTATTACTGTACTCTTTGGGGTAAACTTTAAAACTAACTTCGCAAATGGAAAATGAATTGAGTGAATGTCCTTGTGCTTGTTAGTTTTTGCAAGTTCCTGTAACTTTTTCTGCTATTCACGTTGAGTTGATTAAGTTCTTCCGTGTAATCGAAATATATTGTGTTAGCAATCGTATTGTGTCTTGAAATATCCCGTACCGAAATGTTACTTGTTTTTAATTTGAACTTTGCTCAAAAAATCATGGCTCAAAACCGTTGTTGTGTACTTTAATGTTCAGTGACTAAGGATAGCGGTAAGTGCTTTTTAGTTTGTACAATAAATACTTTATGAATTGTACTATAATGTCAAAGTTTTCAACCGATTTTTATACCTATACGTGGAGTTTCATAATTCAAATGTTTTTCAGGTATTTTTCTTTGAGCTATCGTAGAATACAATATTCATTAAAAAACTTATTATGTGCCTACAATTTAAGAATTGTTATTTGTTCATCCAAGTTACAAATAATTAAGGACTAATAATTTGTTGTGTGAATAGCAGAGAATAATACATATTATTATGTTACTCAGGTATCCCTTTGCACCGGTTTCCTGACCCTAGAACTAAAACAGAAAATTTTTAAAAATGGATAGACATTTTTGGTGGAGAAATAACTCATCTGGATCCAATCAAAATATATAATAACATGCATATTTTTGGAAAACATTTTCTAGATATTTATAAATATCCCAAGAATAGACTGCAACATAGCAATGCCTACACTTCATATGTCAGGTAATTTATTATTTATAAATAATACTGCATATTGAATGTCTACCTATCTATTTATTAAATGCATTAAAATTCTTTCATATGTGATTAACAATGACCAGTGAATAATTTTTCAAACTATAAAAAGTTTAAAGTAAAAATGAAATAGTAGAAAACGAATATGTTTACTATAAGCTGAGTTCTTATAAAAAACATTATGGATTTTAATGTGGTTTTCATCAATATAGGTATAGAGTGGTACAAGAGGAAGGTTTATATGTACAATATAAGACCTTGTGGGCGAAAGCTAGTTTCTTACACCATTGTTCAAATAATGCTCCTAATTCCCATGTTAATTTTTAATGTTTTGATTTTTAAAATATTATAAAATGTTTTTTTCTTCATGTTCAGCGCAATCAACTGGAGAACCTCACATAGTTGCAAGTGCGGATTTGCCATGTAGCTCACATTTTGTACCTTTTCAACTACATGCCTGCACATCAGGTTGGTAAACATTTTTCTGATGAAAATTAAAATAGTTAAATAATCATCTTAAATATAATATTATTTTTTATATAAAGGAAAATTCATGAGTCAACATATAGTTATACAAAAATTGAAGGTCCCTTTGTTCAAAATTGCAAATCTATGTTGTGTAACATAGGCCAATCTTTAATATTTTGAGCCAGAGATTGATAAGCCAATGATATCCATGAAATAACTATATTTGTTATTATTTCCATGTCAGCATACAAACCATGGAAAGACACAAACACCTGTTGCCAAACAACAGTTGCCAAGAAAATTAAAAGGTATGTTAAAATTTATATCTCAATTATCCAATTTGAAAATTGCTGCATGAAATTGGAAACAATCTGCAAATCTGAAAAATATTCAGTTTTGTACAGTGTATAATGCAAAAAAAGAAACTATTTATTTTTGAGGCTTTAATTTACATTTCATGAAATTTGTTGCAGGTGTTTCTGTGAAAGACCATAATCAATATAAAATAACTGTGATGAAATTAAAAAAATTAGAAGCTCAAAAAAGGAGCTTTAAACAAAAATTGGCTCTTGCTAAATCTTGAATTCTGCTTTCCAAATAATTTCCAAAAATATGTCACCTACTGCAAAATTATTTTTCCGAATGCAAATGTCACATGGAAATAACAAAAAAACAAAGGCATTGATTTACCATTGATGAAAAGATTTTAGCGCTATTGCTATACAAACCTACAGCTAAGGCGTATCGTCTGTTAAGAAAATTTTATATTTTACCTAGTAGACAAACATTGCAGACTTTGTTGTATAAAGTCCAGTTAAAGGCAGGCATAAATGAAATTTTATTTGACAACCTAAAAATCCAGAGTTAGGAGAATGCCAGATAAATTTAAATACTGCACCTTGGTATTTGACGAAATGGCAATAGCACCAAGCATCAGCTTTAATAATAAAAAAAAAAAATATCACAGGATTTGTTGATAATGGAGCAATGAAGCAAATAGTACAGTAACCATGTACTTGTTTTCTTAATTAGAGGCATTGTTAAAAAATATAAACAGCCACTGGCCTATTATTTTTGCAGTGGCAATACAAGAACTTAAAGCTTAAAGCTTTGGAGCTTAAAGCTTTAATAAAGAATATGATTATTAAAATTGCAGAAACTGGTCTTACGGTGGTAGCAGCAGTATGTGACCAAACTACATCAAATATTGCAACATGAATGGAAAGGAATGTACTGCTAAGTGGAATCACATTCTACAATTATATGAAAGATGCCCAGGCTACAAAGGAGTGAAGATGGCACCTAAGTTGACAGCTCATCATGTAGTGCTATATTTATTCCTAAAAATGAGAGTGAAACACTTCACTTAGGTGTTAAACTGTTGGAGCTGCTATTGGAGTAATGACAGGTGATATTTTTAAATATTATTATGAGAGTAGCTTGGTGGCGTAGTAGATAAGCGCCTCGGCCCGCGATCGTTGTCGTTAAGCAACTTTCGCAAGGGTCGGTCATGGGATGGGTGACCAAAAAATTATTATCTCGAGCTACTCCATGCTTCGGAAGGCACGTTAAGCCGTTGGTCCCGGCTGCATTTACAGTCGTCAATTCACTCCAATCCGCATTGGGCCAGCGTGGAGGTTCTTGGCCCATCCTCCTTAACCATCCACAAGGAAAGCCTGAGCCCCTGCAGTGGGGACGTAAAAGGGCTGATGATGATGATGATGATGATTATTATTTTTATGAAATTTTAGAGTCCATATGTTTTATTATATATTTGAGAGCAGATTTATTATAGAAAAAATTTCTGGTATACATAGTACATACATACTAAAAACTTATATTTTCCATTACAAACCTAAACAAACATTATATTTTCATTGCAGAGTTTGGAGTTCTTGAAAAAGAATGCACTGAAACTGCAGACATGTTGATGTTTTTTGATGACTTATTCGACAGTGTCAATGGCAGCTTTAGCAAACCAAAAGTGGGGAAAATGTATAGGACAGCAGTGACACCAACATCGCCTCATCATAAATTAGGGAGCCTTTAAAACATTGCTTATTGACAATATTTCTTCTTCACATTCAGTGGGATCAAATTGCGAAATGGATGATAGCATTTATCTGCAAACACTAAAAGAACTATTGACTAAAGACGTAGATGATATACCCACTGAATGTGAAGTTGAAATTGAAAATGCTCATTTATGCATTGATTTAATCAATACAGAAAGTTTAATAAGTAGAAAAATCCGCAGCAATTGGATACTGTAGTGGCTGGATAGCACAATTAGCAAAGAATTTTTTTTATATAAACTGTTTATTATGTAAAAACAACATAGAAGCTAAAGAAAAGCAGATATTTCATTCTTATATAATTTTAAAAGAGTTTGAAAACAAAAGCTGGTTGTGGTATCCTACCCGAAACCTATTTTACTATGTTGCCAATGCTGAAAACAATAGAAGTTTTAAAAGAAAATTGCAATAAAAAAAATATTTTGACATATATAGAGTTAATCATAAAGATTAATTTATATTTAAATTTTTTACAATGCACAGAACACCAAATTCAACTAAAAGAATTCATAACAGAAAAATGTGCAGTATTTTTTATTAATAATTGGTGCAAAAATATCAATGATTTAATCAATGGCAAAATTTCATTTTGGGATAGAAATGATGAAATGAAGGTAAAGGCTCATAACCATTTTTCAAAAAATAAAGGTAGGAAGAGAAAAACTGTGTGTGGATCACTGATGAATGTCTGAAATAAGATGGTTAATAAAGCTACAAAAATAACAAGTGTTTCATTGAAATAAACTAATTGATTTATTTTACTCGCTCTAAACATTTATAATAGTTAGCATTGAACATAAACCATATAAATATGACTCCTGATATACTTGTTTAATCATAACAAATAAAACGAAAAATAATCTGCGGTCTTAGGTACATTATGTTTATATTTAAGGTTTAATTAGCCAAGTGTTTTTTTTTCGATAAGTTATAAAGGTACATTTGCTTTTTTTATATATGTATTGATTCTCAAAATGAATAATAACTATTAAACATTTTTAGAATCAATCTATATAAAAGAAAAAATATACCTATTTATCTTATCAAAAAAAAAAACTGATCAAATAAACCTTTCACCATCAAGATAGTGTGGTAGCTGGCTACACACATATACACGCACACATACGTGCGACTTTTTTTAGCTGGCGGATAGATGGCGCTGTAATCGTGACCTATTTAAAGTTTGAGTTTGCTATCTATTACCAGTATAATATTGTAATCTTTGGATAGTGCATTACGTGCGAGTGCGCAAGCGCAGTCGTGCACACGAGTCGGTTCATTATCGCGCGTGATGCATTTGCGTTAGCATCCGTCAGACGCCGCCCGCCATCCACCCGCTTCTAGGCCATAAGATGCCAAATTCCATTACAATTTTGGTTCCTAAAATTATGATATCGTTTTGCTTGTATCTATGTTATTTTCCAACTAGACAAATATATAACTAAGGAACTATTTAAGACGTTCATTCTTATTTTATGTAACGTTATCTTAGTTATCTGGTTACGTTTGCGATGCAAACGCTTTTATTCGTTTCAAAAATTAAAAATTTTAGATTTGTTTATTTTTTTTTAATAGTTAAATTTTATATACAGTTACAAACATCGAGTATTAAAATAAAAATCCCAAAAGCTCTTTGACAATATTTTTCAATCTGTATAAGTATAACATTTTACACTGCGTAGCTTCTTTACTGAATAATGTAAGATTTCCTTTTTTGTAATATCGTGTCGTCGTATATTGAATACTTGTTTTTTGTTTTGACGACAGGTTATTGACGTCATCATACAATGTTATGCTGCGCTTTTTTCTTTTTTCAGAAGTTTTTTATTTACTTTTTACATATCTGATATAGGTCGAGGGAGATGATGACGCAATTTGGAAATCCTAAGTAGGTATTATTATTTAAAAAAATATATAAATAAATAAGTATTTGAGGGTCATTGATTATTTATATCCCTTTAGTGTTGGCTATCTGCATTTGATTTTTTAAAAAAAAAAAAAGTTATCAAAGACAGGTGTACTCGCAGAAGCTGAGTATTTTTATCATATTAGTGATACATTGTACGTATTTCTGGAACAACATGTGTTTAAGTTAGCAGTGACCTGATTGTATCAATGGGTTCGAGAAATAACCTGTGAATTTGATTTGAAATGGTAATTTTGACCGATGACAATAAATAAGGAAAACGGATGTGATAAAAACAGAGATTGTGTTGTTTGTGTTTTGTTGGTGATTCTTTTGAATTGAATATTGTAATACTATTGTAAACTTGAATCTTTTGTATATAAGCAAATTAGCTTGTGTACTTGATTTCATCAGAAAAATAAAAATGATCTGTATGTTTATCTAGAAATTATTCTACGTATATATTAGATAGGTATCTGTTTGTACAGACGTCAGGTATAAAACTTGATTTTAAACCTCAATGCTTTGAATGTGATTTCTAAATCAACTGACGAAATTAACATATTATGCTTCATAACAATTTTGCGTTAAGGCCCTCTTGTACCTTCGCCTACGTTACCATACAAATACTCATCGAGAGTAAAAGATGCTGCTCACTTGATTGAGCACTAATTTATATTTAACGTAAAAAAATCTCAATTTTTTCAACTACGACGAGTATCATCCACTCGTCGTTAACAAGGTGATAGAGTCAATATTTTATTTAATATTGTATGGCTAGTCCGTTTTACTTACACATTCTGTCTATCTTGTATATGTGACAGATATAGAGGAGAGCGGTCCAAAGTAGGTACCAAGCCTAAAGCGAGCGATTTGAATAATCCAAAAAAGTGCTTAATACATAACCGTGATCTCTGCGACCGTTTCAAGTAAAATTGAAAAAAAGTAACTTGTATAGGTTTCATATTAACGATTTGTTTGACGGATTGTCAAAACAAGAGTTCTCACGAATGCTTACTTCAGCCTCGTGCCTTGGGCAATGCGGGCATTTGTAGAGGTCCGTAATTTGCTTATGAGTATTATATATATTTTTACTTTTAATAAAGCGAACCATACTCTATTCAAAAGGCATTAAATAATGAACCATATAGCAAAAAATCAAACATGTACCTAGACATAAGTCATAAACAAATTTTTCAATTATCCCTTAAGGTTACCGCTTTGAGCCTTTCTCCCCTAAAGCTCGACAGATTGTTTGAAATAAATACTCTTTGAATATTGCATAACATAGTCCTCAATGAGTTGTTCTAATAAAGTAAATCTAATAAATTCGTTAGACTTTTGCAGTAACTTTTAGAGATGGTTGACTCGTTGAAAGTATTTCCTTGATGACGAACTCAAAACTAGTGTTGTGTTCGTCAACAAGTCTCATGTATCCGATTCATGGGTCTTCTCGAGCCCCATGATTTACAACTTGTTAATAATACCGCGAGCTTATACCGCTCAACCATAAATCAAGATCTGAACTGTAGCTTAAACGAAAATATTGATTGTAATGCCCTGGTTTACGCAGAGCCACGCTTATATGTGTAACAAAATTTTGCACTGGGTAGACAAATTTATGACATAACGGTTCATCTGCCTTCCTTTCTTCACTTTCTCGTAATCGTCGTGATATTTTGTAAACTTTAAGCCACTTTTTTTCTGCGCGGCCATTAAGCGATGTCGGCTCTTAATTGATTGTTTGATGCGTTAGGTGGGTTTCATGCGCGGTAGTCATTATGTCATTATGGCGGTGACAGATTGGGGTAATAAATACAACTTTAACATGGTTACGAGTAAAGAATTACAAGTGAGAAGATATATCCGAGTCGGACATAATTAGTAACGCAGGTGTAATTTGTGGGAGATGGGCGTTCTGCCTTATTGGTGTTTCTAATTACGAAAGTTAATTTAAGCGCTTCATATCGCGCTGGCTCGGAGAATATCTTTTAATCGCTGTGTATGAATCGGTTCTGTAAGTGGTTCACTGTTTATAGAAGTTCGGTTTCATTAGTGCAGTTATGTAACGTTGGTAGCTGGATTGTTATCTACGCTATTCTGAATTAGGTACACGAATTGCAATTATCACGTATACTCACAGTAAATTAATTTTGAATCATACGTCATATCATCAAATTGCATAGGTAAGCATTCGGTATATGTTAAAACACAATTATTTTGTATTTTCGAAACGATATTTAGATAATGATCATAAAAAAGTTGACATAAGAAAGTTATAATTTTAGTTTTAATCCTGTAAAACTGCGTTTTCAATTCTGTAAACAAGGCAAACCTAAGAAATGTTATTATGTTATAGAGAGTATAATTGGATATATTTCTTAAATTACATGAGATGAAAAAAAAAATATATACATGAGAGGAACCGAAATAAAATTTTAAAAAAACTTTAATTTAGGGAGTGGTACAAGAGAATTGGCACTTATTTGTACGTAATCAACGTACAAACGTACATCAAGCTCGTAATCTATACTAATCTTGATTTAAGTCTGGTATAGATTACGAACTTTGATAATAGAATAGAGATATTTCTATTGCCTTCCTTATTACTCGTGGCTTCTGCGAAAGGTCAGGGAGGTGATTACATCGACTACTGCACTCGTGAACTTAAATTAATTATCCAGCGATATGCCGGTAAGCATATAGAGCTGCCGCATTCGAGAACCGAAGGTGGAACAATGCGCTGACAGCGCATATCCCGCACTCGCTAGTGGCTGCGAGGTGAGCTCGGGGTCACTGCTCTGACCCAAGCGTGGGCGCGCCCGTTTCCGCCCGCGAAACCGAATCATTGTACCCCACACTTCTAATCTTAACGATATAGCACTCATGGCGCACGTCAGCTCGTATGCAGGTTATAACTTTATGATTCAATTAAGACACGAGTCATACAAAAAAGAAACCTAGACCGCTTCACCGTTTAACAATAGCGAAACATCTTACGTATGTATTTTCGAAATAATAGAGTTTGATAACAGGTCAGTGAGAAAGAAAACACAGGGGTAATTAATCGTATCGTTAGGCGTTTTAAGAGACTACGAAACTTTACATCAATGCAAAAGATTTTTTCCGGTTTCATTGTTAGCCGGTGCGTGTATTGTTCGTGGCACTATCGGTACAATTAATAGTTTAAAACAATTGCGTTTACAAAAGCTCCGTTAGTTCACTCCATCTGCGTCAAGAGTGCTCTGTGCCGAAATATGTTTATCGGCCATCGCCGGATCGAACACTTGAAAATTCTCCAAGATGCTTAGCTAATATGGAGGCGGCTTATGTTAGTATTGACATATTCTAATGGTATCATTTATCATTTTCCAACATATTAATAATACCCGATAGGTCCAACAATACCATATTATAATAATAAACTAATTTACATGACATGAAATTAATATATAACTGCCTTTAAATGCGAGCAATTTATTATGCAAAATGTAAATAAAACTTTTGTAGCATCCTTTATTTTAGGCAATGTCACCGTGTAGGTGTATTTTAGTGATTCTACCGCGAATCAGTTTCCATACTTATATGTCTGAATCAGGTTATAAAAAGCTAATTTGCATACACATGTAGGCAATCACAATGGTCGATTTAATTACGGTTCATTTTTTGTATGAATTAATAAGAGTTTTAAAAGATAGTGTGGCTTACACATGACTCTTAAACGCTGATATCTATTTCTTCATTCCTGTAGCTGTAGCCATTGGACAGGTCTCGGTATCTTACAATAAAAGTAAACAACATAAGTAATGAAACAATACTGATGTTCGATATTACATTAAATCTCACATTAATTGACTATTTTTATCATTTGTGAACACTTTTTAAAACTAAAAGAATGAGTAGATATTAAACTAAGATAATTTGGTTTTAAGATCAGTATTGACAAGAAAATGTAAATGTACTAAGGCTTTAGCTACAGCCAGTATGTGAGAAATCTTTTCACTATGGATAAAAATAAATTAACATATTTCGAAACAATTTTGTTATAAAGATATTGAGTTATAAATCTCAAAAAAATATCAATAATTGAGTTTCGGAAATGTGCTAAATATCGATTTCGTTGAGTAAGTCGTCAATACCTAAAGTATTTAAAGAATTATGGAAGTGTGATTTTGAACTTCGCATGAATTTTCAGATGAAAATAGAAAATTCTTTACGAAAAAAAGAGAATATTTTAATAAAATTATGGTATTCATGGAGCTATATGTAAATATTACATATTCATTATCTACCTAGCCTAGCCATAAGTTCTGTTACAAAGAAAGTATCCGAAAATTTCTAAAAATAATTTTATTTTAAAGATTTATATGTGATTATGTAGAGTGAAAAAGATATGTTAACGAACTTAACTAGTTATTCAAAGTATCCACCCTTAGCTTTAACGCACGCTTTAAAACGGTCGGGCAATGGCCCGATGGATTTATGAACGGTTTCCACTGGAAACTTGGTTACAGCTGCCTCCAAAGATTTCTAGAGCGACTCAATATTTAGGTAACGCTTAGAGCTGACAATGTCCTCTAGTACAGATCACAATTTATAGTCCAAAGGGTTTAAGTCCGGACTAGCCGAAGGCCAATTATCAGCCTTTATAAAGTCTGGAACATTTTGCCCAAGGCAAATTTGGGTAATAGTGCACGTCTTATGACCCGGGGCTGAATCCTGTTGGAATGTCCACACTTCGTTTTTGAATAGGCTGTTGTTGAAGGGTTCAACTACTGCTTCTAACACGGTATCTTGATTCACTTTGGCTGACGTTTTCACTTACCTTACCTTTACCTTTTTCGCAAAAATGGAGTTTTGTAATCCCTTGGTAGTCTACCCCACCAAACCATGTCGTATGCTAGATGATGGTCTCGCTGAACTTTCGCCACTACCTCGGAAGCTTGTTTAGAGCTGTGTGTATACACTCGATCATTTTGTGTTGTAGTGCTTCTCGATTGTAAATCGGTAAAGAGATTTTTTTTGTATTTTTCGTCCGGGTATCGAAGTAACAGCTGTTTTCATCTTTCGATTCTCTTTTGTTTTAGTGCCTAATTTAAGGTATGTCCTGTGTAACTCCGGTAAGCCCCTAGACCTAAGTCTTGTTTGATAATCCGAGAAAGTGTCCTCGGTGGGATTCTCATTTCTCTGGAAAGGATTTTCTGTTTTCTTATGGGATTTCGACGAATTCTGGCCTTGGCTGCATTAACAGCCTGGTTTGTTCGAATAGTACCCTACCAATCCGTATTGGGCCAGCGTGGAGGGTTATGGCCCATCCTCCTTAACCATCCATAAGGAAGTCCTGAGCCCCTGCAGTGGGGACGTAAAAGGGCTGGTGATGATTATTGTTCGAATAGACCGCAGTCGGCCGGATCTCTCTCGGTCATCAACAGACATGGTTTCAGTGTACCTTTGGATACACAAACATTCGGCTAATCCCTAGCTTTTTCAATGTATCAAAAATGATGGTTGGCTCCTTATCTACTTTGTACAGTGCAATTACTGCAATCCTATTCTCTTTAGTGCTCCATTCCATATTCAAAACAAATAATTTCTAAACAAAAAAACATACAATATTGGCCGGAAAGAATTCTATTTTTTTATCGTACAAGCTAATGTTCGAAATTCATAATGTTTTTTTTTAATGTATGTAAATAATTTATGACTAGACTAGTTATATACAATACAGAAAATAAAACGAATATTTAATAGGCATGAAAGTCATCATCATCATCATCAGCCCATATTCGTCCACTGCTGGACATAGGCCTCCCCAATTGCACGCCATCTACTTCGATTTTCGGCTGTTCGCATCCAGCTCCTGCCAGCCATCTTGCGCAAATCATCGCTCCACCGCGCCTGAGGACGTCCTACATTACGTTTGCCGAGACGCGGTCTCCACTCAAGAACTCGTTTACCCCAACGGTTATCGGTTCTGCGGCTAATATGGCCAGCCCACTGCCACTTCATCTTGCTAATCCGGTGGGCTATGTCGATAACCTTGGTTCTCTGCCGGATCACCTCATTTTTGATTCGATCCCGCAGAGAAACGCCGAGCATAGCCCTTTCCATAGCGCGCTGAGCGACCTTCAACTCTTGGACCAGCCGTGCCGTCAGTGTCCACGTTTCGGCTCCGTATGTCATAACGGGTAGGACGCACTGATTAAAGACTTTTGTCTTTAGGCACTGCGGGATCGACGATGTAAAGACCTGACATAGTTTCCCAAACGCTGCCCAACCTAGCCGAACTCTTCCATTTACCTCGCTCTCGAAGTTGTTTCTACCTATCTGCAATGTTTGCCCGAGGTATACATATTTTTGAACAATTCCGAGAACGGCACCGCATACTGCAATCGGTTCCGGTAGTACGTGTTCGTTGAACATGACCTTGGTTTTATCCAAGTTCATCCGTAGGCCGATGCGCATAGAAGAGTCAGCCAGGTCATTCAGCATCTGTTGTAGGTCCTGCAGATTTTCTGCCATGATGACGATGTCGTCAGCAAATCTCAAGTGAGAGATGTCGAGTACATTGATGTTGATGCCACGTCCTTTCCAGTTCAGCGTCTTAAACATATCCTCCATTGCATTAGTAAACAATTTCGGAGACATAACGTCTCCTTGTCTCACTCCTCGATGCAACGGTATAGGACTTGTTTGCTGATTCTGTACTTGGACTGTATCGCCAATCGACTTGGCATCGCTGCAGGGACTCCAGAACGGACCAGATCTCAATCGAGTCAAAGGCCTTCTCATAGTCCACAAATGCTAGACACAGGGGCTGATTATACTCTTCAGTCTTCTGTATAATCTGCCGCACTGTGTGGATGTGGTCTGTGGTGCCGTATCCACTCCGAAACCCAGCCTGCTCCGGTGGTTGGAATTCGTCAAGTCTTTGCGCAAGACGATTCGTGACTACTCTAGAAATGAAATGCATGAAAGTAACCAACATTAAATTGGTAAGTTGAAAGATATAATTGTGTGTTACTGGCGTATTGTGCCGATTTATTGTGCAACTAAATTCTCCAAATAGTTTCAAAATTTTGGTATTACAAAATACTCAATATTTTATACAAAATCGTAATTTTCTCTGCGAACTTTCATCGTTACCCATATTATGAGAGTGCATATAGATAGCTAGTCCGCCATCTTGGGTGGTCCGCCATATTAGAGTCAAGCAGCGGTAACATATAGCCCACCCCGCCCCACTCTTCGTGGATCGCTTTCATCTATACTAATATTATAAAGAGGAATGATTTGATTGTTAGTTTGTTAGCATTGAATATGCTCCGTAACTATTGGAGGGATTTTAAAAGTTCTTTCACAAACGGGATACTACATTATACAAGTTTGAATTCGCGGGAAAACAGTTAGTCCAATATGAATATTTAGTCTTGGACAATTCAAAAGTCTAGAAATTAGTTTATTTCTAGACTTTTGAATTGTCCAAGTATATGCTGTTGTATATGCTTTACACCGAACCAAAGAACAGAGCCAGATATTAATACCTACCGTCTGAGGATACACAGATGTGACGATTCTAATAGTAGCAACTGCGACTGTCCCTTGCTAAACAAAGTCAATTTCATAAAGTACCTTGGCGTTTGGATAGACCAAAGGCTATGATGGCATTACCACATTGATCAAACCGTCACCAGAATTAGGAAACTAAATTGGATTTTTTAAATGTTAAGGAATTTGATGCCCGCGGAGATACTAAACACATTCTATGTAGCCTTAGCCCAGTTAGTGATTACTTACTATATTACTATATGGAGTGGTACAACTAAAACTAAATTCATAGACATAGAGAGGGCACAAAGATTACTCATAAAAGTCATGTACTCAAAACTGTATAGATACCCTACAACTAGTCTATATAAACTTTGTGATCTTTTGACAGTCAGACAATTATGTGTAACAAATACAATATTATATATACACAAAACAATACCTTACAAAGTAGTAAATACAAGTAAAAGACGAAAAGAGGTAGCTATAAAACTACGTCAGATACGAACAGCATTTGCTGAGCGTCAGTTCATTTGTCAATCAACTCGAATTTACAATATATTAAATACAAAATTAAATATTTCCCAAATGAATTCTTCTACATGTAAACATTCCATAGTAAAATGGTTAAAGACTCTCAACTATGATGAAACTGAAACACTTTTATGTAAATATAATTGCTAATTTATTTCTATACAAACACTAATTATGTTACAAATGTTCATGTGCACACAAAATTCACACACATCCATACACACATACATACACCTACATACATGCAAGAAAAGAGCTGGGAAAGATAGAAAGAGAAAGAAAGAAACTATGTTAACTTTAATGTTTTTAGATAAATGCATGATAGAATGAGCGAGGCACCCCCAACACGATTAACTTCAATTTACTTATTGGGGTGGTCTCAAAACAATCCAATGTAACAATTATTGAATAAAATACATTATTGTAAAAAAAAAAGAAAAAAACATTCACATATTACTTAAATCTTGTAATAAGTACCTTTTGATTAAATTATGTGTATGTAATGTTTTTTTGTAGTCATATTATGAACTGTAATGGCTTACATGCAAAACTAATTATTATTATACTATTGATATACTTTGAACTCACGAACTGAGTGACATGAGGATGGATACCATATCATTAGAAATATATTATGCCGAATCATTATCCAAATATTTGCCGTAAGCGATTGATGGGTAAGCTTACGTTTCGTAAACCTTTTCTTAAACCATTTAGGACAAGAACCAATGGTGCCAATTCTAAAAAAAGTTATACAAAAAAAATCCAAATTAAATTTGGGTTTAAAGGTATTCTGTAGTCATATGAAATTAAATAAATATAGGTCATAATCATATATCATCAACAGCCTATAAAAGTCAATACAGGACTTTCCTACCTAACAAATCAAATAGTGAAAGAGACCTATGGTACACGAATGCCGATGCAGCCGAGATCAACGGCTAAATGTGCGTTCTGAAGCATGGGGGATCTCGACATAATAATTGACATTTGGTCACCCATCCTATGATCGGCCTTTGCGAAAGTTGCTTAACTTCCGCATTGTAGGTCGAACGCGCTAGCTACTGCGCCATTGAACTCCTCCTATATACATACTCTAATGTAACGGGTTTGGACTAGCTTAGACGTTGTTGGTAGACAAAGGAAAATGCTGACTAGACTTGTCAACAACTTTATTTACGGTAAAAGAAATGATTGTAACAAGAAAGTAAAATAATATAAAAACAATTCGTGATAGAATTTACAAAAATTAGGTTAAGTATGAATAAAAACAAACAATTACATATCCCATATCTGAGTTTTACTTAAAAGATAAGATGTAGACTTATACACATTCACGTAAATTTATATTACAGCATATATTTTATATATGTTAAAAAATAATATATTCAAATAATGATAATCGTGTTCTTGCCGGAAGAATTTTTTTACGAACTGACATTCAGAATAAGTATGTCATGTGTCCCAAAAATTTAAATTACGAAAAGCGAATAATACAAAAGAAATGATTTTAAAGATCAAAGACAAAAAGTTTGTATGCGTAAACCTAGGACAAAATAAACGACGCATACGGTACGACGCACCGTTACACCAGTATACTAACTACAAATAATAAATTTGCTTCTGTCATCAACATAGTTATTTACAGAATTCAAAAACGAGTTCGACAGGATTAATACTAAATAAGTTCAATTTACAACATAATGATTACCATTATACTGTTAGGTCACAATCAGTGGCGGACTAACCCTGTCGGGGGCCCGGGGCAGCATTAGGTTCGTTCCTACAACTTTTTACAACTGGTGCAGAAACTTGATTTTGTGTTTACACCGCCTCTCCTGCTAAGACGCGTGCTAAAACTACGAAACTTAGAAAGATAAGGCAGTACAACCCCAATTTATGATTTGATCAAGGGAACTTTCAGCCATTTGGAGGCCCCTCAGGATAAGAGGCCTGGGGCGGACCGCTCCCTCCGTCCACCCCTTAGTCCGCCACTGGTCACAATCACTTTCGCACAACATATATGTCGCATCATCATTACGAAGATCGTTTGATTTAGTTTCTTTTATTTTAATTGCTAGTTACTCGATTACTTAATTACTCGATTGTAAAGAGAGCGTGATCATCGATACTTTTAATTTTATTAGAATGGACACACTGACTTTGACAGTTCGTTAATAAAAACCAAGTTGCCGCCATTTTGGCACACATTCTGTTTCCAAACGCCGAGGCGTAAAGACATCAGATGACATCACGCTCATCTCGTTATATTTTCGTATGAAAAGTGATAAAATGGAACAAATCCACGTTGGTATACACGCCTGCAGTGTTATTTTAAAGATAGTCCTCCGATATGGATTATCTATTTGGGCTTAGCAATAGCACCTTCTGACTACCCGCCGTTATATAAATAAATTATCTGTATCCTCTTAAATGTGTGTGAAACGTTCGTCCGTACTATATAAATTTCACCAACAGTGTTGATGGTAACTTGTGCTTTGTTTAGTGCACTTAACTGTGACACAGTTCTCAAAAATTCCAGGATATTTGTCGCAGGATTATGATAAAGTCAGAATTTTGATCAAGCTTATTACTTAATTTTATCATAAGCCTGAGAGTATCCAAATTAAATAAATGATTATCTGAATTGGTAGACATTGTATTGGCAAATTGCCTGAAAATAAAATACCTATAACTTTTGTTGAGTTCACCATTTCTGTAGGGAATATTAAAAAAAAAATATTTTCAGTATTGCATTGTGAATGCAAAAGTGATCAAATATAATAATTAGAACAAATTTTCATCTTTATCGAATTTTTTAATATTTGTAAAATTATTCGGCTGTTTGGGTGGATATAAATATGCTACTACAGAGCATATTTTCATCAATGTTCAAAAAAGTAACAAGTGCTTAAAAAAGTCGCTCGAATGCGAAAGGTCACGGGTTCGAGTCCCATCAAACAAAATTACCAAATTAAAGAACCAGTTCTAGAATGGTACTTGGGTCACGCGAATATCTATACTGATATTAATAAAGATTATCTATTTTACAGTAAAATTTATAATGTAGTTGAGCTATCATACGACACTTTCAAGGGATCAAGGCTTCCAAATTATCTGGTTTATTTGTGAACTTTTCTTATATATACAAAGCTGCTCGGGAACTAACCTTGTCTGAACTGACTGAATAAATTTTGCTTATTTCGAATATATAAAAAAATATTTAAATTCTACAAGAAGGTGGTATATACATCGTATTTTCAAAGTATAAATAACTCATTTACTCAGTCTAGCCTGTTACAAGCACTTGAAAGTCGGTTCTCTATGTTATTGGTTCGCAAATCTACGGCGGAAGACCTTGGAGTAAAACAGGCAAGAAATTTAGCAGGGACTGATTTTTATCTCCCTTTTTTATTTCAAACAGAGATGTCAAATTGAAATTACTTCATTACACTAAGACACTTTTCATCGCAATATAAAAAAGAACATAGTTAATTCATCAATCTCAAATAAATTCATTGATAAAAAATTAATTATTATACAATATGCATGTTAAAAGAACTCGTCCGGTTTAAATGAGTTTCAATAAATATAAGTTTAAATTTTAAGTTTATAGAATTAGACTTTTCAATAAATAGATTCGTGAACATATACAATTTAATATGATCAATTGGTCATTCATATAAAACGGAAGCACTTATAGCCTGCCGGTATTATTTATTAATTGTAGGTAGTATAAAAGTATCTAATTACACGCTCATTTGTCTACGTTATGTAGGTAGATAATGTCAACGATTCCAATCTCTCATCTCGGTGCCGGAGAGAACTTTCATAAAGCGTTCGTGGTAACCGTTTACACTCCAATATTTTTTGGCACCAGCCCATTGTATGCAAATGAAGTAATGAATGTTTTCACTGCAACAAAACACGAGTAACGGTTCCCTTAAGTGAAGATTTGTCGGCCAATAATAATTATCACCGACTTGTAACAAATCCACGCGCTTGTCGGTGCTTATGCAGCGCCACAGTTATAAAGCGTAGGTAGGTATAGCACCAGAAACAATTTTGTTTCATTTTTTATCATAAATATTAATGCACACTTGTTGGGTTGTCTTAAATGTGATTTGTTAGTTAAACCTTTATCGTAAAAGGTCATTCAATATTTTGTTATACATCACTAGCGATTGGTGACATATAAGAATACCTATTCATTTTTTGTTTTGTAAAATAAATGGTAGTAACCTATCTAACTATTTTCACCCGTGTAAATAACTCTGTCACCCGCGTAAGATGTACTTCCTGAAAGTGAATGAATTGTCGTGATCGGATCATTTTGTCTGATACCTTTAAAACAAACAAAGATATAAACTTTATCTCTGGAAAGATACTTCAACACCAAATGATGTGGTAACTTGTTTATACATAAAAATGGAATCTGGTAAATGTGGCAACTTGTTTATACATAAAAATTATAATCAAAGTATTAATGTCTCCACTAATGGGGTACACGTTTTCCCTATAAATCTATATTACTATTTACGTACGAGAAACTGGCATTAACGTACCATGAGGACTGATTGTGGATTGGTGAGTAGAATTAGTATCAGCCGCTTAATGTTCCTTCCGAAAGGAGTTTGAGATAGTTAGGGTCACTTATCGTGACCACCTTTGAGAAAATTGCAGACTTAAGGCATACCTAAGCACCATCGAGCTTATAAAAATGGAATTCCTTTAGTTCAGTGGTTCCTAAAATTCAAGTTTACACGCCTATATACTCTCTTTTTGATTAATATCTCTATTTTCATTTTTAGTGTTTCCTACCCAAAAACAGGAAACCGCGAAAGATAGACAGTTGAAATTACCACAGATGATGTATTTAAAGGGATTCCCAAGCAATCTCCGTAGGCGAATAGTTCACCGGTTTTAAGGTGATGCCATCTCTAAGGCCCCGGGTTTGATTTCCAGGCGGGTTAATGTAGAAAATGAACTTTTCCATATTGTCTCGGGTCGGGTGATTAGGGAGCTAGAAAAATAAAAAAATTATTGAAATAAGTCACAGTTTCAATAAATATATAATTGTAATTTTTAATAACTATTGGTCATTATTACAGCATTCATCTAGATTATAATTTCATCGACAGAAAGTGATATTGTGCGGTGCCGGGCGGCGGCGTGCCACCGGTGCCACCGGCAGCCGTTATCGGCTGATTCAATTAGTGATTGCGTCCACTGGTCGATTGTCGCTAACTCCACGCCGATACTGTTTCCACAAGTAGAGTTGTCCCTTTAGGAATTAATTTATATCGATATATCTAATCAAAATCTGTCGGCGATGTTTAATAACTTAATTTAGTACCAACTATTAATATTTTATCTAATTTTAATATTAAAGGTGTTAAAGATTAGAATGTTATTAAACTTGTGAACTAAATAATAGACAGGTGTAATAATAGACAATAAGAATGAAAACATTATGTATCATTACCTAATATTTTCATTTTCATGCACGCAAAATAATATGTATCATCTGAGTGAGTAAGCAATAAACTATAAAGTGTAAGGCACGTGATCGGCTTGCCGTTTTGTATTTAGAAGTGTTTTCTATTTAATTTACTCTATTCCGAAACACCAAAAAATAATATTAAACAACATTACATACATTACGCAGATTCGAAATTTAGTAGCTCTTAGCACTTGTATTTATTAAAGCATTACGAAAAAACGAAGGTGCCATCATAGTTTTCTACATTGATCCGAATAAATTTAATAAATTTTTGTGGCAAATTAACCGGTTGAATGTTAATAAATTAAACAATCCCGTTTGAACATTAAGTCGGCGGTCCTTTTTATCTAAATTCAACAAGTTTCGGACAACACTAAGCGCAGTGACTGCGTGACGCGCACACTCCGCACCACTCAGGCTGCTGCCTCTGATGATACGATCTACTTTTCAACCAAGACAATGTCGTGATGTTTTAAGCTGCGAACTAAAAAGTAAATGGCCGGTGTTTTACGCTGCCATTAGTCGACCTTAATCATTACGTTGTTATTATCAGAAAAGAAAACTAAAGAGCACTCTGTGATAGACAACATAACTCTATTATCTGTGATTATAAAGTAGTAATCTGTTTGAATTCGATTTAGTATTTGGATTTGTGCTATAATACCTTTTTCATCATTATATAGTATTATTAGATTCTATGCGTCGTCCTGTTTACGCATCCTCTTGAATCACTCTGTATAGCGGTGAAAACTTCATTGAAATCAGTTATTTTTAAAGATCTCAGGGTACATACAACGGGAAGCCACTTAGCTTTATATTATATATATATTATATCATATCATCATATTTATGTATTTTATTTTGCAATAGAATCATCTCATCAATCATTTTGCTGTACCTGTGAAGATTATCGTTTCAGTAAATATTCCGATTTTGTATCAAATGAAGAAAGTTGAAGAATTAAACAACTTATGTTAATATTTGTGTAACTGAGACATATTTAATCTAATGGTAGGTGAAATCATTTCTATTCTTACATACACGCCATCATTATTTTAAAACGCTTAAAATATTTCTAACGGTCTCAAGATTATTAGGTATCTGTCATCATTATCCGATTATATGCTCATTCTAATTATTAAGAGCACTGTGGAGCGGTCCTAGAACAGGTTCACATTAAAACAAAGCTATATGAGAGTACTTTATCTACCTGCTTAAACGAATGACTGCGTCCCAGTAAATGAAGTTTTATTAGAGATTCTTAGTGTAGTATGCTGATGTTTACAGTTGAATTGTTTATCTGTTACAGGAGCAAACGTAAATTTGTCTCTCAAGATGTATGCGGGGCGTTGTCCCATGGCCCGGGGCAATTATTGTCTTGTCACTCCGCCGGAGTTACGGAGTCTGTCTGCCCGGAACATTTGTTTAATGTGAGATTACCTATCTCTGCGAATCGATGCATTTAATATGCCATATTGGAATTAAATACTTTTAGATTCCGTACCGAAATGGTAAAAACAAGACCCTCTTACTAAGACTCGGCTAAGAAATTTTTACAAATTATGTATTTTTGTTGCTGCTCTAAAAATATTACAAAACAGAATGAAATAAATATTACGGAATCTTTTGACCGTTTTTTTTTTAAATAATGACTTATCTTCAACGTTTAAGCTATTCTACTGATTCATTGTTTTCTTAAGCTGTTTATAATATTGAGATAATAAAAAAAATCTATCTGAATTTATAGAAATATTGGTTTAACAAACAATTTCCTATAGCATTATACTTCCAAGATATTTGTTACGAAAGTTCTTTTTATATTCATCGCTTGTTGGCTAATATCTGCAGAACAGCCAGAGTCCATAATAAAATATTCTACCTCCATTATAAACTATACCGTATGCTTGATACAGAGAACATAATGCTACGGTACAAAGGTGTACGCTTTAAGTACCGGACGTTTATTGGAAATACTAACAAAAATGAGCCATTAACTCCCAAACCTATAATAAAGATAATAGTCAAAAAGCAGTCCGCTAAGTATAGTGCTGTAATTTGCTTTTGTGAGCAGGTTGTCAGAGAAGGTGACCTCACGGCGCGTGAGAGCACTCGTGGGCGGGACCATTTTGACTTTTGGTAATTACATTCGGACACCTTAGACGGACATTCATATGAAATAGGCAATTACGTTTCATCACAATGTACTTAAGTTTTGCTCATTTAAATGCCTTGTTTCCTTAACCCGATGTCATGTGTGACGTCTGTCGCAATGAACACATCTGTCCGCATGTTAGCCTAACAATTTAGACTCCTGTTGGACCTTTTAAGCCGAGGGAGACGCTTTAAGCTAATTACTGAATTCTAATTATTTGTGAATAAATAAAAAAAAAAAATTAGAAATGAGAATTTATCTACATCGTTTATACTATCTATATATACACATATATATAAAAGGCAAACCTGGCTGACTTAGATATCAAGGTACAGCCAAAACTACTGAACCTAGAAACTAGAAATTTGGTAAACTTGTTGTATTATTTTATGATCTACTTGAGCACTAAACATTTTTAGAAATTCAATCCCTAAGGGGGTGATATAGGGGGGCGAGTTTGTATGGAATTTACTCAAATAGATATAACAGAACCACGCCTGCGAAGCCGCTGGCGGAAAACTAGAAATATTATAAAGGGTTAAAGTTTATTTGTCGAAATAAATGTAGGGGGTACTCTTCGAAGATATTGATCCGATCATAAAAATTCTTTCCCCATAGTGAAGCTACATCATACGCGGGTGACACAGACTATTATTTATATGGGTAAAATTACCGAAAAACAGCTGGTAATCAATAGGATACCGTTAAAGCACGAATATATAAACGTTTCCAGACAAAATGAATAATACCATTAATTTTCTTCTTGTAACTATTATCTTATTTTTAAAGTATAAAAAGATAAATATGTTAATGACTATAGCCAAAGCTTAACACGAAATATTACTTGAATGTTACTTAGTAACTATTGAAATGGTTTTTAAGTAAAGTATGTTTACTTTTGCTAGCATACTTCTATTTCAAAATATGTAGAAATTTTCCAGGAAAAAAGATTTCAACGAACCTAATGCCCGAGATAACATCTCAACAATAAATACTTATCCAAATGAGAAAATGAGCGACCGACCGAGATACTTCAAATATTAAACATAAATTATTGAGCTCCGATCTATACTAATTGCGTCGTTATATCTCGGCCATATCGATCTCCTTTGTTTCGTAACACGAACAATAGAAAAGGTCAGTGTGAAATCGCTTTTACGTTTTCGGTTACTAAAACACACTTTCACTAATAAAATATATAGTCGAGTCACGGTATGAGGAATCGTTACCATTTTGTTATGTCGAGTACTTTTATTTATGGTACTGGAGTTATGTCAACTAAATTCAATTTTCAAAAAATGGCATGCCATTTTAAAAAACTTTACATAAAATAGATAAAAGAAGTTTTTTTTGCATGGATTCTAATTTCTATTTTGTTAGTGATACCATTTATAACTATAGTAGAAATAAATTGAATATTTATTAATGATCGATAAATCATTATCCAATAGTTATTGTAAAAATAACTCAAAACTCCAGCGTAACCGCAAATTAATTCCAGATCTATTGTAACTGCTCCCACTTGCGGAGTAAAATTGTTTCGGTATCGGACGGTGCATGCAAACGAAGTGAATTGTAGATCAATAGTAAATAGATCGTGTGTCAGCGGTCGGAACGCCGCGGGGCATGATCATCGGCGCGCGCGCGCACGACTGCGCCGCCAACCGCCCTGCAGCGACACTCGACGTGCATTACACTTGCCCAACCTCCTAGTACGGCACGTCAAATTAAAAACTTGTCTATAATTAGCACACTTTATTTTAGGGATTATATATTCTATGCTCTCAAAATAAACATATAGCAGCTGAATTACAATATATAAGTACAGAGGTTCTCGTCTATAGACATTGTTAAAATAACTAATTACGTTTATAAACAGCCTGTTTTCAGCACTTTTGATATATATAAGTAGCACACTTTTAAAATAAACATTTAGCTACAAACAAAATCACCTCTGTACATTGTTAAAATATCTATTTAATTAGATTCATAAGACAGTATTTTCAGCATATACGTAATATTTTTATTATATTTTTTAAAATAAAGGAATATAAATGATATTTTATACATGACATTTCAAAATTAGTTCAAAATTTTCCAATTAAAAAATATACACTTAATAAGGAATTCAAGTGTTTATAATCATCATCCATTTACTATAAGTATTATGTTCAAAACCTTTAATTTATTAAAGAAATGTTACGCTCTGTTAGATTGGCGTGCATAAGTTGTTCGTGTTGCCCATCATATATTTAAAATTATTTGTTGTTATCTGATATTCGTCTTGCAAATGCGAACATTCTACATATATGGTGCCAATTTCGGTTGGAGCATAGCATTAGGTTCCTTAGTGTTTCTGAGAATCGAAACAAAGAGTCGTGGCTTTTATAGCTAACTATACGAATAACCTACATTCGTTGTTTTATTTTGTCCTATTGGAATAGACTAAACTTCATTTATTGTTATAATATTTAGATGTTTGTTGCTTACTTGACCTATAAATAACGGAGACTGTTGTAATTAAAAATATTATATTGAAATAATATGCGTTAATTGCCGAAATATGTTTTTAAAATGCCCTTGGAATGTCACCTCAAAAGTGCCGCGGTCGATTATTGTGACCGACACGAATGTGCTCAAAATTTGTAACTATAAAATTCAAGATTTACTCGCTCGATTCTTAGAGATTTACATCTTCGCTCCAACAGGTTTATTACGTTAACTAAAATTAGATGTTAAGGTTACAACGTCGATTAGCGTGAATTATTAAAGTCCTATTCATGTTGTGATCTCTTATGAGAACATATCTCGTATAGTCTAAAAATATATTAATATATAGGTGATATCCATTAATCTGCTGTGATCTAGAAATATTTGTTGCTAATGCGCTATATTAACTGCTTTACCGAGTGCAGTTAATATAGCGTATAAGGTAGGCCGGTATTTAAGGAATGACAGCTAATATTGCCATAAATTCAAGCTCAGGTGCGGAGAACAGTTAAGTGAGACGTTCACCCCGTGCGGCGCAACTCGCGCCGATCAGATCCCGCGCAGCTAACTATGTAGATCTTCCCACGATTTATGCCCAACCACCTTCCATTTCTTTTGGTGTGGACCTCCGGCTATGTGGGAAATGTAATAGCAGTGCTATTGAGTAGCTAGTATTGATAAAAAAAGGTAATGGACACGTTCAAAGACAGGAATGTATATACTAATTTTGTATCTAGACTATTTGAAACAATTATAAGTTTTATTAGTAGCTTCATTGGTTTAGACGCTTTATCTTTGCATAGTTTAAAACAAAGTCACATACTGCTGTCTGTATGGTAAGATCTTTTTACTACACAACGGATTTTGATGCTGTTCTCATCAAAATCTAAAAGAAGGTTTTTATTATAATACAGAATTATGCAGGCAATTCCGCTGGCGGAATTATTATGCTAGTTTATTATGAACAATTGATTTTCTTAAACTTATAATAGGTTTTATATAACTTTTAATATATACACTAATACTAATACTCATTTATAAAAGAGAGAATGCAAACTTAATGCGTTAATGTATGTGGAAAGCAATCTGCTACTACTTTTCGCTACACAAAATATGGTAGTATTTGAAAAAATTGTAACATTCAAAAAACAAGCACACTTTAATAACTCCCAACAGGTTCACAGTTAATTTTTGTGAATGTACCCTCTAAATTTCAAGTTTTTACAACCAGCGGTACAGCCAGTACGTCAAGAAAAGATTCATATAGTTTAAAGTTTAAACCCATAATTACCTTCGATATTCGATATTTTAATAGAAAAACTGTTGCAAGTACAGGTGTAGGTGTCGTCTTTATAATATTTTCTGTATTATTACAATGTATTAATAAAGTGAACAATTTGTAATAATGGACTCAATGACTATAAAGTTATCACGCAATAAACTTAGCTGCTTATAAAAGTTTATTATATGTTTTATCAAATTTGTATCATAATTGATTAAACAATAAAATTTTATTGCTTCTAATCTAATCACCGAGTTCGCCACGGCTTGTTACCTTTAATTAAATATAAAATTGGTGTGACTAAAGTTAATGATAATTATAATTGCATCAACAGTTTTCACGTCCATTTCATTTGATTTTATAAATATCGTAACATAATTTATATTTGCACTTATTAAGGCTATGAAGTATAATATTTTTTATGATATGCTACGATATCGTTATGGTAATTGAATAGCAATATTTTTAAGTACTCAGAGAACTATGGATTGCTTACACAATTTTGCGAGGCCATAATGATAACTTAAACGTGACTTAGCCAACTTAGTTACTTAATATGGTATGTAGCCACCAATTTGAACACATACAAAGAAGTTCCAGATACCTGATCTAAAAATCATTAATTTTAAAATATGCATCGGTGAAAAATTAACATATAATGAATTGCCTTTGTACTGTGTTGCGCAATCGTAATAATTATTCTCGTTACAAGTAGGTTTGCATGGATTATTAATTTAGACATTGAAGAGGTCATGCTTTGTTACTAATTAGACACTAGTGTCATTTTAACATTATTTTAATTTTGATCAGTCAGTCTAATGTTAATGAAGGATTGTGGCTTTGATAGATTAAAGTAGGTAGTACGATGTTTTTTTAGTAATAAGCTCGATAGTGAAGTGGTTAGTGTGTGCGACTGCGCAAGGGCTGGTCAAGGGATGGATGACAGAAAATTTAACAATCTCGAGCTACTCGGTTCTTTGTTAGACGCATTAAACCGCTAATCACAGTTGCCTCTGCAGTCGTTGACACACACTGAGCGCGCACCAATCCGCGGTGGGCCCGCGTGGTGGTTCATAAGACCCATTCCATATTCAATTCGATTTTATCTACATGGAAGACCTGTGCCCTAATAGATGTGAATATTGTGGGTATTAACGACTGCAGATGCAGCCGGCTGAACGTGCCTTCCGAAGCACGGAGTTCGAGATAATAAATTTTGGTCACCCATCCTAAGACCGGCTAATGCAAAAGTTACTTAACAACCATATCGTAGACCGAGTGCGCTAGCCACTGCGCTATCGAGCTCCTCGTTCAGGAAACTTGAAAATGTGAACTGGCGTTGTCCTATCGCGTTACGTTCCGGCTGCGCCCGCGCACTGCCGCCGCAGCCTCTCGACGCTGTTTGTGTAAGAGACCGTGGCAACAATGTGTAAGAGCTTTCTAAAGCTTAATATTTCAGTTTGTTGAAGAACCAAGGGTGAAAAGTATGTAGAGTTTGTGTGAAAATGAGCTTCGAAAAAAGTTTCGTGAAGATTAAAAGTAAATTTGTTAGTAATTGTTAGTAGTTGGTTCATAAAAAATGCTCAGATTTTCATTTAATGGAGCAATCGCTAGAAGTTTTCGCGGCGTCAATAGGTGTTCCAACACCTTACCTCTGTATACTGAGTTGAGTGATTCCCTTAGTACTTTAATATAAGACAATACATAAATAAAGACAATAAATAACATTAGAAATAGAAAACTAGAAAAAAAATGAGGGGACAAATAATAAAAATTAAAAACAATGTATATAGAATAAGTAGACTAAGATCAAAACTGATGAAAAAGAAAATAAAAAGCATAATAGAATAAGTAAGATAGACAATGAGGTAGAAAATAACATACAAATAGAATTATCTAAAAACACAAAATAAGATTAAAAAGAGATATAAACTGGACTGTAACAAACAATACATAGAACTATGTAATGTCATATGGGCAATAAAAATAATACATAAAGTGAGAAACAAGTGTAGAATATTAAGATAAATAGAATAAAATAAAAATGTTATTAGATATAAGTAAAATAAAAAAGGAGCAGTTTAATGATTTGAAAATAAAGTAAACAAATAAATAAATATCAATAAAGTACTTATAGATGCAACAATCCCAGTTACTCGAAGTATGAAATAGATGAATATAAGAAAGATATAGTATTCAGAATGGAAGGTTGAGAAGAAGAGAGAAAAGGAATGAAAGAGAAAATCGAATAGTAACAGCCTGCTAATAAGTGGGGAGCGGTAGGAAGTTCAGCCAATTATGAAAGGCCGGGGATTAAAAAAAATATACATATCAACATCAGTATGTTGATATTGAACTAATAAGGGAATCACTCTATTTAAGTATATATCAAGATTTAGAAAGCTCTTGTACATTTTTGTCACGATCTCTCCGTCTATGTGGTTGCGCCCGCTAGCCGACACCCTACACTAATTGTGCTCCGCGACACGTGTCGGGTTCGCGGCTGCACTGCTTTCTCCTGATATTCGAGCGGAGAAATGCTACGCGATTCCTTAACTGACCGACAATATCGTTTAATTGTAATAAAATAAGTTCAGATTTATATTTGATTTTATTTATTGCCCATAGTGCTTAAAGTCGACTATGTGAGCTTTTATTTTAATGAGATTGTATTTTTAGGCAACAAAAATAAAAAGCCGTAAAGTAGGAGCGGGTTATTATACTGACAGAATTGCCGACTAAGTTAATAGCCATAAAGCTATAAAAACAAAATATTTGAATTTTCTCACCGTAGAAATGATATTATTATCGAAAGATTTTTTGATTTTCTATCCAAATTCGTTGTACAATTTCTGTTGGTAAGTAGGGTAAAAGCCGGATAGTTGCCTCGGAAGGATACTTGCCTCAGTTTTTAATACACTACGTTAGGCTTGTTGATCATGTTTGGACTTGATTATAAACGGAAGTGCCCCCCACGTAGGTCTCGTTGTCGCATAAGCCGCTGAAATAGACGCGCGTGGTTTATCTCTGTGAACAAAAAACTTCGGCGGCTATGCTTTGACGAGCGTCAGAATTATATTAGTAAGTAATATCTGTTAAATATTTTTATTACTGATAACGATTTCAGCAATTTTTTTGTGTCTTTGCATACATTTGGGATTAATTGCACTGTTTATTACTTTTTATTAATAAATATATTTCATTTCTTAAATAACTAGACCAAGTACCGGTATCAAAAAGGATCCCTATTGACTTTTGCGGATAGTTGCCTTAGGGCAAAAAACTGTAACTATAAATTTTTTAACGATTAAAGACAGTTTTTTTTCCTCGCGTTTTTGCATTTAGTTTTACTAATGAAAGAAATACCTACTCAACAGCAAAATGCCTCGTTAGTATAAACGAAAACTGGGCGTGGTGCCGCGCCATATCAGCTGGACAGAACACCCACAGTTTAGCACTTGCGTTCGAAGAACTGGATAAAAAACCCTCGCTTCTGATGATAATAAATGCTAATAACAAAATAGATTATTATATTTCTTTATCTTTAAGATTAATAATTTAATAAGTAGCGAATAAAAGATCTCAGAAAATAATAAAGACTGAATACTTAACTTAATCGATGATAATTTCAAAGTTAATTGTCATATTGTTCTATCTTTAAAATAATATTTCATTAATATTTTGGATATCTAAATACCATTTTGGAGTCTATTTTTGTTGTAATTTTATAATAACAGTTTAACTTCAATTATTAAATAATAAAAGATTGTAGTAAATAATAAACGCTGATTACTTTAATTAATATAAGTTAATTTTTATTTGAAAAATACATAGACAGGCTAGGCTACTATCCGCCATAGAAGGCAACTATCCCCTTTTTTAGAGGTCAAATAAAACAGGATTTACTAAAAACTAATAATATTTATATTTAAAAAAATTGGCTACGATGATAGATTAATAAACGATGTTCAAGAATACTAATAAGAATACACTTTGAATACAGAATTAACTAGTATACATTTTTAATAAAAGAGCTTTTTTAAAAAGTGTGGCAACTATCCAGCTTTTACCCTACATACCTAAATAAATTATAAGTTGTCGTCCTCGATGTAACTTTCGTAGCAAAATTTAATTTTTCAGTGATTGTCATTGTACTATTACGCTTGACGTCAATACACCGACTGATGCACAGTCAAG
Source organism: Diatraea saccharalis (assembly GCA_918026875.4). Classification (NCBI taxonomy): domain Eukaryota; kingdom Metazoa; phylum Arthropoda; class Insecta; order Lepidoptera; family Crambidae; genus Diatraea; species Diatraea saccharalis. Next base: position 11,306,312 of record OU893343.1, read on the forward strand.
GTGACAAATTACACTCATTTTTTTTAGATAAGCGTGTTTACGTTATAGACGGTAATGACTTGGTGCGTGAACGATTTCTCACAGGTTATTTTCTAAAGTGATCTCTATTACTAGTAAATAAGGAGGAGAAAATGAATCGGCGAATTAAACGCATGCAGTCGCATTAATGGAGGCTGATCTGAATCTATGATCGATAAACATGGCGCACTCACAGTTACAGCGCACTGGCCGACGTCAAAATCATCCCTCGATCATTTTAATGGTGACAAGACCATTGATTTGCACCGGAGATATACGTCTGGTAATGTAAATATGTCATTGAAAAGAGTTCGATTACAATCGCAACTTAAAATTAACGTTGGTTAGTTATTACCCGTCTAGTTTTATAGCATTCAACATTCTGTACAGAAAATCTTCCAATTATCATGCATTAAGTCCCTGTGATAAATGAAAACTTTAAACATACAAAATGGCGTTGTTGGTTCACCTGATTAATTAATCAATGGGTAAAAATATTATAATTCGTTTTTTTTTTGCGTGTAAAGAAACGTTGTTCCAATTAAATGAGTATTTGCTAGCAAACGAGTACAAACACATTGTTCCTCTAAAATTGAACAGTCACGAGTGTAACCTATAGCCATTAGGTAAGTGCCTAATGAGTATGTAGGTAATACATAAACTTATTATTTGATAAATTTTGTTTGTTATGTTTTTAAACGTTTGTTGAAGTAAACACGAAATGTGAATATCAATATAATTAATTATTGTCTAATCCACTAATTTTCGAATTCTATGAAGAATGAATTCTAAGAAACTTGAAAGTTCGCATATAAACTTCCTCACGAGCATCTAAAAACTGTGTCCTAAAAATTCCACACTGTCGATAGTTAAAATAACAGTATCACTATTGAATACCTATATTATATTAACAAAGGACCATTATTATTGCATATTAGTGTTTTCTTATAAAAGTATAGATAATCATTACCAATCACTCTAATCATAGATAATAAATCATTATACATAATTATAATTATATTGTTTGTCATATAGATTCAAATGTAATGAGCTATAGACTTTCTTAAAACGATAAATGAACCATAAAGTTCAAGCAGGTTATACAATTAATAAAAACAAATAGGCCGCCCTCAATAGCCCTGAGACAATTGCCCGTGATCGTTGTAACGGTTCAGATAAACAGCGATGGCTAAAGTTCACGATTCACTTTTTGGAACACGTTCGCATAATAATGGGTGTTTACACTAAGTTAGGAACTCAAATAGATGTCAATCAAAGTACTATGGTTGAATTCCATAAGCGAGTGGCAATAATGGCTCACGCCGTCAGTCAGCCGCACTGAATAACGAGGCCGAATATTTTTGAATAACTAACAAATATTCAAATATCGCACGAAACCATCGGTTGAAACTAACGAATACCAATAATAAATCTGTAACGGCAGTTATTGTTGTTCATTGTTTGGATAAACAATACGAGCGTTAGATTATAGAAGCCAAATAATAAGTTGTGATGTATTTATTTAATTTATTCGTAATGAAATGTATCCAACGCTGAGATTTATTTTTTAAATTTCTTTCTTTCAGTAATACTATCTGATTCTTCTTTTTCTAAGCATGTTTAGTTTGGTATGTAATGAGAGCTAAGCAACTTTCGTAAAGTCCGATTATAGGATGGATGACCAAAAAAATTATCATCTGGAGCACCGTAATGCATGTTAATCCGTTCGACTCGGCTGCGTCTGCAGTCGTTAACACCTAAAAATCCGCACTGGGCCGGCAAGGTTGTTTATATTGTTAATTTAATACTGTGTTCGAACAGTCGAGTCATAAACTGATGAATAGCTATGGATACTTTATGACAATTTGGATTATCTTTTTTAACATATCATAATAATAAATACTCTTTATTGCATAAAAAAGGAAAATTATTACATTAATTAGGGACGTAAAAAAAGCAGAATTATCGCTAGCCTGGCAACCTTGCATTGGATTGAAAAAACAAAACATTAGATTGATTGTGCATACAGCAAATAACAATTTAAATCATATTAAACAAAATGGAACAGAAGAAGAACAGTTTTAACAGCGAAATATCACTAAAAAAAGTTCATAACGGCGGACAAAATGCTCAAAACACAAGCGCGGGAAGTGAGAAAATAAAATAGAAAAGCAGGCTAAACTTTTGACAGGAAATGGAATTTTAATTGTGATTTGAAGGATTTTTAAAATTAATTATTTGAAGATATAAAAGTTATTAAGATTTCCTACACATCCAATAATTATGGATCGCTAACATATGTCACGATAATAATACCCCCCATGTTTAAATCCTACTTTTACGTGTATAATTTGTGCGAAAGTCAAGTTTGTGATTTCTTTTTCAGCTTATAAACACATCAATCGATCACAATATATCATGCAGTTATTACAGGGAAAATATGTATATTAATTTATGCGCATGAATTTTTGTTCGGGGAAAAAGAGATATAGTTACGCATCCATTGATATTTAACGTAATATCCATATTGCGTAATGGTGGTTTATTGTGGATGTTTTCGTGCAATGCATGCGCATCTTGAAAATATTGCTCAACGGATGAGATCGTGTTAAGTCTAAATGAGACTTATAACATATACAATGTACAAGAGACTAGTGTTTTTTTTTTTAAATTAAATGATTGCCTAATAAAAAGGCTGTTGTAGGACATCGCTTGCCCCCCTCCCCTCCCTAGATCTGGGCCTGCGTATCTTGTACACAAAACTCAGCCCTTTTAGAACATAACTGTCCACTGTCATAATTACGTCATAAGTGTGATAATTAATTAGGCGATATATATATATTCCGAGGCTCAATCATAAAATTAAATAACTTTCGGTCAACAGACTGTTCGAAATGTCTCTCTTTAAATATTTGATTTTTATTCTTTGCATATACAAAAAAAAATAGTCTTAAAATAGACCACATGCCTGAATTGACAGCTCATCTATTAGGCATTAAAGTGTTTACGAAAGATATTAATTAAATCTAGAGCCACTTAAATTAGTTAGAACAATATGGCGATCTCGACATGTTAAATTGATCTCATTAAATATAGGAGAGTGTCTACTCTATTAATTACGTAGTGAACGGGCAAAGGAAAGCTGCCTTTTGTTTAGATTGATGGTGTCATAAAAAAATGTTGCAAAGTGTACGCACGACGGCACGGCACGGCACTGCCGTGCGATTCTGTAAATACATTTCGAACATCGGAAAATTGAATCTGCAGTGAGATTCAAATTTCATATTTGTATAACTTGAAAATGCCGTTAGCACCTCACTGTCGAACTCGAAGTGAATAAAATGAACTATAAGTGAAATTTTAATATTAATCAACGCAGCCACTATCTTCCACTATTAGCCACCATCCACTATTAAATCACCTCATCAACATTTCTTTTATTTAATGTCATTTCAAGATTAATTAATGACTAATGTAGGTTAAACTATTTCATCGGTATATATATTGGTGTATAATATTTTTTTGATTCCATTATCTGTATACAAAACAAAACAAGATTACATATCTCATATATTCCATCCCCATGTCATTTCGAAACTCACTTGTGCCACTAAACGTATAAAGAATACCAATTGTAAGTTAAGCCGATTCGTTTTTAAAGTGATTTCTGTCCCCTGAGTGACTTCGAATTCGAGATCTGATATTTACAGAATCGCTCTGCTGTTCGGCCGGCGAGCGTTTGACACGATGTGTTTATTCCGCTGACGGAGTGCCAATGCCCGAGGGCAACCATGCTATGATTCTTGATAGTCAATTGGCTGCTAAACCACAACAATATTAGTTACGATTTAATCTTTGTATGTTTATTTTGTTAGTCGGTCGGTTAATATAGTGTATGGAATTCGAAATAACCTTACAGCAATAAAAAACACGGGCTTTTACACGACATTGTTACAATATAAACTTCTTTCTAAAGGTTTTTAGTTTAGTAATAGACGATAATAATTTAATCAAATGAACTCATTAATTATCACTCAATAAATACAAGGTATATATAACACTAGCTTTTGCCCGCGACTTCGACCGCGTGGTAAAGTTACTTTGAGGATACCTGTTCTAAAGTTTCATCCCCTATTTTATCCCCTTGGGGGTAGAAATGATCAAAATTCTTTCTTAGGGGAAGCCTCCGTCATAGAAGCTTTATGCATGCAAAGTCTCAGCTCGAATGGTTTTTAATTAACTAAGTTTCATACAAACTTTCATCTCTTATTTTATCCCCTTCGGGGTAGAATTGATCAAAATCCTTTCTTAGCGGATGCCTACGTCATAACATCTAACTACATGCCAAATTTCAACCTGATCCATCCAGTGGTTTGGGCTGAGCGTTGATAGATCACTATGTCAGTCCTTTGACCTTTGAGTTACATATATTTAGATGCATGAAAGCCTACAACATGATATTAAAACAACACTGAATAAAGTTAAATAGAAAAAATATCGATTACGAACAGAAATCGAATGTCATACTTGATATGATAGATACTATACTCTCTTCCTTATAAAAATTACCGTGATCCAACCTGATATCGTGTGATAATGATTGACTTAAATTAAAAGCTAACAAAGTCAAATTTCATAAAGTTATTGTAAAATGTAAAATAACATTTCACATTATATTTCACATAGTGGCGAAATGGTAAAACAAGTTACCAAACATTACACATTGCATTATATTAATAAAAAAATAAAGCAAAAGAAACTGATATGATACAGCAAATTAATATCTAAAGTTTAAAATATATATTCTTATATAAAATTCTTACTGATGTATGAACGTACAAGATTTGTTATGCAGTTAGTGGATACCGAAAAGCCTTTTACGATGGATTACACAAAAGTGAGACACGAAAAAATATGTCATCCATAAATCATGGTCATAAATATTGTCTTCTTTATAGATGTATTACCTACTCGCGTTCGTTTTTCAATGAGATAATAAAGATAAGGTTTTTTATGTTGATCAGCTTGTGCCACCCATGATTCGACGAATATCTATAAACGTATTAGGGTCTATTAAATGTTGCTTTTGTAATTAACACTTGGAAACTTACGAAAGTGGTCCATAAAAACTAACGAAATATAAAAAAAACGAACATATAATAGTTTCATTTCAATTCAATATTTTATTGTGAATATAATTACTTCGATTGCTTTTTTGAATTCTATACTGACTTAATTTAGTTAGATGAATGGTCACCATCATCATCCATCACGTTAGGAGTCACCATTTAAGAAACAAAGTAATTCACGAAATCACAATAGATTTCGCTAGGTATTTTGAATCAAGTCAAATCTAGTGTCAATTAAATTATTTATTATATATGGAACTTTGAAAATTGTGATTTAAAAATAAGTCGTCATGTTTTTAACTCTTCGTACTTGTGTAATATGGAAGTTTCAAAGATTTATTACAGTACAGCCGAGTACAGCCAATAAAATGGTAGGGCTAAAACTGATAGTCCTTCTACATAAGTAGCAGTTAATACGATACCTATAGATACTAAGGTCTACACTAGTTAAAGTGATGCGGTAAAAAAGGCATAGAGGTGGGCTTATGTACTCATATACTTTATAATCATGTAATTTGCTTATATACTTTATAATCAATAGCTTTGTCCTACTGGACAAAGCTATTGATTATAAAGTCAAATTAGTCTTATTAAAGTGTCCAACTAAGTTTATAACCAAAACAAGTAAGACTAAACTAATAGATGTATTATATATAACTCAAATTTCAGATCGCTATTTTGAAAAAAAAAAGGTAACATTTATAATTTACACGTAAATAATTTTTTTATAGATCATAGAGCAACAAGGTGTAGCTTTAAGCGTTTGAGATTGCAAATCAGTGCGGAGGTCGCGCGGTCTCGCACCGTTGACTTGAATGACTCATAAACACCTTGATTTACTGAGCACACCGCTGATTTGTTGAGTATTAATTCCGCTGTCGGTGACCGGACCGGAAGATATTGCTGGTCGTCGTCTTAGAATGTGTTTATCATTTTTATTATGATTACAAAAAGAAGAAAATTTATTAAATGAATAATAAAAAAAAATAGAGCTGAACCATCTCAAAAAATATCAATGGTGCAAATTCATAAAACAAAACTAAATGAAGCAATTGAAGAAAAAATAATCATCTTAAAATATTTCATGGCAATGTATTTTTATTTTTCTTAATGTAAGTATTTAGAGATAAAAACATGACAAACGATAAGCAGCAGAACACAGAACAAACACTTTTTATATATTATTTTTTGTGCAGTAGAATGACATCAGACATAACCCTAAACCATTTTAATTTATGTAGAAATAAGAAATGTTTTTGTTTTATAAATTCGACTTTCCAGTCTTAATTGCACGAGTAAAATGATGTTATGGATTTTAAAAATCGATTAAAGAATATAAACTTTTTAAATTGCTGCATTTTCTGATAGTCCAACAACCTCAATAAGGATCACGTCATGAGACAAATTAACCTGTCATATAATAGCTAAAGCTTAGGTATATCTGTTTGTTACTCGCAATTACTAGCTCAATTATACACCTACTAGATGATCTTATATTTATGGCATCATACAAAACCGATTTGGTTTCTAACTTTACATAAAACACTTCATAAGTAATTGCTATAAATGTTCCTTAATATCAATTATCTACACCTGATGCTTCGACATGTTCAATACTCGATTAGTTCATCAATAGTGAAATATATCGAAAGTACCGTACATTATTTTACAATGACATAGTTATTTATGGATGAAACATGCAGCTGTAATTAAAGAGGCTTTGTTTCTGTCAAGTCATGCGTAGATGTTTGATAGAATCCATATCCCGTGGTCGTTGTGGGTGCATAGAGCTTCCAGTTTTGGGCGCGCACGCGATCACTGCCTTCATGAATATTTAAATGAGTGAACCTTCATTAGTGCAGTCACTTGTTCGACGGAGGAAGCGGGCGTGGCGAGATCACGTTCGCTGCACCATTTGTATGAATATAAGTTCCTAGATATACGGACTCAAATATTAATAACATGTGTCGTGATAAATTAGCTATGCTTTCCTTAAGCATTTATTAGCATTATCTTTTGATTACATAAACTACATCTATGAGTATTAAATATACTTAGATTGCTAGAGTTTGTATTCATTATAATAGAGAACTAGTATGCTAGTTTCATCATCATTATCAGCCCTTTTACGTCCCCATTGCAGGGACTCAGACCTTCCTTATGGATGGTTAAGGAGGATGAGCCATGACCCTCCACGCTGGCCCAATGTGGATTGGAGAGTATTACGATTGCAAATGCTAGGACCAACGGCTTAACGTGCCCGCCGAAGCACAGAGTAGCTCGAGATAATAATTTTTTGGTCGCCCATCGCGTGACCGACCCTTGCGAGAGTGTCTAACCAATAACGATCGCGGGCCGCGACACTAACCCACTACGCCACTGAGCTATATGTTAGTTTAGCTCACACCTAAATAAAATGGGTGACCTAAAAATTATTATCTCGAGCTACTCCGTGCTTCGGAAGGCATGTTAAGCCGTTGGTCCCGGCTGCACTTGCAGTCGTTAATACCCTCCAATCCGCATTGGGCCAGCGTGGAGAGTCATGGCCCATCCTCCTTAACCATCCATAAGGAAGGCCTGAGCCCCTGCAGTGGGGACGTAAAAAAGCTGATGATGATAAATAAAATTAAACAAAATAAATACTAACTTCTGAATAACATAGAGCCCTTTACAAATGAGAGAGGCCCATAAACATGCTCTCATGAACTTTCACAGTGTTAAATATTCATTATTTCAACAGTCAAACCCCCGCGAAATCATCACCATTGTCCCGGCGATGAAATGAAAGTTCTTTATTTTGCATATCTTAAATGCGACGGTTATCACGCAGCCCAACAGCGGTACAATAATGTAATAAACATTAATTCGTGATAGAGACAGCAATCTCGATGCGTTAAGTATTGTGCATGAAATATGAGTGATAGGCACACCTCTCCTAACGATTATCACCTTTTAAACAATGAATGCATGTACTTAGATTCTTATTTGTGAAACGTATGATTTACTATGATGGATAATTATGTGAATACTACCTACTTTTCGAAAGTGAAGATATTTATTTCACAAATAATGACTGTAAGAATGTAAGACTAATTTTAATTCTAATACACTATAGCCATTGTTAATTGGCAACCGGAAAACTTAAATTTCAACTACCTAGCTCACTGCCAGTGACTATTGGTCCTGTAATGTAATATATATATAAATCTTCCTCTTAAATCACTTCGTATATTCATGAATACTGCATTAAAATTCGTTGTGTAGTTCTCAGCAAGATAGCGTACGGACCGCCAGAAGCGAACTTTGTTTTATACTATGTATAGATAAAATGAAAATGAAAAATGTTTATTTAAGTATTTATTATACCTGTTTCAGGTAACCTCGCTCTTCCTTCTTATATAACATAGTTAGTTAAATTTCACAATATTATTTAAAATTATCCTATTTTTATTAGATTTAAAGAAAAAATAAAATTAAGTCTGAGATGTTTTGTGTGTGTGTATATATGTGCGCGCGGTCGTAAGTGTGCATTAGAATTGTGTTCGGGCGTACTTTTCTTTAGTCTCAGACCAAATATAGATCAGTAGATATCCATCACAATATGCCGAAACTATTTGTTACATCATTTGATATTGATACGTTGCAAAAACTTTAGACCGCTTTGTACGAAGTGTGCGGACGTAGGAGTATGAGTTTTCTTACAATTATAGGACAAAATCAGAATATATTTTAACCGACTTCAAAAAAAGAAGGTTCATTTATTCAAGAAACTTCTATAGAAGTTGGGTGGTTATCATTTAATAATCTACGGGATACCTTCGCCTGACTTCAATCGAAGTTTCTTGGATATTTTAGTCGCTTTTAAGTATATTTATTTCTCACTTGTTCATGAAGCATGAAGGCAACAGTTATATTTTTCTTTAAATAAGAAAAATATTATACGCACTATCATGCGTTGGACATTAATGTTTAAATTAAGACCGACTGGGCGACCTCTGGCACCTACTCGATTTAAATATAATTCAGATGACCGTTTTCATAATACGTTTACAGGTAGATTCTCAAAAGTTGTAAAGATTTGGTAAACTCCCATCAAGAATTAAAAAATCATCCTCACTGTAAGTAAAGATGTCCTCAGTTTAAGCTACATATATAATAATAATAAATCTTAATTCAGACCCAATGATATTCTATATACAAATATTACATGATGTACGGTTATAATAACCGAGAACCGGGACACGTGACTTAAGCCGAATTTACATTATGAAGGAAATTATTGACATTAGTTTTATTGTATTAATTTCGCTAGCAGTTTCACGTGTAAAGGTCCAGAGTAATTAATTTAAAATATATCTCAATCCCTTTAATTTGACATTTTAAAGTTATTCGCGAACTATACACTATAGTAACGTATTTTTAAAGATATTGAATGAACGATATCCCTTACCCAAAGGATAAAAATGGAACTCCATTAGCAAGTCTGCGCTGTCCGTCAGTCAGTATTATACTGGGGAATATCTCATTAACTATGATAGTCAGACAGTTTAAATTTTCACAGATGGTGTAATTCTATTGCTACTATAGCAACCAATACAAAAAAAAAAAACAGAATTAAATAATTACTTAAAGTGGCTCCCATACAACAAACCTGATATTTACGTTCGTTTTTCTTAGTTTCATAATGTAAATTCGGCTTTATTGTTGGGCGATATGATGAGCTCTTGACGTTAGCTCATTACAATTGTGAAAGTAAGATATTTAAGTTGGTTGTCTGTTGACGTGGACAAGGCGCGGCGTGGGCGCACAGCTCCCGTGCGCCGCCCCGACAATACGCTGCGTTGTACCGCCGCCGCCTGCCTCCCGCACCCCGCACCTCGCAACCCGCCACCGCGAAAACCCCAACCCATTGTTCCATCTAAACATTGACATACAAATTAAGCTCATTTGGGTACCTACTTTCTTCGACATTCATAGACTTTGTTTGTGTACATCACAAACTTGTTTTCATACGAGTACTTATTCTACTTTGAATGTTCTAACATATATTGAAACAATTGGATGGAAGTTCTTACGATAATAATAATAAAAACAGAAATATGAAGCATTTTCACCACTTATAACTTTCTTTTTATGAAAAAACTTACATGCATACTCTTAATAGGTTAATATTCAAAACATTTTTAATAATGTTTATTTAAATTTAACTAAAGTATCTTGTAGGTAGGGACATGATCCCATTGCTATAGAAATTTTGGGAATTCTGATCAAAAGCCGCGACAACTGATGTAATGTTAACCTGACACTGCCTAAAGAATTCTAAAGAGACCGAAACAGGTGGAAATCTGAATGTGCAAGATCAGGACTATACGGTGGATGCACTAACATTTCCCAGCCATACTGTCTTAAATTTAACTGAGTGGCAAAAGAAAAACTACACCCCTTCAATAGAATAAATAGATTAATTCTGGCTGGTTTTTTCAACTTCTTGCTTTAATCTCATCAGTTGTTCAGAATTGATGGTCCTTCCTGGTGGTAACAGCTCATAATGAATAATGCCCTTCCAATCCCAGCATACACACAGCATCACCTTGCGGGCAAACCCGGGCTTTGCCACAGTCTATGAAGCCTGACTTTGACCACGACCTTTTTCGCACTTTCTTGTCGTACGTGATCCACTTTACATTACCAGTTCTCAACTTCTTCAAAAATGGTTCGGTTTCACTACGCTGTAATAAAGAATCATAAATGAGTACACGGTTCATTAGGTTTTATTTCAGTGATCTCGTTGGGTACCCAAATATCCAACTTTATTGTATACCCAGCTTTTTACAAATGCGTCAAAGCTGTTCTTCAGCTTATTTCAGTGATCTTGCTCCACTTTTTAAAAAATGCAACCATTTTATCCGTAACAGGGCGACCGGAGCGACGTATATCTTTGATCCGGACTGAAAACGCTTAAACCAAATTTGTGCTACTCTCACAGAAACTGCACTAGGTCCATAAACGTTACAATTTTTTTTGCGGTTTGCGTTGCTTTTTTATCTTTTTGTAATAGAATTTTAAAATGTATCTAATTTCTTCATTAGGGTCACTTATATTGACAATAAGAAAAACAAATGAAAATCAAAAATTTTCTAATTAGATATCTTCTCTAAAATCTAAACTTTTTAATGATGCCGAAACCAGCCAGATACAAAGCTAGAGCCAAAAAGGATTTATAACAAGTTTTAGAACAAGGTTGGCGAAAATACTTTTTCCCCAACCTAAAATTAAATTGCGTTCAGAAGAGCTTTTAATCAATACACATTTGGCTACTGACCTGGTTAGCATTCAATGCGTTACCTTAAGAGTGTACTGGTCTACATAAGGAAAACTATACTCCATTCATTATAGCATTAGACAGAATGAAAATAAGGTTCTTTTTATAGTATACTTTGTGACAAAATATCAACAATCATGTTACTCTTAAGACTAACGGCTAATTTGCTACATATCCACTTAAATACCAGCTACAAAAATTAACCATTGTCTTTTAAGCTACATATTAAAGAAATTTATGAGTATTTGTCTGACTTAAAATATTTAATAACTATTACAATAAAAAGTGTTCATCTTAAAAAACCTAAAGAAGCAGGGTTAGATAGTTTCGGCACGATTCTCATGTCACTATAACTCTACCAAATTTAAAACGTTGCCTAACGTTGCCCTTCAAACGTTTCGGCAGTGCAGCTTTTTAATTTTATCAGATTATGATTTATTCATAATAGTCAAAATACGTAATCTGGGATTGTCATTCATCGTGAATGCTACTGCCTTTCTTGTTATTTTGCCATTTTCGGTGATTGAGTTATTACTGTTTTATTGTTGTTTTCTTATAGTTCTGTTTTAGTTGTTATCTTTTTGTTGTAAAGTTTTGTTAAATATGGACGATTCCGGTGCAGGCCCGAGTGGCCTACAACAATTACCTTTGACATTTTAGGAAGTTTTTCCAATGTCTTAATCTAATAATATCTGAATAAATATTATAACAGTAATAATAAAAAAAATCATTTTGTTTTTGGATGACTCAAAAGTACTTTTAAGAAGTCTATTTGAATAAAGATTATTTTGACTTTGACTTTTACCTTTATTTTCTGGGCATTGATATAACTAAATTATATTCTAATTATATACACTTACAATTAGAATTTATCAAAACAACAGAAAGATAGTTATATTTCCATGTTGGCTTTCAGTAAAAGATGAATTTAGATAATTCTAGTCTCATCTCAACCCCGAGAAAATGTAAAATTGCCCAACTCTGTCAGACTACCTAACTTTCAAAATTTCAACAAAACTATTATAAATATTTTTAAAATTTATCTTGTCAACAAAATGTTCTGCACTGCTGCTTCTGAGATCCTCTTTTTTCTAATGTTATAATGAATGGAGTATAGCACGTCTAATTTGCGATTTAGATTTAAAGCAACTTTTGCAATGGCCGATCATAGGATAGGTGGCCGACATTTTATTATTTATATAGTTCCTTCGTGCTTTGTAAGCTGTGCCATACCGTTGGTCTCGATTGTATTTAGTTGTTAAAACCCACCAATTCTCACTGGGCCTGCCTGGTGGGTTATCCCGTTCTCTGAACGAAGCTCTGGGACGTTAATGGGACGATGATGATGATGATGACATCGAAACTTTTACGAAATATATGAGAATCATAAGAAAAATTCTATTATATTATAAAAAGTAATATTAGTATAAAACACCTTCAAAAGACTTCAACGAGAGCATAGTATTAAAAGTATTTAATAAAAGTTTTGAACTGTCATTGATCATAATATACACCGGTGAGGAAGAATGCAAATCTTATACGATGGACTTCGAAATCACAAAAACATAATGTCATCTATTAGATTTCCGGCCTTTGTGGAATTTTGTTTACATCTGCCATCAGCCTATTAATATTTTCACTGCTGAATCTATTTCCTATGAATGGAATCGAATTCAATAGGAACAATTTGCCATAACTCAAAACGCCAGCCCAGTGCGGATTGGCGAGTTTTAATGACTGCAAATTCACCCTGGACCCACGACTTAACATGTCCTCTGAAGCAAAGGAAATTCAAAATTTGGTCACCTATCCTTATGACCAATACTCGTCAAAGTTGCTAAATTTCCGTATGTTTGACGGAAAGTGGTAACCCCTCTGTTATTAATAACTAGTAACTATATACATAAACCTTATTTACAAAGCGAGGTAAAAATCCAATTCACAGATTACGTATGCCATAACAAAGGAATTGTGGCAGCATTTTAAAAACAAATATATTACCTGATAAATACAGACACACTACAGAGAAATTGTGTAGCGGCCACTTTCGCATTATATTGAAACAATCAAAACGTGAAATAAAAGAGGATGTTCATCAGACGCGAGCTCATAAAACAAGCCCTAAAATGTTAAACGACTGCTCAAAATTGGTGGTAAGAAGAAATTACAAAATAAAAGGTCCAGATTACGGTACTTTGAATGAATTTTTTGAGAGAGACCGTCTTAACCTATATTTCATTTTATGGGTGAACGATTTTTACAGCCTCTTAGCGGGCAGTACGAATGACTATAAGACTGTAGAAAGTTTCTGAAATTATTTCTTAAAGGTCCAAAATAGCTGAGTGATCTCATTTTCCCCTTCATTGTTTTGAGGTTATCATTAGACATACAGGGAAAAATTATTAACAGTATTCGCACGAGTAAATTATGGCCTATATCAACCCTGTATGATGTAGCTACCCGTAGGTGAAAGACTATTTATAATCAGTCCAGTAGTTTCGGAGCCTATTCAATGCAAAAAAACAAACAGCAAACAAATATATAATCGAATCTTGCCTCTATATAACAGTAATATAGATAATTATGAAGAAAAACACGTTTTTAATTTTGCATTTAAATATAAATATCTTGATCGTGATCAAACTGACAACGAATTCGCTGTTAGAAAGCAAACACGCAATAACCCGCAAAACCAACATAGTTCTTCAGAGCAGAAAAAAATAACTTTTCCGAAAAATAACTCTTATCAACTTTCATGGTCATAAATAAGGTGTTCTCTAGTCAATTTATACGGGAATTAGATGTTTGTTGGAAAAATATAAAGGTTTTCTACTCTAGGTATTTTGGTTTTGCATGTACTACATGTTTGCTTTCCAGCGTCAATATGAATTTAAAAAATTAACAGTTGTAAAAATCTAGAAGACGACTCGTTTCTGACAGATTTTCATAAAATATGAACATCAAGAACATTTTTAAACAGTTTAAGTTTTCCTTTCATATTTATAACGAGAAAACTGAAAGTATTAAAAAGTTATGTAACATACGTAGTTAAAATGTTTTTTTTTTTCACATAGGTAACAATAACTTAATTTGATCAGTTTTACTTTATTTCTATGTGGCCGCTTGTAAAGTTTGAATTGAAATGAAATCTACGAATATATATAATAGGCAATATTAATAGGTAACTGATAAAATATCGTTGCGTTATTGCTGCTTATTCGAACAAGAATAATAAAAATTGTATTGGAAATGCCATCACGTTCAAAGCCTCATATGCTTAGAGATTGCAATCATTTCGGTGATAATTATATAGGTTCGCACTTTTATAATATACTAAAAATGTGTTCCTTTTAAACAACGAATAATAATGCGAAACAATTTTTTTAAGGTATATTATTTTTATTAGAAACAAAAATGTTTCTTTTCTATTTGGTATAATATTTCAGCCATAGTGACACTGGGTAACGTTTGATCTCCATTATATTGCTGATTATATTTTCTTATCAGTTAGATTTTACAAAATAATCTAATACTAATAAGGATTTCATATTACTGCAATGATAAAACTAGATGGTGTAATATTTCGGTGATTGGCGCAGAATTAATTGGTTTTTATTTTATAAATTTGTAAATAATTATACAAAATATAATCGGTGCGACGAAGTTATAACACGTTTGTATTACCAATAAGCTTTTAGTAATGAATGGCGCCGCATCGATATAAACACATATAAATTGTTAATAGTTTAGTTTAATGTTTACTAACCGTAGTCATAAAAAACTGTATTTAAACGTTGGTCACACTTCCAGACGGCTGTTATATCATTAGCGCGTCTCGTGGTCTCGTATTATCGGGTGTGTAGTTTGTGTGACGTGTTTGCGCACGGTTGTCACCGGCCGGCGAGTTATAAATCGAAGTGGTTGACAAAGCGTGTCGGTGTGTGATCGACGCGCAGTTGTCGCACGCCCGCTATGACAACGCAACGCTATGGCTATGAGTGATTGTAGCCGTCGGTCGTTCCGTTCTTTCTTTGTGTTCTCAAATAATCCGTTGCGTCGTGATCTAGAGTCTAACGGTGCAGGTTCGCCAGCCTATTGAGTGCGCTCTTCGTAATAGGCACAATTTTTCAAGCTTTCACATAAGTCCCCCGCTAATACCTGTTAAGTCAAAAATCTATGAAGTGATGTATTGTAACGCTATGGATAACCAAAGCTGGCATAATTTCACTAATTACATAATAGTTGCAGTAACAATCCATAGACGTACATTTACATTATATTTCAAAAATGTTAAAATGTGAAAGAAATCCTATTAAATATTCTATATAACATTTTGATTTTTTAAACCACATAATGCCAATACTTAACATTTGTTTGAAGTCCGCTTATTTTGTTAAGTTGTTATCGTTTAAATTGAGATTTAAATCTTAAAAGATGTGTTATTTGAGTTAAAAAAAAGTGTCATACAGTAAATATTAAATGATTTAGTGAAATAAAGAGATAATTTTTACTTTCTTGTGGAAATTTCATATTCGTGCACATTCATTTTTCGTACCTTTACTTGATATAATGTTAATTTTAAAGTTAAATAACACCCATTTTTATATAACATTCTTTAAATGGAATTATAGCAAAAGAATTATATATAAAAATGGGTGTTATTTGAGTCCACTCAGTCACAATATGGATCGGCGGGTCATCTTTATTTTAGTTTCAAAACTCATGTATTGATTTATTTTTTGACTTGCGATAGACAATAAGCAGTTGATGTATCTAAATTGATTATATTCTGATTGGCAGTATTCGAAAAGAAATTATTTAAAGTTCCGTACCTCGATGATTGTTACCGACCAATATACTAATAACTAAAACAAAAAAAATAAATAATACTATTGAATACAATTCTAGATCACAAGACAGGTTTTTCCTAGTCATATCTGGTGACTAGGCCATTAACCTATCGCGACGGTGCAATACGAGTTCATGGGTGCTTACGCACCCTTGTGAACCATATTAAGGCTGTCTGCTTTGTTAATATAAACATTTGTGTGATGAAATCAATATATTTAATATAAATACTACCAGATAAATCTTATGTTATGGATGTTTAGGTAAACCTTATGTAAATCTTATGTAAATATATAAAAAATATTATTATTATTTTAGTAAAATCAGATTGATAAAAATAATTGTCTCAAAAAATACTACAATTTGATTAAATAAAGAAACATAAATGGTTACTTTTACGAGTAAGTACAATAACTAACATACTATTTAGTTTTTAATGAGAAGTCAATTAAGCAAGTAGGCAGGCAACCAGTAACTTTTCACAGCAAGTTGAACTTGATTCGAGTTAAAATCTCAGGTCTCACCTGCATTTAGCCAGCCACCTGTTAACTGCAACTTGGCGATATAAAAAAAAGGAACGAGCGCCAGGCAGTGCAAAAAACAAGAATCCGAGACGACACGTATGGAAAATAAAAAAAAAAAACACTCGCCCACCAGATGGTCGCCTCGACGAGAAACCCGATTTTGAACAGGTTGTGACTTACCACGCATATTCATTTGCGAGTTTGAATGTGGCGAAAATTGAATAATAAATTCTATAATGATCCATTGTTAAGCACGACTTTTGGACTGTTTATAATATTATCATCTCTGGAGAATTCGGACTGTGTTAGTCCGATTTATCACATTACATAGTTGTTGAACCCAATGATAACGAGACGAGTATAATATTAATTTTCACGATATTCCTATTTTTTATTTAGTCCAAATCAAAATTGTCATGAGTAATGAGAAAATGGCAATTGAATAGCGAATGAACTTCCATGACTGAATCGTGAATGCATTACATATAAATAAGTCTTTTTATGTCGCAGGGATATGATAAAATTTGGGATTTGATGATCATATCACGGGAAATGTTAAAGTAATAACTCGGTATTAACATTTCCCTAAACAAAGCTAACAACAATGCAAATGACAAGTTTTGTCAAAAATTAGTTCAAATAATGAATTCAAATATGAAATTGGTATGGGAGGAACAAAAAGTCGAATATTTTTAAATATAATATATTTATTTAATCAAAGTATAAATCATTGTTATCTATGCACTTTTGCCATCACATAGGTAGTTCATTGATCCCCTTTCTAAATAAACCGGAATAAATAAAATCTTTGAAGGCGATTTGCGCTGCTCCATCGGAGTTGAATTTTTTTCCCTTGCAAGAAGTTGTCCAAATTTCGAAAAAAATGGTAATCTGTTGGAGTAAGGTCCGGGGAGGATGGTGGATGACTTAGACATTCCAATTGAAGCGTTTGGTCTAGCGTTGTCGTGAAGTAGCAGTGGCGTAGAGCGATTGACCAACTTTAACAGCTAGTTTTCCAGCATGGTTTACAATTGCTGACAATAGACGTCTGCCGTAATCGTGTGGCCAGATTTGAGAAAACTGTAATGAACAACACCGGCACTAGTCCACCAAATGCTTACAAATAACTTTTTTGGGGTCAATTTTCGCTTGGGGCAGGATTTGACTGGCATGCTAGTGTCCAACCATTGCGATGAGCGCTTCCGATTATTGTAGAGAATCCATGTTTCATCACAGGTAATGATTCGATTTAAATTCGTGAGGTACCCACCTTTTAAGATTTTTAATCTTTCCAATTTGCTTCAAGTGGATAAAAACTTATCACTAACACCGCAGCCTGCAGCTAACTCGGACAGGGTGGTTTGCGATGTACCCGCTTCCACAATAGCCTTCAATTCTTCATTATTAACTTGGGTCTCCGGCCATCCACGGGGCCTGTTCTGCAGGTCGAAATTTCCAGAACGAAAACGTTGGAACCAAAAACGCATTGTGTTTTCTTTTGCGACACAACCGCCATACACATCATTAACCCTTCGAGCCGTTTCCGCAGCACTGGTACCACGGTGGAACACGAATTCGTAAATAACTCGATATTTCATGTTTTCTATTTTTTATACTGGGTGACGTAAATAGGACAAACATAAAAAAAAAAACAAATTAATGCCGTCTAACGAAACACAAATACATGTGTAAATGGCTGTGTAAATTTGAATTTGGAATTCCCAACCAAGGAGGAGAATTTGTTGATTAAAGTGGTCAGTACGACAAAACGCCAATTTCATAAGGACCTAATTTTGAAAAATAGCAATATCACTAAAAAACATGACATACTTTTTATCATTTCACTAGACTGATTTTTATTTTCTAGTGATATCCATATCAATGTAGTTCTTCAGGGAAATATGTAATTTTCAAAAATACTTTATGTAATACTCAATTATTTATTTTGGAGTTTAGTAAGTTTCACACTTTACATAGTGATGAATATTGTTGTTATTTCATCTTAAATTATTAAACTGGCAATGAATTTATGTTGTTATAGAATTATAACAAAAATATAAGCTTTAATCTTATCAATTACTTGATATTATTATCAATTATTATATTATCTAAATCTACAAATTCAAAGGAGATCTTGAGAGTGTTGATATACAACATTACACTTATCCGAATTAAGAGTTTTTTAATTCCCATTTATATTTAACGTAGATAATATTGTACGTATCAATCTTAACTATCTGTCAAAATGAATAATGAATAGTCTCGTGACTCAGAGGGTAGCATTTCCACACCGATAAATTATTTCAACGATTGAAATGATCACTGATAAACATTTATTACATTATTAATCACTTGCTTAGCTTATGCAGTTGCAATATTCCTAACATTCGACACTAAAGAATAATTACAATTATTAATACACGAGTTTATTAAAACTAAAGTTATAATTAACCACAATCGAGAAGATAAACTACAATATTATATGTATTAAATACTAATTTAACGACGTTTTTCGTTAAGTTTTATATTTTCCTCGCGAAACTTTATTATATATTATTAATAAAAATTAAAAAAACGAAACCTTTATTGTATATTATTAATAAATAATATACATTAATAAATAATATACAATAAAGTTTTCGTAAGTTACAATAAAGTTTTTACAAATAATAATTTCTAACTAGTTATGACAAACTTTTATACTTACATTATACTTAATGTTAAAAACTTTTTGCTAATAAAACAAAATGTTACGATTTTACAAAAAAAGTTATAATATTAAAAAGTGTACTTTCACCACAGTTTGTCATTGATATATAGCTCCCTCACGCAACTTTCAAGGCCGTAATCTAAAACTTTAATAGACACGTTTTTTTCTTCACCACTACGATCATTTAGCAGAGCTAGCAGAAATTAATTGGCCATATGTTTTCGTATGTTGTTCATTAGATAATATTTTACAAAAGATACCCCATATGGTGAAATGTTTTTTTAAACGTGCAAAAAGTCGTTGGATAGTTAAGCAGACAAAACAATCAAATAACAAGCACCAGATAAAAAAGCGGACGTGCTAACCTGCTTTAAATTTAAATAACGTGTCAAGTCATCTCATCGCCTTAGTTCCTGTTATTTTTTTTTATAATTTTACTGTTATTCTAAGTGTTAGTCCCATGGGCGATGGGCATCACACTGAGGTGTTAAAACATCTGATCGTGTAGATGATTTTTTATTATAATGTTTGTGTCTGCAATATTGTATCTCAATTCGAAATATAAGGAAATTTAAAGAAGGATCGCTGAGTAGTAATAGTAGTCGATCACGTTGCCAATATTAATTGCTTCAGCACTGGCTGGGAAATCGGTCCGCCTCCGCAATTAGTTCCCAGCTTACTAATGCTCATTTAACTTATTGCAGACGATAGCGGCCGTCTCATGTCGTACCTTAATGGATAGTTTCCATTACAAGTTGACTTCAAACAACATTTCGCGTTGTAATTTAAGAGGTAATTATCTTATTTTGTTAATAACCCCAACGTAAATAGATAAATCCGTTCTTTGAATAGTGACAATTGGACGTGTATTGAAACATTCACGTTTTATCTTTTACGAGGCTGAACATTGATCAGTGTCATCTCAAAGAAGTTTTTATGTAAATCTTTAGTTTTAGCGATACGGTCGCAGTCAGGTGGACGTAACCAGCTCACAAGTATAGGGGCTACCTGTCCTGAAAAGGCGCGTGCGCACCTGTGCCCGCATACACGCCTACACGTAAATGGTGATCACGCTGCGTGATGGTTATCCTTTAGCATCGCATGTGCTCAAGTTTCAATTTATTGTGCTGGGGTCGACTTTTATACTGTGACACACGAGCTAATGAACTTATTCTTTTCCATAAATGGTCCTAAGAAAGTTTTTCGTCGCTTTAAATTCCGATGGTATACGTTTATGTCATGTGTAAGATTAACCAGAAACGCAGCTCAGTCAATATTATTGAATTTTATTCTCATGCATTCATAATCGTTACTGTATTTTATAAAGAGAAAAAAAAAATACTATAAGTACTCTACCACTGTGAGTGTTTGTAATTAACAAGAACTAAGATAATTACCGATGCATATTGAATCGAATTTGTCTGTTACATACACGAAATGAATCAAAAACACGATCCAATCATATGATAATATAATAAATGATCCCAATAAGCCACATCAACACTTAAGTCTTAAGGGTACTTCATATAACACCGAGCACGCGCTACTGACACGTACTTATCTATAGTACTAGATTTGATTTTTGGGGAACGTTAATAATTTAATTTTGTATTGAATCGTAGATATAATGATGTATAAGGTATGTTTTATACTATCTTTTAAATCTATTTAATTAGTCGTGGCTGTGACTAAAGGCGGGAATGAAGATGTCGGACATGAATATTGCCGGAGGCGCGGTAAGGCACCGTGCAGGCAGAACGTTGAGCGAACGACGGACGGTTGAGGATGTGAACCGGGGGGCGGAGAGCCTACGTCGGATCTTATCGCAGTTATCTGCTATATTGATTGCGCCCGTGTCGAAAGCCTCGCCTGACCAAAAGCGGCGCAAGCGCAGATTGAAACCTGAACGTGCCTGATGATTGATTACAACGTAATGGACACCGACACATGGCAGCGACTCACTCAAAATACCGATGTGACAATGTTGTGCTGTGGCCGTTTTTGATTGAAATGATACCTGTGGAATGTTTTATTAAATACATTTCCTCATTGCTTTAATTGGACTGACGATTTTTTTTTCTTAAACGTTGCACGAATATATCTTCTTGGTTTTAAATTTTGGTGTATACTGCGGGCTATATTACGGGGTTGACAAACAACTACCTGTTAAGTTGACTTTTTAAAATCAGTTATCTAATTTATTAATTATAAATACAAAAACAGAAACATTTCGTTTAAATAATAGTGTTTTAAATATGTATTCCTTTCCCTTATCACCTACCGAATCTTACCAATCCTACCAAATACAGAATATGATATTGAACTAGATTACCGTACCTACGAAAATATTAAAATTATTGAGTCAAAAACGTTGAAATTATTTCAGATCTCTATCTTCTCATGTAAAATATTATCCAAAATTGTATGTAACAGAAAATTACCAATTACCGAAATTTCACGCTCTTATCGGCCCATAACGGTGATGTAACGAGTTTTAAATAACTTTTTGGCTTCATCGTGTTCAAAATCTTTGTAAACAGACAGGATCTTAATCTGAAGATTGGAGATGTGCGGATACAATATTACTGGTCATGCTTATCAGCAGCGACTCTTAGTGCTTTTTCTTGGAAACGCTCTCGACGTAGGTTGTATATGATTTATAATCGTATTCCAAAAACGATTAAGTCGAGAAACGCCGTAACCTGGCAAGTGAGTGATCGTGATTCTTATATTGAAAAGAGACATTGGAATCATTTAACGTATGATCGATTTTCTTCGTGTAAAATGGCAATGTTATTAATTTAAGAAATGTTACGAATTCTTATGAGGTTAATGTGTTGTCGCAATGCAGTGTGTTATTAACAATAATAACGGATGATTAAGCTGTAAATTGCGCATGAGTAATGACGAAGTGTTGTGATTGGGAGACATCGAACTTTACGGCTTCTGACTGCAACCATTCCTCCCCGATTGACGAATATTTGTACCGATTATTTTGCGTCATTCTCTAAACATAATAACCTCAACTAAGTTGGCTTTGTTTTAATGTTATTCCGTAGTAACATATTATTAAATAAATATAATAAAAATCCTGTATACTATGATAAGTTTACTTGTATTATCTTTGTTATTTTTAAAATGATTGAGTTTTATTTATTACTATTTATTACTAGCAAAATACTTCTACACAGAAGTACTTAGTTGTTTCTAATATATATGTAATATTTTTTGTGTTTGAAATCTTAGTACTATTATTTTAAGATCTTATGTAGCTATATACAGGGGTGGCCAACTTGTTTAGACCCAAGATCGATTTTTCAATGACGACACCCAGTACCATCTACCAATTACTTTACTTCTTAAAATCTTAAATGAAACAGCATAGTTCGTACACTATGTATTTATATTTTTAGAATTGCCACGAATTACTGGACTAATAGTCGCGATCGACTGGTTGGCCACCCATCGTATATACATTTAATTCTTAGATTTATATATTTATACCTTTATGAATTTATGTGTTAATTTGTATGTTCTTCTTCCCTAAAGATATTTGTGTATATCTGTGTAGTTTGACTTGTGAAAACAGTACATAATGACACATTATATTTCGATGTGGATTAGATTGGAAGTGGATATAACATTAGTATTATATCGACATCACCCAAAGGTGATTGACCGATAATGTACTATTGTGTATGAAGCATTTACTAAGTTGTCAAAGTTTTCGATACAAATGTACCTCGGAGTGATATTATAATGGATATGCGATATTTTTCTCGTGTCTGAATCTTAACTTCAAAATATATCTGATCGCCTCGTTAAGCGGCTACTGTATTTACATCTTACGTCGGTTCGCCGTTTTAAATCCGGCATGCTGATTATCCGAAACCGGTTCCATGATTGATTATTCCTAATCTATTTCAAAGACACTTGTTTCATATTGTTTTAGGTGTCGTACCTCATATAGAGAAAGAACTTTGATATCTGCCCATCTATTTTTCAAGATTTTTTTTCTAATATTGTCTAATCATTATCTTTCAAGACCTTTTTTTAGAGAAATGTGTGGAGGTATCAAATTCAGATTAACATTAAATAATCTGACGTAAATTAAGATTTAAAAAATTAAGCTTCAAAATTAACGTCATTGAAATATACGGCTACTTAAATTTGATATTTTAATATTTCGGGTAAAGGAAAACATTTACGATACTGTCTTAAAATTACATTTACGAGCTGAATAAATGAATATCTCTAGGGTATCATCAGCAGTCTATTAATGTCTCAAATGGCGGTCATTGCCTACCCTTTTTTAATTCTATTTATTTATTTGGAACTTTTAAACCAACTTTTGCGTCATAGAAGTCCTCACATTTGTATACAGACGTAATATATAAGGTTAACAAATACCAATACTAAATGATATTCGTTTTATTTCCAGTATCTATTTTCTTTGTAGTGACCATTTTTGTGAATACCATTTCTTCTTAATGACTTATCTGTATCATAATAGGATACCAAAGAATTAAATTAACGACTGCTGTTTTATTATTATTAAAGTATCATTATCAATTAAACACCAGTTGTCAATAATATCAACAAAATGAACTACCTAATTTATTTCCCATACGTACTCTTATAAATAAATTCAACGTTTTATAAGACACTAGTTGTTTTCCCACGACTACAGCCGCGTAAATTGTAGCCTTACTGAACTCACGTATGAATTGTTAATACCGGTCCAGTAGTTTCGAAGCTTTTACAATGCAAACAAAAAAAAATCAAATCTTTTTATAATATTAGTATAGAAGAAATCAATTTGGAAGTAATTTTTTATATAGATTAAATGAAAATAGTTTA
Organism: Diatraea saccharalis; assembly: GCA_918026875.4. NCBI lineage: Eukaryota > Metazoa > Arthropoda > Insecta > Lepidoptera > Crambidae > Diatraea > Diatraea saccharalis. The sequence goes on from OU893343.1 coordinate 11,330,723, forward strand.
ATAGTCAAGATTTGATGAGAGGACATTTTTAAAATAAATAAAAGAACTACAGAAATTGCACTCTGTCGCAAAGGAGTTTGAATTTCATGAGTGTTATTAAGCTGTCGTTTTCTGAATAAAACTTACTTATGTCTTTCAATAGTTAACATAATATGGAGTTCAAGAACCTCGTTATTGTAATACATATCTGTATTTTATGCAGATGTTTCGACACTAACTTCATCAAGTTTGGATCTAAAACAAAACTTCTTCATCGCTTTTGCTTAATAAATCCATCATTAATGCGTTCCAAAGAGGGGCAATAATTGCATTTTCATCTCTTTAAGATCAAATATATATTTTATTTTGTATCTGTCACCAGCTTGCATACAGAAAAGCCTCTTATTAATTCATAAGTAAAAATAATTACTCTTGAAATAAGAACTTTTTTGTAAATGGAACTAAAAGCGGCGACTTTGGCGCTTCCGTTGGAGAAAAATCGTCGCAAAATCTTTGGGATTCTCCTCTAATTGAATTGGTCAAAGTAATTTATTTAATTAATGGACAAGAAATAATTTTTTATCTGTTGCAATTGAGGTCAAAAGAAGTTTCTTAAAAAAAATCTAAATGTTGATGAAATGTAGAGAAGTATAAAGGAGTAGATTCACTTGCGGAAGGAGTTTTATCATGTATTTAATTTTTTACATTCGAAAGAAAAGTTAAATGTAAAACAGGGTGCGAAAAAAAGAAAATCCATTATAACTCGGTTTCGGTTTCCTCATTTACATTGGGTAATTTGAGTCCCCTTGTAACATAGTTTTTGATTCTGAAAATTTTTAAATATTATTATAGCTCTCAATAAAGGAAACATCTTTTGAAGCGGGACGATAGTATATCTATAAAACTAAAACGAATAATAACGATTGATAAATCTGAGCTCGGGTTTTTTTGTGACGTTGTTTGGTTACTCGTGTCTCGTCACTAGAAGAACACTCACTACTTCGTCAGTTACTTTTCAACAGCCATCAAAAGGTTAAGGCTAAGTATCTATGCAAGTAACGTAATGCATGGGCGCAAAGTAACGGCGCGTGACGTCCACCTGTCGCGTGCGCGGCGCGTGCTGCGCGGGCGCCACCAACTGCCGACACACCTCGAGCGTGGCGAACCTACGAGGGCGCACTTGACTCCACTGTGGAGCCACGCACCGTGGAGACATCGCACCTGACGTCCAGTGGTTACTATGGTAATTCGACCAAGACATTACTGCCATGCAGAGTCCGATACACCCATTTAGCTGCTCCGAGCAAAAATAATATACACCGTTTTTTACGCTAATACTTATCACGGTAATACTAATACAATATAAGCTTGCTATTCTAAAGATGGAATGTTAAATACCTATATGATTTTAGAACCAAAATATATATTATATGTTATTCTATTAGGGTTTTTGAATAATTTTATATAAGTCGCATTTTTGAAGAAAAACTTTTTTTTTCCTCTGGCTTGTAAGTATTGTTATTTTATCAATTTTTTTGCCCAATAGAAAAATTAAATGGGCACTTTGTTCTATTACCATATGGTGTATTCAATCTTAGATTAGATGCCTTAGATCGAGAAATGTCGCAATGTTGACAAAGTTTTTATAGACATTCCATCCAAGTGCTACCGCAATATTGAACATCCTATATGGTAAGAACTATAGATAATTTTACAACATTATGTCTACAGATCAATTGATACGTAAGAGCCGGACAGAAAAAGATTAAATTGATGATGTTTAAACAATACATCGTGGTATTTAAAGTACTAAAATAAGAAAAAATTATTAATATTTCATGATGATGATGATAACAAAGATATAATTTAATAAATTTAAATGATATTTTAATTTCATGTCATATTACTGCTAACGTAAACGTATATCTACTAGAATTGAATATTCAAATGGAAGGAAAATTAGAATTCTTTGTCTGAGAACTTAAGTACCATCACACAACTATACGCGTCAAAGCGTCTGGATTATAATACGTATATCATCTGTCATTATTTGCAAAGAGTGAAGAAAATTCTTCACTTATAACCATGAATAGCAACAAGAGAATATTACGTGAGAAGTGTATGGTATTTTAGAAATTAATAAAAATGGATTGGTGCAACAAATTGCTAGAAGAGTATAACGGAACTAAAATATTGGTAGATTGTATAAGTTGACTTTAAATGCAAAATCAATAGACAAACTATACAAAAAACGTTTCCTAGGATTAAAGGTTTATGATGAATAAATAATTAATACTACTATCCTACTTATATTATAAATGCGCAAGTTTGTGAGCATGGATCTATGTATGAATGTCAGTTTAATACACTTTCACGCAAAAACTATTGAACGGATTTTGATGAAATTTGAGGTATAAGGATAGCTCTAAGCCAGGATTAACATATAGGCTACGACCATGCGGGCTAAGCTGCTGGCGGAAGTTAGTTAATATATAAAAAAGAAACAATAATTTACCAAGATAGATGGTTGTCTCGTTTTTGGACATGGGTTATTTCGTGATAATTGAGATGAACGACGGTCACTGTAGATTGCTACCACGTTAACAATGACTTTTCATTTGTTTCAGAAAAGAATGACAGCGTCGCTTTTTAAGCAGATTCCTTCTTGATAACGGTTTAATACATTCCGCTAGATGGACGGTTGAAATTTTGTAAGAAGCATTCGAAATTCTTGGCAAATTTTCACTTTTTAATAAAAAAAAAAATTAATGTTTATGTATAATTTTTTCGATTTTAAAATCCTGCAGATGCATTGAGTATGCTCATAAATGCTTCAATATTTCAGTATACGTTCGATAAAAGTATCAAAACTTACCTTTTTTACACATAGGCATTTTGACACATATATTTTACTTTTTACACATAACTTACTTTTTTACACACACCTTTTTACACGTCGTGGGATTCTTCCTCGTGGACCCACTCCAGAGTAGTACAAGTCAAATAGCAGGGGCATACCCACTGACACCAAGCGATGTCCCTCTTCATCGAGGCAACGCACGGGGACAGCCTGAACTTTACACAACCCGCAACAATTTAATTAATTCTAAATTCTTTATTCATCCCATTAGTATTCTCAGCTCATCCTTTTTAAAACATCATAAAAATTGAAGTTTTCTGTGTGCGGTCTGAACAAAAAAATTATTAGTTATGTTTTTATTTAAGTTAATTCTTGTTTAAACTAGTAATGTTACTTTACTTACTACTGAGTTGTTTGGACAAAAACATATAAGCGATATGTGTCAAAAGATGTCTTTAGTAAGGTACTTGGAATGTGACAAATAAATGTTTCATTAGTAGTATTTATTTCGCTTAATAATAATTAGAAATAATAATATTATAATATTAATGCGCTCTGGTCTGAGTGGTAGACTGCTTAAGCTCTAGACGAAAATCGACATTGGCCTATTTTTGAAATGAAAATAGATCAACAAATGCTAAATGACTGGTTAGTGCAGTCGTGGCCACAATTTTGATTCTAATATCTAGTATATTGTTGTGTGTGTTATAAATTGTTTTGATTTGATCTCTTCGAGTCCTGTTTATATGTCCCTGTATATTTATTATATTAATTTTAATAAAACTCTATTTGAAATAAACAACAAATATAAAAAATGCTACCCCTGATTTAGCTTATTTAAGATTCGTGTGGAAGAGAGAACAAAACACTCGCTGAATCGATGTTTCATTTTATGCCTGTTTGTTGCAAGTGGAAATTTACCTATAACATGAAAGTACCAATCTGCTTCAATGGTGGGTTATATCTCATTCGCGCTGTTCAACTTGATTCGATTGTATCCATTGGGAAGTGGCCTAGCCGTGGAAACATGAATAGGTTGATGATGATTATTTAAGAACAACCAACAAAACATACACCACAATCTTATAACAGTAAAACTTAAAACAGAAACTTACAATAATGCTGCTTTAATTACAGGTTGTCAGGACATGTACCTATAGCAAGTAAACTAAGTAAACATAACAATTAGATGATGTTTAGTTCAAAAGCTATTTTTACACCTGCAGGATATTGAGAACTGAGTAGGTATAAAAACAATAATAATAATAAAATTAAAGGCATATCAGACTACAATTATAGAGTATCATTAGCACAAACAGCCGTCATGTCATAAATTGTAGTTATTTACAGTAGTTAGTATTCAACACAAAAAGAATTTTTCAATTCGAACCAGTAGTTCCTGAGATAAGCGCGTTCAAACAAACAAACAAACAAAATCTTCAGCTTTATAATATTAGTATAGATAAAAATATACATCATCATCATCAGCCCTTTTACGTCCCCACTTCAGGGGCTCAGGCCTTCCTTATGGATGGCTAAGGAGTATCGGCCATGACCCTCCACGCTGGCCCAATGCGGATTGGAGGGTATTGACGACTGCAAATGCAGCCAGGACCAACGGCTTAACGTGCCTTCCGAAGCACGGAGTAGCTCGAGATAATAATTTTTTTGGTCACCCATCCCGTAGCCGACCCTTGCGAAAGTTGCTTAACGACAACGACCGCGGGCCGCGGCGCTTATCCACTACGCCACCGAGCTACTCAGAGCTATAAAAATATTAAATGTATTAATTTCACCTGACATGATATAATTATTTATCCCGTTTAATTCTTAATGTGGTCGTGGACAATGACGTATTTTGGTCGTGGAAAGTAAAGCTTAAATAAGTTTGGAAAATCGAAAGTGCCTTTAGAGGCCGAATCAAGATATTATCCTAACCCACACACAATAATAAAAATTATGTTAAAATTATTGTTTGAATAAAGTGTTTAAGAACGACGTTAGAGTTCATCAAGTTTTCTGCCTCCATCTAGACCAAGTTTTTCGAAATTTTTGATACTTTGGTACGAATTCATAAGGCTGTGAATTCTTAAGACTCGTATTGAGTGCATTTATTTTATTGAATTTTTATTGTTTATATTGAGTTTTGCTTCGTAAAATTTTGTTATTTTGCAGGACAATGGTAGTAAAAGTATAAGATTTTGTGAAATAATATGGTTATAAATATATAAAGTGTTCTGTAAAGGAGACGTTAGCCATTTAGTTCGGTTTCTGCCGTAGCATTATATATATTGAACCTAGTAAAGGTGAGAAGAGTAGGAACACGTTTATGTGTCGTATAGTGTCGTTGTTTTTCATACATTAGGATGAAATGCATATATTTTTGTCGAGACAACATAATATATAAATATGTTTTCAATCATACGAGTATACTAAACGACACAAAAATGTGTTTTAGGCTAAACATGTGATCCCAGTTATGAGAGATCCGTACAAAATCGGATACCGGAGTAAAATTAGGATTAATAATAATTTTACGAAATAGTCACATTTCTATCATTGCGGTCATTGTTTGGTATGAGAGAATCTGTCAACAGAGTTTTGTAGGTAAATGTCACTTTTTTTTGTTAACGCAAGGGAAATGCATCTTAATTCTTAAACCAGGGCTCCTCTTCCATCCCGCCCTTAAAAGGGCAAGGTATCGTGGAAGCCTACCTGGTAAAACCCACCGCGGTTCACCTCACGCGAAAAGGAAGAACCCGGTATCCTGCAAGGAGGGCCCAGTTTCTTCCTGTCGCGCTGGGACTCCTCTTGCGGAGGGTAGAGAGGAGTCGCCCTCTGCGGGAGAGAAGTGACATGGATGAATAACAGCCTCTTCTCAGACGGTGGACCGTCCCCGTAGACTAGTCCCAGCGGGGGTGCGGGTGGGGCGTCAGCCCTGTCCGTCGGTCCACAGAAGAGGGTTAAGTTTTTTAAGTTTTTCAAGGTAATCTTTTAAAATATGTACCTATATTTTGGCATGCTGAAATACCTAAACTAGATTCAGTCAATTGATGAAAAACTGTTTTTTTTTTATCAATATATTAACTTAAGTTTAAATTGTACTTATAGTGATACATATTCCACATTACCCAACTCTTTACAAAAATCGACAATTAACAGTAAATCGATTGTTAAGTTAATAAAACTAATACTTATTTTTAACAGGCTATTATTCAGCTTTACATACTAAAATATAATTTGAATAAAATATATAATTGGTTTGTATTCGCAAAGGATAACAATGCTTGTAGTCGATTGGAACTGCCATTACATATGAAATAATATTTCATCCAAGCCATCAGGGTAACGATGTTTGTAATTTTGCTGGTTGCAATAGACGTATTGTTCCGTCAGAACTGGTGACAGAATCAATCAATCGATAAAACTATCATAATCCACACCTACTAGCTGACCCGACAGATGTCGCTCTGTTTTAACTATGAATATTGAATTCAAAAAAGGGCTTAGTCCCAGCACTGGGGACATTAATAGGTCGGTGAAGATAAATCAATTCACATACGATATTTAAGATTTATGACGGCTTTAAGCTGTATTTAATGTTATTTATTTGAAATTTTGTATAGGTAAAGTCGCTTTAAACTAATGAGTAAACCAATTTTGCTGGACTTTCGTGCAGCTGGGAGTTAAATGATAAGTTCATTTTAAGGATTCTTCATATTTCGAAATTCTAGAAAGTGTTTATTGATAGAAAATAAAATTGTTCAAAGCTAAGTAATATTGATTAAAAGATTCTCGATTCATCATACATTTTCTCTTCACCAAAATTAGAACTACGCCTGAAAAAATCAGTCGGCAAATTTGTCTTCAAATTCCGTATTAAGGAAATGTTAATGCTCGTGAAAGCTGAATGCAAAAGCAAATTTTATTAATCATAATTTTGATACACAACTGCGTATCAGGTTACCACAAAATAATATTTTTTTTGCAAGCAATTAATAATATCAACCTGAAATTTAAAAAAGATTGGAGAAAGCCAGTTCCTATTGTATAACTTTATGTATACACTGTACTTTATCATTTATACAATAAAGCCCCCACCACCAAGTTTCTATTTATGTTTGAATGTGATAAAATCGCAACTTTATTATCGATGAAATAATAAAAATTACTGCTGAATAATTAAAATCAAACAGTAATACTATTTACCAACTATTAATTATATTTTGTTTATGAAATAATCATTGCATGTTTGAAGAAAACTTTAAAAAAATAATGTAACTGCCAAATTTAAGTTATAATATGGCTTGGCTTAAAAGAATTTTTAATTGCAGTCAGGGGACCGTTTTGTGGAATATATATTTGTAATCTAAGAGGTCTCCCGATTGCAGTAGAAATCTTGTTTATGTAACGTAATGATACCCTATACGTCAATATCCGTAAAGTTTATAAATGTTACGATAAATGAAGAAACTTACATACACACATATATTATTCCAAACATAATACACTCCTTTTTTGGTTAGTCGTGTAAAAAGAACCAGCCATTTCAAATCGGACTCCCACTCAGAGTATTTGTGCAAACTTATGACTTTGTAATAATACGTCCATCACAGAACATTTTAAAGATTTATACGCTTTTAAGAAATTTAATTTCGCCTTTAAAATGGCTGTTCAGCCTATCTTCTTCTAGCCTCACTAACCTATGTCACTAACAGCAAAAATTTTATGTGATATTAGTACAAATTTTTAATTCCAATATTTAATTATGCAACCGAAACTGGTTATTTTATTAAAATCAAAAATCAAAATCAAAATTATTTATTCTGTCTAGCACTTGTTACAACAATTCATTTTACAAGCACTTGTGAAAGTCGAGAGCTACGCCATCGGCTCGTAAATCTACGGCGGGAGACCTTGTACCGAGAAGAACCGGCAAGAAACTCGGCAAGGGCTGCTTTTTTCTCCCTATTTTATTTCATACAGAGCGTCAAGATTGAAAAATGACTTCATTAAAATATGAAGTCACTTTCCAATACAATATTACACAATATAAGAGTAAAACAGTATTTTCATCAATCCAATCACATGTGTAGCCAAAGAAGCTCACCGAGAAATAATTTAATATACATGACAAATGAGCCATATTTAACACCAAGCAGTTTTGCCGTTTAATATTCATTAATAGCATAATATCCTTTACTGAGTAGACAATTCTTAATATGGGTTATAAACTTAGGTATTGGTAAATTTAAAATTTCCATAGGAATTTTGTTATAGTAGTGTACACCTTGACCCATAAATGATGATAGAACCTTCTTTAGCCTGCATGATGGCAAAACAAGTTTATCTTTGTTTCTAGTATTAAAATTGTGTACATGACTATGTTTAATATATTTGTTTCTAACATAGAGTATACAACTGTAAATGAACTGGCCACTGTTAATATCCCAATTTCTTTGAATTTATCTCTAAGTGATGTTCTTGAACCGTGAGGATGCCATTGCAATTTAGAATCCAGCTTTTCATCATTAAGTTCAATTTCTGTTAGTTCAGCTTTTACATTAGGTAACATAACTTTATATTATTTACAGTAAACCAATTGTTTAGATTATTTACAGTAAATCGATAATGATGGGAAATAAAACAGACCTCTAAGTTTGCTTTTTAAGCAGTTTCAGACTGGAATAATTGACATTACATTCCAATTTATAATTTCATGCTATGATGATAAATTATATAAATAGATAAACATATATACAGTACGGTACAGTATTATAATAAACTAGTTTTCCGCCCGCTTTTTCACCAGTGTGAATTACATGATTTTAAAATTTATCTATCTAATCCGTTAGGGGTTGAATATTTCAAATTCCATTCTTAATGACTAAAAATCTTTGTTTATTAGTAAACCTTTGAATTATAACTATTAGTAAACCTTTTAGCCATCATCTATTTTTAACTATGCTTTGATAAGTCAGATAGTCTGTCCCCTATGTTTTTGTTTAAATGAAAAAAAATATATATTTTTATACCTAAGACATAGGGGACAGACAGGTCCCAAAAAGAGCGAAATGATCTTACATGGTAACTAGCCTTTTGTGAAAATGGATAACTGATAAGTACTTCATATTATTTTTTTAAGTGATGTTGTAATAACATTAGAAAAATGTTTCAAACCTCACTAAAAGAGGATAGCTACAAAGAAAATTGTAAGTAATAAAATTATGATTAGTCAACGCAGCAACGATCTTCGATATAAAGATTACAGGTGGATCCCATCATTTTATTACATATCCAATGATTTTACGAGTACACGTGGGAAGGCCTTGAATTGCCTTACGACTAGTTAAAAAATAGTTGAATCGTTTAGTATCTAGTTATATGTGAAGAATATTCTCTATAGTAGTTCGATCGCCTTTATAACGCGCTCTAGCGGACTGTTTAACAGCATGGGATCACAAATTGCTGCTTTGTCGTAAAGTCTACAAAGTATACTAATAAAACTTAAGAACACAGTGGGAGATACGAAAATATTAAGGATAATATCGACACGCTGGGTGGCCGAAGCGAATAAACAACTAGATCGCCTACGCCTCAAGCCAAAGGTTATCAGAGACCATGCAAAAGAGATTGCGCAACTCGTATTATATTTTATGTATTGTTGTCTGGTGTGTAATGGGTGCTTCCGTGTGAAACATAAATGTTCGTAGTAATAATTTGTATTGGGCACGTGGCAAGTGGACATGCGGCATGTATTCCACGGCCGGCCGCACCGCGTACCCCCATCCCCTATCGTCACGTTACATTACCAGTTTTTATTAAACTCATACTAATACTCCTCTAACCGTCATGTGCACGACAGTTGGAAGTAGATAAGACAATTCAATTCAGTACCTATTAACATGCACGGACGTGTAATTAATTGGCTCGGTTGGCAATTTAGAAGGGTAATGTGATAAATGTAAAATGAATAGGTGTACATCATGATTGAATATAATATGCTTACGTTAATATTATTTGAATTTTTATCATATTACTTAATTGCATAAACTATGTTTAAGGTTTAATGACAGCTTTAAGCTCTAATGAATGTTCTAAATCTGTATCGGAAATGTCTCTAAACTAATGTCAATTTTAATGGACTTGGTGTTTTGCATTTTTAACCAAATTAATAAAAGAATAATTCAATAAAAAAGGCGTTTTACTTTTTGGGTTTTAATGAAAAACGTGAGTAAATTTTGTATTATAGTTTCATTTTTATTAACTACGGTTTTATTATTTCATGTCATTGATCTGCTTCGCCTACACGAAGCCGCATTCCAAAAAAGTTATAAACGTACTAACCTCATACCAATCGCAAAACGTGCAAGTAAGTAAGTCACGAGCCGTGTCGTTCACGCTTTATCACCTCTTATTTTCTCAAAAAAAAGTTGTTTAATTTAAAATAAGACCGCAATAAGAATCGGAATTGGTCACAAGTTCACGTTAAGAAATCCTTAAAAGCAGGTACATAATGGAATATTGTTGTGAAAAAAGCATAGTAGAACCAAAAAAGTACGCCTACTCGAGCTCAGAGCGAGCGATAATAGCCTAAACAAATAGGGCTGTCGCTTATAGGTTATTCAATCATCAGAAACGCATAGTAAAGCGGCACAGAGTATCTGCGGGCACGGTATAGCCATGACTGGTAAGTTGCCAATCATACCTTGAGCACCTTTAACATCGATATATTTAGTAAGTGTGTGCGTGAAACGACGATACATATGTTCAGGCGCGCTCACATACAAATCATTTTCGGTGCGTAAAGTTAACGTACTCTTTGATTTTACTATAGTAAAAGTGTTAGGATCGAAATAAGGTGCGCGAGGTCGCGGGCGGGCGGCGCGCGCGCCCGCGCGGGGGCGGCGGCTGCGCGGACTCTTCGTATTTTATTTATAATTACGGACGACGACCCGAAACCCGGACCTGTCGCGATTTCACCTGCTATTATTGCCATTTTATTCATTGTTATTGCATTTATTACGTTGCTTGTTACAGATTTTACTGTCTGTAGGATTTAACGAATGACTTTTAATGACAAGCGTATATCTTTGTACTGATTTCTCCATATAAACGTGCTCATGTAACGATCTCATCTTTAGTGAATGGTGCCGATTTAATTGATATGACTAAAGTCTTAATATTCCTCCTGATATGCATTATAAAAAAAAGAAAGTCTTGTGTTGTAATTTACCCTTATAGCTTAACTTTCTTTAAATACAGAATATTTTATATAAAATCTTCATTATTGTTACAGACTTACTTACATAAGAATATTTTTTAAGATAAATGACAACTTAACACTTCAAACTCACGGTTCACAAATATAGAAAGTAGTAGATATTTAAACTTCTTTCAAAATTTTAGTTCATGTAAGTAAACTATGCAATATCTTACTCATTCAGAACCCACACAAAAACAATTTACTACTTCACACTTCCAGTATAGATTAACATCAAATATGGTTTATAAAGACATTAGTTTAAATGAATACCTTGATACCGTCGACATTATTTATTAGACATTATCGATAATTAGCTGAGTATAGTGTATTGACTGTGCGCACACGGCCGACGCACGGTCGGCGCGGGTCGGAGGTGAGACGCGTGCGCACCCACGCACCGTACCGTTATACCGGTTAATTTTTATACGCGCGATATTATTGTATTAACGCCCGCGCCCTCTGAGTGAGCTCGATACAAAGAAACAATAAATACGATTGAAGAACTCTGACGAAGTATTTTTTGAAGTACACCGAGCCAACCGAGCTGTGGCGCATGATTTGATTTTTAATTTATTTTTGATCGGGCACTAATAGTTGGTGAAGGAAAGAAGGAAGGGAAATAATCCGAAATTAATATGCTTACATGAAGGTGATAATGATTAGTTTAAGATTAAAATGTTACAGGATTGAACACGTGATAAAAGAAACTTTGACATTCGCTCATCGACCTGAGCAATAATTTATATATTATTATTGATTTTCAGTAGCTTTCAAAGGTTAATATTTCAAATGAATGAACACGCACTAATATTAGTAATAAAGTACCTACAATAAAATAAGTAATATTTATTATATATTATTTCATCTTGTTAAAAATTAATCATCAATTTTATACTTTAAAAACAAACTAAATAAATCAATTATAGAAAATAATTCGTAATACCATTTAAATATATTAAATTCGTAAAACAAATGTTATAGGAACGACAATTTTGTGATTATCCTTAGATTAAAAACTTCACTCGATGCTTATAAAATCAAGTGTAATTTCATTTTATTGCAATTAAGTTAGAGTTTTGCTAATAAGAGGAACAGCAAAAAATTTAAGCAAATAAACTGTATTACTTTGATTCTAAATCTTATATTGTAAACTAACTTTCCGCCAGCGGCTTCGCCCACGTGGTCTTGTATTATACATAAAAACCATCCTTTTGAATCACCCTATCTATGAAAAAAAAACGCATCAAAATCCGTTACGTAGTTTTAAAGATTTAAGCATACAGAGAGATAGGGACAGAGAAAGCGACTTTGTTTTATACTATGTAGTGGTTGTTAAAAAATAGTATACCATGGCTGTATCTTTCAATTATATTGCATTAAGAATGGTATAATATGTAGTGTTTCCAACCATAGACAAGACTAATTAACATCAGATGGTAATGCGCCTGCGCTAACGTAGCGCTGCGACGGACGCTATGCTAAGCAGTTACATAATGTTTCTTTATGTTCACTGCAGTTTAATGGGTTGAAATTATGAGTCATTTGTTTATGAAAGCATAATCATTCTAGTTAATATAATTATGTAGCAATTAATATTTCTTTAATACAAAATTTAATATCGGGTTTATCAATACTGATGTTATAAAGAGGAAAGCTTTTATTGTTTGTTTATTAGCATTAAATAGAGTCCAAATAACTGGATCGATTTTAAAAATGGTTCACCTTATACGCGGGTGACACAGGCTATAATTTACGCGGGCGAAGTCTCAGAAAACAGATAGTTAGAAATAACCTGGTATAATTTTTTAACATGTATAATTTGTTTTGTATGGTGGTGTAAATTTTCAATATAACATACCTATGTTAAGAAACTGGCACAAAAAGAAATCCTTAATCATATTATAACAAAATGAAATAACTAAGTACCTAAAAGCTAATAGACTCTTAATGCCAACTAAACATAGATTTATATCTCATTTAAGGCATTAATCTAACACAACAAAGTTATAAATAGTTAATAGGTATATTATCAGCTCATTTAGCCCTTTACGTTATAGTATTTATGCGTAGGGTTGTGTATGCTTATTTAAGTATTATAAAAAAACATAGTAACTAACTGATCTATCAACCCACAGCTTAAACTTCTGGACAGATCAAGTTGAGAAGAGTAGTTGGGAAATATTAAAGCAAAAATGTCGACTTTAAGCTCTAATATATGTTCTTATTTTGAAAATTTGTATGGGTAATATGACATTAAACTAATGACAATTAATGTTTGTTTGTGCAACTGTTGTGGGAGTATTTGGATTTAATAGGGGCTTAAAACATAAAGCTGACGGCTAGCTACTTTTTCATGAAATACAATACATTATTTTCTCGTGAAATAATAACTTCCGTCCACGTGTTAGACAATTATTTTAGAAAACACCATTTTTATAAATAAATGAAAATATGCCGTTAGCTTTCATTTTCTACATAAACTTAATAAAAATTTATCTTGCCGAGAGCCCTATATTACCAATTATATGCACCACGATATGTAACTTGGATAATATACTTACAATCTTAATGATCCTGTATTATTTTACAGTTGTTTAAGGCACACAGTTATGCATATTTTGAAGTCACATTATACCATGGTTTCTCAAATGTAATGGTACGTTTTACCTTATACGTATCGATGAAAGTGAATGCTTGCAACACTGATTCACGCTGTGTTTATTTATCATCTTCATTCGTTTCTCGAGTTTATCAAGTCTGATTTAGGGGATGTCTTGTTACGTTTTTATCATAGTGCCTTTCTTAATTTCTTTTTACTGGCAGGTTTTTGAAATTATAATCCTTAAAATGAAGAGAAATACGAAATAAGCTGTCTTCGAGCTAAATATAATTGTTTTCTATTTTGACTGCGTGATTGTGTAATGTATGTAAATATGTAGTATATAATGGGTAATAGAAATGAACGAACGAAATGTGATTCATATTGCTAAATTACTTAGGACACTCGAACGTTCCGTTCTGTGTCCGAAGATCTACTAAAGGTGACGCCCCCTTGATTTTGGTTTTTAGATATTTACCCGCTGCGTACACTTTACCAACATGTCTCTATTATAACTTCTGCACGCCATTTCAATCAGAACTCGCATAAAAGTAACATTCAAAAGCATATTTTAAACCCTCTGAATACTAAACGATATTTATCAAGTAATGAAAGGTTTATGGTAGAATTATAGTTAAATCATTTGAAGTTTGTTTAATATATTATTGTAATGCATTTTAAATGTTCATGGATGAGAAATTGTCTTTAAATATAACACGAATGTTATAACTAACATTTTAATTTTTAAAATTACATTTGTGAAGATGGAAAAATAGTAATAATTATTATTTTTGATCAACTTTGCATTCAGATTGCTACACTGGAAAATTGTGCTTAAAATTAAAAATCCACCACCTCCAAATACAGAGAGCAGTCGCTCGGATTGCAAAATTCGTGGGTTCGAGTCCCGTCTCGGGGGCTAGTGGATTTTTAAGCTTTAATAATTAAGAATTAGTAATGAAAATCTAATTGTGTCGTCTTACTTCCAATAAATTTCTCTTCTATTATGTTCATATGTTTCATAACCTTATATTTTATATTTTAGGGGCACTGTTATGTTTGCGTACTTATTCTAAAGTTTTATCACTTTATCCTCATGATTTAAATTGTCACCTGTTAAATTTTAAGACATATCTAAATCAATTTTCACCTATACTATATGACAATACAAGCAACTCGTAGCAAAACTACATTTATGCCTTTAGTGCGTACACCGTAAACAGTTTACGTCCAATTCCTTGCCATAATGAACTCGTTGGAGGCCACTTATATACGATCTTCATTATGGCTTCGCATGTTCTCGATATAAAGGTTTAATTAAACTTATCCACTAAACCAATTCTAACTGCCTATATCACTATTTCATTCATGGTACCTTATTCATAAACTAATTCAAATTAAGTCATTACGTTTCGTTAGAGTTCTTATTGCTTGCGATTATTAAACGAATGTAATTATACATTCATTTACTAATTGATTTGGTAATTATACTTTTATAATACACCATTTGTTATTTCCGTTTTATAATATTTGAAAAGGTATTCTATATTCAGACAATATATACTTTTATTTATTTAGGACAACAACGGCACAATAGCAATATTTTTTTTCTTATCATTCTTACTTTGGAATGCTTGTATTATTATTATCTATGTGATTACACAAGATAAAGGGAGTATTTTTGCTTATTTAAAAAAATAGAAGTTGTAAGAAGTAGGTGTTGTATGTGATGCTCGATGATGATATTCGGATCAATGTTGTAAAAAAAACACCACACTTTAATATTAATTGTAATTATGTGTAATTCGGTAATAACATAAAGATATCTTAAAACAAATTACTGATAATTGTAGCTTTTACAATACAATACAATTTACTGATAATACAAGAAGACCGCCAAAAACGGTAAAGCTTTATAAATCGTATTTTTGTTAGGCAAAGGAATTTTTATGTTCATTCTGCATTGACTAGTAAGTATCTATAATATCTTGTAGTCCTTACCTTAAACATAGATTACAGTTTAAAAAATAATATTGTTACCATAAAAAATAACTTACAATGGTGTTAGTTTATTAATTATTATAAAATTATATCTTCAGATAATGTCTATATGACACTCGTTGATGTCTTTTACTTCAGCGTTAGTTGTCTGATAATATATTCTGACAAAATAAGGTTGTATTAGATATATCCTAGTCTAAACTAGGTCGTTATAATAATATTTGTTATTTATATAAGAATCAACCATCTATGTGAACTAATATCACATTAATTTAATTTAATATACTTTCCGTTACCTTTGATAATAACTAATAATACCTTTGATCTATAAGTTATCTACTGTAAAAAAATGTTATTTATATTACATCATTACTTTTATCAAAAGATAAAACTTAGTTATTTCGCTATTAAAGCTTATTAAATATTCTTTACAAAACTAATGAAAGTTGGTGAAATAAATCAATTTTTTTTTCTTTCGTAGTGTTATTTCAAATTTTGTGACATGCCTGAGATAGTAAACAGTATTTAATCTGTAGATATCTCAGGTAATAATAATTATGTACATGTTCCATACTAATATCTAGGTTCCAATTACGGAAGTTTACATCATTTTTTTAAATACAAACTATAAACACATAATCTATTTGGACTGTCTCGCAGCGCTGCGGCTTACAATATTTTCGTTTGTTTATCGCTCGAGTAGCGAGATTGCGCAGTAGGCTTATGGAAATAAACCATCGGAATCCATTTAGGTAGATCCACAAAGCATCGCTAGTAGCGAATAATCTTTTCATGGTCGGTGGAGCGCGACGGTCGCCGCCTACGCGCTTAAGCCTTCTCTAGACCTGGGGCAGGCTCTTCAGGTTAACGACTCTGTGTAATTAATGATTCAGCGATTCTGAAAGTAGTGTTATAAAAAGTGACAAGAGTATTGCTTGATTCTGTTGCAGGTTACTTATAAAGGATGTAGTAATAATAATTCTCATAGTCATTATAACATTTTAAACGTTTATAAAAACATGAATATAAATATTCAATAACTTTTTTTTTTGTAGCACAGACATAAACGCAAACGAGCCGGGGGGACTTTTTTATTATACTAGATTTCGGCTGACTTTTACACGATGATTTTACAGGACTTTTATCACTAGGGAGCCGTTTAGTGGGATAAAAAGCTTAAAACTATTGGTACAACAAATTGCATCAAAATTAATTCAGTAAATAACTTTCGCATTCATAATATAATGGGAAGTAAAAAAGCTTAACAAAATTAAAAACTTTACTTATCCAGAAAGGCGGTTAATATTCAAGATACTTCTCTTTGAAGTCGGGAAGAATATTTTTTGGGAAATACGCATATATGTATATAAAATTTAGTATATGTGATTAGAAGCCCACACAGGGTTACATGAGAATACTACTTAAATACAAGTCAAGTTGATAACTTCGTTTTTAAGTTATATGACAAAGTTGTTATCACAATCAACGTTTCGGCAAAACTCTAAATAAAACATTTTCTTTACATATAATCGGTTTTTGGCAAATTTTGCTCCTACTTTTCTAAATAATAAAATTAATTGTTTTTCTTATCATAGTGTAGCAATAAATATTATGACAACTGAATTAACGGATAATCCGATCTGGGTATCACGATGAAGCAGTACTTGGAGTTTGATCATAATGGAGAGAGAATTAAGAGATCTGAATCTCGATACATTATCATTATTACCGTGCGAATTAGCAAATAAAATGTTAATTTCCGAAGTAGCTTCTTTTTAGTTTACATTTTGGTATTTTAGTAATTATGTAATATAAATATAGGTTATAAAGAAAAATGAGCTAATCGTAAATTTTAAAAGTAATCTTTTTACATGTCCATATATATTTTGAACGGAAATGTTCCTTTTGCTAAAAAAACGGAACAGACATTTAAGATTAAATTGTGTGAAAGTGAGAACATTATAAATCGCAACGTTGTCATATCAAGAGTGGGTTAGGTAATTTATTGAAAGGTGCGCATTGAAATCACGTTTATTTGTGCGCACGCGCCGACGACGCGCGACGTCACAAATCATGCTTATCGGTTAGTCTAGACTAGCTCCATTGCCGCCGCAGTATTAAATCTACACAGATCTAGACATACACTTGGTAACTTTGGCGCATTGCACAAAATATACATCTTACTTATTTTCTATAAGAACATCTATACTATAATATAATAATAATAATAATATCGAATAATATCTAAAAGGGAAATATTTGGTGGTTTGTTGTTTTGCATCGAATACGCTCCAAAATCCGAAACAATTAAGTATTATACGCGGGTGGCATAGCCTATAATTTACATAAGTGAAGGCGCTAAAAAATAGCTAGTATCTATATAAACTCGTTCTCAAATTTTGTTCATGGACGTTATTATTACTATTGCACCGAAACAGTTCAGATTTATCATAACACAATGTCAATCTCGTATTATTCGTAACTGTAAAGATATTAATTAAATGTAACAATAACAAAGCTCTTCACAAACGAGGCCAAATTAGTGTCGAAACCCCGTGTACGTTATCTGTAAGGCGATCGCTAATAAGTAATAGAAAAGTTCAAAGTTCTATTAGACTATTAGGTGTGAACTCTAATTGGTACGGCATATCAGCGGGCGATATCGGATAGATTATCACGATGCAAATAGGAACAGAATTAATTAATGAGAATGCATTGGATTGGCCGCGGCGCGCGCGCACGCGTCGGCGGCGGCGCGCGCTCTCGCGGTGACCAATCGCCAGAAGTTGCACGCGCACGTACGCGTCTTTACTAACCTCCTCTAATTGGCACTCGTGTAGGTTGATGAGCTAGTTTGTGCACTAATCTCCCCTCTGATACAATCGCCTTCGTTGACGCACTACGACTACAAAGACTGAATCTTAAGAATCGTTAAGAAATGCACTTTACTTACGCAATAATAAATTAACGTATCCATACTTGAACATGTTATAACTTAAGCAGTTATTTGTACCAAATAAACAAGAATTTGAATGAAGTTAGAAGTATTAATAGGTAGAATATTATTCTTATTAGCTATTAACAATTCTTACATCGTTCGAATTCTCGTCTACTGGTTAAAATATTTAATTGAAGTATGACATTTTATAGATTTTCGATAGACTAGAATAACACTTTAAAACTTAAATATAGAAACTCTGTTTAACCCTTACTGAAGTTTATTTACGAAATGAAATTGTAAACCAACTAACTAGAATACAGTTGAATAACAATGTAAGTATCTATTATAAAAGTACAAACTGGTTTCAATTATCATCAATACGTAATATTGTTGATATCTACAATCGGAATTGTATCTGTATCTTTGACTTATGTAAGAAGTGGTGATCGTATCTTAATTCCAAACATTTCTATAGATAGTGCCAATTGGCAATGGTAAGGAATCTAAACGTTTCAAAAACGTGCACTTGTCTGACAGGGTCAGAGGTTAACGGCTACGATTATTATCTTATTGGACAACTTTCTTATGAGCAAATGACACGATAATGACATTAAGTTCAGATAACCTGAGATAAAATTTATTAGATTACGTTTCGAACTAATAATGTACAAGGAACAACGAGATCTCTTATAGCCTTGACCCAGAAAACTTCAAATGTTAATTACAGCAATTAATTGCCGCCTTTTATCTCTTCGGTGTCATAAAAGACGTGAGCGGGTGTCGAATTATTTTCATTCACTCATTAAAATTAGATATAAATTACTTGAATAGATGCGAAGTTTTTTTTTGTTTATAGCTTGTCTATAAAAGACAAAGAAAAATGCATTTTTATCAAAATCTTCTTTCAATAAGTTTTACCTCGGAATCAGTTAACTAATTACAATATTTTAAAAAATAAAGGCAATTGAGATTCCTTTAAATTAATAAGTAATGAAGCTTCATATACCTAACATGGGTATCCATAATGTCTACATTACTGTACAAAACTTAATGACCATAATACTAAACAAATAATGGAAGGCACGTTAACCGGGCAATAATGATCTCATTAGTTTTACTTTGTTTGAAAGAATGTTACTTGTAAATTAAAAAACAACACTATTACTATTTAAATTTGAAATGAAAAGAAAATAGTTTTCTTTTTAATTAATCAGCATCAAACAGCAAAAGTAAGAGCAATAAATAAATGAGTAGGAGTTGTATATTTTTTTTACAAATTCCTTATTTGTAATTCAATAAATATTAATCTGGATTACTAGGAAGGCATAAGCGGGAGCTGGTGTGACCTGGTGGCCGGCTGACCGCGGCGTCGACCCACATCGGACCGGTGTCTGCTATTGTCTCGATAAGCTGCGTGAAATGATTAGCCATTTATTCACAAATTGTGTATCAATGACTCATAAATCTTATTAGAACGACATTCACAATAAGATGCGCAATGAGAATTTTTATTTAATGATTTTACATTCTTGTATAAGATTCATATCGAATTAATATCTACATTAATTAGAAAAAAAAAAACTGTGAATACTATATGTAAACTTTGCAAGTTAATATGTATATTGTAAATTAAAAATGTAAAATAAATTATGCCGCTATTGTAATTTATTCTTCTCGTTAACATGATTATATTCTATATGCCAGACCATAAAGTGAAAAAACCCATCAAATTTTGTTCAGTATTTTAAAATTACACACTTGATAGATTTTCTATTATACCTACTTTTATATTTAATCTACCATAACTATATAATATACTAAAAGGCCAAATACTATTTTGCATATTTATTTAATAATTGTCACAATCTTTAAGGTTCCGGGGTCGATTCCCGGTCGGGAATATTAGAAACTGAATTATTCTACATTGTCTCCTGTCTGGATGTTGTGGTTGTTTCATATTTCCGTATTACAAGTAGCTAAGGTTACTACTTAACTTGGAATTTGAGTAACGTGTACCTATGTGATAGTTATCTAATACTGTAATGATTACTGGTCAAATGATTACCGCCTATGGTGGAATAGCATCCCTAGTAAAGAATTATTTCAAATTTCAATAAGACAAGCAAACCCACGACCTCTTTGCAGATTCACTTGGCTTATTGTCAGGCCCGGATCTTTAACTGGGGCAGAAATTTCGGTGACGCCTTCCTCCACAACTCCCCCCCCCTTTCCCTCCCCCCAATCATATATAACATAACGTGTATGATGAGATTTCTTTTTTAACTGTAAATAGATATTATATGATGATTTTGGCGCCCTACTGACGCTGGCACCCAGGGCTATTGCCCCAACTAGATCTCTAGATTCGGGCCTGCTTATTGTAAAGTTATTTTTTAAATTACATGAAGGTTTACGCATGAGCACAAAAGCTGTAAATAATTATTCATTATGGTTTACCATCTAAATTATTCTAAATAAATATTATTGGTGTAATCATCTGTGTTACTACTTGTGATAAAAATATCATCTTATTGAGATAGATTTAGAGATAAGTCAGTATTGACGGCAACTATAGTATTAAATAAATCAACATGAATACTTTTTTTATAACTTTTCCTTTGAAATTTAATTCATACGGAACGAGTTTTTATTAATTTGGAACTTAATAGCAATCGGTATTTAATGGCCGTCTATAAGATAACCATTTGATTAAATAAAAGTTACCAGATTAGAGTTTATAATCAAAGATTATCGTAATAGGTATATGGGTAAATTAAAAGGATTCATTTCATTGTATGCATGTTTTATTTTCTGTGTTTATATAAGAGGTAACAGAAAGGAACGCGATACGGCAACCGGCTCTTTATAGCCTCGTGTAGTCTATAATTTATATAATAATAGCGTCTTGTGACTATTATAAATTTTTGACAAATATATTAATCATTTTTTTATAATTAAGGCACTTTGTACATGGCTTAGGATACAATATATAGATTTAATAAGTGTATGACACTCGGCAAATGCCACATGACTAGTGAAGTCGCGGTTGACGCAACTGAAACTTAACACTAATTTATAATGTATGGCTTAGATTCTAAGCAGTATCAAAATGTACATTGTGGTCCCTACATAACGCTTAACATTCTAACATTACACACACAAATTAAAAACTTTTAATCATTTACAAAAATAATTTAGAATTAAATAATTACGACTTAATTTAACAACAGCGAGTGATAGTGTATATCTACATCTAAAGTACGAGATCGTGGATCGTGTGGAACTCAGTCTTTTTAATAGGCATGAATTGTGGCGGCTGGCGGCAGCGGCTGGTGGCCGTGGCTCGTCGGCGGGAGCGCTTCGGGCCGGTACTCATAGGGGCCGCTTCCGGGAGTTCCACATCCACCTTCTAAATGTTTGCTCAACAATGACATTCGTGAGAACGTCTTCCCACAACCCGAGCATGAATACTTCTTAACGTCAGAGTGCGTTTGTAAATGAGCTCTTAGGTTGGACCTATCGGCGAAAGCGCGGCGACAATGGTGGCAGGAAAAGGGTTTCTCTCCCGTGTGAGTACGAATGTGACCCTGTAACAGCCATGGTCGCGAGAAAGCCTTTCCACACAAATGACATTTGCAGGGCAAAGTATGAGTACGAATGTGCATTTTTAGTGCACCCAGAGAGGTGTACACCTTAGCGCAGTATTTACAACTAAAGGATTTTCTTGCGAGGCTACCTTCTGCTGCAGCACAGTGGTATTGCTGGTGTTTCGTGAGTCCAGAATAAGTCGAGTAAGACTTAGCACAATCGGGGCACTGGTAGCGCGGGCGTCGGGGCGCCGATACTGACACTCCAGAGTCTGATGATACTGATCCAGGTGAGCGTAAGTCTTCAGGGCAAGGTGGAGGTGAACAAGATGACGGCGGTGATGCGGGTGAGTAACGGGAGTAGAGTTGTGCATGAGTAGGTGGCGAGAGCGCTGGTGCTGTGGGGTAAAGTTCTTCTAGAGGATAAGGCGCATACAGTGTTGGTATGTATGCATATTGTGGTGTAGGACGGGCTACTTCGGCGGGTGCCGGTTCGAGGCGAGCTCGGCAAGCCGCAAGATATTCTAGTTGATGATGTGACCATTCACGAGGTTCCACTTTAACGGCGGTCGTTGCTACGGGTGATGATGCTTTACTTGGGTAGTTGCCAGTCTTAGACAGATCTTCAGGTTTTGTACTAAGGTTTTCTGGTTCATCATTTTCGTTATTATCTGAGGACAAAACAGATAAAATTTAATAAAATTAACCAAAGAACAATTTGTAGATCATAGGATTTCATCTCGTCATTTTGTCTTTTAATTTATTTCGTAAAATCTCAAAATATATATTATTTTCTAAAAAATAGAATTGCAATAATTTCCACATATTATAATAATTTTTGTTGAAAATTCACATTTCAATTACTGCTCCATATTGTAAAATATGATGATTTAAGGATGACATATTCAAATATAACTAGTAACACATTTAATTAATTTGTATTTGTGTATTAGTAAATTTGTAGTTTTCATTAAATGATCATTATTTAACACTTACAATGATAATCGTTATAAAAGCGCGTAGCAAGGTGGGCGGGGTGCGGCGGCGTAGTGGGCGGTGTCGCCGGTCGCTCCTCCCGCACCAACACTGGCCGCTTCTTCAGCGGACAATGTGCATAATTCTTCGTCATGAATCTAGACGTCTGAGTATCCTCCACAAGCATCTTGCACTAATTCACAAACACTTAAACTTATAGGTTCTAAACTTTAAAAAAAAGTTTTTTAACGTATCACAATTCACTATAGTTTACAGTCCAATCATTGCAAGTTGCGCCGGAGTCGTATTAGAGCGGCGATCGAGACGCGACAGTCGTGTACGCATTGACAGTTCGGTGTCCGTAGTCGGAGTGGTGCGGTGAGGGAAGCGCGCGGCTTATAAGGGCTCCCCGGCGGAGCGGGCCAGGTGGCGGCGGGTAGGCAGCGCACGTGCGCCGTGCCCAATCGGCGGCGGGCGCGGGGTATCGGCCAATAGCGGCGCGGCGGCCGCGCGGGGCGGCAGCGGCACCTGCGCCTCCGCACCCGGCTCGCAGCCTCTCAGTGCTATATGCCCAGCTCCAACACCGCACCGGCCGACACTGACTCTGCCAGCCGACCAATTTTTTTGCTTAAATCTTGGGGTTAAGCACCTTTGAACTGAACCATTGCGTCTTTTTCAAACGGTCTCTTACTTTGTTCAGTCGAGTTATTGTATTCTAAAGTCGATCGGGTCTGGCAGCTGGTAATGATTTTTGTTCATGATATATGGGCATTCAAAAACTTAAATAAACGACGAAATTTCTAAGGAAAAAACTACTTATAACTAAAAGTTGATGATTGAGCTAGTTATATAGTAACTGTGATACATAACCTACTTTCAAATTACTAGGTAACAATTTCTTCTATAATACTTAATACCGGGTATTAGTCGTGATTTTACACTGACCTGCGCCGACGTTTCTTCTATAATGTTTTGAAGTCTGTTTTAAAGAATCGATCAATCGAATATCGAAATATTATGAAATATGAATGTTGTGTATTTGTTACAAATATTAAAGTTCTGTGTGCCTAATTTTTTTTATTATCTGACGAGCCTTTTGAAATATAAAATTTGTTACATCTTCAAAATGATAATAAAATAATCTTTAGTTTA
Source organism: Diatraea saccharalis (assembly GCA_918026875.4). Lineage (NCBI taxonomy): Eukaryota > Metazoa > Arthropoda > Insecta > Lepidoptera > Crambidae > Diatraea > Diatraea saccharalis. The sequence continues at coordinate 11,355,083 of OU893343.1, forward strand.
CATGTATGTGTATATCAACATACCTATAATAAATACTGCGCATACAAATCGACCTACATTGCAAAAAAGGTATGTTATATGAAACGCGGTGATGACACATTGCTTGTGGGACACGGGTGCTGTTGATTGACCTTGCTCTCAATATCTTCGATGATATCTTTTTATTATAGGTATTTAAAGTTGTTTTGACCATTGAAAAATTCTAATTGCCTATCTTAATTGACTAAATCCTACTTAGATACTCCTAAGAAAATACAACAAAACTAAACGCGGTTATATATTCACTCCAGTCTTTTGAAAATTCCTATTTTATTTTATAAAACATTTAAAAAACCAGTGAGACCAAGTGTACTATCAAATATTTGAAATGGTTATATTGTTAAACTTCAAATAAATTAAAAAATAGATTGCATTCTTAACCAAACACAGATAGATACCTAATAGCGGTTAGTGCAAGAATAGAAATACTCAGGTAGATATTATGCTTTAATACTGAATATCAAGAATAATAATCGACGAGTTTGTGTAACCAGAAATGTCAAAAACCAGTTGTCTGACAAAAAGATTTCCGTGTGTGTATCTAACGAAACAAGGACAGGTCCGGAACCCCTTCCCAACGCGGAAATATAACGTTCAATAAGTTCTTTGTTGTATATTATGCGACCAGAGCTAATTCCCACAGGTCAGGCTGTGCCCTGGGTAAATTAGTAATTCTCACAGGAACGGTAACTACCGTTGTCATTTGCGGAGTACTTACATCTTAGAATAGAACCCGATTATGACTACTCGGTGCCTTAAACAATCCTTATTAATTATTGTTTGTTACTAAGTAATCTATATTGAAGAAATATGCGAGACGAATCATGACGTATCTAAGAATATGTGTTAAGGTCAAAAAATATATGAAGAGAGACTTCAAAACTTTCGGATTTGATTACAACATTAGATTTTTTTGCTAGCAATTATTTTATTGTTGGTGCCGTTCGTTCTGGTTCCCTTCAAGACGCAAGCAATTGCATATTTTACTTATAAGCTAATCTGGCACCGTCTACGGAGACATAATTATGAACATTTCCAATCATATTAGATAAAATCCTGCTTTGAGTTTATTAACTTGAAAATAAAATATATGATATAACAATTTGAAATGCTTCAAAATTCTGAGAATTCCTCGCCATTATTGTTATAAATATAAACAAAGAATTCTTGACATGTATACTTTTAGAGTAGGTATAGTTGTCTGTATAAGTCTTCCCGACAAGTTCAACGGTCATATTTCTCATCCGCATCACGATGACAAGAATTGCAAGCGATGAAATTCAACTCGTGACTCAGCTCATAAATGTGTCAAGGGATTGACATAAAATGGACATCATGCAAATCGTAAACACAGCCATGACTAATAATAGGAACCAATAGTCAACGATAACTAAATCAAAGGCCAACTGAACCTTTGATTATCTTATCAAGAATCATCAACCGCTTTCGTCGACAAACATTTCTCGTAAGGAGACGGTGAGAAGTGATCACAATAAACAAAATGTCACTCATTATTTAATGAGTTTAGTGAATGAATTCTATATCACTCATTATAGGCCTGGGAAACGTAAACAAATCAACCGTTGGATGGTAAACATAACATTAAATAAACGACTTCGTTGGACTTGTAATATGCCGACCTAATTAGTTTCTAAAATAAAAACATGTTTATTGAGTACTTATCTCCTAATTGTAATGTTCACTAGAAGTTTGCTTATTTTCCATTTCCTGTTTTTAATAGGTACTGTTAGTTGGAACGCTATACAAAACTCAGGCAACCTGAATATTTACACAAGGTCATTGAAATATTTTTTTTTAAGTAAAGTATTCTTCATATGATGAAATATCATCACTCGAACATCATCACGGAAGTTGGCAAAATTTTGCGTGATAGCTATCTATTTTTCATCGATTGTTAAGAATAAACTGTACTTAAGGTACCTAGAATGACAAGAACTCAGATTTCTTACTAACTTGTGGCCTAGACGATATAAATAGCGTTAAGTTCCTGCACAGTTCCCATCTCTTACTATGGATCGCTAGTTCGTTACAGGCTAAAGTGAATTCCGTAAAATATATAATATATCCATACTATATAATAGATATAAACAAATTCAGTAATAATTACTTTTACGGATTTTTCACATTTAATATTTATTCGTTCTTTGTCCCAAATCATAATTTCATATCGAATTATTATTAGAACGAGATGGTACAGATTAAGTGTCATCTGCTCATCTATCAGTGCGTATGTGCACAAAGGTGCGGGGTTGTGCGGTATGGCGGGGTGGGGCGGGGTGTATAAGCGGCTGTGTCTGCCAGGTGGTAGGTCGCGGGCGCGTGCGTAACGGTCGCGGCACGAGCTGGGCCGCGCAGGGGACGTGCTCTATGGCGGAAATACCGATGGACAGGGGCGCTGGGCAGGTGGTGCCGTGGTGCGATACGCTCTCAATGTCGCACAATTGCCGGTTAATTCCTCGCATATATTACACGCGAATACTGAAAATCGAGTGCATCATTTTATATTCAAATGATGTTTTAAATATTTATAAGTATTACATTTTTATGCTTCGGTATGTTTCGGTTGATGTATCCCCCGTGTTTTAAAAGAAAATGATATGGTGACACTATTACATTATTTACTTTTAAATAAATTGTTATACTATATAGGTTGACTTACAAAAAACAAGTTTGACTAACTAAACTTAAATATACTCGTATTATTTGATATATTTTACGGTGATAATATTCCTGATATGTTTCCCGTTGGTGTAGTTTGATACGGTGTTTCTAGGAGTCGATATTCGTACAGTAACAAAAATATAATGAAACGGTTCTTCAATGGAAAAACAACGTTGTTTTTCGAAATTCTCAAAATATATTTATTAATATTTTTGCGATCATAGCTTCAAATGCTTTGTCTAATGTTTTTCAAAATCACATTTAGTACATGAACATTTATAGTAATTATAAACATGAATTTTAATTTAGCGACTTCTAATTACGGTTTTTTTCCCGGTGGTAATCCAGCTGTAATCATGTCATAATTAATACTCACACACGAAACAGATCATGATAATTAATTTTTGGTCACCCATTCAATTATCGGCCCTTGCGAAAGTTGCTTAAAATCGAGCTCCTCTATTTAGCCTTATTAGGCCTCATATTAATTTAATTCTTTTACTTAACCTAACCAACATAATATAAGGTGCTAGACGCGTACGTAGATTTTTTAAGAACTGTAGTTTTCTGTATTGTATATATACACTATTTGTAGTATTTAAGTTTTTTTTTAAATTCCTCACTGAAGTGGATTGTGTAGTCTTTTTAGAAAAAGGTACATAAACCACAAATATAAAGTTATCTTTGAAAATTGAGTAATGTTGTACATTGAAGTTTACGAACTTCAACGAAGCTCTTGGTGTTTTCAATTGTTTATATAAATGTTTTCATAGAATTAATGCTAACTATTAAAGAATATAGCTTTTAAATGATATGATTCGTCTTCTTTAGAATGCGGTGCTGTGTGCTATAATGCTGCGATATAAAGACTTACATTGATAATAATGCTAGACTTCAGTAGCTATATAGATAAGTTTATGGTTACTTTTCAATAAACTCTAATGTCTCAGTATCTATCTATAGAGGCGGAAATAATATCACTTTTTTACTAAAAGAAGGGATCTAAAGTTTGGAATTAATAGATGTAATTAAAAAGAAATAAAAAAATAGCTAAAGCTTCGCAAGTAAAACTATAGAACGGCTGGAGTATTTTTTTTTTAAATATTCATGAAGTTATGAAATGGAAAAATTTAGAGAAGAAATGTAAAAACAACACTTTTCTTTTCCTATACAAACCGGAAAGTACCGTGTCGGCTTTCTTCATTCTTTAATACATACATAATTAATTTTAATAATTTCATAGTTATACTAAGAAATTTACAAAAAATGCATCATTTTGATAATGCTTCTTAACAAATTTTTTAATCATTCGGTATTATTATTCGTCAATAAAAAATATGACGTCCAAGCGGCACACCTGAGTTCACCAGCCGCTATTGTTGTGTATGTGTGTGTTGGTATCGTTGGTATCATTGTTTGTCAGCTTACCTACTACGTACACGCATGAAATGTTACACAAAGCGCAAGCACCCACGAGTAGGACCGACCCGGCATTGTGTTGAATCAGTGCAAAGCTATGCCGGCAGCTGGCAGCTCGTGCAGAATCACATGTCTGTGCTCGAATGCCACATCTGCAAAGAACCATTTCATCTTTTCCAAAACGTCACAAGTGATTCCATCGATTCTCCACTACCAATACAAACCTCGTAGCTTTTAAGACCTTTTCAAACGTCACCTCGCGATTAGGGTCTCCCCCATTCATTGTTTCATGAGCTGGATCGAAAAAGGTCGCAGTTGACGACCTCAATGTACGCAGAACCGTCGGATGAAGATTCACTTTCACATTTCGATTATACGATACGGTAAAAATCAAATCGGGAACAGCTTTAACCCGTTGATATAAAGTCCCAAATTACTTTTTGTTCATATTAATAGTTTATGTAGGGTTACTTTTTGAATAACAGGCAGAGGAATTACGACCTTTTCGATTCATAAAATTTACTTTAGTCTGCAGGTAGGTGAGTAGTTTAATTTTGAATAATGGCATTGCTGTAGAATTTTCTATATAAAGCACACAGAGCCATTCAACGCTTTTATAAACACTTTTAAAACAGATGGATTGGTTTTTATACAGGCTGCTTTTTTATTAATGTTTTATTAATGTAATTCCTTCTTCACCTTCCAGTTGCGTAGTAGAATAATAAATCACAATCCAACTGAGAATTTTAAAAATATTTTTTAAAGATATATTTAACTAAATTTACAATACTGTGATTCTGTTTTCAGTACTCAACAACTTTATTGACTTAAAAATTACTTATTATTAACATACCTCATTTCGTTATAATAGGTAAAATCAGAATTAGTCTGATTATTCAGAACTTCATTTTGACAAAGCAATCAGAACGTCAGTTCCGAATAATCCAATTTAAATCGTTGTAAAGGTAGAGTCAAATAAGCACTCTTGTGGTACATTTGAGTGCCCATCATACTCATATCTTAAATAAATAGGAATCGAATTTGTTATTATTTTTTATGAATGGGAATTCATTTTATATTTATAGAAACATCAGCCTGTAGAGTAGAGGAGTAACAGCTGAGATTTCGGCACACGCTATGCAGCTCGGCGCGGCGGGTCGGTGCGTCTCGCCCACCTTTCACCCCTCTGCACACATGCAACTTTGTGTCACCAACTCGGGTAGCTAAATATAAACGCTAATCATTTATATAGTATTTAACTAAAATTACTATCACAACTTAACATCACTAAGATTATAAATAATATTTAATTCTCATGTTAAAATATTAATAAGTATTACATATAAATATTATTTCCTTTGTACGAATATGGATTTCCTTTGTACCAAAATTATTGACTTAATATTTCCTAATTAAGCACTATTTTCCGAATGACACTATTACGAGTACGATTATTTAGATACTATTTAATATGTATGGAACCTATATGCAACGAATTCCCCACACGAATGTTTACGCTAAATATAGCTCTTTCCATCAAGGGGTAAAATTGTTTGTGCTTAAATAAAGTTTTCGTAACCAAATCTTGAATGTTGCTTCAAATCAGTTGTACTTTGGGTTAAATCTAACCCCTGCTCATAAATATGCCAAAATCACTATTATGCAAAAAAAATACATATACGTTATTGTACTATAACCTAGGCCCGATATTATAAGTGCAACGTCTTTTTAAGAAATCATTAGTGTTAGTTGATTGTTAAATACCAAAAAGTTAGTAGTGCTAATTAAAAGTCATAGTTGCGGTAACATTAACAGATTTAGGGATGTGACTAGCAACGAATACGAATAATTCTTTTTAATTGATATGACATAAAATAAAAACGTATTTTACAGTATTTTTTAAATAATGACAGTACGGAAGTATATTGGCGTGAATCTGCAAACGGTGAAATCTAATTAACGGTTAATTGACATAGGGATGTAGCTAGTTGATTCCCTTCCTCTAACACCTTTACTACTTTTGTACTTTAGAGCACAGAAATAATAGTGTGTGCTATAGAGCTGTAAAGTCATTAATTGGGGCAAATTATCTTGCCTACATAGGCAATGGATACAAAGAGTACCTACCTATTAAAAATATAATCACCTTGTTAGATAGATAATGGTGGTGAAATTGCTCAGGAGGGTTAACATTTCAATAAGATGGAAAAGACAACAAAAAACTAAGCATTTGGGTAATTCTTTTTTTACTATTGTCTATGGTTGAGAGTAATTAATTTCTTTATTTTGTCGAAATTTATACTTCAAATAAATAATAGGTATGGTATTACTGATATTATTACAGTATTTGCCCTATTTAAAATCTTAATTAAGGCAAGTTACCTATTAATGAAAAATATCAGGGCAAGTATATAAGCATGGTCTTTATTTTGATACCACGTGAGCAAATAAATCTAACCAAATAATCAGAAATTATTTGTCAGGATTACGCGAAGTATCTTCATAAAACATCAGTGACTGAAATTCGTTCAAGTGGTTCGTTTTCAGTTTATGCGAGATTATGTTTGTTTTCAGAGTTGAGCTCAACTATGAGCTCGTTATCACGTTATGGGATTGTTTACGAGGTATTACTTTACTTTTTCGGCCATATTTGTGAGAATTTATCGTGTGAGAATTGTTTGTTGCTTGTTTTCGTTTTATTTGCTTTTCTTAAAGTATTATACATATCAAAAACTTAGTTTACCTATGTTTAAGGTAAAGTATTAGCGACTTACTTATTTTTTTAGTAAGGAAGAGCATGACTTTATATTAATATTTACCTTTTAAATACTTTTCGTTTTATGGACAAATAATGAATAAAGAGGTTGATGACAAACATTTGCTCCTAATGAACCTGATACAATAAGACATGTGAATTAATATGATTTCATTGTCATATTTCAAAAAAATATAAAACCTCATTTATAAATAAACATTGGTCATATTAACATGATTCTTATTTGATGGAACTAAAATAGAACATGTCACGGATCGCAATAATATTTCAATGCAAAATTTAATATAAATCATACACGTACAGTATATTATAAAAAATCCGTGTGAATTCCATCGATCGGTTATATCTTTTAGTTTTATCCCGAAAGCACATTGTCAGCGTAACGGTCACACCCGATATATTTACAGCACCGATCTAGGGAAACGAGTACACTTTGTTTCCCACATTCGATTTTTTTTTTCGGAGAATCTCACCGTTATAGAGATTTTTTTGCATTCCTTACTGCCGGAATGTATTTATAGTGTTGCAGCGAGGGGATGAAGACCTGGGGTCGCAGGGCAGCTGCGGTGCCTGCGCAGGCAGGACCGAACAAGTTGCTCGCCCGGGATTAACACGACCGTAAATGACGGGTAACGGTTCCTTATTATGTTTTATCCACACCCATACTTTGATACTATTAAACGATAATTGTTACAGTTACCCTTCCAGGTAGATAACGAACTACCGCAACAAATAATATCATTAAAATTATAAGCTTTTTCGATACAAAAACTATGTTAGACAGAAAGTAAATAAAAATTTAAATATAACTATATATTTATCGATGTACTACAGGAGTATAAAACCTGAATTAACCACCATTATGCTTAGTCACAGATACACATAAACTATAAGTTTAATATCAGATTGAATTAATTCATCAATACATTGAGTCAATCTTACTGTGAATTCATATATTTCAACCAAGGTTTGACAAAATCTGATATTTATAATAAATATCAAAATATCCAATATTTAGTATTTATCCGATATATATCGGATATATAGCATGCATATGAAAAGCTACGAATTTTAAGCTACTAATGACTTTCGTTAATATTTAAAATCAAACGTATAAAGGTTGTGTTTGATTTATTTCATCATCATCATCAGCCCACTGATGATGATGAAATAAATCACACGTCCCCACTGCAGGGACTCAGGCCTTCCTTATGGATGGTTAAGGAGGATGGGCCATTGATTTATTTAACATTTGTTTATCTATAATAGATAAAAATAATTGAAAAGTAGTATGCGTGCGAGGATTCTCAGTAACGTATAGGGGAATATCCGAAATTGCTACTTCGAGCTAATGTTGCCAGCATCACATTAGGATAGTTGATTTTGTAGCTGAGACTGAATACGCAATCTAACAAAATATATATTATAAATATCAATTGAGTATATCAATACATATATTAAGATACATATCCGTTGATATTTATCAGCGGACCTTTTTGATAGTGTAACCCTTTGTGACATGCACTTTTTTACAACGGAAGAATAACAATATATAAAAGCATAATATTTTTAAGATTTTAAATCTCAGCCGGTTTAGACCGGAAAAAGTATTTACATTATCTAACTTACTTTTTCTTTATTCTTTTGAGGCACGTGTCTACTTTATAAAAGGGTGGTGTCAACTTATTTCAGATACGAATTATATACCACACGAAAAACGAAATGAGTTACATTTAAGTAATGCGCCCACCGCTAGATATCAAATAATGTGTAATTACTTAGAGCAAGGCGAACACACCCGTTCCGGGACACCTTTTCATTTAAATCAAAACTTGTTTGCACACCCAACAAACGGTGTTTTGTTCGCGGAGGGCGAGCGGCCAGAGCAAAGCAACGCTGCATAGCTAGCTGCACCGGTTTGTTACGTCGCCGTCTTTTGATAGACTCTTTTTTGGTGTGCATTGAAATTTATTAAAAGCTCAGTGAGGGTGCGCGTGCGGCGACAACTGCCGAGATTGTAGCACCTGGCCCACGCGCGTTAAAGCTGAGCGTAAAGACAAATGAGACATTTTTTAAAATTAGTCACTCGCTAACCATTGCGGTTATTGTAAAAGTGCTCCGTAAAGCCATCGGCTACAAAGTAACTTTCTTTTCCCCATAATAAAAAAGAGTATATAAAATGAATATACGAGGAAAATATTAAATAAATTTTAAATTTAAGAAATATTTATTTTTCTTTTTTTATTATAATGTAGCTTTCTCAATTTCTATTAAATCTTATTTGAATATTATTATTTTGTCCAAATCAATTGAAACTTATTTATTTTAACTTAACGCGTCCTCTTAATACATATGTGACGCTACCGTTGTTGTATTACGCACCATCCCACTCACTGTATAAAACTAAATACCTATGCTAATTTATATCAAGAACAAAAGCTCTGACATCATGAACTCTACAGCAATAAAATTTCTCGATTAACTTTCCATTTCAAACGGTCTGATAATTCATGGAATTTTAACCTCGTTGCGTATTCCAGTCACCGCCGCACTAATGGATAGATGATAGATCACCATCATTTATTTGTCTCTATTTGCAATCGTCGATCAACCACTTAAATTAGCAATGTCAAAAATTAGTTTCTAAACGACGATTGATTGTCAATAGAAATAGTGATAATGTAAATAGGAACTAACTGCTTATAATCAATAATTTCTATTATATCCTTAGACTACATATTGATGCTCCTTTTCACAGAAATCAATTTGTGGTTCCTATTAGAAATATCGGATACACATTTTAGTGATATTCACATTTTTACATAAATAAAAATACAATGAAACAATTTATGGAAACTTTATTAACTTAAAGAAGAAGATGATGAAGATATTTTATTAACTTAAAATCATGATATTAAGTAAAAGATAGTAATAGATATGATATTTAGTCAGTTTCGATGATTTTAATATTTGTAATAATTGGAAGTTTTATAATTGGCGGTCCCCACGGGTCAGAGGGAAGTGACTTTGTACTTACATTCAGGAAATTTCTATAATTTATAAATTGATATTTTTTTGTGAAATCATCCATTATTTGCATAATATAGTTATTCCCCTTAAATAGGAAGATAGATACATTTATTTTCACCACTACTACCTACATAAATTACTGTTACCGAACGTTGTCGTTTGTTTCCGAACCGACAATTTAATTTATAATTATTAGTATTGAAATTTCGGTAGCGTTTATGATTATTTCCAATTTATTTCTTAAACCATTAATTTATTTGCATATCATTACTTAGTAAATAAAACATTTAGTGCAAAAGTTTCTTTCATTTCTTTTTATATCGTCAAAACAAACTTTAAACTGCTCTTGCAAAGTCTTTATACTCGTATCTTTAGTCAAGAGATGTAATTACTTGAGAAAATGGCATTACTTAATTTTTAATCAATAGACGAGAATTTTAATGAAATAAGAACTGTAATAGCTAATAATAATGGTATTGTTACTATTATTATTATATACGTGTATTTTTATAGCTAATAATAATAGTAACAATACTATAGATAAATATTATTCTTCTTCATTTCTTAGCAGTTCTTATTTCATTAAAATTCTTGTTTATTTGTTAAAAATATTTTGTTTAATAGTTACTTTTACTCGACTATAGATACGGGTGAAACACTCATATCTTTAGTCGAGAGAAGTAATTATTTGAGAAATTTTACAACTTAAACATGTATTTTTAACCAATAGACGAAAATGTAAATGAATTAAGAACTCTTAATAGATGATAATAATAGTAATCTAACTATTTACTGTTTTTACTTCAGAACAACTTAATTCTTGTTCGCAAAAATATAATAACTTCTCTCCACTATAGAGAGATACGAGTGTTAAACTGAAACGAAATATTTTTTTACAGAATCAACAGTGTTTATAGGGATTATGTATTGATTTTTGAAGATATCGGTGGTTTTATTTTTATAATAATTTATAAAGAGTAAATCGAGTTACATTATGAAGTAATATTAAGAATAAAAAAAGCAAAATAATAATAATAAGTTGAACTTCTATCTCGGGTCAAATAGCAGTAGCTGCCCGTTAGCATAGTCACAGGACCACACTGCAACAGGGGACGTGCGGTCCGGTCACCATACAACGTCAGATCGCGTGCATGGACCGACCAGTGCTACGTGTCATCTTATCGACCGCCCAGAGAGCCTTCCTATGTGGTCCTATATTATAGATTTAAACAACACACTTGAAAAATTCATTATCATGCTGCTACATACAATATTGCATATTAGATAGAGTCTTTAAAACCTTTGCGACTGACTCAGTCAGCTAGCAGAACAGTTTATTCAGGTATGAAAAAAGTGGCTCAAACTCTCACATACTTCACAGATCCTGCAACATGTACTCCACGATTTACCGCAACATCGAAGAAAGTTATGAAAAACGAAATTTTAAAAGAATGTCGATGTCTTAACTCAGTGCGATTAACACGACTATAGCAAGAGAAAATCATCCAATTTTGTGGCTATGAAAGCATTTATTTACAACTTCATATCCCATGACATGAATTGCAGACGTGAGCTGGGTCACAGTACAAGATCACAACTTGTCATGTATAAAAACATGGTACTCGACCATCTGCGGTAAATAACATGCAATAATTATCGTTCATTTTGTTAACAAAAACATAATAAAGAAGAACTCATCTTTTATTAATTGACTGACCTTCTTTTATCGCTAATATAAGTCACCACGTTTTGAAGGAAAGAGTTCGGTAAATCTCGCAAGTTCTAAGAATCGGAGCTAATGTCAGAAAGGTCGGCATCGATAAGTCGGCTGGTACAATGGGTGCCTTTGTCCGCGAGGCATCACTGTCGTCCTCGACGGCGGCATAACGCGGAAACAATGCGCGGACCACATTCGTGCACCGCGACCGCGGCCCGCTCGTGTTTTCTTGCGGCCCGATGTTTGTGCTCATAAAGTGTCATTATGGTAACAGTACTTTATTGTTGTTTTCGGCGATGGCCGTCTCCCTATTTTCTCCTCGCGTCTCGGCCGTGTAAAAGTACGCCGCGTCACGGCGTGTTATAACCGAAATGGGTTACGACCGACTCTTGCGAAACTTTTACGGGCCATCGTCTCCGAAATCTCGTTCCGTTTAATGGCCTTCGAATTTTGAGTGCTAAAGAAAGGTAAATCACATTGACGTGTCTTGAACTTAAATTCGTGATTTGACGAGGACTCGATCTTTAAGTTCGGAGAAATAACATCGGTCACCTTTGAAACACATGTTTAAATCGATTACCTTATCGCTATTGCAATATAATGCCTTACATTACTCACTTCTGATATACAATGATAATTTATTCGTGACTGCATGAAATGGAGTAATTAACTCGGTCAAGTGTTGTACCGACGAAAATATTTAATAATTATGAAATTAATAGGAATAATACACTTTATTGCACACTAAAATGTCTGGAAGAAGAAAAAACGAAAAAGATGGAACAGAAAGTACAGGAAATTACACTGTAGGTATATGTATCATTATAGAGACGGCCTTATTGCTAAATAAGAAAAGTAAAGAGTAGTTGTCTCAAATAAATATTGAACTTATTTGTTATTTTAATAATGAAAACTTCATGCCCAACTCCAAGTTTAAATAAGTAGTAAAGCTGAAACGTGTTGTTTTATTCCTTCCAGTGACCTCTACAAACGGAGGAGTTCATTGGGTATTACCTGAGCATTGCGATATTTGTTTATGTTCCGTTACATAATATTTATTAACTTGCCATTGAACTCATTATATTGTTGAATCAGGAGTTTTATTTCACGGCTCGGCAAAGCCGAAAGCGAAATAAATTCCGAAATTATGTGAGAATAATTTTTCAGTGTCCTATGTCTGCTAATATTGCATAAATAATGCTGAATAATTGATAGTTGGTTTGGCATTTTATTGAATAACACCTTTATTTTACATATTATGAAACATTACATAATTTCATTGATTCGATATATTATTACAACGTTCTTTTGCATAGTTTTAATTTCATTTTCATAATATAATTTAGTGGTCATTCAACTTGAACGGGTCGTATTACTTCTTTTAATAATGCGCAAATAATTATGTGTGTTATCGACATTAAAACAATATAGCAACTTTTCAATCTGCTTTCATTATACTTCCTGCAACCTACGTGTCTATCACTTTGATTCAAGACTCGATCAAAATACAAAGACTGAAGTTGTTATTGGTATTGTGATTACAGCTATTGTTTGTGACTCGTAAAACAATGATTATTGAAAATCATTATGAAGATGTCAGCCACCGATCAAAGTTATAATAACAAACGATAAGATCACGCTTGAACAAGCAAATATAATGGGCTTAATGATATGAAAACAATGGGGTTCCTGCAGGCGTGCGCCGCGCCTGTCTTCGTCGTAGCTGCGCACACGCACTTATGCATTGCCACTTGACTAGAGCTTGTCTTACGCGAATACTGGAATCTTGCGAGCCTTAAGTAACCTAACTGTTATAATATTCTAAATTATAACATTATTTGTATCGCTTCACTATAATAGTTTACGTCATGAATATATAAATAAATTTTATAGAACATTATTGCTCGGAAGGTTAATTCTGTTTCATGTAAAATTAAATTTCGTCTATATTCGAAACATTAATATGACTTCAAAAAAATTATTTATCGATAATTTCTTGTGCAACGGAGGTAGGATCGGATATTGCTTCTGATGCATAGATAATCTTCACGGAGAGGGTTTTAATGAAATCATAAGTTGAATAACAAATAAATTGTTTTTCCACAAACCTAAACGCTGAGAAAATGATAATAACGCAACCCCCATAACTGAGGTATTATAGATCGCTTTCTACATTGATCCTACGAGAAATAGAACCCGGGACCTGGAACTTTCAAGTAACAACTTGAAACCGGCCAACTAGTAAGTCGCTCGGCCACGGAAGGCAAACTAACCTGATGTAAAATAAGTTGAAGCACGATGCAACATTTCGTTCTACGTCATATTAACATTAAATTTAGCTACAGGTGACTTAATAGTTTCGTTTAACAGAAATACTTATTATGTCTGAGAGCGATATTGTGAGAACAGGTTGTTCGGGTAAGCCACGGTGCTGAATGGTGGTGTAATCAGCGCTATTGAGACTAGTCGCCACCTGTGGAACCCGTTGTATTGTGAACGCCGCCTTGTATAACGCTGCGGGCTGCCGAACTCAACAATTCACCATGTGAAAACTTTAAATCGATGGAATTATGAAGCGGCTGCTCTAAACGTCCCAACATAATTACGCTCGGAACTATGTTTCATAATAAATTAGGTCAATGTTCTATATTATTGTTTTGAAAGCAACATAGAAATTATTCACTAAACTATTTTGGAACAATATTTCAAAGTAAGTATAATAATGTATACGGACACAATCAAATATCACATTGTATAAATGATTACGGTAAATATATTATATCGTCAATTTTATAATTTACAAAAACTGCCATAACAAATAAATTTTAGGACTTGAGTTGGTTTGGCATTGCATATTGCGTTTTTGTTTTTTAACGAAAGATTTAAAAACAAACTTTTGTACAATAAACTGCCCACTGACAGAGAAAATGGAATGCACGAACACTATATATGCGGCAAAAACTAATATCAAAGTACTACATAATTTCCCCATGGCGAAATGACACAAAAGAAACATAATTACAACAGGAAAACGGAAGAAATTATTAATTTTATAACTATTTTTCTGACGAGAATCGAGAATTGCCAATATCTCTTTTTGGCATATTAAAAAACTTTATTAAAAATATAGAGCCGACATCAAACGTTAATAAAAGTGAAAATAAATCTAATGTCAAATTCGATTTTTTTAAGAGAATGTTAAAGTCGGGCGGAGGTTTTCTGTAGGTTATTAAGTAAATGATAGACGCCCGACTTTAATAGCATTAGTGTTTTCTTGAATAAGTCGCTTTTGAGATTAGTATTATTTTTCACTTTTTTAAGTTTGATGTCAGTTCTGTTTTTTTAAGTTTTTATTTCATGATTTTAAGCAATATTGTAATTTTTTATAATATGTAACACTAAAAATACTTTTTGATACGGTTTTCAGCCAAAGGCGAGATAATCGCGCACAAATATACATATATACAGGTGAAACTGAGAACCTCCTTTTTATGAATTCGGTTTAAAAAAGACATATATTATAGTTCATCATTTTTATCAAAGTTTATATGGGATATTATTTCTCAAAACCAGTAAAAAGTTAGTGATTCTGGGAGTAAGTGCCCTCTTAAATCTACCTACATCAAAATCCTATTTCACCTTAGAATTTCATGTAATCCTTTATACCTAAATACTGAACATTTTTTTTTGTAGTATAAATCGTAATTGTGTAATTTCCATAAAAAGTATTTTCTCAGCTAAACGAATCCAAAGAGGAAACACTTATTCAAAACGTTATTATGAAAACCCAACAATTTTATTTTTACAATATTAAATAAATGGTTACAAAATAGAAAATTTATTGATGTAGAATAATGTCTGAATTAGTATGTTAACAAATTAATAGCCACATTGACTTTCGACATTTATATGAATCATACCAATAAATCGCTGCTAATATGACAAGTTGCTATTTGTAATACTTACCTACAAGTACATTTGTAATCGAATGATAGCTAATGAACATAGACCTAATAGTGTAATAGACATTACGTAGCATATCGAATATCAGTGAACATTAAGAAAGCCGTATAATTATATAATTAACAATATTTTAATATGAATTTACTGCTGCAAGGTTTAAAGTATACATACAACAAAAATCACTAAGAGTTACAATTTCAAAATTTAGATAAACGAGTAAGAAGTTTACTCTCAAAAGTTTGTAATAAATAAAAATTATATTAGCTTAGCAATGAACAGAGATTTAGATTAAAAAATTACGATGTCACAAACAACACACAGGCAGACGTGACGTATTTGCGTCGGGGGTTAAAAATAACAAAGTATGTAAAAATGTATAAAGTTATAAATGATGATACGTCCAAGTCTAATTATTCAGGATTAGCTGAAGTACATAACAGGACGCCGTCCGTTGTTGGATAATTTTAATAGCATTGAATGAAAGAGAAATTGAATCAGTCAGAACGCAAACTGTGAGAACCAACCGGATATAGTAGTTCCCTGACCGGAAACACTTGTTTGTGCGATTGCAGGTACATCCCTATGTTCCCATCGCAATTGCGCCCGACCCTCCGCACACGTGCAAGACGTACTCGCGCCGCTCCATTCAGAGCCGGATCTTATTGCGTCGCTGATCATTCATGTTTACAATTAGGAGATGAGTCAACTTTGAATTTCTTTGTGCTTACATATACAAATTTGAGACAGACATGCATATTCATAAATATCTAGTTTATATGAAAAAGCCTCTTGGGAGGCATGTGAATGTCCGGTACAGCGGCGATGCAAGACCTAAATTTAACGTAGACCCTGTACGTTATTGCGAGGTCATAAAATGCTATTTTATTTGAAATTTATCTCATATTTTTATATCGTTTAATTAATCTCAATAAAAAGTTACATATTTTGTAATTTTTACTCTTTGATTGATAAAAAAGTTTACGGCATGCACATTTTGCGTTTCTAAATTTTTCTTCTCATTTCAGTTATATATGTTAGATGATATATTATGTAAAATATCTCTTCTTTAGTTCTCGAAGTTATTTATACACTAGCCGTGGTACTGCTTGCGTTGATATCAATAATTTCTTAAGCTATATTTCAAAGTGAAAAATATTTGAAACGGTTACAGATATCGCGTAGATTATTAATCAAACAATAGACATTCCGTGAAACAGTGTGCTAGATGGTAGATAAGGGACCGGTAGCGGGCCCCTGGTGTGCCGCGTAGTTGAGTCAGGCAAAGCTACAGCCACTCCGTCTTCATAGTTGAATGGCTCAGAATAATTGAAGAAGTTATTTATAAATTTCCTCCTTAGAAGCAAATCGTGTGCGCGATCGTCGCCGGATGCCGCCACCCTTCGAAGGGCATGCCTTCACAAAGGCATTTAGTCTATTTAAAGACATCCTGCTTAGTGCGGGGGCCCGGGTCCGCGATGCGCACGTGCGTCAAGTGTCCTGCGCCCGCGTCGACCTGTCAATTACTGTCACCGTGCACCTATCGCAGCGTCTTCGGCGTCTCCACTGATAGTCTGAACGAACCATCATCTCCACATCTAATCTTGTTCATACGACTAACAACTCGCATCGCTCGTGTTTCTTGAGAAAATTGACTGTTAAAAGCGATATCCCTAACTAGCAGTTGAATCTTTCTCGTTCGTGAAAGCTATCTGTTCAAAGTCAACATTCTCAAACGACAAAACGAATTTTCATTAATGTCTTGTCTTGTCGGACTTTCTTGTTAAAAATTTTTAAAAGAATACATTATGTAGATATGAATATATATTTTATATTGAAAGGAAAAGTTTTTGATTTTCACGTTACATTTTAAGTTAATAATCATAAGCCCATCGTAAAATAATCTCATAAGAATCAGAACACCATTTCATTAATGCGGTATTTACCGCGGTCCCTAAGATATAAAAAAAAAAACATTTAAGGCGTCATCTTTACATTCACATAATCATATTGAAAAGTTCATATTAACGGGAGTATTAAATGTATGCAGGAAATTGAGTAGGTATCATGTTCTGGTCAATCAAACACGATATTGCTCCACGATCACTAAATTTATCGGAGGAGAATATCTGACAATATAATGGACTCGAAAACAATACGAGTGATTATAAAATGCAGTGGTGCGGAGATTATGAGCCTCAAGCGCGGAGACAGAGGCGCGGCCGCCGTCGAGCGCGGCGAGTAATGGCTTGGGGCCACTTGTACACTTACCTGAACTCCTTACTACCTTTGTAGGTAGCCAGGAACAACCTGATAACGTAAAACAAATCATTTGAATACACAATAATTATATTTCCAATGTATCCCTAAAAGCTAAGTTGAAGTATTGACTTAATTTAATAAAGGCGGCCAAGGTTTTTCATTTACTTTACTAGAAACTTTCATATACTGATTTCTGTTTTAAGGTAATGCAGTGATTGACATTGGATAGGTTTTTTATTATGTTCAAATTGGAGGTAAACTTATTATACTCTGAAAATTTACTTGTCTATCCTCTTCGATCTTCGAGACGGTAGGGTTATTTAAGTATTTTTCTATATAAAAAAAAAGTATTCTTACCGTTTTGTAATATAGGTAACCGTTTGTAATAGGTTTTATTACTTGTTCGTAAATATTTTTGTGTTTATTTGCTTTCTGATTAAAAAAAATTGTTACGAGAATTTTCATATTTAGTTAGTATATATAGTTTTAGAAAACAAGATTTTAGGCAGTGACCATTCTATTGTTTATATAGCCATATAAAAATTAAGGTTATCTACTTAAGTATAATTTGTTTTCATGTTATTTCAAACCAAACAGTTCTCTCTTAAATGTAGTCACGAAAAGACATTATTCGGTAATTTCTATGCGGCTGCTATAAATAGTAATGTATTACAAAATACATGTATTAAAGACAATGGCGTATTATGACGTCAAAGTTGCATTTAGAATTTTCTCAGAATCTCTATATGCACCTACTTATTATCAATTAAACGCCTTCACTTTGAAACCGGTCACCTAAAACGATTACGCGAAGTATTTTCTTGACCTTCAGATTAGCCACGATTATCTACATATATAAAAAGGTTAATTGGAAATAAAATTTATGAAGAGTACATTTTCAAACTAGATTCACTGATATATAATTGTTATTTTAAGATATAAAGAAAAAAATTCCATATTTCAAGTACATATATAAGCTACCAATACATCTATACTAAAACGTGAAAAGATTTGTCTGCTTGTTTGTACTGAATAGGCCCCGAATATACTGGAGCGATTTCGAAAATTCTTTCCCCTACGAGAAGCTACGTCATATGCGAGTGACATAGACAACAATGCCTTTGTTGTCAATTTTTGTTTTATTCGTTAAAATCATTTTTCCATAAGAAATACGGCAAGAAGTTTGCAACTAGTTAGTTTACAATATAAATTATCGATCAGTAATGTATGATCTGGGTGTAATATTAAAGGTAACATAACACCGATTGAGACAATATCGAAACATTATTTTTTTACATTGGTGGATAATTTACATTGTAAACTAACTAGTTTAACTTACAAACTCCTTGCCGTATTTCTTATAGTAAAGTGATGTTAAAAAAAATCACATTTACATCGTCTATGGGTTTCAAAGAATCATTATTATCAGTCTATGATTATGCTCAATGCCGAGCACAGGTCTTCTCTATGGATAGAATAGAGTAAGGAGACAGAATTTAATTTCAAATTATATGTAATAAAATAAGATTTCGCCTTGCCACGCCGTTCTTGAGTTTTCCACTTAGCATAAAAACATATTTATGTAGGTTGTGTTAACCAAAATTGTGACCAGTTACAAAATTTAAACAAAAATCTACTTTTCTAATTTGTTAATCAAAGTCAAACGACAAGCGTAAAATTAGTTAGATATCTATATTTCGTTATTTGCATTAAGTCGGTCAATGGATTATTTCCACTTGTATAGAGCTATCTCAATCAACCTGCTGAGAATATTATGTCATCTTATTTCAGAAGTTGTGATTAATGTCGGTTTTGGTGTTTTTTTTATTGGTTGATTGATAAGGAAGGCTGTCAAATTTGACCATTTATCATTTTCTGTTTGATGTGTTGTTTACTTAAGATATATTACATTAGGTTTATAATACATGTTAGACAAAAAATATGGATTGCCTATTAAAAAACGACCACATGGTATTAATAGTCAGCAAATATTTTCGGGAAGAATACAAATTCTTTGCTCGATTTAAAGAAGTTTATTACATACATATTTCTTAAGTTATTACTTTGTATTCGATTGAAAATCACTTTGTTTATGAATATAAAACAAGAAATATTGTTAACCGATTAAATCAATGTGTTTGATTTTCTGTAGCTCTAAATAGAACTACGCAGTAATCTTAACCCTCAGTTCTCACCTGCGTGTACGGCTCCCGGGGTGCGTGGCGACCCTCCTCCCATCTCAGGCCGGTGACAACCCTCCTTGTGACGGAGCAACGACCTCAGTTCCCCCTCACACTATTCAAAAATATCGGAACCACGTGTTCTTGACCTTACCCCGTACTTTTTTCTTGACAAAGTAATTTCCACTTCCTCTAAATCTGACGACGGCGGAAGAATACTTGGAAAAAAGTGCTTTAATTTCTTATAAATTATTTCCAACGATTTAAAAACTTAAATGCCACTCACAAGTCTCAATCATTCGATCATTAGAATTATGTACCGTGTCTCTACAAACACTGTAATTAGTCAATTGAAGTAAATTAGTGGTAACAGTACATCTCAATTTGAACCTACAATTGGAATTCATGCTTGGTTAAGGAAGATCCAATTCAATTATGGTGACCTAAAAATTGGGTTTGTTTACATTCGAAACGATATTAGATCACAAAACGGTTACGACAAATACGAATTATGTCTAGTAATTTGCTGTTAACGCTGTCATTGTTTCCGGCATTGATTTCGTAAGTGAATCAATCGAGTCGGAATATCGCACGGGCCATCTTATTTTCTAAGCGAGTCACTTGCATCATTGCACCGATTTGCGCAGTGGCCAGCTTCGGCCGACGTCTCGCTCTTGCGCAACTAACAATAATCGATGCTTTGCCTATGAAACAGTGAAATCGATGTTCCGCAGTCATCAAGTTACCGCATCACTTGATCTACATTTCGATGAAATTATAATAGGCTCTCATTATAACCTTTAATTTTATATATAACAACATCCGATTGATATTTAGATAAAAAAAAATCACAACAAATAAATGTTTAACAATTCCCATTTTTTTCATAAATATATTAGCTACGCGAATTTTATTTCCGCGAAAGCGAAATTTCGTTGTTTTTCAAAATGTTAATACGAAAAGAAACGCACTTTTTCATAATTTATGATGCAACGAATGTAGGACCTTTATAATCATTATCAATTTTTAAATAATTTATAAATGCAGGGTTTTTGTTTATTGTTAAAGTTAAATGTGTCAAAGATAGAATAAGCGGTTAAATTGTAGTAGGAACAGCCGCGCCCCCGGGAGCTGCGCAAGCGGTGCTATTTCATGATTTAATTGAACCACACAGACAGCGCGTGAGCGCACCGCGACTTGACTCGCCGCACAATTTCTCGCCACTTGGCAGCTACAAGTGTATGCAAACCTATACTATTTGCATGTCACATTCAATCACCTCTTGTATTGAACCCGCTGGCTTGTAATATTTTATTAAAGATAATTAGATCGACGTCTTTGAAAGTAATAAATTTTCATGCTAACTAATGTCGCTATTAAGAGAGCAGTTTAATCTTAAAGTAACTTGCACGATAAATCTTGCATGCCTTTTCATTATATTATAAAAAGTATTTCTAATAGTTATTTTAAACCTAATTGCCGTAGCAATTTTCAATTTTACTAAAAAGTCTCTTTCTTCGATGCAAAATCATTATTAAAACAACTTTCATTATAACCTTGAAACTTTACCGGCATAACAGCAGAAAAACGTGTAGTGTCCGGCAGAAGATAGCACACTAATTGAGACACTGCTACAGTATCGGGCGCATGTTTATAGCTCCAATATACCAGCTATCAAATAAATTCCGAACACGCAAGAGATACTACATCGCATGTAGCGATTATAAGGGACCTTATTTTATTATCTTAGCATCTCGCGGTCATTATGTAATATTGTAATGCTACCGCGATAGAACAGTAGTCCTTATAGTAGTTTGACTATAGGTAATGCGTAGAGTGTTCAAGCGACGGTCATATTAGTTATGAGGGTGGTTTCGCGAGTTGCGTGAGTTACGCTTTATGCAGCTGCGCGGGTGGCCTCAGCTATATGCTCCATATTGTACGCCACAGGTACCACCGCACACCGTGAACCCACAGACATAATACGTTGCGCAATTTGCTCTGCATTAAACTCTGTTTACTTAAAGGATTATGATTGGCGAACACAGTTGATCACGAAATTCATGTTTTTAATATAAAAAAAAATTACCAATGATAAAAAACGGAACCATATTAATACTCTTACTTATTTAATTGTTAGGTTTCACTTAGTTAGGTCGGTATGTAGGTGAATTTGTTATGTAAGTATCATAATGTGTGTGTCACGTCGATATATCGGATTACGTTGACGAGTGTCATTTTGTTTTAGGAAATATTCTTTGAGTAATTTAAGTCTGCAGTAGGCACTGTCTAAGTGGCGAAACTTAGTAAGATTAAACAATTATGAAACATGCTACTATCAAAGGGACTTGAAGTTTTGTCTGCGAAATAAACTAGACAAAGATAATTTCTGTTGTTTCTGAATCCAACCGGTATTATGAGTCAGCCGTGATTGTTTATTTAGTGCTACCAAACACGTCGTGGCGCATGCGCCCAGTCACAACAAACTTACTTCAATTAGATACGTGGTATGCAACATCTCAAGTTGCATTCTATTGATATTTATATAATATTCATTCGTGGTTTTCTAGCATAATTTTAAAATATTATAATACGGATGGATAAACAGGCTATATGTAAGGGGCAAACAACCGCACGTCATCTAAACTAGAAGATAATCGCGGGGGCATGTACCTGTTGCGTCGCGCGTTCCTTTCATGGAATATTCTTCTTGTTATAGACCACACGACACAAAGCGAGTTTATCTGGATGTATTATGAGGAGCATCTCCGCTCTTAGATCACGCGATAATGCTCGTCGTGGAATCACAAGAGTGTATGGTGCGGCGGCGCGAGCGCACGAAACTTAGCGATGGTGCGGTGGTAGCGGCATCGGTGCGGTGCGCGGGCGGCTCCACGTAAGGTGATCTCGAGCGAGTTGACCTTTGTGCGCTACAAGCGACCGCCGTCAATTCTCTTTGTGCCGCGGCTCGCTTGTCAGCGGTTGAAGAAGGAACCTTGTCGTCATTCTCCAAAAGAAAGTAGGTAGAGATACCAGATGTATTGTTCCATTTCAACTTAATTCAATATGGAGCTGCGTCTATCGAAAGCAATTTTTGTTAAATATTTGAATGGGTCTTATTGTGTTGGTTGTTTTGAAGGTTCAATGTAGAGCAGGTGCGTCCTATTAGATAGTGCTTGATGATTTAAAATTGTTGTTCGTGTGTTAAAACAAACATCATATTTTAATAAACGTTGCATACAATTAATTCAAACTTAAGTTTAATGTTTCATGAAGATCAAGAGTATATGCGTGTAATTATACAATTTTATTGTACTCACGCAGCAGCTTCGTAGTAGACCCTGCGTTCCTGTGCCCTAAGTGATATTGCCATATCAATAACCTCCAACTCATAAATCAGTTCTAAGACTATTAACACCACAATCGGATAGAAAGCGTTCCGATAACAGACATCGAAGGAAGTTAGTGGGCCATTGTGAAATAATAAAACTATAAAATGCCACTGGAGATTATCACACTTTTCGAATGGGCTATGAGGAGACGAGATGTGTCATCGGAACACTGTGTTGTATAGGCCGGGACGTGTTTGTCATATGCCGAGACATTGTCGTGCCGTGAGATCGTCGGAGGATTTCGTGGACACGCATTCGAATAAAGGCTTATTAACTTCATTCACATGCTTATGTGTTAAGGCTCTATTATATTGAATTTCTAAATCATATCATTTTAATCAGTTCGTATTATTATGGAAAATAGTGTATGCGACTGAGTCATGACTTCACATTCGAAATAAAGGGCAGTGGTCATTTTTAAATAAGATGTCTTTCTTTGAGCGTTTGGTAACCAAAAACATGCAATCAGCCTTTTGTAAACTTTTTAAGATATCATATAATTCTACTAATTCAATTAACTATGATCCTTTTATTTGTTATAGATACACATCCTTTTAAATTGTATACCTGGTACTCCAGTCTTGTTAGGTCCTGGGTAGCTCAGTGGTTAGAGCAATCGCTCGGATTGCGAAAGGTCATGGATTCGAGTCCCATCTCAGAGTGCCAGAGACAAAGCGGATTTTTTATTGCATTTTTCATTTAGAATATTTTTAGTACAGCATTGTCAATGCAAAACTGATCAAATATAATAATATGGCATTATTTGTCAAGGGCCCAAACCCACGCACAGCAGAATAGAAAGCGCAAACTGTATTCATTAAATCAACGACTCGCTATATACCTAATCGAAAGCACTACAATATTCTTCGTGAAAATGTCATCTCCATTATAGAGTAAATTAACAATAATTTCCATAACATTTCTCATAATTTATTTATTAACATAAACGATCTTAAAAACGATTCACAAGATAACATACCTATTATATTAATTAATCCTCAGTCACGAATTTTAGATCCCAAATTAGGTCTATTTTAAAATAAAATAAAGAAGAAAAATAATGTGCCTCCTTTCTACTTCTTCTATCTAGAAGGTTTAAATATTTAAGCCCTGGATCACACAAATTATTTTAAGATCAGGGGGTTTATTTATTAGTATTTATATATAAGTTATAATATTCTTATATGCCCATACTTCGTGGAGTGAATAAGTAAAATATACTGAACAACTTTTTCTATGGGAACACGAGCATGTATTCACGAAAAAAATATCAACTGTTAAAAATAGCTCCAATAGTAAAAGTGAATTCAGTGTTGCTCCAATAGTAAAAGTTGTTCAATATAATTAACTCATCCACCCTTCGAAGTCATGGCACGTAGTAATATTACACCTTATATACGTATACTGACCCGACCGCCAATCTAACCCGGGACCTGAGAAGATGGCGTCACCTTGAAATCGATGTACGAACCACTCGGCTACGAAGTTTGTAATAATAAAAATAACGTATGGTCATTAACTATTATATCAGTTTTCATTCAAACCTCCTCAGTAAATATTATTAATAACACGTCATTGCCTTTAGTAGTTTTTAAGTTTGCCTATTTGATTTCAATATTGTTTTTTTCATATCTGACATTGTTTTTTTTTTAATGTAGTCAATGAAATACAGGTTTCATTATTTTTCTATCTATAAATGAAAAAAGATAGTCAAATGTGTTTCTTAAAACAACAATAAGGAAAGACTGGACCAATTCGTATATATTCATTGAAGTCCGTGAAAAGTTTTTATAGAGGGAAAAAGTAGAGTAGAGTAGAACAGAGAGTAAAATAGAAAAATCAATATTAATTTCTTATACAAACTGGCCGGTACGAACATGATTTCATCTGCTAGTTCAAAATATAAATAACAGGTATCTATCCAGCCACTTTCATGTCATTGTTTTTGGGTTAAGTCCCATATGGCGCTTATAGCCACCGGCTAGTTCTAAACAGATGCGCCAATTTCGTCGTGTCACAGTCTAACAATTAACGATGCCGATAGGAAACGGTCAGATGGTAGTTTTTTTTGGAGTTATCTGGATCAGTTGGACGGTTTTAATGCGTCTGTTGACCCATATGCCTCGATCGTAACAGATATCGTCATACTGAATAGATATCGTAGGTATATGGGGTAAGTATTATTACGCGAATTTCGTCTTTAATTGATTTCACAAAAGGAGGAGGTTGAATTTGAGTATTATTTTTGTAATAGTGGATCGATTCAAGTAAATATTTTTTGCATCAAAAATATTCTTGATAATAAGAAATAATTTATTCTCGAGGGGATCCGTTTTAAATACATAAAAATCAACTATTAAGTGTTAATATTTTTTATCCAAAAACCTAGAAGAATTATATAGTCTAAATTTTTGTGACGATGCCGTCGTCCCCAAGAATTTCAGTAAAAAATATTCTTATCTAAAACCTTTGACTTTGCAGTTTTGTATTTTATTTTAACTAAAAAGGCGGTTAACATATACATGAAATTGAAGTCGGGGGTTAAATCCTGCCTATCAAATTATCGCCCAAATTCAACTGAAGTTTGTTAACCACCTTTGCAATTTTTAATAATTTGTTCTTTACTTTTAAATGAAAAAAAAAAACTCTCAACAAGATAAAGATATTATGGTAATTTTATTGATTTGATTATAATTCCATTTTAGTTTTAAATAAAATAGCAATTATTTAACAGTCTTTTCAAGAAAAGAAACAATTGAGTAACATATTATTAAAACATCTATAGAGTCGTAATGAAAATGAAAAATAGATGAGTTAAAAGTGATATAAATAAAGCATACATATTATCATTTCATCGTTGATCTCTGAATTTTTATAAGTACGTATTATCTAACTCTAAACAAACCTGATTATAAACTGATATTATTATTATACAAGCCTCATTAACGATAAAACATGTAAGTGCAACTGCAAAGAAAATGTCACTTCTCTACAATACGTGATCTAAATATGAAGAACACACTTTTTCGAGACGATAAGTCTCGTATCAGATAAAATTCATCTTTGCTTAGTTCACAAAAAAATATACGTTGGCGTCACAGGTCTAATACAGCCTTGTAAGATACTGCAATCTAAACAAATATATCGAGTCAATAAAATAGCTGTGAGCGTTATCGAAGCGACCTATGTACACTATAGGCTATAGGTAAACTTGTTTCATTTGACGCACATTTCACTGTTGGTTGGTTGAAGGAAAACCAAATTGACACAACAAGTAAGCATAGATAATAAACAAATACGAGAAAGTTGCCTCAGAATCATAAAACAAGTCTCTAATGAAAATAATATTTCTTATAGAACTCGACAAATATGAAAGACATTATGAGTGTTAAGTTCCAAGTTAAATAAATGTTATTAAATAAATACGCTGCTCCCAAATGTTTTTTTACATCCATGAGTCCAGAAGCATCGAAACAATTCTCTGAAACTACGAATTACCTGTTGGTAGATAACAGTAAAAGCGAAAAAGAAATTTGATGAAATTTAAACATACTGTAAGCAAAATTTTTAGTAATTTTTTAATTTCCTTTCAATGTTTTATAACTTTTGCGTTATAAAACATTGAAAGGAAATTAAACAAGTATTTTTAAATTTGTTTTTTTTTTCTCATAACTTAATTATATACTTTACCATAAGATTTATTTTCGCATACGCCTGTTGATTCCAGCACCACCGAGAATCGCTAAGTATTCCATGAATGTGTAATCAGAGAGTTTATTGATCGCGGCAAGATTAACACCACTTCGCATTGTCTGACTTGGCACGTCTTAAATTTTCCCTTTTTTGTGCCAATAACTTAAGGAATTCACGAATTAATTTTTTTCTTCACCTATATGAATGTCACCGTTTATCACACAAGGAAAGAATTATATCTTTTTGTGTTGCGTTTTCGAAACCGCTTTTCAATTGTAAATTATTGTCGTGCTTTATGACTATCTGGCGTAACCAGAATAGAACATCTTTACGAATACGTAAATAGATCATTCGTGACCTTCCCTGACACGAACAGGAAGTGGAGTAAGTATGTATTTGTCAAGATTTTCCGTATTTGAACTCTTTAGAAATTTTAAAGTCAACTACAATACAATAACAACTCTCTCAATGCATGCTTTATTACTTATACTATCTGAATTGCAATAAGAAAATCTGAAATATTACTGAGTCGAATTGTTCTATTGTTATACTTTAATTCTTTAAATTTGTAGGTATGTACTAATAATATAATGAAAACTGTATAATGAAAATAAAAAATTTCATTGAAGTTCTACTCAACACTACACGTAGGTATTATAATGTTTAAAAATCGTATTTGTGCTCAATTTCTATATTTTAACACACCTGACTTGTTTATGATTGCTTGGTCAATAATTTTTATTTCAACACAGCATTTAACAGTAGCAACATAGTATTTTATAGTTCTGCTGATTATATGTTCGAAAAGAGAATATATCCTAAAGCAAAGATCGCTTACAGCTTTAAAAAAACTCACTCCACCAACACAATGGCGTAGCAGTAAAATTTTATATGTATGCACCTGCAACGAGTCAGTTCTTCTCAGAACACTAAAATTATCTCGAGAAAATAAAACTAAAGAATAATATAAGATTACACCGTTTGCTTGAGAAATATTCTTACCCGGTAACAGTATACATGTAGTTCGTCACAGTGTCGTAAATTTCATTCCAATTTGTTTATAGTGGTCGCCAGTTGCGGTGGCAGGCATTGACAGTGACATTGGCTGTGGTTACGGATCACCTGGTGGCCCGTACACAATATATTTGACTCCAATTGAGTGGCGAAAGTTTGTTGACATAGCGCACAGGTCTTAAGAGATAAGGAAACAACGGCCAGAAAATTCAACCAGAGAACACGATACACTGCGACCAATTTAAAGGAAGAATTTAAACGCTGGTGTATACTTACAATATAAATAAACACTGGGCAGCACGTCTACATACACATATACAAAACAAACTTGCAATTTTATTTTAGTTACACCATTTATAACTTCGTATCAACTGGACCGATTTCCATTATCTTTGAATTTTTGGACTTGTCTACGCCCAAAATAGCAGCATATATACAAATGCAATGTTTAATGCAATATAATTATAAGAACAAATTACCAGTTCTTACGGTTGTTTAGGTGAATTGCTAAAAAATTTATGAAAATATACTCACTAGTGACTAAAGTAGAAAATGCGTAAGATATCAGTCCCGTTGGGTCTCGTAGGTCATTGGTTGAGAATTTGAATCCCACGGGATACTTGGGACTGGTAATTTTTCTTAAAGGTACAATAAATACATCTGGTTTATTATAAGAGTCATCTTGATACGCGCATGAATAATTGTTATGTCATAATAAAACAAAGTCAAACAAAGGCCATGCGTGACTAAACACTATACTTTTTAATAATACCTAGGCGGTGCGAAGTTTGCGGACTCAGCTGGTTAATAATATATAATGTAACTGATATGATTAAATATCTGTAAACGACGACAACTATGAAAAACTTCAATATAATTTTTATTACATTTAAGTATATACATCATATTACATTAAGTATATACATATAAATCTGTTAATTATATTACACTATCGTATATATTATATATAAAACTATATATAATTTTTATTTACACCTAGAATGGAACACTCCTGCGTTACTTCTTAGGCTATATGATAATAACAACGTCATTGATGTGATGAAACACATTGTAGCGACATTAGCACCCCATTACAGGATCCTAATCGGCCTTAACACTATACACGTAATAAAGATAATAATAATAAAATAATTTATGTCTCACCATAAATCACGCAATATAAAAAGTAATAAATGACACAAACATTCGATTTGGGAAATTAGGTCACTTGTGGGAGACTGGTACCTGTGTAGGTTTTTAGACCCGTACAACAGATACCCCGGCCCCCGAATATACAGTGTCTATTGTATGCAGCTAGACATCGTATTTATTATGTATCATTTTAGCTCATATTTTTTCTGTGTTATTATCAGTCCTTCTTTCTTTTACTTCTATTTGCAATGTGATGTGCCAATGTCAATAAAACTCTTCTAATTCTTATTTTAACTTGTCAAGTATCGCGTAACTCTCATTGAAAGCAAACCAATGTATAATAAACACATTCTCTATTATTTTTTCAGTTGTTCTCAATACTGTGATATATGGGGACATAAAATTATAAGGTCGCGTGAAGTGTGCCGTTCGCTCAGCTTCCGGCCGCGTGGCGGGCACGTGCGGGCAGGATGCGCGAGCGCATATGCCAAATGACACCCTTCCATATTACAAAATTACCTAAAAAAACATAACTCCCGTCATTATGTACAGTTAATTCAATTAATTAAGTTTTACACTAGATCACAGTATTATATAATCGACGTAGTAATTGGATCTCTAATACCTGCGCTCGTAACATGAAACTTTCCGCGTGAACTTCATTTATAACGTAATTTGTTGGAAATCATAATAAGTATTACGAGGGTCAAACTGAAAGTTCTTAGAACTGGCCACTTATAAACAATATAATAAAAAAATAATTCTAAAATTTGAAAATATAACTCTTTGCCAATATTACTGAGTATATATTTCATTCATTTGTCATTTGTTTTACGATTTGGCGGCAAATTGAAAATTGTCTGTGTCACGTCATCATGAATTTAACACGAGAAAATTTTCGTGCAATGATTTTTTATGACTTTCGATGTCATTTAAGTCAACAAGAAAGTTATGATAGACTACGATTGGCCTTTCACGATGAAGCCCCATCTCGTGCGACTGTTTACAACTGGTTTAATGAGTTTAAACGTGGTCGCACTAATCTCACTGATGATTTACGTGAGGGACGGCCTTCTACGGCGACGACTGAAGATAACATCTGTGTTGTGCGGCGTATGATAGAGACTGACAAAAGAGTGACCTATCAACAGATTCGGACAAGCTTAGGCATCGGTATGAGTCAAGTGCACAAAATCCTCCACGAACATTTAGCGGTCAGGAAGCTTTGCGCCCGGTGGATACCTCATAATTTGACTGAGGCTCAAAAACTCCATCGTGTGGATTGGTGTCGTAAAATGATTGAAAGATTTAACGGAGGTGACTCAAATGCTGTGTTCGACATACTAACAGGTGACGAAAGCTGGATTTACTGTTATGATCCTAAAACCAAAAGACAATCTGCTCAGTGGGTGTTTCCTTTCGAGGAGTTGCCAACTAAAGTGAAGAGAGATCGAAGTGCGGGAAAAAAAATGGTGGCCTCGTTCTTTGGAAGGATAGGTCATTTTGCAACAATTGTGTTAGAGGATCAAAAAACAGTTTCTGCAGAATGGTACACTACCAATTGTTTGCCACTTGTCTTAGAAAAAGTTCGAGAGAAACGACCTCGCAGTAGGATCCTCCTTCACCACGACAACGCCTCGTCGCACACCGCCAAGCGAACGATCGACTATTTGGCGACATCAAACGTTGAATTACTGGGTCACCCGCCGTATAGCCCCGACCTCGCGCCTTGTGATTTTTATTTATTTCCAAAAATTAAAGAAAAACTTAAAGGAAAGCGGTTTATGAATGCTGAAGAAGCGGTGGCTGCGTATCGCGATGCCATTGAAGAGACCCCTAAGGACGAGTGGGCAAAGTGCTTTTCCCAGTGGTTCCATCGCATGCAGCGGTGTATTGACGTGAATGGACAATATTTTGAAAAGATATAATAAAACTAATAACTGGCTAATGTAATCAGTTTTTGATTTTCTAAGAACTTTCAGTTTGACCCTCGTATATTGTATTACATAGTAACTGCATTTGTTCTACAAAATTTGGGTTCATTATAACATAAGCGACACCATTTCTAATTGATCACGAATTAATAAATTACTTACATGCATGTGTAACTTACGGTAATATGAGCTACTATCAATTTGCTAAATCATTTATCAAATTGATTCAAATTGATTGAAATCATTTAGCAAATTGATAGAAATCATTGAGCAAATTGATAGTAGCTCAGTTTCACTGGTCGACGGGGTCCGCATGCGAAGCACGGGCAACCTTTACGTGCTCAACATATTGATCAATAGAGTAATGATTGAGCAATGAAAACGAGCTACAGAAATCTCCTGCATCCCGCACGCGGATGCGTCAGACTTGCGTTTAATCGCAATTGATTTAGCAAAATGATAGTAGCTCAGTTTCACTGGTCGATGAGGTCCTCATGCTAAGCACGAGCAACCTCTACGCGCTCATCATATTGATCAATAGAGTAATGATTGAGCAGTGAAAAGGACCTACAGAAATCTCCTCCATCCCGTATATAACCTATATAGTTATATATTATAGTATCGTAAATGCAAAAAATATATTTTTTTATTTTAGAAATCAAAAGTATTGCATACATTGCTCAGATTCCAAGATGAAGAGCTTGTGACGGGTTCGGTGCTTGGGTCAATTAATAAGGCTGATTAGCTTGAGTATATATTTATTAATTATATAAGGGTAAATAAGAAACTGTGACAAACAAAAATTAAATTTTAAAAAACAGTTCGTAAGTTACTTAACTATAAATTTTAAATTATCAAATAAACGAATACATACCCCTTGTCGGCTTCTAGTTAAACTCTTGGATCGTCCAAAATACAGATTGCAATTTAGTACAAATGTTATATAATTTGTATCACAATATCACATTCTTTATCACAATCAATAAATTATTTTAAAATTATATAATAAAATTTAATACGATTAATACTGTATATTAATTTTCATGTTGTGCATAGAAGAATTTTTTACGAACTGACATCCATAAAGAGTATAATTGATTAGTAAAAATTTTAAATTACGAAAGACGAATAATAAAATGAAATGATGTTGAATTTCAAAAACAAAAGTTTGCATACTGAAACCTAGGAAAACAAACGGTGGCATGGCACACCGTTACAAGCTAAAGCCCCTGTATTATGGAGTATCTGAAAACAATAACGAAGGTACCACAACACTTAGACCCGTGACAATATAGAAAAGTCAATTTACTACATTGGTCCGACAGGGACCCCGGATATGGTGACACCTTGAACCTGACACCTTGAAACCGGTGAGCGAACCGATGCGAACCTAAAGTTGATCGAAAGTATGTTAAACATATAATATTTTTTAGATTATTCCGAGATGTATTAAGAGATAAGAGGTGATAGAGGTTTTATAACACGAATGCGATAAAAGCAGGTTGCCTTTATCGCTCGGACATCCGCACTACATGACCGGACGTGTCCTATCCTAATAGCACACACATTCAGGATCTCAGCTAAGCCTGATATTACCTGCGTGATAAAATGTGTAATTCACTACTCATTCCTAAGTTATCTTATGAAATCATGATAATTTTACTCTATAGTATAAAACAGAGTCGCTTCCTGCCGTCTTTATGCTGAGATCTTTTAAATTACCTACACAAAGGATTTAAAAAAAAAGTGATTTGTAAATTACGAAATTAGTAAATCGCTCCAGTCGTCTCCATCTAGTTGTTAATTATTATGCTCATCATTTTACTGTTACATCTTCAAATAAGATTGTGTAGGCATTTAAAGAAAAACGTGCCACCTGAATTTCTTGTCTGCATTGAATCAGCAGCAAAGATGTAGCGTGTCGCAGCAGAGTAAGCACTTGATTGCTTATTGCAAAACCATCATCGGCAAATAAAACACGTGATGCCGCAATTTTAGTTCACGCGGGCTATGACCCCAAACTGACTTGACGACAAATAAACTAGCATCCCAATAACATCACGATAACACTTTAGAGTAGAACTCTATTCATTTAAACAGACGATATGATGATAAATAATAAAGTATTTTATCATTGCTATTTTTTTTCAATGAGGTTCAAATACTGAGATACGAGCAAACAAATCTGCACTTTTCTAATCTCTAAACTCGCCACTAACTCAATTACGTTTTCCCTTAATATGTTGAACAATGTCACTAAAATTTTATACTGTGTCTGATTGAGATTATTGTGTCATATACTGTCAAGACAAAATGATGAATGAAATAAAGAAAAAAATATGAAGTTATTGCAATCGGTTTTAATGTAACCACAGGTAATCGCAAGTTTGTCACGGTTAACTGGTAACATAACATAGCGATTGTTCATCTTCAAAGCTCGAACAATAACCTGTTCAAGAGCGAAAGATTTTTTTGCAAAATCTTTTATTCGCATTCAAAAAGCTTAATGGAATTTCACATTGCGCCATTCGGTGTATTGTACAACGGCGCGGAATGTGGATAAAATCAACAACGCACTAAATCACACATACCCGATTATTCAATAGCAGCCGTAAAAAGAATATTTACGCTTCGCGTCTCGGAACAAAATTCAGGGAACATAATAATAATAAACGCGTTGAGCAAAAATAAATTAGGCGTAGTGGCGATACAGGTAAGTTATTCGGTAAGGTAGACGTTATGAGCGTCGGTGTGGGTTTGGAGTGCGATCCGGAGGTGGTGCAGTGCAGTCTCGGACATATGCATAAATCTGTGCGACGGCGAGCAACGCCGGGGCGCGATGTTACGCCTACGGGCGCCGCGCCGCGCCGCTACAACGGAGCCGCTTCACGTTCTTAGCATATCTGCATCTGGGTACACGCGGCGGCAACGACACTGCCAGATATGGACAAAAATTTAAACACGGAACATATCTGACTGGACCTCTGCCTACACGTAAAGCGTAGCGTGCTTTCTTTATATTTCGTACCTCTAAAGTCAGGATAATAAAATCTTGTTTGCGATCTGAATTCCTCGGATGTACAGAATGTTATTACCGACATTTTTTTAAACAACATCACATACATGGTTCTGATCTCAAGGAAGCCCGTATTTTGGAAATTTAGAACCAATATAATTATATATTATTTTAACGCAGCCAATATGTTAATGCGTTTCTCCTTGATTTGGAACTACATATATTATATAAATATATTTACGTAAAAAAACATTTCTCTAAGTCTTATAAATAAATGAAATATCATTATATATTGCATATTCATTACATATTGCATTCGATTGCTTTCAAAGTAAATTCTCCGTTTCCATCAAATTATTAAATGACTGTGAAATCTTCTTACATTATTGACACACGATATTACGCAAATCAAATTTTTGTGAACCAATTTTGATAATGACACTCGAATTAGTACCTAGATATATTTCATGTAGTAAATATTTTACTAATACCAGAGAGCTTTCTCTGCAGATACTTTAAATAAGTTACATATTATTTTCATACATATATATATATATATATATATATATATATATACTTTTCGGTTTTCTTTATAGGAAATTTGCATTTGTATATTAACTGTACAATATCCTGGTCCTAGGTAAAACTACGTTTTCGCAAACATAATTAATTATTGAATGTTGAAACTGCATGTTAGTATCTACTAACATTTATCTTACTACAATTCAAATTGGACTCGCGCGGTTGACGGTAGCCTTTTCTCACCATAAATCCATTTCGAAAGCCTGGACCCCAGCCGTGGAGTCTTTGATTGTTGATTATGTTGATAATCATTAGGTTCATCAACAATCATCATCAAAACCTTAATTTTTCAGACTTAGTTTTTCAGTTAAAAATATTTTTTTGAATTTGCCAAGGACACCGATTTTTTTAATTAGCCAGGATTAAAACGTTATTTTTGAGACAGTTGTTATATCAAAGAACTATGAAAATGAATACCTCTGTGAAAAAACAGTGCGTGTCGGTTCACAGCCGCAAGTACAATATGTATGTAAGTTTTTGCGCATCTCTTACCTGGATGGTCCCACGGCGTCGTTCGTCGGCGCCTCAACAGGTGCGCACCTGAGAGTGAATGCGCTTTTTCATTAGGAACGAACAAACAAACAAAACGACCGATATGCTCGTTTGAGAATGATGCCCCAATTCATTCATCCATCGACATGGAATGCTTTTATGTTTATACCAGTCCGGTTTACTTTTGTTGTCCCGATCCACCTTGCTCTGATGATATGTGGTGGAATGAGTTGTGTGTTCTCACTTTTCCCCCGCGATTCTACATTCAAAAACATGTTTTGATACTGTGTTTATGTCCTTGAAAAATATGTACCTGATAAAACTAAGCAAACATTTATTCTTAAGTGCTACCTACGATGAAATATGCAGTACCACTGTACTTACACGAGCGAGAATAATTTAATAGTTTTTCTGTAAATACGTGAGCCGATATATCTTATCGTAACGCGCAATAAGTTCCGGAAAACATTAAAAATTTAAATTTAAATAACATCTTCATTTTACTTAAAGGAATTATCTGTTATTTTCTAAAATAAAGTTTACATTCGCTACTCAGAACAATGGTTTTTAATCAGTTTAATATTCGGTTCGTCACTCACGAATTTATGTCAACCTATTACGAATATGAAATATGATGCGTGATTATAACATCGATTTGTTCTTCAACACGTGACGATAATGACGACGCAGCAAATTCTGCTGTTATTTAATTGTTAGAATCACGTGCTGCGAACCATGAGAATGCGTTGGTCGGCACATTTCCCGAAGAGCATTGGCGCACACTGATGGACCATTTAACCTGACCTGACGACACGACTGCCACTTACCTGTTGTTTGTCTGCCGAAGCAAAATTTGTCATGTAGGCAATGAGAGGTTACTAAAAATATTACGTAAACATATTTAGAGTCCAATGAACTATTCATATTTTATCTTTTGATGAGCATTTTTTTATTGATTTACTCGCAAACTTTTTTATACATTTAATATTCATAAAGCTTTATTAATGCAACCTTTATAAAATCCTTTACTTGGGAATAAAAGTCCCTTTAAGCCATAAATATAAACCATAAACCTTTTACGTATACATATATCAAAACCTTTTATGTATACATAAAAGGTTTTTTACGCAATCAAGAATTTTCTTTATTTGTACAAATGTTCATGTTTTCACTTATAAAGTTGCCATATTTATTCGCCTTCTCTTACATTTCAACCTAAACAACTATGAAACGACTCAAAGCCCATGACAATATAGGAAAGTACATTTTATACATTGACCCAACTGGCATCGAACCTCTGACCTCTAAGACGATTAAATATCTTGGAACCGGCTTGTTCTTGTTTAGATATATTATTAGAGCATTGTAAATGCAAAATTGGTCATTTCAGACCAATTGAATATTTTACGGGAAAGATAGAAATGATTTCAATAATTTTAAAAAGCGATAGTTAAACATTTGACTCATTTACATTGGCTAATATTCTTGATTGAATTCTTTCTATACTATAGGCTATCATTAGAAATGTTACATCATCGTTGGGGAACCACTTAGATTTAAAAAATGTTCCACAGAACGATCACCGGACTGCTATAAGAATTTTCTTTAGCCAAGCCTTTTTTTTAACGCTGCGAAACGCATTACGCGTACCTGCTCCCTCCTAGCGCGGGGTCGGCGAGTTACGTGGAACTCTCCCCTGCGGACCAACCCCAGTCTAGGACAATCTGGTCAAATAGCAGTGACATACCCACTAAAACTCCATTACACAACTCGTTTCACTTTTAATTCGATGTATTTTTTAAGTTAGTTTTATTTTATGAACGTTGAACGACAGCGCTGCTTTCGACGTCGACGGTCAAAATCGAGACTGTTTTAGGGTTTTACACCCAAAGAATAAAACGGTCCGAATAGGACGATGGGAAGTGGCTACATTTATTCGATATACAATTTAACACTTACAATGGTTTGGAGAGAACTCTGCGTTTTGCTCCTCGTTAATAGTCATGCAAATCATATAAATTTATTGTTTTTTTTTATAAATATTTCAATTAGAGAGAATGACATCATACATCACTTATTATGGAGTATCTGAGACAACGAAGATACCACAACATCCAGACCGGAGACAATATATAAAAACTCAGTTTCTACATTGACCCGACCGGGAATCGAACTGAAGAGATCGAGAGTGGCGACACCTTAAAACCGGCATGCAAACCATTCGACTACCGAAATCAAATCTATATACTTATCTTCTCTCTTTCTTCTGTCCGAAACACTGGTTCTACGAGTATCTTTATAAGGTCTCTTTTAATTTATCACCATTTCTTATACTTCCAAATAGCAAACTTGTTTCTATCTACTTACAATAACAATATTTTTACAGGATACTTTGTTTACAATTTTCACTTATAAAATAATCACCTTTCGCTATGTAAATGTAAGAGCGCAGTCAGTATAGATACTATGTCTGAATGTTTACATTATGATTGCAAATTCTAACCGCTTTGTACCTTCAGGTAAAATTATTCGTGTTTATAATAATCGTATAAAAATATAAGTGTCCAATCTATCAAGGTGTGTTTTCCCTTGACATATTTTAAAACTTCTTCGATCCTAACCCATCCAAATATCAAGGCAACCTTGAACAATTTGTATGGGATAAGTGTAGGTGATATTTGTTCTAGATATTTACATATTATTATCGTAGGTATCTGGGTAATATCTTAAATAAATATACCAACAAGTCGCACTGTTAGCTTTTTGCCGCTTTATCGATAAATTTGTTCTCGATTTATAATGTCTATAAAAGATAAATGCAGCCATAACCTTGATCTACACTCGTAAGATATTTTGAAGAGTCGGTAAATAAGGGCGCGTAAAGAGTTTTTATTCCGCACAGCGACCTATCCTTGAATTCATGATGATTCTAGTTTATTTTTAACACCAGTCAACTTTCCCATAGAAAGCAAAATAAATTCACACGGCTTGTCGGATATTAGATTCAAGCGTATACACCTTACACAAATTCTTTACCTGCATCAGCTGATTTTGTGATTCCATCCCATTGTTGCAAACGTGAATTGACAGGATGAAGGTTCATTTCTTATTTCACAGCTCGCTAGCCTTTAACATTGCACGGATTGCGTGAAAG
Organism: Diatraea saccharalis; assembly: GCA_918026875.4. Lineage (NCBI taxonomy): Eukaryota > Metazoa > Arthropoda > Insecta > Lepidoptera > Crambidae > Diatraea > Diatraea saccharalis. Next base: position 11,393,577 of record OU893343.1, read on the forward strand.
TTGCATCCTGAGATTTTAATAAATAACAAAAGATTTTTTTTTTTGGTTTTCTCATTCGAGCATTGTAGGTTATGTGTCAGAAAGAGATGTCGGAATTTATTTAGTAATTAGTGATTGTGAATAACTTGATTTAAGCGCACATTGTAGTGTCGGCATATTGCGCGGCGGCGGCCGCTATCGGCAATAGCCGATCGCATCGCGTTAATTACTTTCATTAGGGTCGATTGTCCTGCTCGATCGGCTGATCAGTCAGTTTGCCGCCGCCGCCACTGCACCATTAGATCGATTCAAATGTAACTCATGCTCTAGAATAAATCCGTATAAACACTTATATCGACGCATTATTCAATTTTAAGTAAGTATTGTTTGCAACACGTGATGCAACTTGCATCTATATAGATGTAAATTTTGAGTAAACGTTGATTATAATAATATTATTATATTATTATCAATGTTCACTAAAAATCCTTTATGGGTAATAAGAAAATTAACCATAACATTCAACATTCGAAATTGTTAAAAAATACAAGCGTCACAGGGGGGCCAATTCTACTAAACATACGATACAATTCCGGTTCTATTGTATCGTATGTCACTTAGTAGAATAGAAAAACCATTAAAAACTGTAGTTTCGTTCGGTTTCGATCCGTTTTCGATTCGATTTAAACAAAATTTATTTAGTAGAATTGGCCCCCAGTTCTTCAAAACGAGACTTAAATAACTAATATCAAATTGTATTTAAAGCCTCATCAAAATCGGTCCACTATCGATGACGTTACCACAAATATACAAACTACATATCATATAAAGCAACTTACGAATACAAAATTTATCAAAAATAATAATGAAATTGTGCAATTTGTTTTGTTGATTGTTGAAGGTTCAACGCTTGAAATTGACATAAACAATGGTATCGTTCGTTATACAGAAATAGGAAGCGTAAATATTAATTTCGATAATATATATCACACAATCAGCCACATTTCTCGATAATAATTAACATTATCATTTCAGCTCGGCTAATAAGACGCCCGGGGCCGCAGTCAGTCGACACGTGGGCATGCGCGCGCCGCTACACCCACCCACCATAACGTTCACCTTTTAATTACACGTTTTCGTTATTTGTTAGGTCCCTAACATAAATATTTCCTTAACTTCACTCATCGATAAATTGATACCCATTAAAAGTAAGGGTTAGATGGTTATCGATCATGTAGGATATGTTTAACACGAATATTGTATTTGCTTATAGAAAATTTCGTTATTAAAGAATTATTAAAGTATGGTTTTTGTTTACTTTTCGAATAAAAGTTATCTTTTCATTATCTCTTCCTCAAATAGCCCGTCATTATAGCTATGTAAAAAAGGGTTAAATAGCTCTTATAGGGCTCTTGGTAAAAAAGTTTTGTTTTCATTCTAATCTACAGAAAATTCATGAATACCTATGTTGCGTCAGATTACGGGCCCAATACGGGTAAAAAAATTAAAGAAGAATAAAAATCATTTTTGCGCAATTGTAATTAATTGAATTTATATTTATGTTGAATGTTTATTATATCACATAATTTCAGTATACATTTTAATAACTGATGATAAACATAAATGAGTATCATTCTTGACATATTTTTATTTGCCCGTCTTACATAATATGCCTGGTTTTGGTTGACTGGGAGAGAAGGTTAAAGGCATTAAGTAGTCATTTGTACGATGTTGCGTGCCAAAAAGAATAAATGAATAAAGCTCGACAGTAAAAAACCCATGATAGGTCATTTTAGCCACTGTAAATCTAAACGCAAATCTACTATTTGTTAAAGTTTGATATCTATCGGCATTAAGATGGTTAAGAATTAAATGAATGTCAAATTGAGGTATTGATATACTTTAAATATTTTTTATTATGTAAAATAAAATATACTACTGAATATAAATCTCTTATATAAGTCATATAATAGATACACACCCATGAAATAGTATTTAGAAAATCGGCAGGGTGTTTTTTCTTTTCTCATAAACATCGTAGTAAAATCCGAACTACTCATTCAATTGATTTGGTGTAAAAGACAATTTTTATTTAATTTAAATTTATTTTACGATAAGCATATTTATTTTGATAAGGATTTCATATCGCCTATTTAAATAAACGTCTAAAGACGAACAAAATAATTTAAAGACACCTTTACTAAGTTTTTTTATTAAAAAAATGTATTTTCACTTCACTTCACTAGGAGTAGGTAAATTTATTTATATGCCTGCTTAGGTATTTCTAATTTATAGTAATGTCATATAGATATAATAAATAAATATTGTAATAAAAGAACCTCAAAGGTGTATTAACTAGCTGTGTTGAGTACGACTAGTTTGCACCTATCATAATACCCGAGGCCTAATTGTGTAATTTTAAAATCGATCGCAATCCCTTCCAATTTGACATTTAGTATATATTCACGAATATTCTTATTGAAAAATGCTTTAAAAAATTCTCTTTGTCCCTAGCACTCTGCTGCTGTACCACAGAGCTACCCAGGACCTAACAGGACTGACGAATTTTTCAAGTACTTGATACTTCTCCGCTACTACAGAGCATATTTTTATCAATGTTCAGACAATCCATCCAATCAGCCGAAACAAATATTTTAAACATTCGATAAAGATGAAAATTTGTTGTACTTTAAGCTTTTAGGATTTTTTAAGCATTTTCCATATAGAATATTTTCCCGCATAGCATATAGCGAAATTGGTCAAGTATAATAGATATTCACGAACTTCACGCTATAACTCTTTGACATGTGATAGTGATTGCAACCGGGTCTTTGAATGACAGATATCGTTAATTTGAATTGTCTTAGGCATTAGACAACATTAGACATAAATATTACTTTATTTTTTTTTTTATGGGATAGGGGGCAGACGAGCAGACGGATCACCTGATGGTAAGTGATTACCGTCGCCCATTGACACCTGCAACACCAGAGGGGCTACAAGCGCGCTGCGGGCCTTTGAGGGACGAATATGATCATAGGGAGGGAAGGGAGTAGGGAGGGGTTGGGCCTCCGGTACCCTCACTCACACGACGAAACACAACGCAAGCGTTGCTTCACGTCGGTTTTCTGTGAGGCCGTGGTTTCACTCCGGTCGAGCCGGCCCATTCATGCCGAAGCGAGGCTCTCCCACGGATTAAATATTAGTTATTAAGTTTATATTAAGTATGTCTCTAGATCATTCAATTAGTCCACTGATCCTGAACTTATACCTAACCATATATTAGGTTCAGGAATAGTGTATGTACACACATTTTAAAACTTTAGAGGCTATTCTCCACTCGAACCCATGACGGTTGGAGTCCCATCTCAGGGACTCCAACCATTAAGAATATTTATCAGTATAGCATTATGAAAGCGAAATTGATGAAATACATTAGAACCTTTCAAAAAACAATAATACATTTTTTCAAGTTAATTATTTATATTGTCATGTAATTAAGTAAACTCTTACATTAGTAATTGTAACCCAAAAACGAAACTAAATTTTAAGTCAAATGATAACAGTCACTAGTTATTTTACTGCAATTGTAATGAAGAAGTTATCATGCTTATAAAGAAAACAACTAATTATAATAAAACAAAATATCTTATCGCTTAGGTTTGCTAACACAATTCTGACAGAGCTACAAAGATCAACCGATAACTATCTACATTTATATTGTTTACAAATTTCGACAACTTAACTACTAAATATTCATAATATGTACGTAAAAAATTGTGGAAACGCTTTTTTTATGGAGTTATATCAGCCAGTCACGTACTTTGGATGAGTCAATGGGCGGCGGGTGTAGGAAGCGAGCGGTGCGGCGGGAGGGATTGCGCAGGTTTGATATCGTAATTTCGGCCCCGTGCTCATCGCTCCAGTGGCGCAATTGGTTAGCGCACGGTACTTATAAGACAGTGTTCGTGAGCAATGCCGGGGTTGTGAGTTCGAGCCTCACCTGGAGCATACTTTTTGAAATATATTTCTTAAATTGGGAATTTACCTCTTATAGTTAAAAATGTTACTGAAAACAAAAAACAGTTACCTCGAATATAGATTTTTTCTATAAACGTCACATAAGTCGTGATTGTTATTTTTTTCTATTTCATTGTAATATTTGAATAATAGGTTAAATAAGGTAAATCGAAGTTAAATACCAACCTATATTGACATTCACTTTCGGTAGTACCTAACCGACCCAGAAATCATTTAACTACATATGTTATAATGTTTTCTGAATAATTTATCGAAGTATCAATTGACCTTCAATTCGGGCGTAGTTTTTTTTACATATCATTCATTAAGTAATAATATTCTTATCAATACTTATCTCAACAATAAAGTAAATATTTAAATTAGCTGATTATTATTTTACTAAAATATTTAATATCAACTAAACCAAGAAGCTCTTGTTGATTTATCGAGCATGTTAATATTAGAATATCGAGGAATGAGTAGTATATAACCCCTCGTAACCATAAGAATAATGTAAGTATAACACAAAAAAAAACATACAATTAATTTACGATTCAAAAATAAAACCTCCTTATATAAAAACTTAACCAAATTAATTTATTAACCAAGTCAAGTCATAAAAATTTGAAAAGGAAGCATATTCATGTTTAATGTCTAAACATTAGTGGCATCAATTTTCTAATGGCAACTTCAATTTCTTCTCTTAATTATATTATTTTTACACGATTGTCTTAAAAGGAGTGTGATATATTACAAATGTTCCACAAAGTGGTCCCCTAATTGCAATAAGGATTTTGATTAGCCTAGCCGTAATACAACTTGTTTCTTATTTAGTACGTTTTTGCCAATAATCTTATTGATGTTTAAATTATTTATTTTTATTGGAATAATTGACAAAAATGTGAGTGAGGCTTTATAGCCGATACCTTATACAACAATCATAATAGTTTTGGAGTAGGTAATTGTACGAAAATATTTTTGGTCTCTCATTTCCGGTTATATCTGACGTGACTTCGTCTCAGTTTTTCTTTACTTTTTTACGCACTCTTAAAGAGATGAAAGAAAAATAAATACATATAAGAGTCACGATATGACGCATAGTTCGTGTTATTTGGCTTCAACAAACAATGGCAGGTTTCCTGGCGCCTAAATCAGTCAACAATTTATGTTGCAAAAGAGAATTATATCCACTTACATAATAAGATTATATCCATTAACAATAATAACTTTAAAGATATTTATTGCTTGAATGTAATGGATGTTCATTTGTCATAAATGGTGTTACATTTGAATATATAAATTAATTAATAAAATGCAATTAGCAGTAATCATTAGTTTTTTATTAAAAATTGTATAATGTTAGAAGTGTCATAATTTGTCAATGTTTATAAAAATATTCCTTCAATCTTTAAACTATAATCGGTTTTGACACTAACCAAATTGTGTGCAAATTGTATTTAAAATTTTTGTATGGTAATTCTCTTATAATTTAAGGAATTTTATTAAATATTTTCATTGCCACTATCTAACAGTTGTTATGACACATAGTCGTTTTTCTATATAGTATGATTAATTAGGTCGGATCACGTTTAAACAGAATAGAATTGGTCCACATGCGTAAGAAACAATAGTGAGTTTTCTTTAACAAAAGTACAAATTTTGAAAAATATCACATATCTGTCAGGGTTAAATTTTTAAACAAAGGTCTACAAGAGATCTCCACATACCGCTCGGATATAGGTACATTTTTTTTAACAATGAAGACTCTATTTGCGTCTACAGAATTGCCCCAAAGTATTTTTACAAATATCGAAATGTTGACATCCAAAGAGTATCTCTTAAATGAGGTCTTACTTAAAAACTTCCAATTAACTAGGAAAGAATCTAGGAGAGATAAATACTTAAGAAATTACTCTGCATATAAACTTCAGAACTTTTTCATGATAGTTAACTATTTAAACCAATTTGAACAATATTTCGTTTCGTTTTGTTATTAATAATGAATTTAATAATAATATGCGACGTATTCCCGCAAGATAGTTCAATTAAAAACTATAAATCATCTCATATTTGCGTGGGTGCCAAGATTGTCATCGCCAGCCTGATCAAGTAATATTCGACAAAGTTCTTGAGCTTATCACTTTTGTCACAAGATTTGATTAATGGCACCTACTTGAATACTTGCAAAAGCAGGCTTATCTGCGAGACAATAGCATTCTGTGTATTGTTTCAACAAGTTACGAATTGTCAATTTAAATAAAATATTTTGTCCATTTTTCATAATGTCTTAAACACTGGGCACATTATGCAGTGTGGTTTTTTATTATTACAATGTAACAGATAAAATCACTAATACTTATACCCTCCAAATTTCAAATCTCTACGACCAGTAATTCTTAGAGTAATAGATTGTCCCAACATGAAAAATTAAAAACTTACCTCTACAATTCAATAAAAAATAATTTCATATTATACGTAATTATATCATATTTTTATAGGAAAATGTAAAAATGGGAGAGTCTAGTCAAGCTATTTTTCAATCCTAGTCGTAATAAGTGAAATTGCTTTTTTACGTTTTAGGTCCCCATCTCATGGACGCGAAATATGAGCATGAAGGTTTGGATATGATTATTTTTGTGCAAACCAACTTATTTTAGGCACCACGTTTCAAAACTCAAGATTAGAATGGTGTATCCTTTGATTAAGGTTTATCCGATCATCTTGCAAAACCTTCCTAGAAAAATAAAGAGTAAAATACTGTAAAATTAAAATTAACTTAATCACACAGTAACTAAAGTTGAAATCTTGACTAAACATTTGTTTCTCCAATTCACACGTGTGCACTTTGGAACAAACATTTGCTCCAAAGTGCACACGTGTTATGAAAATAGGAAAATAATTGTTACATAATATTCAATCAAGAATGTCACATTTAGTCGTCCGCAAAACCTTAAATCGCAATCATATTTATATTTTAAAATCTACTTTTCCATACAGAGTAATCGATAGTAAATCGTTTTTCACGTTAAAAGTCAGGTAAATGTGTGTAATAAAATACGTTTATTATTTGGAAAACATATTGATATTATCTCAATTACACGAGTTTTGTTAGTAAGAAATGAGTCATAAAAACAATTTCGAGCTTTTAACAAACTACATAACCGCGCCGCGCTTCTAGTTGTGAACGGCCTGGCACGTGCGGAGCCCCGGGCTAGAATTAGGTGGAATCTTATGCACTAACCGTTCGACTTGATCAATATCTACAGTCTATTTTCTCTCAAAAGATTTTCTCTCATACACTAAATACTAAAGTTGTCCACAGATCCCATTGCCCGATTTCGGATTTTAATTCATGAAATTTTTAAATAGATATATAAGTGTGTGTATAATTATTACACATTTATTCAGTAATTTTCGTATAATCAGCGGCGCGGAGGCGGTAAAAAATATTAAGTCTGTTTTCTTCTCACAGATATTATAATTTTCCATTTAGAATTCGAGTATAATCCATTTTTATAAAATGATGTAGACATGTATGACAGACTGGTGACATTATAAGATATAAATATTTTCAATAATATTTCCGGAAAAGAAATCTCTTAAAATAAAAAAAAAAATATTAGCTCACTTTATTTTATCCACTTATAAAATAAAGGATCAAAATTTTTGGTTACATTTAATAACTAATAGAAACAGACATTTAAAAAGCAAATTGAGAATCGGTTTTCTTTGGATTTCGACCGTCGTTAGAATTGTACACCCCCAGAGGAGACTAGAAACCTAAACGGTAGTCGAGTGGGTTCACGACAGTGAACCGGGCGATGCCTGACCTCGTGATCCTGTGCCGCAACTTCCCGCTGCTGGCGCGAGCCCTTCTACCAGGGCTGTCTACTTTAAGTTTCTTAACGAAAATTCTTTTAATATTATGAGAATGCGTAAAAAAATGTTTAGTGTTTATTCCAAAATTATTGTTTGTTATACCCGCTACTTCGACCACGTAAATACATATATATATATATCACCCACAGATAAAGCAGATTTTCGTGGGTGAAATAATTTTCTTGATCTGATCAATATTTTGGAAGATCCCAAACAAACAAAAATTTATAAACTCTACCTCTATGTAATACTTATTGGTAGGCCACGCACGACCTCTTGGGTCATATATTATATAATTTCTTTGCAAAATTGCTTTTGTAGTTATTATTTTAATGAATATACACAACACAATATTTAATTAAATTATTTTATGTGTATCTTTTAATGAATCTCAATTGCTTTTACAACGATCCAACTATAAAACCCCAATCATAAAAATAAACAAACTCTGACAGAATGAAAAACTAATCTTTATGGTTATGGTTATAAATCTTATGTAATATTTATTGAAGATTTGAATGAATGAATGATTTATTTGTTTTGCGAATACCATCGATACACAGAAAATGTACCTCTTTTCTTTGTATCTTTTGTTTTTCGCTGATATAAACATGTCGTTTAAATATTTTGGTGATATTTGGTGAAAATAATATTTTATTTTGTTATAAAAATAAAAATACCAATACGATAAAATTTATATGATACCACCACGGGCCCATAAGCCGCTTAATAATCTAAAAAAAAACTTTCTATAAATATCTAATTAAAAAAAATGAAAATCGGTTAACAAATCGTGGCAAAATCAGCGAACATTCATAAAAAAAAACGATTTTATAGTATGCTAAAAATAGCATAGACACTTTTATTCCGCCTAAAGTTTTATTGGAAGACTGTTCTCATCACGCTGGTAACAGTAACTTAATTAAAAAATAATTATTATTTTTCACATTCATTTTACTTCTATTTTGTTTTTTTCTTTCGTTCTACATACTATTTCTTTCTTACATTAATCGTCATTCTTTATTGGCCGGGGTCGCAATTATCTAATGCTGTTTTAATTTCTTTTAGGAGTTATTAAAAAATATTCTTTTTTCAATGTCAAAAATACCATCAGAATATTTATTCGTGCCTACCGCTGAGCCACAATCCTTCCTAATAGAGATAAGAAATACTACACGTACGAATTAACATGACACCTAAAGGCTATTATATTTCTCTGTTGTTTTCTTAGCCTATTTTCGAAATTCTAATACGACACCAAAGAAACGTATTTTTCATTTCATTTTATTTACGTATTTTGCAATGGAGATAGGACCTGATACTTGAAATTAATTTAACATCATTAGTATAATTCTATGATCTCTTAGAAATGAATTAAATTTGATTTTAAGAAAAATCTAACATCGTTAAAGTTTTTTTAACAACAATGCTTAAAAAAACCACTTTGTGTGTGTTTGTGGTGAATGCAAACTTGTCATAATCCCTTAATCAAATATAATAATCCCTACAGTATTTTAAATAACGAAGAATAATATAACAAGAAACGGTAACTACATCGTGAATAGGAAATTGACCAAGAATTCAAGAAACTCATTATACGAAATCGAAGTTACGATGACGCTATGACATACGAAAAAGAAAAGAGATTTTGTATTTAAAGAAAATTAGGCACTTTCATTTTTATATGTTATAAAACTTACACCGTAATAACGATGGTAATAAAATAATATGATCAACTTAGATAAATAAAAAGGCGGTAAACAAATTCAAACATAAGTAAATGTATGTAAAAGTCACTTGTATGACTGAACTATCAACGCCCAGGTCAACTACTGGACAGATTTAGCAGCTTTGCACTCTAATTGTTATTGTGAAATAAGTTCATTAAGAAGGCTTTTGAAAAATTCTACTGTATTTTACATTTTTCATTCACGTGGGCGAAAAGTTAAAGAAAAAAGCTTGTTTTATATAAATTTCAGATAGAAATATAAACTACATTGTCTTTTTGAAATTGACTGATTAACAAATAACGAAGAAAGAATCACAAACAATTAAATAGAAGAGGACTTACCTATTGCATCAAACATTTGTTCTTATATCACATTTCATGAAAATTTTATGATTACTTTGAGAGAATAGCTAAATACCTTTCGAAGAAGAAAATATTCATATACATCAACAATTGACGGCTTTATTGGTGAACATACCTACATCAGAATAAAATTAAATACAGACTAACGCGGACTTCCATTCAGAAAGTCGGTTAAAAATATATAGTCTTCTAGCACCACCAATTAGGTAATATGTATTAAATGTGGATCATAGAAATAAAAATAGATTTTACATTAGAAAATGAAACCATCTCTTGTCGAGCTTCTCAGAACTTAAAGATTCCTTAAAATTAGTCTACTATACACAATAAAGTGATAAACAGACTTCAAAAAATAATCAGACGTACGTATATGAAAACTACTCGTTTTATATAAAAGTTTCACATGAAAGATTTTCTCGAGCAGTGCCAACCATTTCCCACCCAACCCCACAACTCAGAGCTATTTGTTTAACTCGTGCCTTCATCTGATTACGAGAGCCTTCATGACTGCCAGTCGTGCCTCCGCAAACCCCCCCACCATCGAAAAAATCTGTCATAATTTACGGATTCCACATTTTTTCCATAACCAGACGACCCCGCATTCCGACCTGGGTCGTGAGTTATGTAAATCGATGACCGTGCGCGAACAACCCCTGACACGAATAACCCTTTGATTTTTTTCTACTAACACCTACGCACGAGGAACTATTCGGGTCAGTGGTACGTGCGGAACAGATAAACAATTCAGCCTCATATCCGAATCGTCATGTGTCGATGCCGCATGACGACCGCTCAGATAATTAATAGCGTAGATTTACCATTCCGTTTTAGTTACCTACGCTTTGTTACCTGCAACTATTTTTCCTCTTGTCATCTCGAATACCTTTAAAATGTTACTATAATAAAGACAGTCATTATACTTTAACACTTTTGTCAAATTTTGAAACAGTACTTAATGGATATATGGTGTTTGCGTTTTGTATTTTAATTAATTTAATTATTCAATATTGGTACAACAAAAGTCGACGCCCCGTAGTTAAAACTACAATAACAATATCGTTTTATAAATATAAATCACATTGATAAGTACTGACAATACGCAAGCATCGAGTACATTCAAAACTATTGCCATACAATTGATTCAATCTTAGGTGCGTATATTTTGGTTTCAATTGACATTTAGATAGAAAGCAAACATGAACAGAGATAGAAAGGCAATAAAGATAAAGGCTCTGTTGGGATATCATATGATCAGCAATAATGTAGTCTACCGGGCCAGTAAAACATGTTTGAAGAACATATTTATAACTACAAAGTGGTGGTAACCATCCAAAATGTATAAATACATCTGGGTTTATCGAAAATTCGTTGCAAAATTTCAACTTCGTTTTATCCGATTTTGATCTTTCAATTATTGAAAAACAATGTTAATTACTAAAAATGGAAACCTGTCACAATTATGTGTTAAGATTTTAATTTTATATATGGAAAATATAATCAATATATTACCTAACAATTAGTTGAAGCTCTCAATCTACTTAACATACGCGTTTTACAATACAGAAAACAAGTACCTACGTATTATGATTCTGCCGTTAAAGTACCTAGGTATTACTTAGTACATTCTAAAATTAAATCTTTGAATATATGTATTTTGACATTCTGCTTAGGAATTAAGTAACTCCTAGCCATGTATCCTCCCACACAAAATGTCAGAATAATTAAATTTTATTCCATATAAATATGCATGAATAAAGGAACGAAATAGAGACATAAATACAATTCTATTATGATTCACAAAAACTAGTAGGTAAGCATCAAATCACAGCTCCAATAGAAAAGAAAGGTCTTTATTATGCATAGGATTTTAAAGGTCAAGTGTCTTATTGTTTATTGTTGACATAGAAGCTGTATCTGTAAACATTCCATTGCCAAAGAGTAGCTTGACGATAAATTAAAATTCCTACTTAAGTAGCCTCATAATCGAGCACGAGAGATTATCTTGAAACCACCGTGTTTACCATTGATTTTGGGGCACCGTTGATCACGACGTGCTCTGCTTTCGTCACATAAATACAGTAGCGCGTCAATGCGACTCGATCGAACTATATAATACTTCGATAAAATTTTGATAACTGTTAATGTTGTATCATTTACTTATACATAATTTTAAATTGCTAGCAATATTAAAGATTTTAGTCATATATAACAGCAATCTCCACATGTAAAGCTGTTTTTACACGACAAGTGCAACAAGACAGTTGCTGTTTTCTCTGAGAAAGGAGCCCAAACATAATGCTTTTATTTATATACCACGCTTTAATAGCTTCAGCAGCAGTCCAAAGAGCGAACCTGTATCGATCGTGACAGCCTTCTGACAAACGGAAGATTATATTAGTAGTTCTTCCAAATAATGTAGTCGGTGAACTAAAAAATGTAACCGGTTAACTGTAATTACTTTTCTTTTTGGCACAGTTCATAGCTGTCACAATAGAGTGGAGCGCTGACAGTCGGCGGGCGTTGCGCGGGCGCAGATCGTATCTGTCAAACAGGAGCGTTTGTTTGTGACGGGCGACGCGTCGCGATGTGCCGGCCATCCTCCTCCCGCTGCCGCCGCCCTCTGCCGCCAACAACTCCGCACCTATCACCTGTCCATCAACCCAATACTGCCTACTATTTCCGTGCAGCTTTCTAAAGCTCTCATTGATTTGCATAACTATTTACATATAATTATTCGCATCTCAGATTTATTGTAAGTCTATACATGATTGACAATTGTCGCAAAATATTCGTGCACGTCAGATTATTCATTTAATTTGAACCAAAAAAACCTAGAAAGTAGTTTATCTAGCTATGACGCAAAGTGGGTGGGCTGCGGTATTATAACTACCTAGTCTCTGCCTACAATTTCATCTTCTTATCACAAATTGACAAGAATTATGCTAATGGTGTTCTGCGATCACTTCCGTCATTCAGGCCCTTTGACCTCATCAGAAATGGAAAACGATAACTAATACCTATTGAGTGTACTTATATCAATTACGTTTTCTGCAATCGTAAATTGTTACGACAGGCCTGTAAATAGTACATGTCCGGTACCGATTTCATTAAGTATTAGTTGTAGTACTTAATTATGATTCATGTTGATTTTAACGACTGCTCGACACCTACATTGGTTGGAGAGATGCGTCGCGAATCGCTAATACTTAAGTTTGCCTAAACCGATTTATCACTTGCGACCAGCACGAGTCATATGTAATTCATGATCCGGACAAAGAATTGAATCATAAATATTAATCAAGATCGCAATAAAATTGGTTGGGCCGAGCGGCGCGCGGCTCGACCGCCCCGGTCCACTTACGGTCACTTGCCCTGATATACATACACTATATTTTTAGTGCAAAGCCAAATCTTGACAGCAATATAGCACGCACGAACCTGCGAAAGTTATAATAGTGACAAATGATAGATGAGAAAATATGACGCGTCTATAGTACGTAGAGACGCAACCTGACATTTACAAAATCATGTGTGGGTTGTGACTGGTTAATGATCTCGACCTGTGTAACATATTTTGTTACTTGTGAGTATTATTTGTATTCGATATTGATTCGATCTCAATCTTTTTTGTATTTGATAAAGGTCAGTAACATTATTATTTCATACAATAATAACGTTAGTTCTGAATGCGTGTGTTTTGATAATTTATTGATAATTATCTCGTAAGTGTTGAAAAAAAAATACGATGTTTTAAATTACCCAATCTTTACTATTAATTAGATAATTTAGCTCAATAATAATCATGTTATTAAGAATTTTCCCTTCCTTTTCATTAGGTTTTATGTCGCAGTTCCGCATAGTAAATAAATATATATCAATTTATAATTTATAAATAAATATATATATATATATATATAGAAAATAAATATATATCAATTTATAATTTATTCATAAACCATCATCAACATCGTCCATCCGTCAGAGTTAACTGCTTATATTTAGAGTCATATAAAGTCTGCAAATCAACAACGTTAAATATGTCATACAAGACAACGATGTCGAAGATTCAAGTTTTAAACAGTAACGGCACATTACAATAGCAGACAAGGGCCGATAGAACTAGGGCCGGACATTAGGAGGGAGGGAGGTCTCCGTTGAGTTATAGATATTGGGCGCAAAGGTACACATTTATCGTATTGCCAGTGCATGCAAACGCCATACTGGGACAATAATAATGTCGCAATTACTCACACAGTCTACGAATATACTTCAACAGATACCAAGAAGTAATTTGCATACACATAATATCAGTTAAATATAATAGAGTTAGAAACAAGTTAATAAATACAAATGTAACTAAAGACTTCCTCTTAACAACGACTAAGTAGTTCGTTATTCAAATACCGCTTAATTTAATTAATTATGCAACACTTTATTGGACTCGTGTACCTATCCTAACAAAACCAGTTACTTTAAGAGTATGCACCTGTGCTCTACATTACCTTAAACGGCTTTAGGTTCGACAATATCTCGCGAACAAACAATGCATACTGAATCGTTCTGAATGCATTAAAATTGCTCGGTTAAGTTTCTATTCGAAAGGAACCCTAAAATGCGATGATAAACTAATCTGATTAACAAAGCCTGACCGAGCGGCATATTTATGTCGTCACCGTAACCAATTCAGACTTTCTACGACCCGTGATATTCTTGATGCAAGATGGCGCATAATGTTCTTGTATGTTAATGTGTACCTGAAGCAAATGTTTACAATTACACATTTTATTTAAAAAAAAATTAAGTGGCTTGAAAATATTGGAAAGAAGGTCTGATACAGTTAAATATAGAAAAAAAAATCATCTACTTTAATTCGTTTCAAATTAGTTAATTTTATTGCGATAGAAGAGTGTAGTATCCCAGTTTCGATGTCAGTAAATCAGCGCTGACATTAATGGTAAACAGTAAGTTCAATAACAATGCGTTGGCAGCTCGTTTGGGTATAATGTTTCTATAGTGCAATGTTTTAGCCGTGATCGATACGACACAAGAATTCATGGGCATGAGTCAGAGTGAGTGGCGCTACGAAGCGGAGCGGCGGCGCGACGTCGCATGTCGCAACGGCCACGCCGGCCGCGTGCTTTCAGCGTCGCTCTCGACTTTTCTGCAAAGGGGCCGTCCATTTATCACGTAAGGCTCGAAAGGTGGGGGGGTTCGTAAAAAATCACGAAAATCACAATGGTGGAGGGGGGGCGTAGTAATATGTCACGTGTATTTATTTTTTCCTCAAACGCGCGATTACTAAACCGGAAAGTGGCGTCAAAAATTAAGATTTTTTGTATTTTATGAAAAAATACACGTGATTAAAGGACGGCCCCAAATGCGTAGCTATCAGCATCCGTGGATTAGTTAAATGTCGAAAAGCTGATTTATCTGGATTTGGTCAAGTCATAAAAGAAAACGAGACGTAATTAACGCGCTGGTCAATGTGAATACATAAGAGCAGACACGTTGCAACCATACGATCAAATCTTTCTTCATTATAATATTAAGTTCATTTGAATAATTAAAGAGAAATTTAACATTTTTTTAAACTTAATTTATTTAAATAGTTTTTCAGATGACTCCAAAAGAGACAGAACATCTTTTTGCTTAATGGACTTGTTTAATATTGATGTTTTTGTTTAACGAGTTAATATGCCAATTTGTGTTTTTATCTCTTTAAGATTTGACATAACCATAAGAAACAAATCAAAATATAGAAAAGAAATACTATCATGAATAAGCAATTACAATTATCCATTCATCATCATATCCGCCAGCGTCTAAATGTTCCCATTGCTGGAGCTCAGGCCATTGGATGAAATCGAATGAAATCATATAAGGAAAATGGGCCATGACCCACCACGGAGGCCCAGTGCGGATTGGTGGGTGTTAATGACTGCAGATGCAGCGCCTATTGCATCGCTTTGGTCGCGACCAACGGCTTAATGTGCCTTCCGTAGTACGGAAAAGTTCGAGATAATAAACTTTTGGTCACCCGTCCTATGACCGGTCCTTACGAAAGTTAAGTATCGCAGACCGTGCGCGCTGACCTAATATAAAATATAGTCCCTAAATCTATTTAAACGTGATAAATTCTAAATAACGATTCAAAGTTTTTATTTTCGTTTATAAACTAGCTTTCGCCGGAATGGAGATCTAGTAAAGACATAATGATACAAGCCCAACCTAAACAGAATTGCGTTATATTTCAAAGTTCCCATGACTACCTACCAGTTCCATAGTCAGACCCTGGATATTATCTCGAACTAAAGTCATTACTCAATACTAAGAGAAATCAAACGAAGTCAAAGTCGATGGGGTTGTTTTTTTATCAATGACAGACGTCCCATCATAGTTACCTTCAGACTACATCATCAGATCAAATCCTCTCCAGTAATGGAAGTGTTCTGCCATATAACAAAAATACTTCGACAGCACATAAAAAACAAAGAACGCGTATTTGACTTTTCTATATAATTTAATAGCAAATTTACTCAATGACGTCACAAAGTTAACGAAACAAAGATCCAAATTAATGTATTCTTTATATAACACTTAACATAACAATATTTAAAAAACCTACACAAAAACTCCGCTCGACTTCAATAGAATTTTCATAAACATATAAACCAAAGATGAGAGCTATTATTCACGTTTTTGAAGTTTGTTTTATTTTTTCATTCATTAATCATGAAGTTTTATTAAATATATATAAATAAATGTAGAACGTAGCATCGAACACAACACTCTTTCGCAGTTTCAGAGCTTAATCAAATAAGGCCTTTATTGCCTTTTGAAGTAGATTCACTAATGTACAACAGCGCTATGTACGATGCTATATTTTTATACCAGCTCTACAATTCTGTAAAAATCCAATCCAGAATTCGAATTCACTCATGTGTCTGAAATCTCGTCATTGAGTGAAAAAATTCTATTGATTCCAACTACAAAATTGATTGAATATACGCGTCTCAGATATTCTACTCTTATGTCATTTCGAAACTCACTTCACCTATACCGCTTTTTGAAGTGAATTCACACACCCGAATAAATTCGAATTCAGATTTTTAGGGCTGAACTACCGCGCCGCCACTATGCTAATTTTATTAAATTTACATTGGAGAACTTTTACCAGCATTTATTATAAAATTAAAAAGTATGTTATGCATTTACAATGGTATACTGGAAAATATTCTTAATGTCGTTAATCGTGGGTTCGAGTCACATCTCAGAGTACCTCGGGCTGGTGGATATTTAAACCATCTTTCATTAAGAATATTTTTCTATAGTTTAGATATAGTGTTTTTAAATATCGAATTGATCAATAAAAAAGCGTATAAAATTAAATCGTAAAGAAGTCAATGGATTAGATCCTGCACAGAAACAAATACTACAATCCGGCAGCGCACAATATGGGTCTCATGGCCAGCGGAGCGTAATATGATATTTATTGATTTCTGATGGTGCGTCATTTAATGAATGCGGAGCATACTGGTGATTTCTCACGATGGGTTTGGGAACGTGGTTTTTTCTCTCGTCGTTCCATTTCTCCGGCAAACAATAGATCACAGCGCGGATGGAGGGTTGTCGCGGCTCGCGTATGAGACTTGTATGTAACACACCGTAACGCATTGGTCACTGATGTTGGAACATAAAATATATGAACCTAAGAGAAAAGGTAGATCAAATTATATCGATATTACATTTAAAACTGTTTACAAGTACCTATTAATTATTTACAAATTTTATACTCGCTGAAATTAAAATTTTTTACGATAAAATAATTAATTACTAATATAGCCATTTTAAAGAATGCTTTCAAATACACATATCGGCTCTTAATTTTATCTAATTTAATGGCGTTTCAAGAAAAATAATGTGGTAACTAAACTGATTTACTACAATTTACTAATACACATCGGACCTATATAAAATAGCCAAGGTTTAAAAATAAATATTACTTAACCAGTTTACGACGACCACACTATAAGGGCCGGGTCTCATGCGCCCGTTCCACATGTTGCGTGAACCAGTTCTACGAACCTGTCAAATTGCTTCCTGAATTACTTACGCTAAAGTATCGCTCGTATGCACCTTGCATTTATTAATAGCGCTACTTACTAACGTAAACAAAACATTGAATAAATAAGAATCCAAGGTCAAAATTGTGCAAAAAGCAATTGAAGAATAACTAAGAGCTATACTTAATAGAAATATTTATCGTTATAACGTATTTATTTAAACACATTGGTTTTTTAAATTAATAATATTTAAAAATATTTTTACTAACAAAAAAACCTTAAGACACATGTGACGTTCTCATACCGATTATTATAATGTATTAACTAGTTTTTTTTTGCTTAATATTAATAGTGTTTTTTCAATTCTTAAGCATTGTGCAGATATTCAATCGCAGATTTAAAATTTAAATTAATGCGCATTTTTACTATACAAATAAAATCTAAACACGCTCCACTATAAATAAATTCTTTTGCAACTTTTTATAACTTGTAAAACACTTCCGTGAGTAAGAGGGTGAACAGACATTAAAATTGTTTCAAATTAATATTCATTATGCTTAAACATATGATGGACAAAAGAAGGGTTAGATGCTTGTTCCCATATCCGAGTGAACGTTACCTGGCCGATACAGTTACCATTCTAATAATTATACCAATCCCACCATTTAATAAAATATTCAGCGGAAGCAACTACCTGTTTCGTGTGAATCGTACAAGCGGATGTCGCGAAAGGTGTTCGTTTTTTATTCGTTTGTTACACATATTGGTGGAAGTACGGATTTAAGGATAATCAGAATTGTCACCGATTTTAATCGGCTAACAGAAAAAATATGTATAAATTGTATTTGTAAAAATTGCGAATGATCAATGTCATTTAATATAACTCGTAGGAAGTTACCCTACTACTAAATTATAAAAAATACATAATTGTAATGGGCTAATATTAATATGTATAATTATTGAGTTCAAATATGCATTATTGTTATTATATTTCATTGTAGCTTTTTTCCCGCAACTTCGACCGCGTAAATTATGTATAGCCTATGTATACCGGCACATGTTTTAATTTTTAAAATCAGTCCAGTAGTTACGGAACTTATTCAATGCAATCAAACAAACAGTCAAATCTATCTACTCACACAATTATCAAATGAGTTGTTAAAGTCAAAGTTAAAAGCTTATTCTGGCCACAAAACAACCTAACATTTTCAAATGGTTTCTATCTACCAAATATAAGTCTGCTATCTACAATATTTTTTTACGAAATTAACTAAACTAGAAACCATATGTATGAAATCTTATTACCTTACACCTGCAGCTACTGTGTAAAGTTTAAAAAACACGCAACAAAAACATGCAAAGGAAGAGAAACGTACGCTGCTGGTTCGGGGCACTTAAAAAAAATATCACATCTACACCAGTGGAACACTTCTTTCCCACAGTACTTAATCGATCACACAGCATCGTCATCCGTACTCTATTATGACTACTTAGAGCAATAGAAAGTTCAGTAACCTTGATGTTGTTATCTGTATCATAATAAGGCATTAACTATATAAAAGCAATCTATCATTTGAAATTAATATGATCAGTGATCGGTGCGGCGGCGGCGGGGCGGCCGGTATCTGCATAGCCAGGCGGAATGGCGGTTAATCAGGTGGCCCGTTACGATACATTGTGTACTCCGTGACTCCGAGCGACGGAACAGGTTGCTCCAATGACAAAGGAGCAGATTCCATCGTCCGCAATCCGTGTCTGCGAGGCGCACGTTATAAATAGTCCGTCGAAATAATCCGATGCTAGCATGTCACTCCGGCGCGGCGCCCACCAACGTAGCACAGCTCACTTCCACGCTTAATGATATCTAACTCCTAAAACAATCCATAAATAAAAAAACGCATAGTGAGCATTCTGATTCCGCGCACAGTTTTGACCTCACATTGATTGATGGAGCCCGAATTATTAATAGTTTACCCACGTAATAGCCCCGACTTCGATATTAAACAATGTTACTTTGTCATCGTCATATTTTTCAAT
This sequence comes from Diatraea saccharalis, assembly GCA_918026875.4. Classification (NCBI taxonomy): domain Eukaryota; kingdom Metazoa; phylum Arthropoda; class Insecta; order Lepidoptera; family Crambidae; genus Diatraea; species Diatraea saccharalis. Next base: position 11,413,647 of record OU893343.1, read on the forward strand.
CGAACAATCGTAATGGTTTGAAGACGAGCTGTGCTCGTTTGTCACATTTGGTCGCAACATTACTTTTATGTAGATTTTGTTTTTCTCATAAACAAGTATAATTTACAGGGTCGGGTAACTTGAATGTTGACTAATAACCGTATAACAGAAACAATCGACTTTCATTTGAAACAAGGATATCTGCACGCCACCTGCGCGCCAGCCGCTTGCGCTCGGTGCCTTATTGCCGGAACAATGGCTTAGAGGCCAATCGTGCTATTGTTGTTGGCAGCACGTGGTGCTAACAGTCTCCGCAATGTTTTCTACCACCTGATTTTAATTACTTTAAAAGTGCACTTCCTTAGACGAGACAGGCGCAGACAGCGGGACTTTGTCCCGTCTCCGTTCACACGATAACATCTGGTACCAGTTAAAATAGTAACTATTGCCGGAAATTTCCTTAGCCCAAAAACAACTAAAGAGTCATATAAATGACAATCTTTCAAATATAGACAATGAGAAGGGATAACAAAAAATCCCATAGCATAATGAAAACTTTAGGTGTACATTTTTCGATTTTTTGTTATAAATCACAGCAAATATACTTGTTGCTTTAATTAAATACACTTGCTTATATATTTTATTATTTTAATAATAATTTTAAAACTTCCACCAGAAAAAAAATCACTAAAAAGCTCAAGTAAGTATGCTTATTACTCCAGTGTACTAGTAATATTCATGAGCTTCATGAGTGATGTGTGTTCCCTACAAATATTTTATTTTAGATCAATTAAATACCGTAATAAGTTACCTGTTTCAAACTGCACGCATTTATAACTGTGCTATTTTAAAATGTGCTGTATGTAATAAATACGATATGTCATTTATCTTAAATAAATAATTCGTGTGGAACATATCACTCATTATGTGCAACATTGAGTGGCTCACGGATAAAGGTAAATCACTATTATGTGGATTATGAATACTAATAACCGGCAAAGTTACCATTTCATAATTTACACGGTTCGTCATGAGTCACGGCCGTCTAGAATCGAATCACGTCAGGATCACAGGTGGTGCCGATAGATCGTCTGCCCGATTACACACTACTACACAATAAATGATTGTAACGCCCTCACTAAAGGGGTTAGCGGCCACGGCGGAAATTGATTTAAATTACGTTATTAAAATATTAATATGATACAGTAACCGCAGTAGCTTTTTTGCTCCATAAAATAGAGAATCATCTGCGAAGGCGACCGATATTATAAAAAAATTAAAGCGCCATTCCATTGTTTTGTATAATGACATTGAAATAAGTATTTTAATGAAAATAATTTAATAATAATGTAAATAATTTTTTATGTATATGAAGTACCCATTAAGCAATGCTAATGCAAAAAGAATGAACCGCATTAATCACTTTTTTAGGGCTGCCAACCTCAAATTCTTAAAACGAGTACAATTAATGTAGACATACCAGCTAGATTGAGACCGAAATCAAACCACAGTTAGACAATAGATAAAGATTTAAAGTACTTCATAATATTCCAAATATTGAAATTAATTTTAACAACGCATCAGACTGAAGCGCTATAAAAACTTAGGACGTTGTCTAAAACCATCCAGAATATTCCAGAACAGTATTTAAGTCATTACTTTAACAAACAAATTATATTTATAATGGAAAAATGCTATCAATGAAAAGAAAACATATACCACTATAATAGATAAAATGACATGTTTTAATTACTACTACAACACTTTCATGGGTATAAGACTCAAGCGAAGCGCAACCTTGAAACTGTTATTCAGAACCTTAAAAACTAATACATACACTCCAAACGATATTACGTGCTAAATTAATTAATTATGGAAATATAAACATAGTAACGTAATTCTGAAATTAGTGTTTCTGAATTTTAGATAGTTAATTAACAAATTATAACGTGAATATTAACTACAGCATTAACAAACACAATCACTATGATTCATCGAAAAAATTAAATCATTCCACAACGGTCGTATTGTCTATTGGACTATTTCCAATATTTACCCATTTGTTGATTTCATAAAAAGTTTAATTTAGGAAACACTGTGTCGGCGGTCAATTACTGACCCAGCGGGCGCTATCCGACCGCGGTCCAACATATGGTTGTTTTTTGTGGTGAGTGTATCGGGGCGCGGGGGTGCGCCCTATAACCGTATAATTACATGTTGTAGTTGCGCGCGCGCCGGCACGCAACAATTGGTTTAAACGAGTGTTTGCTTTGATGTGCCGACCGCGGCAGCTATCCACGTGCGGTCGCCTTAACCCGTTCTCATGTTAAGCTTATTAAGAAGAGGCTACTCGTTTTACGGTTGTTTATGCAACAAAAAAATGCACACGCAATGCCATTTAAAATGGCATCTGGATAAACGCGCACGACCAATTCCATACGCCTAGACGCAGCCGAGATTGCTTCTATTCTTAGTCTCGGTCGTAATGTACTCTAATTGTGTCTCGGTTTAGCGATTTACTTAATCAAATTAAGTGCGGCGTCGATTCAACAGCTCGCTAACTATCTATGTCATCTATTTGTTATAAAGTGTACAGTTATATCGCACAAATGCCAAGGGCCACATCGATCAATCCAATGTTGTCGCAAGTGATTTTTAATCGACGGCCGCAGTCGAAAGTTGAGTAGCGACATCGTGATGCCGAACTTAGCCTCCTTATGGCACCGGTACAGCTACACTCCGAGTTGTGAAAACGCCACGTCCAGCCGGCTCGATAATCTCGGCGACATCGCATAAAAAACAAATTATTAATCTTCCGATCGTGACTAACGTTTTCGGTTCATCGTTTACTCGAATGGAGGTTGGGAATCCAGATTAATACTGAAGCAATAATTTGCGCGGTAATGCTTTCAAATGTCACAGCGGCTTGCAGGCCTCTTATCCCTTTTGCAGACTTTAAAATATATGATATCTGATGAAAAAATATATGATCACAGTCTGTTAAATATTGTTGTTGGTTATTTGATGATAGATTGAAATTACAGTTTCTCATTATGGTTTAAAATACATATTATTAAATAATTGCAGCATATTTTACCTACCAGTATCTCTCTTCTAAGCTAGCTCAGATTCTCTGATCGACTTAAATTCTGTTTCACACAAATTTTAACCATTTTAGATACTTAGCTTATTAAAATATTTTTAGATAACGGTTTATTAGTTTTCTTCCATTGATTAAAGTTATTTACAACTTATTTAGAACTGTATTATTTTTCCATGTCATAATAATCATGATAATAAATACTAGACAACTTCAGATACATAAAGCCCTAGTATCTGAAACAACGAAATTGCCAAAACACCCAGACCTGAGACAATATAGAAAAGTACATTTTCTACATAAACCTGACCGGGTCTCGAACCCCAAATCCCAGAAATCCCAGAGGTGGTAAACATAAATAATGCTTTTATCCCACAATATTTGAGCTGAACTTTAGATGTAACATACGGTCAGTTGCACAAACATCTATTAAGGTTTCATGACGCCTTTAAGCTCTAATTAATGTCAAATTTGTATCGGTAATGTCGCTTTAAACAAAAGATACATTTAATGGAAGTTTGTGCAACTGGATGATAATGTTACACACCAAGCCCATTTTAATCATTGTCACTTGTTACATCAAAAGGTAACACTCTGTGCTTAACGAAGAGCAGCTAACGCATTTAAAGTTTTTCCTACGTTTTCTTATCACCATAAAAGACAGAATTAATTGCAAATTATGATAGTTAATAGAAAATTATTATTATAATAAATTTATAAATATATTATTTATAAATTTATTATAAAGCCTGTGCACTCTAAAACGTGAGAGCTCTGTGTGACGAGTGTTTGCTCGTTGTCATGTCAACATCCAGTCACGAACGGTGGGTTTCATTGCCATATATTTTAACCAGGTAATTGCATAATATTAATTCATTTAACATTTTTCGTGGCAGAGTAACTGACACACCAGTTGAAGGATTCGCCATCTCTGAGGTCCTAGGTACGATTCAATATGTAGAAAATGATTATTTCTATATTGTTTCGGTTCTAGGTTATTCTTAAGCAGTGATCGTGATGTTGTCTCATTATCTGCCTATTGGTTCTCCAATGCTGTGATACTGGGGCATAGGCCTTCCCTATGGGTGGAAATCAAAAGAGGGAGAGCATATATCCATCGCGCAGACTCATGATAGATTAAATGGGCCTAAAATGCCTTCCTCAACGAAGAAATATCCAATGACCGATCATCGAGGAAGTTTCTCAACCTACAAATTACAAACCAACCTTACTAACCACTGCGACATCAATGTGATGATGTAATAGTATACATATTTATTTGTGACGGGTTCGATGCTTAGGCAAATGAATAAAAACCTAACTAAGCTTGAGAACTTGATATAATTATTGGTAAACAAAAAACCCTTTTCTTCGGGTTTGGTGAGCGATTTAACTTCTTTGTGTTTGATTGAATATAGTAATAATAAATAGATTTAAACACTCTTTACAATAAATTGCTATTAATTGAAATTAAGTATGTATAATGTTTCTAACTCGATGAATTTTCACGAACTGACATTCATAATGACCATATTGGATTACCCAAAATTTCAAATTACGAAAAGTAAATAATAAAAATAAATGATGTTGAAGATCAAATACAAAAAGTTTGCATGCTGAGACCTAGGACAAAATAAACGGTGGTATGACGCACTATTACATATTTATTACCTTTAATCAGACACTTTAACATATGTCAAAGCTGAAGTTACGTAACATTACAAAAAATAAAATAAAATAAAGTAGTTATAATAACAAAATATCATTGTTTTATTTTATTATTTAAGATAGATTATTATATCTTGTTAAATCAGCACGTCATCACTACGTTACAAATGTTAAACTACCAAAGTACAGGATGTTCTAATCTTTGACTAAATACCAGTAAGGTAAAAAGAATAATGTTAATGGTATAAAATAATTATACAAAATCTGCGGTAGACCCCCGTTATATTGATAAGATTAGAACTATAATCAAAATCTTTTAACTCTATTAAAAATATGACATTAAAATGTGAGTATTTGTAAACATTAGAAAGATTCTTTGTTACGACATGATTTCATTTTTTTTGTTTTTCTTTCTGTTCAATATTTATGTGGGCTAATGCATAAGATGCATACCGAGTTACACTAAAGAAAGTACAACAAAGTTAACTAAATATATTTGATCAATCTTACATTCACAATGCTATACAGAAAAACATTCTTCATGAAAAGTGATTAAAAAATTCACTTTGTCCCTGGTACTCTGAAATAGGACTCGAACTCATGACCTTTCGCAATCCGGCTGCTACTCTAACCATTGAGCTACCCAGAACCTAACAGGACTGTCGAATTTTTCAAGCACTTCTTCGCTACTACAGAGCGTATTTTCACAGCAGAAAAAATATCTTGACAAATATTTTAAACTTTCTATAAAGATGAAAATTTGTTCTAATTATATTTGATCAATTCAGCAATCACAATGCTATACTGAAAAACATTCTTCATGAATAATGGTTAAAAAAGATTGTAAAATTGACTATACTATATGATGTAATGTAACTTCGCTAACCATGCATTATCATCAACATAATACGTTGAGGATGTTTAAAGTTAAGTTTCAAGATTTAAGTGAAAATATACTGCTAGTTGAATAAATGCTTTTTCATCAAAAGCTCTGTATGTAATGAAAAATCTGGACTAATCTTTTTTCACTCTAACTGAACAACAGAGCAACTTTTAACTAAAAAACAGTTTTATTATTAGTAAGGATATCTGAATTTGTAACACGCTGTATAAACCGTCATGATTTAAAGATGTAAACGAGGCATACACTGGCACCTCATACGTTATGATTGGATATCGATGGCAGGTGTGAAACACCATCGTCTAATAAATAGACGAGCACCACTTTGTACCGAAAACGCCAATGATCCTCACATATTGATTGATCGTTCCCGCCGCACGATAGTTTACCGCGCTAATGAAACGTAATAACTGTCGATAAGTATCGTAAGGTGAACCTAATGGAATTAATCATGAACTGTAAACGTTTAGTCCAAGCCACGGTGAATGCTTCCAATCTCTAGGTGATTTATTTCACCTGCTAAGATCTCGTTCAATCGACGCCTATTTGCGTGCGAGTGCGCGGTACGACAACATTTCCACTTTGAAAAACAAAGCACGATAATTGAACATCGTTTTCGTCTCCATTCCAATCGTATTATTTAAATATTCGTCGTGTGGCCTGTTTAAAAAACAAATAAGAACGATGGTTATTAGCTATAATTATTTCACAGGTTTAACAAATTAGCTCGAAACTACTAATTTAACATTCAATCATAGTAGATTCTACTTACATTTGGAATCTAAAGAGTACTCATTGTATTACGTACACGATCGCAATAAGCATTCATGACAACGGGTCCGAGTATTACACAACGCATTAATCTGGTTCAATACAAGTTGCGGTAATCATTCTCTTTATTAAAAGTTTATTGTTTTACGTTTCATATTGCTACATGCGTTATTGAATACGTCCGTATGTAGGCTAAGCGAGATAATGATAGATAATGTAATATAGTGGGGCAGAGCACGCGCCGCACCGGTTTGGTGCCGTTCGTTAGTGGTACTGTTGAGTCACGGAGCTAAGATCACCTGATGGGGTGCGATTTGACAGCTCGCCAGCCAGCATGCACGCCACGACCTACACTATTGCCAGATACTACAACCAGTATCTATCTTATATATACCTAGAAGAATTTGCATTGGTATTTATGCTTATTATTATTAACAACTTCTTATTTCTTGATGTCAACTTAAGTAAGTGAAATAATCATAAAAACTTGTTAATGCCAAAACGATCTATTTAATATTCCGAAAAAAAAATAAGTTGAATCATGTGGTCAAAGAATGTCTTTTTCTTTTGTCGTTTTCTATTTTCCAGAGATTAATGCAACGCAAGAGATTAACGCAAGATTAACGCTACGTTACTATCTTTCACATTTAAAAACCTATCATACACAATAAAACACTTGTGGTTACACATAATGGCCCACAATCAAAACCGCACATAAATCTTAAAAAACACTCTAGTTTACGTCAAAGACCACGAATATTCACACCTTGTTATATTAACCTATCCCCAGGATACTATTATCTGTAAGGTAGCAATTTAAGGTTTAACCGCTAAAACAAAAAAATCTTGTTAGGATCCGACAACTGAGCATTAAGGCCCTAAAGGATGATTGCCGACAAGATATTTTCTTAAAACATAGAATTAAAACCTGATACAGGAACAAAATCCAATATCTTGACTATCGTTTTATTAAAAAAAAGTTTCTTTTTTACTGATACAATTTTAAAGAAAAAACTAAAGCAATGAAAAGGAAAAAGCACATTCAATATTAAGTCTATCCTCTCGTTCTTTCTTTTTCTGGTCTAAGATCTGAATACCTATCTTCAACTCGAAGCTGTCAGGTGTGGAATTTCGAGCTTCACATACTGAAAAACAGTTTCTCTCTCAGATCTCAAATTTCTAATGAACACGATATAAAAAATAATAATAAGTCTATGCACAAAAATTTGTATTATTAACTTTTTATTCTGCTTATAACAGAGTTCAAATAAAATAGATGTCTATAAACACATTGCAATTTTTGATATATCTATTGTACCTTGAAGTTAATGACCGAATTTTGTCAACATACCAATAATTCGTTAATTACAATGCAAATATTAAAAAATATTAAATTCAATAATTATGTAATTAAAAAAATATAACTAACTAACCTTAAACATCACTAATATTGCGAAAGAAACTCAAAAAGTATATAAAATACTTAAAGCTGTCATCTCATAACATGAATACAGATTAAACAACGTTCTTTGGTAATGGTTTCACAATCACGAACCTCCATTCACAGGGTGAGCTTTAGACGGGGGCAGAGCGGATGCCTTTCTCGGGTCGTCTCTATTGCAAGCAATCGCGACCTTCGCACCGCATGGCGACTTCACGACTTAACACAAAGACTGTCGGGAATAATTAAAGTAATTACTGTTTACAGTAATTAATGACCCACATAACGTGATACGGTTTGATTGATCTCGGGACTATGACGAGATAATTGTGGCTCGCTGGCGGTATTGCTTCAACATCACACCCATGTTACAATCTGTATTCAATTAATGAACACATAGGTACAACATCTGCACAATACTTCGCGAAGTTCGCCTTACGAAATAACCTTTTTAGAGAATTGCTTGATTCAATTGTTTTAATATTATGAAGCCATTACAGACATGATTGGGGAACAACACCTTCATTATTTTATTGTATCGATTCAAACAGAACTAATTAATTAAGGTCACCAGTACTGATTAAAATACGATGTCCGTTTTTCCATATATCTATTCCAGCTTCAATATTCTTATATGTAAAAAAAAGTAAAAGTAGGTTTAATGTAATTGAACCTATAATGCTCTGACAGCACTATGTTCAACCCTGTATTTTTATGAATACCTAAGCTGATTTACTTCTAAAGTACTGGACCGTTTAGGTTGCACGGTCAGCCAAAAAACAGTCGGGCAACTTAAATTAATATATCATTTGGAAAGTAAAGTTAAGTAAAAATAATTAGAAAAATTTTTTTTACTAAAAGACTATGCCAATTTGACGGACGCCGTAACTGAGTGATTCGCACGCCATTTACAAGGGGTCGCATCTCTGAGATCCCGGGTTCGATATTTGTTCGGGTTAATTTAGAAAATTGACTTTATTATATAATATCGGGTCTAGGAGAGTCTTCATTGTCTCAGAGATACTCCATAATACGGGGACTTTATCTACTCATCTTGGAATCTAAAAATTCTAATGTAATATTGTGTAATACATATTTATCATTATTTAAATATTGGTACGCAACATGAATTTATCAAAATAACCAATAGGGATGATGACTAGGTAAAAAAAATGCAATTCTATTTAGTCCGTCAGTCAGATATTAGAAAAATATTAGATACGTATTTTTTTTACTTCAATTTAACAAGAAATAGTATAGATAACAGGCATTAAAGTTGAGGAGTGGGGGCTCGCTACGTCACAATTGAGTAGAAAACGTACTCTAACGTGATGTCATGCGAAATTTCAACTCAATGTAACGCCGTAATTTTATGATTACGAAAAAAATAAAAAATATGTGTTTAATATTTTTTAACACTCTACATGACGGACAAACAAACAAAAATTAGTCATCATCCCTATTATATTATTACACATAATTCATAACGGGAAGTAAGTAATTATAAAAGAGCCTAAGAAACGATAAGTAAGTAGTTAATCTAAATTAAATTACACGCATTCTTTAACTTTCGCACATTGCGTATTTAATCTTTGGATTCATGCTACAACAATTTGCACTTATCCGACTCTTTAATTTCTCCCTAATTGAAGACCACACATTGTCAACTTTCTCAATTAGCCAACATTTTTAAATTTCTCTATAACATATATAAAAGTAACAAGTGCTTGAAAGATTCGTCAGTCCTGTTAGGTCCTGGGTAGCTCAGCAGTTAGAGCAGTCGCCCGGATTGCGAAAGGTCGTGGGTTCGATTCCCATCTCAGGGTGCCAGGGACCAAGTGGACTTTTAAGCATTTTGTATTAAGAATATGTTTCAGTATGGCATTGTGAGTGCAAAATTAATCAAAATATAAAAATAACTGTTCTGTCTGAGATTAACGGTACGGTGACGGTTTTAATAGAAATGTACCTATTTTAAAACTATCATTGGCATTGAAAACGAAGTCGAAATGACATTTTTATTGAAAACGTAATGCAAACAATAAAATGTCGTTATAACTCTTTATAATAGTATGGTATATATCAATATATACTAATATAATAGTATAGATCAATAGCTGACTACGGTATTTTCGTCTCATCAAAATTCAAAAAAATATCTCAGATTATCTTATGTAATATTAATACTTGTAGCCGCTTGTTATAACAATGATCGAGTTCGAGCGTTATTCAAATTTTATTATTTATATTCGTGTAATATTAGAAAATGTGTTTTTTAATTCAATTTTAATTTTTAAAAAGAATAATAGTAATATTGTACATTTTCCCAACAAAAACGGGTTCAAAGTTTTTACCTTCAATTTTCAATAAAATAAATGATAATATAATGAGACTTTTTATTTTTTTATTTTATTGAACGTGCCAGTCTGAAATGTCTCAGAACTGGAACAAGGTTTTTGAAAAAATCTGGCCCAATTCTTAAAGAATTTTTCAAGTATGAATAATCACAGCTGACATTTTACTGATATACATTTTCGGATATTTAAATATTCTGCTGAGTATCTTAACTTTTCCACATAAAAGAAAATTTAAGAGGTTTGTACAAGGATAATCGATTATTATTCAGAGTGTGCGTTAGGCGGAGCGGCGCTGACGCAGTTCGGGGCGCAATAGCCGCCGGCTATCCGCGTACATAGACACTGCATTAGGCTCCTACGCTCCTGGCGGCCCCTTTGCCGCCATAAGCGCATTTAACATGTAATCGCGCTTGCATTTCTCTTTTGTGCACAAACAGGAGTTAAAAGAAATGCTAAAAGCCAGATAATTAAGGTAAGCACGACTTAGAAAAGTACTTATTGCAGTTAGCTTTATCGAGCTTTGCCTTACCGAAGGAAATATAATGTTTTCGATTGCGTCTTCGCTTTTAGTTACTAAGTTTTCTGCATTACCACACTGAGATTCAAGCCAACTCGACCGCATAGTATCATCGCATTTGTTATCATGAGTAATATATTATTATTCATTTCGTCTTTAGCTTAATTACCTTGATGTGTACGAAGTTGTATTTATATTTATAGATGTCGTCATAAATTTTATTTCATAAAATAAAAATTAGATTGTTAGAGAAATGTTTAGATGGGTACAGACATCGGTGTCGTGGCGACAGAGCGTGGGCTCGATTAATTCGTCAACGGTATCGCGCGCACTTAGCGCTTGCGCGCGCTTTATCGCAGAGCCGCCTGCGAGCGCGCCTGCCGCGAGGATTCACTTAACTTGACACAGGTATATACAATGACCATAAATTTTAAACAACCACATATAAGCGAGTCAGATTCCGCCATTCAATTTTTATAGTACCTTTCTTAAACAATGCTATACCTACGAATACATATCTGTACCATTAGAAAAATATGTAAAAATTGAATACTTTTAATAACTTCTAGGTAAAAAATAAAAAGGTGAAAAAAATACACAAAGAATTGAATAAACTTTTTATATCGTAATCCTCTAAACTAAGTTTTTTATTAACTTAGGTGACAACATTAAATATTGCTTTACATACAAACATATTATTTAGCCCTGTGCAATTAAATAAGTTTAACAATGAATATATATTTAAAAAAAATTGATGAAGCGTAATGAGCTAGATAATTGAAATTGATAGTACAGGAACTCGATATAGTTACTTCTGACTGGTAATTTGATTACCGATCTTGCTAAAGACAGTTTTTCTCTAAACTTGATCGAATTAATGGGGGAGTACTCGTAAAATCCATATTTAGTATATCATAATCAGTTCTTCGTCTATACTTAATCCTTTATTCTTATTAGTAAAAATAATAGGTGTACAAAATTTATGGAAAAAGCCATTTTCGATAAGTCGTGAACTTCATAGTGGCCTTTCAGTAAACCATTATCAAATACTTAAGTCAGAAAAAGATGAATGACGATTTGATTCGCGATATAACGAATGTTTGATTAACAAAATAATGATTATGATACATTAAGTTTTTACTCTCAAATATTTTAATTTGATCAGAAGTTATTCCGTGACATTGTTCATTGAAACCGTGATACAGACGTTAAATGAATTGTCAATTAAACCGAGCAGCATTGTGACCGGGCTCGCCGGCTAGATACGCAGCACCTCGCGCTCCGGTTCTATTCCTGTACTGAAATAAAGCCACTTTCTATCTTTTATTTACCGTCGCACAGCCAGCCCCTTATCTTATTTGACAAAGAACTGGGTAATAGCCATTTGTGCTCGCTCGAGAATTTCATTATAATTGATACTAGCCTCGATCTTTACCTTTATACGAATAGATAAATAGAAAACCATATTTATAAATACTTACGATCTGATAAACATTGAATGTGCAATATTTTGTACAAATATGTAATTAAAAAATAAAAGAAATAATATTACTTAAGTTTATATATATACTAATATTATAAAGAGAATCTGATTAGTTGATTTTTACATATAATAGACTTCGAAACTACCAGACTGATTTTAAAAATTCTTGAGTCTACAAGATATTGCATCATGCGCAGGTGAGAAACAGCCGGTTTCTGAATTCAGAAAAGTACAAAATCTCAACTGATTTTTGACAACAACTTGAGTTTTTTTACGCTTCAAAGTCCTAGTTTTATCAAACTGCTGTTAACTGATCATTAAAATAACCAAAATCAGAAACGAAAACCTGTTTAAGTGCCGTTGAGGTGCAGTTTGAGACATTCTTAACTTTAAATTCTCAATTCAAGTTTTAAATTAAAATTAAACTTTTAGAATTAAAATATCCATATATAAAAAATCTAAATATTGTTATTTTCGCAAACTAAATATAATTTCTTTTTCACCGTTTACAACCGTTAACTGTTGTGCGCTAAATGGGAAATAAAAAACCCGCTCTGTGACCCAAAATAATAAGAGTCACTTTACAATCAAGTGTTGAAAATTATGGTATACTATGCATACTTTAAGATTTAAAAAAGTAAAATGATGTAGGTCCAAAAGATTTGTTCAACATACTTATTATTTGATTCTGATACGTTCCGACACAATGGATGCAATTACATTTAATGCCAACTTGTTTTGTCGATAGGTACCACTAAATCGGTTTCCCCTGTGAACTCAAATGAAGCAATTTCGAAGCCGTTGAGCTCATGAGAATATTTTTATTTATTTATTATTCAAATATCCGATTGTTCCCTAATGAGGGGATCAAAATTGTAATAATGGGTTATACTTACACTAAATCGTTCTATACAATGTAATATTTCAAAGGTTTTTCATTTTAACTCTTTAATCCATAATGGCGTTAAGGTAACCATTATTAACGCTTTTAGAACCTAAACTATTAAAGAAACTGACATTTACAAAAATTTTTCGTTTCAAAATTAATGACCAGAGAATTTAAAGAAAAAGTATAATCAAGTATTTTTTGCTGAATAGGTTTGTGTTACATCTATATTCGTTTAATTTAGATGCAAGAAATCATCTCAAAATCATTAGCGATAGTAAATTGGTGTCGGTTAATGAAAATAAATGGATTTAAATGGATGCCCCAAGGGGTGGTCGAGGTGACGTGACGAGCGTGGCGGATGCGCCCTCCTGCGCATACACATGCAAGTAATACATTATTCGTACAATACCTGTATTCTGTATGTATAATAATAATACTCGTATAATGTTTTACATTATCTATACTTTCTTTACTAATATTATAAAGAAGATTTTTTTTATGATTTTAATATATATATTCTGAGATATTATCGCTTATTCTTGAGGAGCTCTATAGCGCAGTGGCTTGCGCGCTCGGTCTGAGGTACGGTTGTAAAGCAACTTTCGCAATGGCCAATCAGAGGATGGGTGACCAAAAAATATATTATATCGCACTCTTCCGTACTTCGGAAGGCTCGTTAAGCCTTTGGTCTCGGCTGCATCTGCTGTCAGTAAATCTCGTCAATCCGAACTGAGCCCACGTGGTGGGTCATGGCCCATTCCCCTTATTGGATTCGATTCCATACTCGAACCCCTGAGTCCCAGCATGGTGGACATTAATAGGTTGGTTATGATGATGACTTTGGATTAGGTATTAACTATGTTAATCTGTTAAAAACAGCTTTGAACTCAACGTCGAGCGTAGCGTTATCACGTTACAGAACTTCTATGAATTAAAACCTTTATTACCATTTAAAGTAGGTCATATTTAATTGAACCTCCTCAGCGCTGCTAACGATGTTGATTCCAAGACTGTTGTCATAATAGAATTAATGATTTCCCAATAAAATATAGAAATATTATTTCATAAGCCTAACTATACTATAAAATGAAAATATAACAAAGCTTATCTTAATCTTAATCCAACTTCAAAAGCCTTTCTTATAAAGTTTATAGTTCATATCGAACTAGCATCAGTTGTCAGTCTTGAATATCTTCCTTTTGCTGAAAGACTAACGATATATCTAAACAATTGAACTAGTAAACATTAAAGATGTAGTAACGCTATGACGTCAGGACATGTCTGCCCAGATGCGCACGTGCGCGCGCAGGTGATCGCCCAAACGCGTCTACAGCTTGTATCGTGCTTTTTTCCGTGCTTATTGTTCACTACGAACTGTAACGGTCTTACACAGCCGGCGGGAATGCCGTCAGCAAAAAATCACATATCATCTGGATCAATGTGAACTTTTCACGCCAAAACTTTGGTATATAATTGGCAATTAAAATTACAAATACTGCAAGAGGGTTGCAGGTCTCGAATAGTTTGAAAGAGCTCAATAACGATACTGAGGCCGCTGATAAAGGCTAAAGAAGAAGAAGATACTTACTTTTGTTCATAATGGTTGCATAAATATCTTACATACTAAACATATTTTAATATAAATAGACCTTTTTTGAAATTATATTACTAAGTTCAAAGTAATTGATATTACGAAAACCTATCAATATAAATTACACTTCATACTTATAAGATATGACCTTTAAGCCCAATAATAGTAGTACAAGCTTGCTTACAAGCAAATATAGAATTATAAGCTCTTAGATAATATGTTACCAATTATCTCATTCTATAAACAGCTCAGATACATTTTCTTATAGACTATTTACTTGAATTTTGTTTGCGTGACAATCTAGAGATAGTCGTGCTAAGGGCCGGTGTAGCCAAAACCACTCTAACGTTGCAATTGTATAAGAAACGTAACGGTGTATTAAAATCCTTATGCGTGGGAAATAAGAACCATTCGCGGACAACAGTTACAATTGCACAAAGTAATGTGAACTTAGTCGAGAGTAACTACGAGCTTACTCACCGGCTGGGGCGCACGTGCGCGCGCGCCGGCGTTGCCGCGGGTGCGCTAATCGTTCTAAGATTAGTGCCACCTAGCAATCATGTCGATAGCTCTAACTAAATGAATAATAAATTAGAGTAGGTGCTACTAAAAGCGGCTGGTATCTTATTTATTTATATGTATATCAAATTAATCTGAAATTCTTAGTGAAATGCCAAGAAAAAGATTTCAACGCAGTATAATTCAAGTAATATATAAGGTGTAATAATAATATATGCCAAGACTTCGTGGGGTGGATGAGTTATATACTGAACAACATTTACTATGGGACCAAAACTGAATTCACGGAAAATAATCAGCTGTTTCATACCTACAGTCTCCAACAGTATGAAACAGCTGATTGTTTTTCCTTGAATTAAGTGTTAGTCCCATTGTAAAATTGTATCATTATATGTTACTCTTCCACTCCATTAAGTCCTGGCTGGTAATGGTATATAATTCCAAATATACCTCCAATAAAATGTGGATTAGTAACTTTTTTATTTCTTGGTAAAAATATCAGACTTTTTTAGATTTCGAGTGAAAACATATTAAAGTGTCTGTAACTAGATACTGTTTCGTTCGAAAATTCAACTAAAAACCATATCCAAATGAGGGCGACATTGATAAAAGAAGCCTACGTCAACTCAGTAAATCCGTCTGATACTAATCTGATACACATTACGGCACGACGAACGTATATATTATTCAATTGTCAAATCATCTGGAAAAGGAGTTCGAGTTAGAATATCTGAGCTTGGCTATCGATATCTCGATTCTAAGCGATGCAGCACTAGGACGGCGTCTCAAGCTCGTAATCGTAAATATCGGACATTTAACACACAGTGGTCCCGCCGGCCGGTGATTATAAATAGATTGTTGCGATACGAACGACGTGTTTACAGGCACTATCTGTCTATTGCTGATCCAATACCGACCTAACCCCATGCAATTTAATTCGCAGATCCGACACTAATGATGAACTAATAGACTAGATCACATTGCTCCATTAAATGGTGCACATTGATTAATGAATCGATGATCTTTCTAGAGGTTATATAATTGCATGTATATCTTCTTAAATTCAATTGAAAGTTGAGAGAAGGAGGATAAGAGAAGTGTCATAAAATGTTTCGCGAATCAAATATCTTTTAAAATCGCGCAAAATTTCCATAGATAAATATGATGATTTGAGTTCCAGATATTTGTACAGACATTTTGTTGTCACATAGTTCAGAATTACAGCTATCATGCGAGTGAGAAAATTTATAAATCAAGATACATATGTTTGAAAAAACAATATGATACAACGTGTGTTCATAAACTTTGAGACGAAATAAAAGCAGCATAACTTTTTTAATAATTAATTTATATTTCTAAAATTTTTAGTAACCATTAAATAGATAATAATATCAACAATAAAATATACATTTTATTCAAAATGACCGCCCTTGTTTTTAACACAGGCCCTTAGACGATTTGGCCAGTCATCAATGGCGGCACGAATCTTTTCTAGCGGAATTCGCTTTGCTTCTCGAACAAGGGTTCGCTTCAGTGACTCAAAGTTTGGGTGGGAGTTTCGGCAGGCTCTGAACTCTAATTCAGTCCATAAAGTATAATCCAGCGGGTAGAGGTCGGGGCTGGAGGAGGGCCACTCGTCCGCCGCGTAGAAAGCCGGCCGGTACATTCTCCCTCAACCAAGCTTGGGACTTTATGCCTTATGGGATGGCGCCGAGTCTTGCTGAAAAACCCAATCCAATCCTTATTATGAAATAACGGATCAGACGGGTTTTCACCACGAGCTCTAAAATGTCACTCTGATCATTCTTGGCTTTCACCTTGACCCCTTGTTGGCAGAAATGGAGCGGAGCGACACCTTAATACGAATCTCCCCACCATACCACCACACTAGCCAGATGATAAGTGCGCGAGACATTCCGTGCAAAAGCGATGTTCCGTGGGACATCCTTGCTTCATCGTCTCTCTAGGATTATTTAATGTTCACAGGCGTCCTCAAAGAGCGTGGCCGACCACATGTTTGGCGATCTTGCAGAGAACTTGTCTCTTTGTACCTCTGTATTGTGTAATAGACGAAGTTACGGCTTACAGCTCACGGAAAATCTGCATCGGTTTTTTTCCCGCCTTAAATAGCGAAATGACAGTTGCACTTAATTGTTTCATTCCATGAAAGTAAAAAAAACTAAAAGTATCCATTCCAAAATCAAAATCGGTAAAAATAATTACAACCAGTAACATTTCATTTTATTTTTTTCAGTAAAAAGTTTGTCTCAGAACTTATGAACACACGAGGTTTATAATTAACAATACTATAGACTCGTTGTCATATAACTGAATAATATTTGTTTTATATATTTATTCTTTATTTATGATGGTAAAATTATCCTAGGTCCATTCTTACAACTTAAAAATATTTGAAATAATGAATCAATGTAATATTGTGATATCTAAAAAATTATTGAAGCACATAAAAAGAAATCCAACATCGACATCAAATATATAATACCTGTCGATGCACTGAGATGAACTGTTCTAATCATTCGGAGCGGTCGGTGGCGCCGCCGCCTACAATGCCGTTGGAAGCTCAAGTAAGGCAGGAAGCCGCCGGCGACGACGATCACAACTATGTGCTAATAGCGCCACATTAAATTCAATCAAGAAATAACAACCAGTTCATTAAAACAATACTAAAAATGTTGAAGTAACGAAGTGTGTTCATGCCGACTACCTATGTGACAATCTGTTACAATTTATTAACGGACTTTTATAAAAACAGAAAGTTCATTATAGAAAACAAGAACAAACTCACCTCAATGAATCATTCAACGGATTCTCCATTGAGAAACCTAAGTGTAACGGTTGATGCGATATCTAAATCAGAATCATAAGGCCAAGCGCACCTTAGCTATAAATTTCCAAGCTTAGATTTGTACTAATTATTTCATAAACAATACGTTTAACATAATAGATATATCTACAATCTAAAGACTGTGATCGCATTAGTTAAATTCTGCTCCAGATTGGTTGATGGCAGCCGGCAGCAAACGCACGACGCTAATGTATCCGATGAAAAATCGCCACACGTTCGACCAGTTCAGAAGGCGAGCGCCGTGCTAATAACCACTTGTAAATTATTTATTAAACTCGCCCGCAGACACCGCCCTGCCACTTGTTCCATTGTTTGCAATCAGAACGAAATTGCGGAAGCGGTGTCCAGTTGATACTGCTACGGCAACACGTTCATTATTAGGCCGACTAAATTATCTGTGTTATGCTCACACAGATCAATACAATGCACAAGATAATAGATAAAATAGAAATAAATGTGTAGGTTTTCTAACCAGCTATTTCGCGCGTCGGTCGCGGCACGCCATCCGCGTAAATTATAGCCTATGTCACCCGCATATGATCTAGCTTCTTCTAGATGAAACTAAATACCTATTAGTATAGACATCGTGTAACTAAGGTTCAAACATTCGAATTGTAACAATATTAATATAACATTCGACCGTTGAGAAATGACATAATTCACTGTGTATAAAGTTAATAATTAATCTGATAATACTTTATTGATTCCATTTATTGTTGAACAGGTAATAATTCCCCACTGTTACGGTAATTGTTACTGGATCTGTATCTAGACGAATGTGCATTTCGTAAGCTGATTGTGAGGTGGTCAAGTTGATCGATGATGTGAAGCGTGCGCGGCACCGCTTGTCAATTAGGTTAGCTGGGTTCAGGGCCCGCGGACCTTATCTGCGCACAGCTATCTGGCTACGTTTACGCAACTACCTTAACAAGAAGAGACATTGCAACGGCTGTCTTAATTACATCTCTTTGCCATATCATATGTGAATATTTACCTGCTTCAAGTGTAAATACAGACAAGGATCATAATAATAGCATGTGCTACAGCACAGGTAGCAGAGCACAATGAAATGTTTTTTTTTATTGTACAAAATAAATAAATGCTATTCACGCTAACCTAAAAAGCAAAAAATGTCGTAAACTCATGACGACCTCCATTCATCCTAAGCGATCCCTTTATGAATTACAATAAAAATCCGATCTGCAGAACATTGCAAGAATGTTGCTATCCCGTTTCGTCATTTTGATTCAAATAAGAACCAAAAAGAGACGGATGTTATACAAAGTGTAGATAGCTGGCGCAGAATAAAGCCATGACAAATCAACGTTTAGTGATTTTAAGTTTCCGAGAAATACCGAAAGTCGTCATACTTAGAAGTTATAGCCAATAAATGCAAAAATTCATTCGACTGCGAAACACATTTTATGTTAGAAGAACTAAATTAGTGTTTATAAACAATACTTCAAGTTAAATTATACACTTAAATTATAACACTTGTTTATAAATAAATGTTAGATAACATGATATATTGTTCAGATCGCAAATTAAGTAGCTAAAAGACTTATAATAGAAAATCTGAAACTGTATATTGTCTTTGGTATTAGTGTTGTAGTACATTCGTTGTCTCAGATACGCTCATAGGAGAACTTTATTTACTTACCTTGAAATCTGAGCAATATTTTATGTGATTTTTTTTTGAGCACTAGAGACATTAAAAGACAAAAAAATAATGATAACAGTGGGGTGGGTTTGCTGCAACCGCTATGTGAATACTTACATGCTTCGTACACTTTACCTACATGACTCTACAACTACATTTTGCAACCAATTTATGATTCAAAATCTTCAGTCAGTTTTTGACCAAATATTCGATTTGACCAAGATATTGATTTTTACATATTGATTGTTATAGATCCTGAATCTCAATCAATTCAGTATTATCATTATTAAAAGTACAGAAATCGGTCTACTAAATATATTTTATTACAACCTTCTTATAATACTTATTAAATCTTAGAAAGACTACTCTCAATTTCGAATGTGAAAAAGGAAAACTAATATTATATTTGATCAATTTTTGCATTCCCAATGCTGTACTGAAAAAATAAGAAAAATAATAGTAAGAAGAATAAAAAATCCACTTAGTCCCTGGCACTCTGACTCGAACCCTTGACCGTTTTTTAAACATTTTTCTTTAAAAATATTTTTCAATATAGCATTGTGAATGTAAAATTCTATCAAATATAATAATTAGAACAAATTTTCATCTTTATTGAATGTTTACATATTTGTAAAAATATTTCTTTCAACTGCTTGGGTGGATTGTCTGAACATTGGTGAAAATACGCTCTGTAGTAGAGAAAAAGTGCTTGAAAAACTCGTAGAGCAGTCGCCCGAATTGCGAAAGGTCATGAGTTCGAGTGCCATATCAGAGTGCCAGGGACAAAGTGACTTTTTAAAGCATTTTTCATTAGGAAAACTGTAGTGAAAACGAGGAAAAAAACGGTACAAAATTAGAACGTGCAGCTGAAGCTGGACAATATCAGTGTATGCCCAAACGGGGCAAGCATTGCACAAGGCGGTTTAATGTTACTTGTGGAAACAGCTGTTCGCTCCCCTTTACGTACCTGAGCATCTATGTGCCGCACGTGTTATATGTGCCGGAGCCCCGTGCGTAAATATCGCTCCCAGTAGGTTGACCACGCTGAATAAAATTATAAAAAGACATTTAATAATGATCAATTTATGAAGAAATGATAATGTAAAAATGAGATGATTTTTAATAAATAAACCTCAAAATATTTATTTATATATCGAAAAAGGAATATAACTTTGGATTTCAAAATCATATGTATTGTAACGTCATTTTTGTAAAACCATATAGGAAAATAAAATGCCTCGTTGCGAAAACAACCCATCGTCGAAACCTAACCCGTCGTTAAAACAAGAGCAAATTTCATTTTTACCAATAAAAGCATTTCTCTTTGAGATTTTTCTTACAATTCCATCAATGACTTCCATGGCATTGTAAATCTGAATAGACAATATTTCACGGATTTCATGGAAATAGATAATTATTTTTTTTTTTTATAAAATAGGTGTCTATACTAATTATGAAAATAAAGGAAAGTTTCTTTGTTTGCATTGATTAGGCTCCGAAGCTACTGGACCGATTTTAAAAATACTTTTATCTAGCGATATATATAATTTACGCGAGCGAAGGCTGCAAAACAACTAGTCGCCAATAATCTCAGAGAAAATATAATTAAAAAGAACAAGATATGAAGTTAATGATATTTTTTTGTTTTATAAAGTAAATTTTAGTATTCTGAAAGACTATTATAAAACTGTAATTATATCAAATACTATCCTAAGGTAAAGGTAACTCGAATGATAACTTACAACAATATGTCCTAAAACTAATACTAATCATGGTTCTCTTAGTTACATTATTTTGAAGTCCTTACATCCGGCATATGAACCCGATTAGTAGGTATTTTATGTTCGCTGCTTAAATCTCCTATGACTTTCCAATAATAAAAAGTAGGTATTACAGTTATTTGGCACATATTAGATATGATATAATATTTATGCATATAAATGTAATAAAAGACCCTTGTGTAAATTGCTTAACGACAACAATTGCAGGCCGGTAGGGAAACTCAGTAAAAGTGATAAATAATAAAAAATAATATTAGTAACTTATATAAAGCCTCTTCCGACTTCAATAGAAGCTATTTCAATTATTTTTATCACTTTTATTAAACACTGGTTTAGTTGTTAATAACTAGTGTAAAATATGCCTTTTCTTGCAGTTATTATCGGTACAAAATGCAATCTTAGAAAGTTTATACCATACCATTCGCAATATGCTCTTTACCTACTAAGGTCAATGGTTACTAATACTAATTGGTAACTGTTTTTTTATCTATCGTTATCGGTTCATTCCTATTCAATGTATATAGGTCGATTGTTGATTTGATAAAAAGGTACAATCAAAGATATTTGACTGGGATATGATGTCCATAGGATATCCACACTTACCTATATCATTAAACACACCTGCCTGTAACTTCCTATGGGGATGTTTATTTAGCAATGTGAGCTGACCAGACACGAATAATAAGTGCCTTATATTACAGCAATTCAAATAGATAGATTATAAAAATTATTTGACAATTAAACCTTCGATTTACTGACGAATTTCCATTAAATCAAGAAAATGTTCTCTATAAAATCATTGTAACTGTTATTTGAGTTTGTGCGTCTCACATTTGAGGATTAAAGTCAAGCTTTAAATCTTTATAGACCTTATGTGATGTAGTTTTTTATCGTTGATATCTGTTGTATATATTTATTAAAAAAAAAGCTTATATACCACAATATTATGTCAAATCGTAGAAGATTTTCAACTCTACTCTCGATACGTTATTGTTTGAATTCAAGTGTAGAAATTTGTCGGTTTTGTGTGATTACACGTCTTTATTTTAAAAAGTAGTTTTAATATATAAATAACATAAAAACCAACTAATTAACAAGTCCATATATAAAAATGTAATAATTATTAAAGATACATTGCTTTTGTCAATCTTTGGACTCATAGTTTCCTAATATTATTATAAGACAGAATACATCATATAAGTATCAAGTTATAACTTAACGAACTTTAATAGTTCAGTAGTAAAGCTTTAACGAATTATCGCACTTGCTGATAGCTCGATAACTATGATATATTAAACTAGCTTTACCCCTATCTAATTGGTCGTTACTCTGAGTTCTATTATGCGAACAACAAAAAGAAATATTTTTTAACCGGTTATGAAAGGTATTCTGTCTAATAATAAAGGCAACTGATAATGTTTTTTTCATGTGTCTGTTGGCTTTGATATGACTGTTAAAAATATCTCAAAGTTTTTCACATTACCCACGGAACTCTAAAACCGTTATTAATATAAGCTACCGTTTTATGTTAATACGATTAGAAATCACACCGTTAAAAATATTGGATCAATTGTGTACACCCTCTGTGTACCGGATCAAGAGACTAGTGAATATTTACATTGAATTAATTAAAAACTCGTTTCCCATTGTATTTGATAATCAAAGCTATAAAATATCTGAACTGTGAATTGACCCTTTTTGAATTATGAGCTATCGGAAGTTTCTAACAGGTGTGCTCAACCCTTTTCCCAGGATCACAATATATGGAAATGATCTAGAACACAATTCAATAAAGTTCATGGATCGATTTACGTCCCTTACCAGCCCTGCGATTCTGTAAAAAGTCAAATCTGAATTCGAATTCACTCAGGTGTCCGGATTCTCTTCAAAAAGCGGCCCTTCAGTCCCATTTAATAAATATAATTATTTTATGGTCGACACCTTTAAATTGCGAAACTAATCCATATTTGATGACTGAGATATTTATGGTCGTTAATTAAAAAAACTGCGAATTTTATAAATTATGGTCTAATAAGGTTTCCGGCACCTGGCTTATACACATTATTTATGCCCAAATAAAATAAAGAAAGTATAAGAAACTAAACTATCTAAATAAAATATAAATAGTATTGTTTTTATCTTCTTTTCCTTTAATCATTATATTACAAGAAGAAATAATACCTTCCGTCATCGTCGAGAAAATATTAAAGATCCATAATTCATTCATAATGTAATAAAATATCAAATTAGAAATTAGAATTAACGTTCAGTGGGCTCGTCTAAATCAACAAGTTCGTAAGAATATAAATTGAGTGAGTGATCAAAATTATCGCTCTCGTTAAAGTAAGCTGCTCATAACAATTTTACGACGATCGTAACTCATCATCTAGTAGCACGTTTCTATCTCACGCCATTTTTACATTTTAAAGTTGGAATACCTTTAAAGTGAGAGTTATGTCCTAATAGTCAAAGTGTAATTTTTATTAGATATTAACCCATGTGACATCGAAAAATATTTTTTTAAGCATTAGAAAAAAAGGAAGTAAACGTATTCAATTCGTAAATAACAGCATGAATTATGAAG
Organism: Diatraea saccharalis; assembly: GCA_918026875.4. Taxonomy (NCBI): domain Eukaryota; kingdom Metazoa; phylum Arthropoda; class Insecta; order Lepidoptera; family Crambidae; genus Diatraea; species Diatraea saccharalis. Next base: position 11,437,754 of record OU893343.1, read on the forward strand.
TTAAATATGGCAGCTTCGTTAAATATACCAATACAAAAAAAAAGAAATTAGTGAATCAAGATGACCTGTTGACCTATGAAGTAACTCTTTCAGTTTGTCTGTTATGTTTCATGACAGAAATCTATCTCTGTATCAAATTTCATTAATACAGAGATAGATTTGTATTTAGGCACTTAATAAAAATGTAAATATTTTTTTTTAGCATTAAGTCTTGGTCACACATCCCACGATAAACTCTTACGAATGTTGTGCAATCGAGTATATTATTATATGTATTTTTTTAAATCTCAGGCACATCTCAGACATTAGCTATTAACCCCACCGCCTTCATGTTATCAGTTGTAAAAGAGGCCGGTGTGAACACTGCTTACCACATGTGTGTTTGCGCAGACGCACGTGTTAAGTATTTCATTGAGGAGGGACTAGAAGCAACGGAGGGAGGCGCCCGCGAGTGGTTTGAGGCCAACTATAATAATTCTTTAATGTTAATATATACAGTGGTGCTAATATTTTAATTTAGTTGAGTACATTATCAACTCGTATTCGTCAATTGCTGCTGGTTACTGCCAGCTACCTTGTGAATATCTTCTTCCCACCTTGTCTTAAGGCGTCTCACACTACGCTTGCCTATCCACGGTCTCCACTCGTGTGTGTTTACCCCACCGATTATCGGTTCTTGTTTAGTATATAATCTACTAAGTAAGCAACTATCTACACCAAATCCGAAATGCGTATTATAAAAATCACAATTTCACAATATGGAAAAACGTGAAATAATAAACCAATTTTTTATGTTGACATAGACAATATATTATTAAACTTCTTAAAAGATAAAAAATATTATATTTGACCAATATTGCATTCACAATGCTATTCATTAAGAAAAGAAATATTTTGAATATTGAATTGCATTTGTTTTATTATCAATCAAAATGCGTTTGATTGACTTATTTATTAATATTTGAATATTACGAGTGAGTAAGAAATGAACAGAACTACCTACCTACACGTTAGGTTAGGTAAGTTTAGTCATGTCTTATAATAAGTCACTTTTATTAAGCTCCAAATTACTTACTTAATGTTCAAATTATATTACCTTATGTGTATGAATACGATATAATAAAAGTTGATTAATTTATTTAAAAAATCTTTAGATTGTTTATTTTGATGAATCAAAAAGCTTATTTAGCTTGTTATCTTAAATTTCGTGTTTTATCATCACAACATGAACATGCAATATGAAAAAATCTTATGAGTACAAGTAACAATAAGCAAATTATATTGTAAATCAAAGTTATTAGGCAAGTAAATGGAAATTTCTGTAAAACCAAAGTACATGAAATAACACGTTAAGTACAGTAAGTAAATACAGACTAAAAAAATCCACGACACTGACGGCCTGATAATATTTACAAAGAATGTCTTTGTATCATTAACCTAAATGCATATTTATATCGAACCCTGATAGTGGCACCCTCTGAGAATCGGTGTGTTGTGTTATTGACGATATTATTTAAATTTCATTTCATGGGATACTTCATTATCAGTTGAACACCTGTACTGATAGATTTAATAGGGCACATACACCCAAAATCATTTTTTTTTACAAATAAATAACGTCCAAATAGCGTAATTAAAAATGATAAAAGTACATCATAATTTTAAGAGTTTATTCACAGCCAAAAAGTAAATATATAACCTATAATATATAAAGCTCAATTACCACTCACTGACTGACTGCACTCACTCCATGCTTTTTTCAGGTAGAAGGAGGGGGAAAATGACGTTTTCATGTATGGAGAGTGACAATATTTTTTTAATTCGAGTTGAAGTACCATATCGGTACAGCCAAAAAACAAAATGGCGGCGAGTTAATTTTTTTAATTTCTACAAGTATTCACTCTATGGTTACGATATTCAAAATGGTCGTAGAGTGGGCTAAAAAAATGTCAATGAAAAAGAGGTTTGATTAAAAAAACAAAATGGCGGCCGAGATATTTTACCTGGAAAATTGGCATTTTTCGACCTCTGTTCGGGCGATCGTCAATTCTTTTGTGGTGGGTTTGGAGGGGGGATTTTTACGCCGGCGACTCGGAATTATAGTCGATTTTCACGTACGGGGAGTTTTCATTTGCGCGTCAACATGGCGGCGGCGGGGGCGGCCATTTTGTTTCGGCAATGAAAAATCGCCATTTTCCAGTGAGATTTTCTCCAAGATGGCGGCGTCGGACGGATTCGCGTTCTATGGGCCGGTCGTGGGGCTCGGTAGGATCTTTCTACTTCACTACCGATTTCTACCATTTTCGTGGTAGTTTATGAGATTTTGGGAGAAAAGTGAAATTTCGAAATACGCACTTTTCGCGGAAAACAGACTCGATGCGGTGTGGCGCCGGGGGAGCCCTATGACTTTTGGTAGTTTTCGATTCTGCGAGCTGACAACCCTGGGCTCCACGGTAGAAAACGTTTTTTTCGACATGCCCTCATAACCCGAATTGTTTGGGAACCTGGGTGGCCAGCGGAGAAAATCTGTGAATGAGGTCCCTTGCCCGAATATAGTCGTGACTATGGGAAAATTATGAAACTCGGGAAAATCAATATGGCGGCGCCGGCAGCGGCCATTTTGTGATTTTTTCACTTTTTCGAAAAATTCAAACGCACTTTTAGCCTACATGGCAACATCGGAGCTCTTCGCCTGGTATGGAGCGGTCATGAGTCTCCGCGGGCTCTTTCGAATGACGTGAAATTTTTCCCCGATTTTAGGGTAATTTCGGAGATTTACCCCAAAAAGGTGAAAAGTAGAAGGAGCCGTTTGGGAATTTCAAAAATGCTTTTCCTCGACGGAGGGCACTCTCCGAAATGACATTTGGCCATTTTCATCGTCGTCACCTGGCAACCCTGGTGGTTGCGGCGATTTGAAAAATTTCGCCCATTTTTTACTTTGTCGACTCTAGCGCAGTCAGTATTGCCACTAGGAAAATGGTAAAAAGTGCATCGGATGCGCTATCGAGTTGGCCACACCGGTACGGAGCCGGATTTTCAAAATTCAAGATGGCGGCCAAACCAGCGGCCATTTTATCCGAAAAATTGGGTATCGTCACCACGTCGAGCCGATTTTGACGCACTTGGCGACATTTGTCAGAGTACTTCCGGGGAAACATTTTTTAGGCAAGTAACTAAAGTGTTGCCAGGTGAAAAAAAATCTCGAAAATTTTTGATACTTTATGAGATTTTTGAGGAAACAATTTTTGTCGAATTTTTGAACTTTTTTGATGAAAATATTTTAATTTTAACTTTTCAAGATACCCGATGGAAAATATAGAACGATCGACTGGCAACACTGAGAGCAAACGACGTTTGAAATTCAACCTTGATTTTGACCGACTTGGCAACCCCGCAGGTATTTGGCATGTATGGAGCGATTGTGTATCTCTATAGATTCTTTCATATGGTGGAAAAAAATTACCCGATTTTAGGGAAGTTTTTGAGATTTACCCCAAAAACTGTAAATGTCAAAGGAACAATTTTAGAACTTGAAAATTGGTATCCGTCGATGGAGGGCGCATCCCGAAATCATATTTGACTGTTTTTATCGCCTACACCTGGCAACCCCGGCAGCTACGGCGGTTTGAAAGTTCAATGCCCACTATTCACGTTTCGGACTCTAGCGCAGTCATTATCGCCGCTAGGAAAATAATAGAAACTGCGTTGGATGCGCTAATAGGTGTGCTACACCGGTATAGGGTTGAAATTTCAAAATTCAAGATGGCGGCTTAAACTGCGACCATTTTATCTACAAAATTGATTATTTTTCACTACTTTTACTTTATAGAACTGATTTTTGCGCATATGATAACATTTTTCAGATTACTTAAAAAAAAACATAAGCTGAAGTGTTGCCAGATGAAAAAAAACTGAAAATTTTTTGATACCGAGGTTTTTGAGAAACTTTCATGTATGTCATTTATGAAAAATATGAAAACATTTCTTTACAATGATTTTACGGTTTAACAAAAATTTTACTGTTGCATTTATAACATATTTGTTGGAATAATTTGAATGATCGACTAGCAACACTGATAGTAGTCACCATATAAATTTCAGAATGATTCTGACCGAGTTGGCGACTCGGGAACTTTATAGCATATATAGACCGTTTGTGTACCTTTACCCAATCTTTACATGGTGAGAAAAAAATTCCAATATTTTAGCCAGAAAAATAAAGCGAGCGAGACATTGTCATTCGGTTAGATTAGAACTGTGACTAAAACAAAAAGCGAGCGAAGCGAGCCATAAAGGGTGACCATTTAGAGAGATTTGATTAATTGGTAAGGTTAGAACTGTGACTTAAATAAAATGCGAGCGAAGCGAGCCCTAAAGAACACCATCAATAGAAATCTGATCAATCAGTTAGATTAGAACTGTGAATAAAACAAAAGGCGAGCGAAGCGAGCCATAATAAATGGAGACCTGGTCAATCGTTTAAGGGACTGTGACCAAAATAAAGAGCGAGCAAAGCGAGCCAAAATGCGAGATCATTAAAAGAGACCTGATCAATCGGTATTGTTAGCACTGTGACTAAAACAAAATGCGAGCGAAGCGAGCCATAAAGAGTAACCATTAAGAGAGATTTGGTTAATTGATAAGGTTAGAACTGTAACTAAAATAAAATGCGAGCGAAGCGAGCCTTAAAGAACACCATCAATAGAGGCCTGATCAATCAGTTAGATTAGAACTGTCAATAAAACAAAAAGCGAGCGAAGCGAGCCATAGGGAGTAACTGTTAAGAGATATTTGGTTAATTGATAGGGTTAGAACTGTGATTTAAATAAAATGCGAACGAAGCGAGTCATAAAGGACACCATCAATAGAGACCTGGTCAATTGGTTAGATTAGAACTGCGAAAAAACAAAAAGTAAAAGCGAGCGAAGCGAGCCATAATAAATGGAGACCTGGTCAATCGGTTTAGGAACTGTGACCAAATTCACTTATAAGTGTGCTATTTAGGTCTGAATCTGAAATTTTAAAATTCAAGATGGCGGCTAAGACAGCTTCCATTTTATCTAGAAAATGTATTATTTTGGCGTTATTGATAAAATTTTTCAGATTACTTACAGAAAAAAAAATTATTCAGTTGAAGGATGATAAAAAACTGTTTTTTTTTTGATACTGTGATTTTTAGGAAATTTTCTATTGAATAAGAATACTTTATACTTTAAGGCGATGTATACAACATTTATTTTAAGTTTTCTTACGTTTTTCAACTGAATATTTCTTTTTATATTGCGTGTAAACTGGCAATCTTTTTTTTATGTATGATGTTTTGCGTAATTAAAGATCTTTTATTTGAAGATAGAACTTACTAACTTTTTCTAGGCAATTTCAAACTGTAAACATAACAAGAGGCGGACTTAAAACCCCACCGCTCCGATCCCACAAGCGACTCGTTTATGCTCAAGAACCTTACAATAAGTAAAGCAACAAAAACTTGTATAGGTTTATTATGACATATGGGTTAGGTTAGGTTAGTGTATGAAAAACAACGAATCGCTTTTGTTGATGGTAACATTTGGTTTATAATGTTTAAAAGATGATCGTGACCATTTTAATTTCAATTTTGATTTCGATGGACTTGAAAATTCGGGATCTTTATAGCGTGTATATATGGACCATTTGTGTAGGTATCTTTACTCACACTTTCACATAGGTAAGTATGGAGAAAAGAAAATCCAATTTTTGACACTATATTTAATACTTAAAATATATTTTATAAGAATAAGAGACTATAATTTATTTAGAGTTTTGCTTGCGTCTTTCGACTGAATATTTCTTTTTCTGTTAAGCGTAAACTGGCAACCCTTTTTCTTTGATGTATGGTGCTCCTTAACACCTTTCATTTGAAGACAGAACTTACTAACTTTTTGAAGGCGATTTCAAACTATAAAACCAAACAAAATCGAAAACTCAAATCTGCAACGAGGCGGACAAATCCCATCAAAGCTTCTAGCGGAAACGGTAAGGCGGACTTAAAACCCCACCGCATTGTGAATCGATCTAATATCTGGCCACGACATCGGTTCCCTTTTCATATAATAAATAAATCTTACATAAATAATGTAATGTAATAATGCAAATACAATAAATACTATTTCTTGACATTTAATTGATTAATTAATGATAGTAACACTGATGGAAATATATGTTCGATTGTTTTTTAATATTATACAGTAATTTACTAATAAATAAGAATAAGAGAATAAAAGACAAAACTTATTTTAAGTATCTATACAAAATTTATTTTAAGTTTTGCTTGCGTTTTTCGACTGAATATTTCTTTTTCTATTAAGTGTCAACTGGCAACACTTTTTCTTTGATGTATGGTGCTTTGTGTCCTTTAACACCTTTTATTTGAAGATAGAACTTACTGACCTTTTCTACGCAATTTCAAACTGTAAACCCGACATAACAATAGGCGGACTTGAAACCCCACCGCCCCGATTCCACCAGCTACTCGTGACCTCCCCGGGCTGCTCGCAGCCCGGGGCAACCAAGCTGGGAGAAAAACTATTAACAATGAAGTTACTTTTTAGTCGAGGGAGTTTTACTATAATAATGTTAATAGTTTACGATTACGAGTAATTAAATAAAAATGTTTTTTTTTTCGTGCAATTACAACCCTTACAAAACATAAGCGTGTACGGTACAAACGAAACATCATAATTATGAAGATTTTATTGAGATGTGAAACTTTACTAAAGGAGTGTTAGATATAAAGACAAGGGGAAATAACTTGTTAAATAAATCTAAATATTTTATATATTATATATACTTTCATTTTTGGTATAATCATAGAAACTACCTCTCATGACGATATGCAGTAAAATTCATCTGAGTTTATGCGATATCGCCTATAAAATGTAATGCTACCTGTAAATTGGATTTAGCTGTACTTTAAGAAAATAAAAATAAATTATTTAATGTTAAACTTAGTTGTTTGTGTGATATTAGTAGCTTTGTAGATATCGCTGATACCAATACTATATAAGTGGGTTGGTTATTCAAAAAGTTTAAAACGCACAAGAAATAGAAAGTTTCATAAATTTTAATGAATAAAAAAATAAATTGTTTCTTAAAAACATAATATCATATTTTTAACATTATATCACTGGTTAATTAAGAAAAGTACAAAATCTTAACTGATTATTCTCAATAACTTATTTTTTTACGTTTCACATGGTAAAAAGTCCTAGTTTTATCAAAATACTATAAACTAATCAGAAACGAAAACCTGTTTAAGTGACGTTTAAGATGGCTTAAGTACGGTTCGAGACGTGCCTAACTTTGAAATTCTCAACTAAGAAACCGGGTGTATAATATAATTTGTTAAATTTTGTGAAAAAAAAAACATTAATTTCCCGATTTACCATCATCATTTTAAAGCAATTGCATTGATATAAAGTACTATTACTATAATAACCAGTTATTATGACTGATCATAAATACGATAAATACTTAATATTCCCTCCGATCGCACGCAGGTTACATTAACAATAATTTATACGAAGAGCGGTGTGCCGTATCGTATCGGGCAACATACGAAATTAGTGAATTGTTACGTTTTTGTCGATCATCCTGGCAGTATGGCGCGATCGTTAATTTCATTAAGAGCTTATTAAGCGGCACGCGACCGCTGACAGTTGCGAGAGCCGACACGCCTGCGCCTGCGCCGGCCGCCAGCCCGCACCCGATCTAATCGAGAAACTTATGACCCGTAACTGTTTCTGTTTATACATCGTGATGACACTACATTGGTAGCTTGTTGTATTCGAATAATGGCATAATATTAATGTATGTAACTAAATAATTATATAGTAGATAAATATAATTTATAAATCAAATCATTAAATATGTTATGTATTAAATTTATATATATTATATAGTATTAACTTATATATTATATAGAGTTAATGTCACATTTGATGTCATGTTTCAGAAATTTCTTTTGAAACTTATTACAATAACGGTTAAGTTGAATTGATTGTAGATATTTGGATTTTTTCGGGATTTATTAGGTAGGTAAGTAATCACAAGTACTTCACTTGTGCGATAACAAGTACTTAACTCGTGGGATTACCTATAAGTATAAGACTGAGAACGTTTTTCTTCGACAGTTGAAAACAATTACTTCAAAATCCTTTTGTATGCTTTTGAAGTTTTATTGTACTGTGAAAGCTACTTATTGTTCAGTATCGAAACAGAGCGTAAGTATTTTGATGTTAAACACTTATACTATAATAGTTTCATTTCGCTTTCCTATTACTTCGTGTTTTTCCATAATTGCGTTCGTACTGTATCAAGGACATAAGAAATGTCTTTTTTTCTGGACTTGATGCGAACAGGATTTTAATTTTGCTAATGCTTTATATGTGAAATGTTCTTAAAAAATCATTTAAAAAGACTTTATTGTGTTGTATCCTCATATTACTAGGAGATACCCTACTAGATATAATAATATAGATGACATAGAAAAAATACATGAAAATGTTACTTTTACGCAATCGGACACCAACAGTTTTTCATGACCAAATTCTGAATTAATGTTTTTATGTAAGTTTAAAATGTTTTTATCCAAATATCAATATTCAAAAAATTCAAAAATATTATGACAAACTCGATAATATCAAAAAAAATGCTTAGAACAATCTAACAGAACCACAATTTATATAACACCATTTAGTTTGCGATTAGATGCGCACACGCCGAATGTGGTCACGCAAAGGTAGTCAGCGTCAGGTGGTGACCGCGCCCTCCACCCTGTAATTATACAAACAGTCTCGTCCACTCCACTCATCACTGTGCCCTACTATACTCAAATTTTAATGTAATTAATTCATTTTATGAAACCCATTTACATCTAGTTGGATTCCAACTTTGATACGTTAGGGGAACTTTACCACCTAAACTAGATATGCCACTACAAAAATATAGTCAAAAGGAGAATAAACCTACCAATCTCTATTATCAAAGTTTAATATACATACATAGATGTTTATTAGCTAGCTTAAAATTATACTTTAATAAATTCTGAATTTATCATAATACCTAACGTGTGTCGGACAACGCGTCCGTCTGTTATAATTAATAGGGATGACGACTGGGTAAAAAAAAGGAATTCGATTTAGTCCGTCCGTCAAATAATATTAAATATATTAGATATGTATTTTTTTCTTCAATTTAAACAAGAAATGACTTACATAATAGGCATTAAAATTGAGGAGTGGATGTTCAGAAGTCACAGTTTTGTAGAAAATGTACAAAAGCGTGACGTCATGCGACATTTCAACTCAACGTATCGCCGTTATTTATTGATTACGCAAAAAATAAAAAATAAGTATTTAATATTCTTCAATAATCTCAAACAAGTAGCTCGGTGGCGTAGTGGATAAGCGCCGCGGCCCGCGATCGTTGTTTTTAAGCAACTTTCGCAAGGGTCGGTCACGGGATGGGTTACCAAAAAAATATTATCTAGAGCTACTTCGTGCTTCGGAAGGCACGTTAAGCCGTTGGTCCCGACTACGTTAATACTCTCCAATCCGCATTGGGCCAGCGTGGAGGGTCATGGCCCATCCTCCTTAACCATCCATAAGGAAGGCCTGAGCCCCTGCAGTGGGGACGTAAAAGGGCTGGTGATGATGATGATGATGAATAATCTACCTGACGGAAAAACAAACAAAAATTAGTCGTCATCATAGGGATATCGGAACAATATCTTCGGAGCAAATAGGTTGCTCCGAAGATATTGTTCCGATATTTGGTACTCTGATAACTTTTGGTAGGATGGGTGGCGCAATGAAAAACTGGTAGAATTCTTCAGTCTTGATTTTATTTGCAATTGGTATAACATTAATTCACGTACAACAAAATATTATGATACTCACTCTATGCTGGTCTTGATCAGAAAGGGAAGATTGTCAACTAGCAACACACGAACACACGAATTCGAATACGAAAAAGTAATAATATAAAATATTAACGGCCAACATTAACCATAAACCGTCCGAAGAGTAAAGCTACCTATGGTAATGTGCACGGACGTTACAGTACACATTATGTCCATTGCACAAACGTCCATTCAAATTTTTAAATTTAAATATTCATTAGATTTTAGAGTCGTAATTAAATTTACTGAACGTTTGTACAATTTGGCCATTTTATGACAGAAGTTACACTTTACAAATTAAAAATATCGTAGTAGAATTGTTTATTGATACCCCTATTTTTCTTTCTTTATTACTTTTTTATTTCTAGGTTCTCTTGTCAATCATAAGATTGCTTATCTAATATGATAAAGAGAAAAGATTCTTTTTTGGTTTGTTTGCATTGAATATACTCCGAAACGACTTATACAAATTCTTTCACCTACAGGAAGTTTCATCATACGCGGCTATAATTTAGGCGAGCGAAGTCACGGGAATACGGCTAGTCTATGATAAGAATAATATTCTCCTCTCTTTGTTTCTCCTCTATTCATGATTTATTTTCGCGACTGAAGGCAGTCTTTGGTGTTGTTCAAGATAAAATGTACTCAAGAATAAAGTTCATAATAATTAATTTATAGTCCTTAGTGTAAGTTTTTTTTGACGTTTTCAATCGATATTTACCGTCGATATTTAGCGCGTTAATATTCAAGAACTACAAATCTCCATACAATTAATCTTAAAGCGTTCACTAGTGAACGGGTTAATGTAAAACTTACACTTACCACCCAGGTTTTCAATCCAGTTTTTCATTAGGATCGAAAACCTCAAGTAATAATAAGTGCGAATAATTATTACAGACGATCTCCATAGCCGAGTACCTCGCACACTGACTTAAAATGTCTCCCGTGTAGAAAGTTATCTTTTCCATATTGTCTCGGTCTCGGTTATCACCTTACATTAATTCATTGATTCGGGTTTTTAAAATATGAGTATGAGAGCCTCTTAGCTCTTTATTTTAAAATCTGAAAAGTGTATGTAATATCTTTAATATTTAGTTATTATTTCACGTGAAACCCGTTGAGTGAAGTCTTGTCTTGGATGTAAATGTTTGATAAATCTATAATGCCGCTTAAGTAAATGGATTAACATGAGTAAGACTGATGTAAGTATGACCTTATTAGATTACTTTCCAAGACAAAAAACAATTCCTTAGGGATTGCAATTGGGTTGTCCACGTGGAAGAAATCTCACGCAGAAGTTAGTAGTTCAGCAAACTATTCACAGTACAAAAAGCATAGACCCGCTTCCGGTCAGTGTGCATTCAATCCACCAGTTATAGTGAATCGACCCCATCTCGAGTGCAGTTTGTTTAGATTTGGATAGGGATTTGGCGAATGATATTGTTAATTGAACGGTTCCCACAGCTTCCAGAGGGGTGAGCGGACCTGCCACGGGCACCGGTTGATTTGTGTGTTATTGTTGACGCGGTGCGATCAGTTTCCGCACGCACTCCCACGACCAATGTTATAGATGGGGGCCGGCGCCTGCGCTGCCGCAGCCACTATACGCCGACAATATTGTCTCACGAGTGACCCTCGTGGGAGCAACGGGAATTAATTCCGCCCATGGGAACATCAGCACTCTTAATAATATTGCACAATACGTTCATGTCCGCATTGTTAATCTTTTTATTATAACACAATTTTTCATTACATTATGCAACAATGCATCGTGTTGATGTAACTGTGTATAAGTAATATCACTGTTTTATGATAATATCTAGCCAACACAAAATAATACATGTGTAATGTAAAATTTTGCCCTGTTACCTACAATATTTATATTTTATACATTATAATATAAACTACTAAAAACGTCGTTGAATTGTAAAAATATTTATTGAGTACTCAGCTCGTGTATACCAACAGGAACTTATTATAGAGGTAAACATATTGACATGCAATATCAATTTATTAGTTTTTTGTAAATTTCCTTTTTTAAAAACTGATAGCCTGCATGTGTCTAATAACAAATTGTTGAATATTCATGTTGATATCATATTCAATTAGTCACATCGGGAAAATTATCGTTGATAATGTTGTAAAAATATAATACTTATTTTGTAAAGAAAAAACTCGGGAGCTTGAAACGGGTAGTGTCTAGAAAAATACTTAATCTTACTACTCGGTTTTACTTCTGTTACCTCAATAAAATGGCCTTTTCTGTACATTTTTACAGTAAATAACCTTTTATACCAAAAAATTACTAGCTGTTATCCCGCGACTTCGACGAGCAATTTATAGCCTACTAGCTTTCCGCTAGCGGCTTCGCCCGCGTGGTCTTATTATACATAAAAACTTTCCTTTTGAATCACCCTATCTAGGAAAAAAAACTGCATTAAAGACCGTTTGTTTCTAAAAAAAGAGACTTTGTTTTATACTATGTAGTGATGATGTTAACACCGTATGATGTAGCTACCCTGAGGTGAAATAATTTTTAAAATCGCTCAATAGTTTCGGAGCCTATTCCAAGTTAACAAAAAAACAAACAATGAAAATTTTCCTCTTTACAATATTACTATACACAAAGAAATTTCTTTATTGAAATTTGAATCAACGTATACAGTATGAATTCAATAAACTCACTATAATTATAATAACAATCACCTTTTAAGTTATAAAAATCTATATTTAGCCTTTTTTAAACGCGTCTTCTTAAAAATTACTCATCCTTAAAATTACTATTACCTACGCGTGTAATTGTAATTTTAAAGATGAGCAAAACCACAAAAGGCAAATTTATGCTTTAACTATTACGAAAATTACATGATTACATTGAGTAAGTCTTACTGTAAAAAGATGTTAATCACGTAACCTTTAATCATTTTCAAATAATAAGACATGAAATGTGATACTTTATAGAATGAAGTCCCCAACTCTTTTTCCTGCTAAAAATGTTTCACGATTTTCACTTTTTTACATACATGTTTCACGATAAATTCATCAGTAGTGAACCGATTTGAATACCGAAAAATAATGATTATTATTTTTTGTTTGAAAGGATTTTTATATATTAGTTTGTATATTTTTTGATATAAAAAAACTGAAGCCTATATTGTCTAATTTGTTTTGACGATCACTAAAAATTGAAAAATAAATTAAAATTAAATCAGAATTCCAAAAAAATCGACAAATGATTCTTAGAAACTATAAAAACAACCAATTCAAGGAACTTCATTTGAAATTTGCTGTTAAAAGTATGACCATCAAATCTTCACTTAAACTGATTTTGTTTATCGCGTTTGTAGCTTTCAATTATTTTATTTATTTTTTATTTAAATTCTGAGTGTACAACCAAACAGACACTTGACCCGCCAAAACAGCGAATTATACGCCGTGTGTCGGATTATCATGGATTTGCCTGACGATGGGCAGCATCAGACGCCATTGCATATTCGGTCCTCAGCCCGCGACCCACCGCTCCCCGGCCACACCAGATGCTCTATTAATATTGTATCACGCATAACATTGGATACAATTTGTAATCCGGTTGCTATAGGGTCAAGCTTTTCGTCGCTCGCATCTGTCTTCTGGAATATGGAAATTTACCAATTCTAAAAAGATTTAAGGAAATATATGAGCTGCTTACCTGGCTCCATCAATAATTCTTCCTAGATGTTCTATTTCATGAATAGAAAATCTAGACATGGCTGAATATATAGTAGGATTAATGAGGTTGTGTCTAGATTTATCTATTTGCATGTCCCAGACATGTAGATGCACATGCAAGCAGGTTTGTCAATGATCTTTCAAACTTTTGACCCACTTCCTAATGTATGATTAAGCTGAAATTTGGACTATAGTTCTAATACTTCCATGACAGTTTTCGACAATATAAGCACAAAAAAACAATAAAAGTAAAGAACTAATTTAATTATAACATATATGTAAACTGATTATTTTGGCATATGATATATAATAATTGATTTTTTAATAAAATTGTATTGTGTATCACTTTTATATTTTTGCAGGTTTAGTTATTAATTAACTCCAATATGTTGTAATTGTACGAGTAATGTAAACGCATATGGAATATCTTAATTGTAACAATGCTGTGCATGTGTGGAACTGTCATAAATGCTAGATAAGTGTCATTTAAAACATTAACGAAATTATTTTTTTGTTTACAATGTTGACGTGCTTGCACTCCTCAACTTTAATTCCATTTCTTGTTTAAATTGAAGCAAAAAAAATACGCATCTAATATTTTTCTATTACGAGTATCTGACCGACGGACTAAATAGAATTTCTTTTTTGTTACCCAGTCATCATCCCTATTATCATCATCATCATCATCATCATCATCAGCCCTTTTACGTCCCCACTGCAGGGACTCAGGCCTTCCTTATGGATGGTTAAGGAGGATGGTCCCCGACCGTCCACGCTGGCCCAATGCGGATTGGAGGGTATTAATGACTGCAAATACAGCCGTGACCAACAGTTTAACGTGCCTTCCGAAGCACGGAGTAGCTCGAGATAATAATTTTATTTTGGTCACACATAGCAATTATCCCTATTATATTGTTAAATAAAAACAAAATAAAGGCTTACATATTTATGTACCTACTAGATTTATATAAAGTAACCAAAGAGTTATTTCCTACATGTACAATGGAAATCTGATGTAAATTAATACGCCGTTGTCTGTTTACTTATTTATAAACCTTCTGCCCTAAGCACTGTCATAAGCTGTAATCATCTGGGGGTTTTAGTGAATATGTCTCTGCATTTTGATTAGGTTGGTACAAGATGCACGGCCGATAAAAATTAATGGAGATCTTAATAAGACAACTAATTAAGTTCGTTCATGATCAGCCCTCTTACGACCCACTCAGGCTTTCCTTATGGATGGTTAATGAACTTCGTTACTAAGTGATAATGTAAATTTGACAGAACTATAATTGAATTACTGAGAAACTCAATGATCACGTTAGTTTAAAGTACTTTTATCTCATTTCTCAATAATAGGTTAGGTTTATATTCACTTAACCAATCAAGAAGCTCGAATACATCATCCCCATCACGGTCAGCTGGGACTGGTGAATTACTTAGAACTTTTTTTTTATATTAATGCAGTATTGATGATGCGGAATTAATCAAATATAATAATTCTTCAATACAACTTCCAAATACGATGGGTCTCAACAACTTGAGAGAAATAGTATCACATATTAGTCTATGTGAGCTTTAGAAGCTGTTACTGTTTAGAACAGGGATACAAAGTTGTATATAGTGTATTTACGTGCTGTTATCAGACGAAGGGCCTGGACTAAAGTAACAACTTAAAAGATACATTAGCGAGAGAAATTTACTTAAAAATACTTTGATGCACAATAGCAGAGACAGAGACTAGCAACGACTATTAAAAGTGAGGAAATCATATAAAATATAATTACAAAAATATATAAAAACACCTGCATATGCAATGAGGCCGACAAAGCGGTCATCGAAATATCCCAAGTAGCACATAAATAATATATTAACTAAAATAAGTACCGATTTATGTCCTAAAGTCATACTAACATTTTTAATCAGCACTGGTCAAGTTTTGAATCTGTTTAAAGGCATTTATTTTATCTAATAATCCTTAATGCCATATTATGGTTAATAAAAAAAGTATACCAATGTCAAAACTCCTATTTAAGTATTGGGTAATATTAATATAAAGCTGTTATCGTATTTCGGTGATATGAAAAACATTATATATTATATAAGCATTAACGTAATATTATTTAGTGCACTTAGTTGTATTTAGTCATTTTCTAGAAACAAAGGTTTTCTAATGGTCTATGATTGTATCGATTTAATGCTTATCCTATATAAACATTGAATAAAGAACTAGTAAAACTTTAGCACCGATTTGTTCTTAAAGTATTCTTTAATAAAAGCATAGATTAAGAAGATAAAGGAGCTTGACTCCTTTATCTTCTTAATCTATGCTTTTATAAAACATTAGGCTATATTTTGATCAATATTAAGTTATTTATAGAGATACAAGTAATAAATAGATAGTAATTATTTTTTATGTGAAATTAAAATGTAAAATTATTTTATGTATTGTATTGTAATGGTGGCATTTTATACGCATCGCTGGCGCTATGGACAAAAAACGTTGGGAAAAACAAAGAAAACAGGTGGATATAAAAGAAAACTGAAAAAGAGTATTCTAATTTAATTGAAGCTTTTAAAAATCAAAATAAAAATGAAATAATCGTTTGATGATTATAAGCACTATAAGATACTTCTGAAGTGTTAAAATACGGCTGTACCTAAAATGGGAGTGTGTTATACGGTGAATTACGAGCTCTTAGTTTTGTGTCTAACCATAATACGATTAACAGCTCTACTACACTATATTTGAATACCTAATGCTTTAATTTTACGAGTCGCCATTTGCTTTCTTTTTCCAATTCTTACAAAATATTTAAAGTCAACTGTGTCAGATGAAAAGGGGTAAATAATCATTTATTTTGTGCACAGATGCCTATAAAAGCAATTATGTTGTTAAAACAATGCTAAAAAGCCTAAAATTCAACAAACATTTTTGCTACTAGGTTAAATTTTCTATTATTTTTATTATATTAAAGCAAGTTTGCGAAGGCGCGTGTATTTTACACCATAAACTTGTATATTTTACTCCACAAACTGATGTTTGCAGCTTATTTCACATATGACGAGCTGTTTAAATCAATATTAAAAAATACTTAAAAGACCAGCCAAAAGAACATGCCATGACACTTACACAAAACAATAACTTAAACCGATTATATATTTTTAAAATCTATTAAATATACTTTTTTTACAAAGGAAATAAAACAGTAAGCATTTTTATAACATTAAATTAACGTATTATAATTTGATTTACGCATATCAATTGTAATATAGTCACAAAAAGTTCAATTAACACTATAAGGTGCTAATTGGACTTTTTGTGGCTATTAGAATGCTTTTACCCGACTTTATTAATGCTATTATACAAAAGTTGTAGTGCTATTGCACAGCTTTTATAAAGCTTAAAGTCGTACAAAGGGGGGGGCCCAAATTTTACGTATAAGAGTCGTTTAAAAGAAATACGGTTGATATACGATTTTATTATAATGCTGAACGCTTGGACTCGTGCTATTATAAGTTTGATATAATAGTGTTTTGTGCTACTTGGGATACCTTTGCATGTTTGTTCATGAATTTACGAAGAGGTTTACGAAAATTAACGAAAAGTTAATCGATATTTTTTATTACATTAAATATCTTCCAACTTTGGGAACTGTGTAAGTTTCGTTGAAATCGGTTGAACTTACTTAAAAAAATTAATATATATGCAATGTTGGATTTATTAAAAAACTATAATGCTTCAGAACTTATAGCTACTTTTATTATTGCCTTCCGCTGAATTGAGAACAGGTCGCCATTGAACTTTCATGCGTTTCGATCTGTATAATGTTACGATTTGAATCATCTGTATAAATCACGATAACAGTTTCGGTTATCCGATGATAATATCTTCCATGACAAATGTTTTGTGTTTGCAACATGGAACGAGATTGATGTGTAACAAATTACATGATGCTACCTTGATATACATTTATAATGTGTTGCATTTTAAAATAGCTTTTTTGTAGTCTACTATGCTAATTTATAGGTGATAACAAATGATTTCCTTCATCGACCCAATTTATAGTCTAGATACACTACATTTTTGAATTTTGGAAGAAGAACAAGTTCAGAATAAATGACAAGTGCGAATCGGCTTTGAGCACCGATAATTTCCTATAAAAATTGTTATTATAATGTAACCAAACGTTTTTTTATTCTCGGGGTTTTATAACAGTAAATTGTTATAAAAGGGGCTAAAGTAACTTATTGCACACGAATAATTTCCTGAGCGTTAGAAGGGTCTACTGTTCACTTTGTGATTATTAAACAATAAAATAATAAATTACGGTTACCAATAAAATTTGAAATTTAAGAAAAAAAAATCGAATTTGAGATTTTTTTATTTTTCTTTATAGCGGGGACAGAATAAAAAGAAACACCGTAATTAACGGTATTTCCCTTTACTTGCCTAAAAACTGAAAAAAAAATATTTAAAGGGACTCCTATATTAAAAGCGTGTTTTTTTGCGTTATATAATCCATAATAATAAAATTAAAAAAATATATACTGAATAAATAACTAGGGCATTTTGTGGCTCATTATTTATTATAGCAGTCGGTCACCCTTAATTCTGTCTAGATGCAAAATACCCTGTACAAAGTATCTGGAATACAAGATACAAAATACTTTTAAATTAAGTATTTCAGATACCAGATACGAAATACTAGATACAAAATAGGTATCTTATAGATACTTTTTATAAATACAAATACTTTTCTAAAAAAAGATTTGAATTTAAGTTTGTTTATTAAAGACCACAAAAACCTAAATCTTAGACCAGATGGTTCCAGGGACAAAGTGGATTTTTTAAGCATTTTTCATTAGAAACAATTTTTGTAAGCTTTTATTTAGTTTTCTGTGTTTGTACTCAAATCTTACAAGCTAAATTTCACCCACTTTTCCTCCGTTTTATTTGTTTGTCAATCACAATGTAACATATAAAAATGCAAATATTTAATACATCAGGTTTAAATTATTTTAAAGTTTTTAGTTCCTTTTTAATAATATTTTTTTTCAATATAGCATTGTGAATGAAAAATTGCTGAAATATAACAACAAGAATAATTATTATTTAATTATAAAATTATTATTTATTTAAAAAGCTGGTTTTACGTACGACGTAAAATTACGGAGAACTGAAAATTCATTTTTTCCTAGTGAGATGTTTAATATGAATAAAAAAGACAAAGGAACTATGAATGAGACAAAATCAACAAACCAGACAGTGAGGCAAATAGGAATAGAGATAAGCGTATTACTAAATCACAGATACATATAAAGACGAAACAAGTAGAACTTAAATCATACATGAAGAAGTTCGTCAAATACTATTTTGGAGTTCCCAAAAAGTCAATCATTATAGCGCACCAAAGCAAGCTAAAATAGCATTTCTCGCGCTAAGGGATTTTTTTATTGTTTCGGATCTGTGACTATAATTGTAAAATTATTATTTGTCAAAACATCAAATAAAAATTAGAATATTCAAGTTGTTATTGGTTTATATTTCCTTCCTTTCTATTTCATTCTCAACAATAAATCAAACAACTAGATAAATGTGCATAAGCCAAATCTGACAACCTTAAAGCGAACCGCTGAGCTAAGTATGAAAAATTAAGTATATAAAATTGATTATCTGTTATATTCTGTGGCCTCGCTCTCCAGCCACTAGGATAAACTTTTCAAACTGTCCGCGTCATGGGCAAAAGATGGGCTACTGTCTACTTTGCTACTGTGCAATTTCCCACCCTATCTGTCTGTCTTGGGGAGATCCACTTAGTCCATCCTCGGTCCTCCCTTATATTTTGCATTTCAAATGTGATGAACTTAAACCATTTATTAATTAACTGAAAATATATTAACAAAGGCTCGGTTAAATGTAGACCACCCACACTACCCAATAAAAAAAAAATCTCCACTAACTATGAAATAAACAATAAAACAAAATGCTTGGTCATCGAAAATTTGATAAATGGTAAACATTCTACTTATCATTTAATCCACAACTGATACAATTATCTCGGTTTTTAAAATTTTTTCAAAAAATTTAAAAAAATACTTATTGGTAATTATATTTATTGCAAATATACTTATAAATAAACATAACACTAGGAGGTACCTACATTATGTGATATAAAAACTTTGCAATCGAAAGACGCAAAGTTACACGGAAAATATAAAAATAGTGCCAAGCAAGGCCCATCTCATCTCACGGACGTAATATGACATTGTGAGGTGCAATGATGGTGCCATAAAGGCCAGCATATCACACACTTTCATCTGGTCGGCGCCGGCGCAGGACGCATCGAACTAAGAATCGATTACGCCTCCGCTTTCAAGCTATGAATATTTTAACTGATCCACATGATTGACTCATTGTTGAAGCTTCGTGTCATAAGAAGTAACGTTCGAATTTGATCCGGAAAGAAAGTGAGGTATTGTGATGAATGAATAGGTATTATCTCAAACATACAAACCTAACGTGTAAGGTCACGTTACTCACATACGTGTCAGCATAATAAGTGCGTGATTCGTGTAAGTACATATTCTTTCATATAAATGTAAAAAGTCCAAAATTAATTATCTAATACAAAATAAGATGACTTTAAATGTATTAAGAAAAAAAAAGCCTGATTTGGAGTTTTTACTCGGACCGGGTGTTGGAATTGAAACGTACACCACGCTTCGGAATGGTAAAAAAGTTGTACGCGGAAATATGTGGAGGTCGTGGGACGAGGGGTCCCATGTCAAGTGTCACGGGCAACCAAAACGGCGCGGCGAGGGCAGATGGCACGACCAGTCATTGTCCGCCACGGCACGACGACACGAATCACAACGCAGGCTTCATGACCCATTAAACGCGGTCACGAAATCATTTTACCATCCTCTTTCACCGGCTGACGGTCGCCGCACCAGCAGTGTAAAGTGTAACTGCCAAAAAATATTTCTAACACCGATTCCCACGAACTATCGACTACTGTGAAATCACTTTTGTTAGAAGTGGAACCCTTTCATTGGGCGTTTTCCAAGTGTAAATTATATACACGTTTTTCCCTCTCTCTCTGCTTTTTTAACTTCTAACATCGGCATCGGGACAAATTAAAAAAGATGTCCATAAACATCTTAGAGAATGAAACAACTCTTTAACACACACGCTGTTATTTATGATGTCCCTATTAATACCTGACTGGAGGTTGAAGATTAATTTTTGTTTTGATATTTGTTATTTTTAAGAAATATAAGATTATTATTAATATTTGAGTATGGAAGGTCAACATTAATTGCTATATTAAATATGTTCTAAGTATCAATACTAAACGTTGGAAATAAACTTAAACAAATTAATTGCAAAATTACCATGTATTGTAGTAGGTATATTGGTGTTTGAAAGTCCCTGAAGGCGGAGAAAAGTAATAAAGTCACAGAGCTTTCTTCTTTTGCAAGGCTGCATTTCTTTGTGTTTTTATTATAAGCACTTAGGTAAATATTTCCTTTTAACTATATTATTCTTTATGTGATATGACATATACATCTAGTAGGTATAAAATATAAAATTCAAATAAAAAAGAATTGGACCAATAAATAGAAATTTTACTTACTAGAAATATCGAACTTTCCCCTATACGTTACTGGAAAACTTCGCACGCATACTACTTTTTAATTATTTCATAATAAATTAACAAATATTAACTCAAACTCAATTTTTATTTTACACTTTTGATTTAAAAGATCAAATATTAAATAAAGCCACTGGCAGCTCAAAAATCGCGGCTTTTCATTTGCACGATATATATCGGATAAATATCAAATATCGGATATTTTGATATTTATTATAAATATCGGATTTAAGCGAACCTGGTTCAGATGCTTAGACCAGCCGTCTTGATAGGTTTCTCTTTTAATTTTACCTACCTATAACTTATTTAGATATGTATATTTCAAAATTAGGGGGGGGGGGTAAGTGAAGGCACTTGCCTCTGGCGACTATGTCAGGGGGGCACCAAAATCATGATAATATAATATACTTAAAAATGATAATATAATAACTTTTTTGTAAAGACATATTATTTGTTACAATCTATCTTACCGCCTTCAATAATTTCTCCCGCGTCTCCAATTCATGTTTGCCGCGCTTTATTCTCCATCTTTGTGAATAATTTCTATTTCACTATATTTTATATATACAAACAGAAGACGGAGAACAAGTACATCCTTGAAGCTTATTTGGAATAAATCCACTCCCTGTTCGAAAAGTCACATATGATTTTACTTGGCATCAAAAAGAAAGCAGGGATAAATAAAAGAAGACTAAAAGCTAAAGACCGGGCTAAAGAAAAAGATCGCAGAAAGGTCTAAAAAACCTTGGGAATTTCGAAAATAATGCAGATGAAAGAGAATATTTTGCTATATTTTAAGAAATTTTTTTCTATATTTAAGTAAAATTTATTTTCAATATTGCTTAACTGTTAAAGATTGCTTTGTTACACTGAAGTTTAATGTTACTAAAATGCAACATTTTAAATAAAATAAATATGTAATGTAATATTGTACATTGATTAATGTCCGAGGTTGGAGGCGCCATTTACCGATATTTCAGGTCCACGACCTAGTTCGGTGGGTATTTCTTCAAGAATGTGCATATTACGCGGCGTATGATAAAGAATCTTTCACATTGTAAATATTTTCCCTTTGATAATATTATCTTATGAACTTAAGTATTACGGATCTAAACTTAATTATTATAATCCAGATTTGTTTATTGAATTCGGAGAAATTTGTTTCCAAACATCCAAATTCTAATTACCATTCATGTCCCATTTTACATTTTCATTCAGTTTTTATTCAATATAGCTAAAGCCTTTTTTAAAAATGTAATTATAGTTCAATATTCTTAAATAGGGATAGTTTCCTTAATCATCTACGCGAGCTATTTCACATAAATAACATAAATTATTAAGAATCAATGCTCTTAAAATGTGTCCTCGGATAACTTTATAATTACCGTTCGAAAAATATTCGCCTTAATTTACTACCTACAAATTTATAAATTGATACCTTTAACTTTAACAAGTTTGTACTAGTCTGCGCTCGGCGCCCGAGCATAGCACACGCATTAAAGATCAGCATTTTTGTCGCCATATTCAGATCTTTCGCCGTTGTAGTGTTTTTGTCGAAATTTTGTCTAATCACCATTTTCCATTCTTATTGTAAGTTGATGATTATTTTTTTTTACTAATACGTTTATTTAAGTTGTTATAAGTTCTAATTTTAGGTAAAGTAGGTAAAAAATTCATAATTCTTATAAAGAACTCTTTAATCAATAAAATGTTTGAATTCGTAATTACCATTTGCATAATTACAGTATTTTCCTATTACTCTAAAGTAATGAGTACATTTTAGGATGGTAATTATAATATTATTTTTGTGATTCCTATGCTGTGCGCTATCGAAAAAATTAACTCAAAAAACCAACGACACAAAAAATTACCTCTTATATAGTAAAAAATAATATCATCTTTTTTAAAGTTATTTTTTTGGGTCGTTGGTTTTGTAAGTTAGTTTTTAATGTCGGGTTTTGTTTTAATTTTTAATTTAAGTTTTAATTCTAGCTTTTTAATTTTTTTCATCATCATCGTTATCATTTCCTGATCCATGACTAATTTGTAGGTATTTTAATTTTATTAAGTATATTTTTTTATCATCATCATCATCATCATTTAGTAATACATCACCTAATTTGTAGGTTTTGAATTTTATTATATTTTTTCCATCATCATCATTATGAAGATGTTATGGAGATTCTTGGAGGAGGCCTATGCCCAGCAGTGGGTGTTTTCCGGCTGATGATGATCATTTAGTAACCCATCACCTTATTTGTAGCTTTTTAAATTTATCTGTATTTTTCATTATCGTCATTTCTTAACCCATCACCTAAAGTCCAGGGTGTACATTGTTTTAGTCAAAGCACCATCCCTGTATCGCTTACCGTTTCGACAGGCAGTTGACCATCACCATAAATGGCTAGATGGATTTCCTCCGAACGTGGCTACGAACTATCGCGGTCAATTTAGCTTCCAATTAAAAGGAGCCGCAATAAAATCGCTTGATCCGTTTAAGACCTAAACTTTAGGTGCTAGAGCGGCACGGACAGACAGACAGACACGTCAAACTTATAACATTCCTTTTTGCGCTGCGTCAAAAAACACTAATTAGGAAGGTATCCGTAAGGTATCTTTAAATTTCGGTAAAATTTATACGGAATTAACAGATCGTAATAACAAAATTCGCGATTTAAATCCGTATGAAATCTTCAATTTCAATGTGTTTTAGTCACAAAAATTCAAAAATAAGGTATTTTTGACAGGAATTCCACATGCCGCGAACAAAAGAAGAAATACTAGAGAAGGCTAAATTAGCTCGGAGAGAAAGATACGCTAAAATCAAGTCTGATCCAGAAAAATATGCTCGATAAAAAGAGAAGAAACGACAGAGGTACTTAAAAAGGAAAGAAAGTAAGAAAATTTTAAGTATAAAAGATTTAACACCAAAAGCTAAAAAGCTTCAAAGGAAAAAATGGAGAGAAAATTTCAATAGATTACCTAAGGAAACTATTACTGAAACGAGGTCAAGAACTTATGGATGTTAATACTCTGAGTGATAGTGAAACTGACCCCTTAAGAAATGATAATGATGAGCAACATGAACAGCGTGAAATACGGGACCACGACGCAATCCCAAAACCAAAACAAAGAAATCACGAAGCCAATCCGATTTTTCAGAATTTAAATAAGAATATAAGAAAACTAAAGTATGTGATGCAGAAAAAAGAAAAAATGTATAGATTAAAAATACAAAAATTCCAGAGAATTGTAAACAACATAAGAAACATAACATAGGGAACATAAGAAAGAAACGTACGTCGCAAAGGGTGTAGAAAAGAAAAAAGAGTTATCGCAAAGGTAAAAGTAACTACTTCTCCTAAAGAAGCTGTTGCAATATTTGAAAGGCTGATTCCTGAATTTTTGAAGCATGAAGGCACAAGAAGAAGAAGAAGAGAAATATGAAGCCATAGTCAACATTGACTTTAGTGAGAACTATAGCTATAAATATCACTCAGAAGTCCAGTCATTTCATTTTGGAAATAGCAGGAAAGAACTGACACTTCATACTGCAGTTATATATCTAATTAATGAGGATGACCAAGTAACGGCTAAATCATTATGCACAGTCAGCGAAAATATGCGTCACGACGCTTCCGCCATATGGGCCCACATAATACCTCTTCTGGAATACATTCAGACCACTAACAAAAACGAAAATCAGCTACATTTCTTATCCGATTCACCAAGCAGTCTGTATAGAAACAAAACTATGTTTTATATAATTACCAAATTTTACTGGAACTTCCCCAATTTGAAGCTAGTAACCTGGAACTTAAGTGAAGCAGGACACGGAAAGGGAGCAGCTGATGGAGTAGGTGGTACTGTCAAGAGAATCGCAGACACAGCGGTGGCTAAAGGCAAAGATAAAAGCAAAGATTGATAATATTGATAATTTTATAACAATTGTGGCACATTCTGCGGTCAATGTCAAACTGGAAATTGTTACCGATTATCAAATTTTTGAAAAAGATTTACTAATTCCTTCGGACAAACTGAAGCCATTAAAGGGCACACATAAGGTGCATCAGGTTTTGTGGAAGAAAGACTGCCCAAATTTGATATTTAGAGAGATAAGCTGCTTTATTTGTTTGAACGGTTATTAACGGTTAGGAGAGCTTAATTATGAACCAAACTGTGAAGTAGTAATGACAGATAAGGAGAATAAAGTCGATATTAATCAAGATAATATTACAGGATTACGCTCTGAATTTCAAGTGAGTCATAGTGATTGCGAAGACGGTTTTTTTATATATAGCGTGGAACTTAAGAGAACGTTCCTGAGGAAACCATTCCGTACTCCTTTTCTTCAATGTCGTAACAATGATCAAGAGAATATCAAAATAACATCAAATATAATAATCAAGCCTGTACAAGAAAGTAATAATGTAACAAAACTTTCTGACTTGCAGCCTGACAACAAATAGCATTTAACACCTAACCGCAACATTAACGAAATGGTTAGTCTATACAACATTAGTGGCAGTACTAATTTCTCTGGAGTGTTTGAAAATTTTATTAATACAAGTACGAGTGCCTTTAAAGCACTCAGTCCAGATCCGCAGACTCCCTCGACTTCCCGAATGCAAGCAAATGTCGAAGTCGAAACACATCTCTACAAAACTAAGGATAGTTCTTCTGATGATGATTACGATATTTTTCCGATTAAAAAAAAGGTATTTTAAGTAAATTATGAACATTTTTGTTAATTAACAAAAGTGTTCATGATTTGCTAATTTAAATTACCGTTATTAGTAGTCAAAAACGGTATTTTAAGTAAATTATGAACATTTTTGTTAATTAATAAAAGTGTTCATAATTTACTAATTTTAAATACCTTTTTTAGTCGGAATAAATGGTATTTTTAGTAAATGATAAAAATTTTGGTTAATTGTTAATTAACAAAAGTATACATTATGTACTACTTTAAAATATCGTTTTTTAGTCGAAAAAGAACGGTGTTTAGTAAATTATGAACGTTTTTGTTAATTGTTAATTAAGAATAGTGTTCATAATTCATAATTTAAATTCTGTTTTATTTGTCGGGAAAATATCATAATCATATATTTCCGACTAGAAAATCCTAAGATTAATTTGCAAAACTAATTAGTTAGGAGCAATATTCTTGTAAGTTTTTCATTCAAAAATCATGCTAGTCCTATGAATCTATTTTTAATTAAGTAATTGTTTTTTAATAAGTCTTCAATTTTGAGTTGAATGCTTACTTCGAATTGCTACTCAAGACGTTTTGGTTTTTTTTTTGTTTCTTTTAAATTGATTTTTGTTCATTTTATCAATAGATAACAGGAAAGATAAAAACTGTTTTTTGCAGAATTAGCCTTTGCTTAAAACAAAATCCTAAGATTATTATTTAAGTGTATTTAAGTGTATTTTCAATTGTTTTTACAGCTTGCTTCCAAATCCTTATCAAGAAATTCATTGAGTTTTGCTTTTTAAAGTTTATTACATTGTTTAATACCTAATAAGTAAGAATTTATGTTCAAAACTGATTAAAAGAGAAAGAATATATGTTTTTATTTAGACCATGTTTTTGTATTTTGATTATTTTGTTTTTTCGGTGATTTAGTAATTTTCTTAGTTTTGATAAAAACTGTGCTGCTGTATTTTTAAATAAAAGTTTATACTTTTGACTTCTTGATATTAGATTTATGATTACCATTTCTCATTACCTTCACCATTGTCTAATTACCATTTACTGTAAATATCATTACCATTCACTCAAAAATTTAAATGGTTGTCAGTTAAAAATCAAAAGACTTGCATTATTCCCTTGTATAATTTCTTTAAGGGTATGTTTGCAGCAATGTATAATGCGCTTAAAGAATGCATTTTGTCACAACTTTTATACAATCTCCTAACGTGAGGCAATATGCGCATTTTCAAAGAATTGCCCTCGGTGATGGATGCTACCTATAAGCAAAGTGTATTTAAAATAATTACTATATGAATATTTTTGATAAGCTTTGTATGTAACTTCATTAATTTATGATCAAATAAATATTATTATTATTATATTACTGTATATTTGGTAGGCAAAGTATGCTCCGTTAAGTATTGAAGATTGGATAATGCATAGTGTATCAGGAATGGGCACATAAAAATTTGCACTGTCGAAAGCTTGAGCCGATGTTATATTTCCGATCTTTATATGGAGAAGTATACCGTCTGCAATTACCCTAGTACGTTCGGAATTATCCCACATGCTATCCGTATTTACCCAACATGCACCGCGTAAAAACGGACAACGGTTATTTTATTAAAAATATTATTGTTGATATTTTTTAAAGAAATAATATGTTGATTGTATAAGGTAAAAACCAAAGTTTAATAATTAATACACAGACTGAGTGGCATTTATAACACTTGTTTTATTATAGAATTCCCTTAAGTGACCGCAATCATCGAGGGGAGTGTAGGGAGATTAGGTCTTCCCTACAACGTTAAATAATAATAATAATAAATGCTCTTTCTCGCAGATACTTGGCAACAGGGTTATAGCTATGCTCAGTCTGGATTTAATAAGGTTTATTCTTGGCTCATCGACAATGCCATAATGACAAAACCAAATATATCCCTTTCTCTACAAAGAGTGTGCAGTTGGCAACACATAATAAGCATTCCATTGTAGCCCACTCTTGTGTATCTTTACAAGCCTGTTCCTGCAGTCAAATTAATTCATAATATAGAATATTTGAATATCATAATTGACAATACTTTAAGATTTCACCACCATTTACCAAAAATTACTCAAATAAAACTAATTTCGGTAATAATTTATAAAGATAAGAATATTTAAAATAAATATTCTTATGCTGCAAAATACCTATAAATTATACTACATACATTCCATGCTATGTCATCTTTTAGCTGCGGCTTTTTATCAGCCAAACAACATCCTGAATGTTTAAAAAAAATTGACTAAGTATTCAAAAGTACTTAAATTATGTTCATTTTTATAAATATAGGTATTTTGTCTTTGACTTAGGCCATATAAATACATTAATATTATCGATCACTTTTAATAAGGTTTTTCAAAATATCAAAAAAACTTATAACATACTCCCAATAATACTTTTCAATCGCAAATATTTTAATAATTTTCCGGCATTACAATAGTTAGTTTTACGCTTTCTTTCATTCCTCATACTAAATCTTTCTTTTATTCTTTCTCTTTTCTCTATCATTCGACATCCTTTTTATTTATTACTTATTTTTTTTATTTATTTAGTGCGTTGTAACTTATCCTACCTTATTTACAACCTTGTGTTATTTATTTGTCAAATCCTGTTTTTACGTAGATATATATTTCGAAAAATACTCTATTTGTTTATTTTGTTATATTGTCTTATGTCTAGTTTTGTAGTTTTAGCAGGCGTCTTAGAGGGGGGGAGTGTAAACGCAAAATCAAGTTTCTGCACCAGTTGGAAAAGGGCCCAGGCCTGATGCCGCTCCTGACCTTTATTGCATGTGAAAATTTGACAGGCGATATTCTTGTATATACAAACGTCTGTCTTTATTATCATAATCCTAACTACATGTGCCTGTAGAGTTTGCAATAGCAATATTATAAAATACAGTTTGTATTTGTTATTATCAATAAGTAAATTATATAAAGTAAAACCGGCGTACTAGTTAGTTTGATACCCAGTCAAGTGAATGTCAAACTTTGCTATTTTGTCTGGATATTGTGTTAAATTGGTTGTTTCAAATTTCTATAAAACTAACGTTTACTAATAATACCTACAACAGTAAATAAATATACCTCGTGTGTTCATAAGTTTTCAGACGAAATAAAAGTTGCTTAACTTTTTTAATAATTAACTGACATTTCTAAAATTTTCAGTAACCATTAAATAGATAATAATCAACAATAAAATATATGTTTCATTCAAATTACCGCCCTAGTTTTTATTTAATACCGGCCCTTAGACGATTTGGCCAGTCATCTATGGCGGCACGAATGTTTTCTAGCGGAATTTGCTTTGTTTCTCGAACAAGGGTTCGCTTCAGGGACTCCAAGTTTGAGTGGGACTTTCGGCAGACCCTGAGCTCTTATTCAGTCTATAAAGAATAATTCAGTGGGTTGAGGTCGGGGCTGGAGGAGGGCCACTCGTCCGCCGCGATGAAGGCCGGCCGGTACATTCTCCCTCAACCAAGTTTGGGTGCTTTTTGCCTTATGGGATGGCGCCGAGTCTTGCTGAAAAACCCAATCCTTATTGTGAAATAACGTATCAGACAGGAGTTTTACCACGGGCTCTACAATGTCACTCTGATAATTCTTGGCTTTCACCTAGACACCTTATTAGCAGAAATGGAGCGGAGTGACACATTCCGTACAGAAGCGATGTTCCGTGGGACATCCCTGCTGTTTTTAGCGTACACTCTATTGTTTTTTGGTTGAACTTTTCTTCGACAGCAAAAATCTGCATCGGTTTTTCTCCCGCCTTAAATAGCAATAAAGAAGTCCTTTTAAAGAAATCCCTTAGAAACTTGGATATTTTAATTGATAAAATTCTCACACGGGGGCCTCAAGTACAAGAAATGAGCCGTAAAATATTTGCTGCAGCTGGAACTTTAAAAATATTACGAAACTTTCTACCAATAGTCACTAATATTAACTTTTAAGCTCCTTCCAGAAAAGGAAGGAGAAGAGATTGGGCCAGCGCAGTTTTAGTGACTATTAAATACTCATAGTCACTAAAATTGCGCTGCGATTATGCTATTGTCAGCTATCTTGACCTCACTAAAGAGCAATTAAATAAACTGATGTACAATAATCTTATACAGAAATTCTTAAGCCGCTCAGCTTAAGGATTTCTGTTTCAGATTCAATTTGATTACGCAAGTATGATCATGTTTCCCATTTCCGTACTAAGCTCAAGTAGCTACAAATTCGTCTTCGCCGAAATGGACATATTGTTTCTCTACTCTACAGTATTCTGTTCAATCCATTTTCTTAAGGAACGCTTCATGTTCCTTCGCGATACGTACGCATGAGTTTTAAGGTCGTTGAAGAATCTGAGATTGTAACCAGTGACCAATAACAATGCATTCAAGTAATTTTCTGGATAAGTCTTTAACAGTACAAGCTGCTCGCCTTTGGAATGCATTGCCGGAGGATATTAGGCGTGCACAAATCATTAACAGTTTTAAAATATATGTTAAGGAGCACTATCTGTCACTAAATTCATTGCAGCAATCATAATCGTAAGTTTGCTTTCTTAAGTGTATATGTAAATGTAAATGTATTTATATATTTTTGTGTCTATATGTGACTATGTATGCTTTTGTATTTTTAGACAAGTACCTGCTTTGTACCTGCATGATAGGGACTTCTGAGTGCACCATTGACTACCCAATTTTTCAACTGTATCCTGTATATTATGGCTGCCTGGAAGAAATTTCATTTTAGCAATAGGGCCGCCAATTGTACTGTCTGTTACATTATTATGTAGGGTAAGGTGGGGCACAGTGTGACAAAAAAGATAAATCCTACCATTAATCTGAAAACATTTAGGTATTAAAGGAACTTTCTATTAGTCAACAGTTTTTAAACTATCATTTGACAACGAAAAACAACACCAAAAATAACTAGAAGATTTTTGAAATTGCACATTTTTGAGATCTGTCGATTGTCACAGTCTGCCCCGGATCCGGGGTACAATGTGACATACTATGGGGTACTTTGTGACATTACTTATTCTAGTAAAATTTGTTTATTATGATAGGACTTATTGGACATTATACTTCTTTAAAATATTTTAAGGAGAAATATAAAATTCAGCTTGTTGTTTTGTAGCTTTTTTGTACTTTTCGAGCTCAGGTAAAACAATTTCTATGTCTTCTATTCTAACTACCGACAAATCTAGCTTAAGGAGGAAATAAAAACTGTTATCAACCTTATTGTAATGTAAGTAACCTTTTATGTAATGTAAGTAACCTTTTATGTAATGTAATTAGCTTGTGATATTGTCACATAGTGCCCCGTCACATACTCAAAAAAAACAATCATAGAAAATAATTTGTAGGTTACGATACCGGCAAATTATCTACACGTATTTATCTACAAATAACATAGTTTAAAAAAAAAACATTTACTTACATAAGTACATCAATCAACACCTTAGAACGAAAACAATACTGGTAGTTTATAAGGAAAAAACAGGCCAAAAACACTTTTTTTGTAAAATTTCTGCAACGTGGAAATAAGAATCCAATTAACAAGTGTTCCAAGGTGTCATCTGATGCGCTTGTCTGAAATGTGTCCAAGCGATAACGATATGGTAAAAAGAGACGGAGATATTGAGAGTGTCACACTGTGCCCCACCTTACCCTACTGTCCATTTACCTATGGTGTGTACAATAAAATGTCTTTCATTAATTCATTAACGGCTTTGTCACGATGTTTCGACTATTTCGTAGTTTCCTCAAAAAACTTTAAAAAGTATACTGTAAAAAATATCTGTAAATCATTTGTAAGCATCATACCTACATAGTTCATTTTTTTCTCATTATCTTTTTTATATTTTTTTATTATCTTTTCGACACACTTTTAATTATAATTTTCCTTCACCTAATAAACATTGTTTACTTTTACTTATTATAAATGCACATACACGATGGTACAACAGTCATATAACAAGTAGATAGGGGTAGGTGGAATATAGTTTACTTAGACTAGATTTTCTATTGGCTTTGACTAAGAGGTCAAATTCCCTATTCAAAGCGTTCCCAATAGGACATTATTAAATTTTAAGCTCCTTCCATTTATTACGCAACATTTTAGGGGTGGTGGAGAAGGATCATCCATGTCTCATTTTTGTCTTACAATCGGGTAGGGACTTAATATTTATTAAGATCACAATAACGCGCAAGTTAATATTAGAACAATGTAAAGTTAAAAAATAAAAAAAACTTAATAACCTAATAACTCAATCGACTCTTACTTTTTCTTACACAGAAGGTGTCAAAAACAGACAAAAATCGTGTTACGTAATAATTTAATTTTAGGCAAAAATTCATAAAGCCAAAAATGAGAACAAAACAATTGTTAATAAAAATTCGAAAAAAAATCAGTTAATCTACTGCTATGTAATTTCTGTTTTTAGGACCCGATTTATGTGAACGAGAAGCGAGTGTTACACAAATATACTTTGATAAAAACACAATTTACTATAAAATAACTTTATTAAAACCAAAGAAGGTAATTGCATCCGTGAGCGACGCAATCTACTATAGATTTCTATAATATGTATATTCAATTACAACAGTTAGGTACTACTATTAAAATCATCTATACAATATTTTTACCCTTTACATTTAGGATCTCGCACATCTATATGCACTATTAATTTGAGTTATTAAAAAATTAAATTTGCATACACTTTTTCACAAAAAATACACATCATAACTCTTGAAAAGGTTCCTACGCGCGTATTTTTTTATTTTTACAATATTTTTGGCGCTCCAAACCCTTAACTACAGAGCAAATACGTTCATATTGAAATGGTAATATTCTGAAATAAACGTGATCGGATGTATGAAGTAAGATAAATTATATTAAAACTTTTAAAACGGAGAATTGACTTCTAACAATAATTACAATGTTAACAAACATACCGTGAAACTACTACTACCAATAGTTCTACAAATTACACGAGTTAATTAAAAATCAATTACATAATAACTTGCTTAAAATCAATGTACTTAAATTTGTAATACAAACAGTAATAACCATAACATAATGTATTAAAAATGATGCGTATTTCTATACTGCTCCATTATTTTTCAATTAACAATATAATAAATGATTCTAAAGTAACAATTAAAAAAACAAGATGATATAGATAATACTTCATGTGACTTATTCAGACTTGTTCTTAACGGTGTATAAAATTTGATTTGTTTGGTGAATCAAGTATAGAGCACTCACAAATACTGCATTAGCCCTGAAAAAAACAAAAACACACATATTAAAAGCTAAATAAAATAAGATAGAAAGAAATTCGGTTCATAAAAGGATGACGAAAAAACTGATAATATGAGTGACAAAGTTATAAAAACTAATGAAATAACTAATGAAATAGGAAAAAAATTGACGAGTATCACGGATAAACAAATAAAAAAAAATCGACATCAATAAAAAAACTTACTGTCCTTCCTTGAAATATTCTTTTAAGGTGTTAGAAAATCGCTTTGAATATTTAACAAATTCTCTTTTCCTCTGTTCTAACACCTGCTTGCCAGGTCCTGGAGTGTATGTAGATACTTCATTTACAGCATCCAGAAGCTTTTTTATTGCGGACGCAATCTCCCTAAAATTGTACAATTTAGTTCTTTACGATTAGGGCAATCACAAAACAATGAGGAAGTATTAAAAAAAAAACATTAGTTGCAAAATTCGAAATTAAGATATTAATACAAATACGAAAAAGTAAAAATAGAATATGAGTTGCTTATTGATTGTTATTTATATATTGAAAAATTATTTACTTTTAAACATGAAAGAAAACCCGAAGGGTTGTCATGGAGAAATTAAGAACGTATCGTAGCGACATCTAGTTTGATTTCGGGAACTAATGCTTTTTTAAATACTTCCTCATTAGACGCATCATATATGAATATTACTGCAATTCAAAACCGCGTAAACTTGAGTACATACAATACAATTTAAAAATAACTAAAACATTAACCAAATTAATTTAGAACTTTTTTTCTGGTAATATATCCTGGAAACAATTAACTACATATATTAATGTTAATGGTAGATTAGAATTGTTAATATTAAAGCTATCTAGATCAACATTCCTCAACCTATCATATGCAGACCCTGGTTCGCAGAATCCTTAACACTGTAAAGGCAAGCCAGGTGAAACACCCCATTCATTAAAATATTTTTAACTGACCTATATTTTAAAAAATAATCAGGGTAGATCAATCAGTAAGAGAACCAAAATAATTATTAAGTGAAACTAATATATAGTTTGATACATATTTAAAACTCACTTAATTGTTTCCAGAAATGTTTTTCTGTCAGTAATTTCATCAGGGATACGACTCAAAATCTTCTTCAGCGCAGTGGATTTCTTATTTAATTCTTGGAATGCTTCTTCAGTTCTATTGAGACGAAGGTCGGCACCTAATATACCAACATTCCATATCTATTATTACATCATTAAAATATTTCTTAAAAATATAATAAAAACATTTTAAATTTATTATACTGCCATTTTAGTACATATCCATGCTAGAAAGCAAAATCGGTGTAACCCACAAAACCAAAGTAGATTTGGTTAGAGCTGAACAACATTTTGTTTTTACAAATATGGTAACCATTATTCAATATCGGGATAAGTTTTAATTTTATACAACGGCAATGTTTAACCATGTTAAAATAAAACACGCGGAAGAGTTTAAAGATTTGGAAAATTATTTGGAAATATCTCAAAATCGTGAGCCAGTAGCATCAACTTCGTCGTCGCAATCGAATGCAATGAATATACAGCAAATCCTTATCGAATCATTTAGTACAAAATGGGACATAACTTATTCGCGCGATAGATAACCAATCGATATCTATGTTGGAAAATAATGGGTTCCAAAGATTAAAGAATACCTTAAAATCCAAATACCAAATTCCTAGTAGAAAGTAGTAATAAATACTTTTTGATTAACACTGTTATTTTAATTATATCTACCGAAATATATTGCTTTTCTTAAAAAAAGTATACTCAGCATTCATATCGAGTTACTCGGCCGAGTACGAGTATCAAAAATCCCGCCGAATACCGAGTATCAACCGAGCACTCGGCCCATCTCCAATTTCAAATAAAGAGTTACTCTCAAAACCAATTATGGATTAGCAGGCACTATGTGATTGCTTTCCGACATTGATAATTCATTGCAAAAATATATCAAAAACAAATTTACATCTGAAGTATATACTATAATACTTCTACATCATATTGTGTTATTTATTTGAGATATTGTAAGACAGTTACATTCTGCCTCTGTCAGTGTTCCTTGAAGCCGGAGCAAGCTCTCATTCATATTAACAGGAATATCTGCTCTTCGCATAATGCCTGCCACGAGATCATAGTTTAAGCCTGGCACGGCTGCCTCTGCTTTTGTCAATGCAGCTCTTAATGTCTGAGAGGCCCCTAAATCATATTTCTCCAACTGGAAAATAAGAAATTATTACCTTAAAATATTGAATTGTATAAACTGTGCTAGTTGTAAGAAAGTGTGCTAGTTAGCTAGTATTCATAGTACACATGTGAAATAATGTTTAGGACTTAATACGAAATATAGATGACTCTTTATCAAAAAATAGTACAATTAAGTAAACTTTTACTTATATGTTGCTTGATAAGTCAGTATGATAACCATGAGTGGGTACTTAGTTTGACATTTCTAAGGATTGACGGTTTACAATTTGAATTTTCGAGTGGATAGGAAACTTAATTGTGTGATCTTCACACATTTACAGTACATTAAATCAATAATCTTAAATAAAATACTTATAAATCTTAGACAATTAAAGTATAAAGTGGTAAGAATCAGGGTCAATTCTGTTGGAAACAAAATGGATCACACTTTACCTAGTAATTGTTTGTGTAAATTCTCGAAGGGAAGATTTTATCAGAATTCTATTGTTTTGTTTCAATAAAATCAAAAACTGTAACTATTTCATTTAAATTATACTTAGGATATAATTGTAAATTAAATAAATTTTAATATGATTCTTAAAAACTACAAAGGCAAATAATAACATCAATAAACTTAATTTAAATTCAGGCAGTTACAAGGCATAGTCATCTAATATAGCTTTTAGTCATTTCAGTAACAACTTTATATTATAGTATTTCTCCCGCTAATCATGCGCTTTGCCACAAATATCATTATAAGCCTGTACCTCAGATGAGCTTCCTTGGAAGACCAGGGTTTGCATATGATAGTAACTACTTACAGATGCAGTATAACTTTATTTTACCCAATTCAGGTAGAACAGCAGTGCACATAAACACTCTCATACGTTTATGAGTTACTTCAAGGCAAATTCAAGGGTCGCGCTGTACATAAAATGCCAAACAAATTTAATGCACAAGCCCCTAAAGCGTGGCAATCCAAAAATTCTATATAAGAATTTTAACATGCTTTTATGGTAATAACAATTTTAAAAAATACTGATTTACGTAATTTTATTTTACTAACTAAATAAGAACCGAAATGCACATCGATCGAATCTTAATTAAATTGTACGTAATTTGGGAAATAACAATGAAATTGGTACTTGAAACATACAAAACCCTTTTTAATAAAGGCCTTACCTGCGTTAGAACAGGGCGTATGAGAACGGGCAAAACTAAAGAAGTAACAGGCAGTTCATCACCCATTGTCATTGTGGTAAAAGTAATTGAAATTCTGTCGTTAGCCAAAAAAAGTGTAAGCAGGCCTGCAAATAGCACTAACTTGAAACCAGAAGGTGCTGTGCTAGTATTAAGTTCGATTGATAATAGTTTTAATGTTTTGGATTTCTTTCACATTTCTGATTGACCCTTCCTTTTAATTTAATTTTTATATTCACAGTGTTAAAATAAAATCAGAGTTGACATATGAATTCTGGATCTGACATGACAACAGTTTTTTTTTTTATAGTAGAAACAAAGAGCAAATTTTGAGTTTCTACACTTGCTCTTATGTAACCAATAGCTATTTTATAAAAAGGCCTCTTGAGATTTGGAGAAATCAATTACTCATATAATAAGTTACTTTTTGGACTTCATGTCAATATTTAAGCTTCGATATATTGATATTTTTCACTATCGTTATCGCTGTGGTTTCGAAGTCTTATACATATCGATATTTTTGGTCGTCAATATATATCGATAAATAACGGTTTTCCGATATATCATTGTAAGAAAAGGAACTTATTGCCTTTAAATAGGTATTCTCTGAACTCCAAATAAAATAATAATGTATAAGATAAATAGACTTATGTATTTTCTTGATAAATATTTAAACAGAAGTAACAAACTGACAATGACAAAGAATATAAAGAGAAAAACAAAGTAGCCTATCAAAAGATATATGAAAGAAGGTTTATGTGTAAACTAAATAGTTCCAAAAGTGAGGGGGTAGATTCAAGGCATGTACATTTTAAAAATACATTGTTTTTTTAATGCGATGCATCAATCGAAAAGGTAACATGTATTTCGATATATCAAATTAAAACATCTTGGACGAGGATTAAACAGTTTGGATGAGGATAAATCTATACTCTGTACTATTAACTTTAACTATAGTTCCTTTATTATATGATTTTTGAAAACATGTTTTGTCGTTGGCTTAGTTTTTCGATAAATTGATATAGAAAATTCTCACTTGATGCAAATATTTATTTGACACTGGCATTATGCATAAAACGTGCAATGTCTCAATTGATAAAAAGTCTGTAGCTTATATGGCATATTATATTGTTTAATTTTGCATTCACAATGCCATACTGAAAATTATTCTTAATACAAAATGCTTAAAAAATCCACTTGGTCCCTGGCATCCTGAGATTGATCCCATCTCAGGGTGCCACGGACCAAGTGGATTTTTATTGGATGATATCGTCAACTTGGATGATTTGGATGTTGAAATCAAAGATTCTCTTACTTATAAAATATATAATTTCGAAATGGATCACTAGAAATCCTTTTCTTGCGTTGCTAACTAACTCACACAGAATAATATAACATTGTCCAAACATCAATTGTCATAAACGATAAGAAGTATTCTTTAGAGTTAAGTACAGTACAGTACAGAAGTTCATAAAATTCTTATAATTTTGTTATTGGTTTAATTTAATTTTTTTCAGTAATAGTTATTAGTCATAGAAATATTGCGCAGAGGAAGAAACTATTTGACAGTATACTTTTGCCAAAATATAATATTATTCTTAATACAAAAAGCTTAAAAAATCCAATTGGTCCATCGCACCCTGAGGTGGGACCCATCTCAGGGTGCCAGGGACCAAGTGGATAATAATGAGATTCTATAATATTGTATAAAATAGCACGTAATCTATTTAACGTACAACATAAATAATTAACGTGTTACAAGTTTTAACGTGCTACAAAATTTAATGAGTCTTCGCACACCCTTACGCTTCTTTGAATCAACGCGTTAATAAATTAGCGCCTTCATGGACACGTTAAAAAAATATCATTAGTCTATAGCGCGTTAATGATAGCTATGAGTCGTTATCCATTTTTTAATCACGTAACGCTTTAATCACTATCAGATTGCCAATCACCGATATCAAAACTGTCTATTGTTGGTAATTAGTTTTTTCTACAACGCTACAAAATCAAAACGAATTGTATTCTTATACAACGCGATAAAGCCCAATTTTGGTTTGGTTGGTTTACTGTCATTCACACATGACATTGTTGTTTGTGATCCATATTATTTAAACGTCTACATTACGCGTTAGATTCTATACGTTTATTAAAATTGCATTACATGACCGATAATGTCAAGTGTTGATCTCATAAAGACGTCTACATATTGTTGCGAACTGTGATCGCCTCTTCTTGGTGATCGCGGTTATTGTAAAGCTAGTTACCTAAATATCAACCTTAAGTGATTTACTTAAGAGTAAATACAACATTACTTTAAAGCGTTGTGAAAAATACATAGTTATTGTATCACTGAATCACTAGTGATCGCTGTTCAGGCAAATTACTAGTTGAATAACTGGTTATCGTGAATCACGTCCATCGCTAGTTAATGATTTTTAGTCGTTTTGAACACTTCTGGTTGTAACAGCTCTATTTGCAAATGAGATTTCTGGAGTAAATTAGGCTTTCAAAATATTATCAAATTACCAAATAACGAAAAATGGCCAAAAATACGTCAAGTTCTGCATTCCGTAAAATAGATATCGATCAATATAATGAAGATAACTTTAAGGATGATGAAGCGGAACAAGCTATACCAACAGGACCTGATGAAGGAGAAGTTTGCTCGCTTCTTAATCAATATCCTTTTCATACGACATACTTCTTTATTCATTCCTACTATTACGAGTTTTTATAAATTTCCTCAATTTATTTGTTAATTCTGAATAAGTACCTTTCTCAAAGGCATAGATCACTTTAGTGATTAAACAAAGGCGTGGTTCTAACTTTTGAATTGATCAAAATAAAGAATTTCAGAATCCATAATAATGCCAGCCTTCCAGCCTGTCTTATCAAATATGATAGAGGTAATAGATTCATAATTTAGTTATTTTTAAAAATTAAACATTATCTACATACTTTTGTCCTTTATTTAGTAAACATAAAAGTTTTCTACATTTTTAGTAGATTTTATTCAAACCAATGTGGAAATCATCAACAAAAGCTTACCTTTACTTTACATTCAAGCATGAGCTATTCCAGTGTGATTCTATAACATGGTGAGATGTGGGCAATAACAACTACAAAAACCAAGTGAAGAGTTATAACTAGGTGCACTAAGGATCTCAAGTCAAAAACTATTAGCAATTGTTAAAGTTCAGCTTACTGCAATTTTGGTTTCACATATAGCTTAATTTAATTATAATAGCATTAAGTGTTTCATTATTTTTTTTTAATATATTTATCTTGCAATAAAAATCCTTAACTTCTAATATACAGGCAGACACATTGAAGCTCTCAGACTGGTGTTAGGCAGTGCTCCAATGGGATCTTCAAATCAACAAACAAAGGTATATTACATTTATATATGCATTCACTTCTCTATTAATCTATTACCCACCACTTATTGCATAATAATTAATATCACCAAAATGTATGTATGCACATTACTTCAAACAACTGCACCAAATTGAATGATTCTCATTTTATGTGTATCTTAATGTAAGACAAGGTTATTTACAAATAAGAAAATTTATAAATAGATGTAATTTATAAAATAAGGCTATATGGCAGTATGAAGTTCGCAGGGCAACTAGTGTTATTTATTAGTAAATTATAGTGTTATTTTATTCAGAAAATCACAAATCAGTACTGAAATAAGATACCAACCAAACCAAGGACAAATTTTAGTATCAAGTTCAATGATAATCTAAGCAAAATAAGTCAACATGTCTTAATATGATATTTTCTCTTCCGTCATTATTGATTTGCTATAGATGAGTCCTGTATTGCTGAAAAATTCTTTACATTTGTGTTTTAATTACATTTATGAAAATATCTCTACTCTATATACTAAATACACTTATCAATATTTACAGGATAATGCTCTGGCATTGACTTTAAAAGTGCTCCTTGCAATTAAATCGGCTCAGATTGAAGAAGTAATTGGCAATCTTTCAAGGGATGATATTGATGTTCTTATGAAGTATATTTATAGAGGGTTTGAGTATCCATCAGAAGGTTCCAGTGGACATCTTCTATTATGGCATGAAAAAGCATACAGCATTGGTGGTACAGGATCTATTGTGAGAGTATTATCAGATAGAATGAAAGTATAATCAGAATATTTAATTATAATCATCATTATTAGCATATTGTTATTTTAGCAAATAAAAGTATTATTATATGATTCTGTAGTTTCAATTAGACTTCTTTTTATCCTTTTTCATACTCCATTTATTTGAACACAGGGTCTCTTTTCTTGTACAGTCAATAGAATGTGTTTTGTGGTTTTACTGCTTTTTGCTGCTGTCGGCGCCAGCTCAATGAAACTGCGCCCTAGGTAAAACTGACGCCCAATAATAATACTAATGAAGGTACACCGATTAAAGAATGTTATTTTGCCAAATGACAAAAGAAAATCTTTAAGTACTGTTAATATTTATATGTATTCAAAGAAAGTAAATTGTTATAAGGTACTGCATATTTAAGATTCAAATACTAAGAGTTAATATAGTATGTTTGCCATGCCAGACCGCACCCCAAATACCATAGGCAAATGCCTAATTTGCCTGTATGGACGAGACGAGAAAATAAGTATTATTTATTACTTTTTTTTAAATTTGAAATCGGTTCTATTTTTTTAAAAATGTTTTTATTTCATTATTTTTAGTGATACTTATCTAGATAATTTATAGGTATCACTAAAATATTAAATATATAAATACCTAAAAGAAATTACATTTACAACTATTTATTTGCACGACGTGACCACGAAATTGATGAACATACCTACTTGCATGAAAAATAATATATATTCTCGATAGCTCAATAGAAATAGGGAAACCTGAGGAAAGCTGAAGTAATATGAGGACTGGGTGCAAGACAACTATAGGATAAATTCAGAGTAAAATATATATTAGGGTAAAGTATATAAGACAACTTTACTGTATAGGATAAATTCAGAGTATATATTAGGGTAAAGTATATAAGACAACTTTACTGACTATAGATCTTCAAAACCATAAATTTATTATTTCATCTGAATTTAAAACGTAATCAAAAATACAAAAACAAAACCATAAAAGTAATGCAAAGAGTCTACATAAAGTAACAAACACAAAAAAAAAAACATACAGTCGGATTGAGGGCCTCTTCCTTTTTTGAAGTCGTTTAAAAATAGAACCAACTTTAAACATTGAAAAAGTGAGAAATATCCTCATAATACTTATCTTAATAGCGACTTATTCAAGAAACTACTACTAGAGTCGGGCTATAATTTAATTAATAAGAAACCCACAGAATACCTGCGCCCTACTTGAATAACAGTTTTCTAAAATATTAATATATATATTTAATAACAACATATATAAGTATATGTAATATATATATGTGGAAACTGAGTAATTTATGTGATTTTGTTTTATATAAAACAACATCACATTTACTCAGATTCCACACACCCACAATATATAAAAGTCCTTTTTCTATATTGACCCGACCGGGAATTAAACCAGGGACCTCAGAGATAGCGATACCTAAAAAAAATTTAAGTTTGAAGTGGCTCTATTTTTTGTAAAAAAATCAATAAATGTAAATTTGTACGCTGTTTACTGATTTTTCGCCGTTATAAACATGTATTTATTTTTATGGTATTTGGTAAAAAGCATATTTTATTTGGTTATAAAAAGAAAACTACCCATTTGATTTCGATTAAATTTGTTTGGCATTTCATGTGGCCTATAAGCTGTCGAATAAAAAATAATTTTGAAAATCGGTAACCTGCCCTGCGATTCTGTAAAAATTCAAAAAGCGGCACCCGCTCAATCTTGAATTGGTAATAATAACGTTTCGTGGCATATTTGAAGTTAGTTTCGAAATAACATAGAAACAGAATATCTGACAGCCAGTTGCACAAACGTCCATTAATATTGTCATTAGTTAAAAGCGACAATTTAACATTCATTTGTGGTTAAAGGCGTCATCAAACCTTAATGGACGTTTGTGCAACTGACCGTCAAGACATGTATATTCAATCAATTTTTTTTTTTCTATTTTTATATAAAAAAATGGAAACTATAGAATTTCTATACCAAATGACGTGAATTCGGACACATTAGTGAATTGGAATTTGGTTCTGGATTTTTACAGAATCGCAGGGCAGTTCGCAAAAAAGGCGGTGAACATGCATCGCCGCCGTCGAATATATAACCTCCTTTACGATATTGAAGTCGGTTTAAAATTGCCAATTTTCCTTGTATCTAATTATAGGTTGGACATATAGGTAAACTTTATGGACTTAATATACAAGTAATAATTTTTTGATCATAAAAAAAATAGGTTATCAATTTTCCTTTATTGGTATTATTAAAGAATTGAAGACGTAGGTTTGTCACCTTAACTTTATAGTAGTGTGTATCTACATAAAATTTATATACAAAGTATGTTCTTCAAACGTAAAAATTAATTAGGTACCATCATCAAAACAATTTTGCAATCACTCACTCAGAAATACAGTTTTAATAATGTACCTATCGTTTCTAGTGCAAACGTAACCGCTGTTAGCCTGCAAGAGACTGCTTTTTTAAAGAAAGTAATTGGTCGGGTGGCTTAGTGCCAATCCCTCGCTGCAAGAGAATGCGCCATATATAAGGCCCTCAGTACACTTGTCACTCGATAGTTTTTTGATCGCGCTGTCGAGGTACACTCACCCACGACACAATGGAGATTCCGGTTAGTAATATTATCTGCGTCGCTCTGTTTTTATTTATATATTTTTTGTGTCCGAACAGAAACTAGAACATCTGATACTTGTTATGTAATACTTTCAATATTACTTCCTGTTTTTTATACGGATCAGACGAAAGATAATTCACTATTACAGTTATGTAATTCATTTAGCTTTAATAATTAAAATGAACTGCTCCTTAATAAAATTATGCACAATGTATTATAACTGTTTCGTTGCAACATATTAACTTTTTCTGGATAAATTTACTATTTAATTTTATCTATAAAAATATAATTAAAAAATAATAATTGTTACAGAAACTAATACTACTGGTCTCCTGCATATACTCCGCCGTCGCGTCCCACCACCAGTCGCATATTATCCCTGTGGAAGGCTATGAAACCGAACTTCAAGATCTAGGTCAG
This sequence comes from Diatraea saccharalis, assembly GCA_918026875.4. NCBI lineage: Eukaryota > Metazoa > Arthropoda > Insecta > Lepidoptera > Crambidae > Diatraea > Diatraea saccharalis. The sequence goes on from OU893343.1 coordinate 11,481,664, forward strand.
CATGTAGAGATACCCGAAACACCAGTAAAAGTTATTAAAATAACTAAAACTATCGCAGTGAAAGTGCCTGTGCCATACCCCGTGAAAGTCAGGGAAAAGGTGCCCTACCCCGTACAAGTCGCCAAACCCTACCCCGTGCCCGTTCCGCAAATCATCAAAGTGCCACACATAGTAACACCGACCAAATCCGGCCATAACGACGAAGGAGGCTACGGAAACGGTCAATTCAACACCCACCGTCTTGGGCAAGAGGGTAGCACGTACCAAGTACAAGAGCCACATTCAGAAGGACAATCCTTTGGTCAGGAGGGCCAGTCTTTTGGTGGCGATAGTTCGGTACATGGCCAAAATTTCGGTGAAGGCTCCTCATATGAAGATTCTCCAGGTAGTTCTTATGATGCCCCTATCAGTTATGAAGGATATTCCGGTCTCACCGATGGTGCCGCTCAAGAATCTGATGAATCGCAAAGTTACGATCAAGCCCTCCAAGACTACTTTAACAAACAGAAAACCAACGGCTACCAGGGTGGGTCAAGCTATCATTAAATTTATATTTATCCTTTTATCATTACGTACCTGACTGATGACGTGGGTTATTTACTGTATGAATGTTGAATTATAGGCATAATAAGCGCGTTTATACTATATTGTTAAATATTTGTTACTAGATGTGTAACTTGATATCGTTAATTTTGTAAATAAATGAAAATACATTACAACTACTCTTTTATTTGAACATAATAAGGTTTACTAAAAAGCTAAACTTCTACTACATAGTAATAACACGATCACTTATTTAACTACATAATTCACTAAACAAAACTAACAAATCAGAAACACCAATAGCTAAATTATCATCGAGCACATTGAAAAATTTCATTCGATAAAACGAATTTATCTATAAACTCAATGTTTTAACATTATGTGTATAACTATGAACTACTTTTAAAATATTATTTTCCAACATTTATCCCAAACAAATAAGCTATAACTAATTCTTCATACAAATATATGAAATGCTATTTTATATTATATTGTTAAACATAATACATGTTTAGACAAATTTGTGTCTCACAGTAGTGGCAGCAGTCAATATAGCTGTGGAGTATGCTAAATAAGATTACTGTATCAGGTACCCGTTGCACATTAATGAGTAATGACTATTAGATTCAATATATCAATACATATTAATTAGAACGTAGGTGAGAATTGCACACGCGGCCGCTTGCCACCTTTGTTAACGTCGGCATCGGACGACTCGTCCAATATCGGTGTGACGTTTACGACAGGATCTACGAGGTCTTCTGGCTTTTCATCCTCGTCGGAAACGTACATCCTTGTCAAATCCGAGGCGACTGATGCCGTTTCACATACACTGTAACAAAATAAAAGAATCGCTGCATTACACCTTTCGCTTAAAGTTAGGCAACGACAATTATATAACCAATAAAAAAGATTATGAAATCTCCATCTCATTTATTTGTCGCCATTTAGTTGTTACAATACACACATAATATTTCTATCAAATTGAACAATGGCTTCTTATTATTTTTGATAAAATTTGGACAATTCCCATACGTTCATAGAATTCCTAACGAGCATACGTCTAATACAGAAGGCAATCATTTTACTTTTGCAAAAACATATTAGCATGGTAATGACCCATCACCACGCGCGCTAGTTCTGATCGATTAAAAAAAGTAAATTTTAATTAAGTTGTCAGAAACACACACCTATCTAAAAATAAATAACAAATATCTTAATTTCACATAGAAACAAATATGAAATAGGTATAAATTTGATTACTAAAGTAAATTTCGTAAAGACCGTCCATAAATTACTTCACACGAAAATCAAGATTTTTTTTAAGTCAAAAAATAGAAAACAATGAATAATATCTTGTGTTATATAATTTTAAATTATGAAATTGATTTGAAATACCAAATGAATATGTAAGTTAATTAAGTAGTAATCATACTTAAACCGCGTCACGCTCGGGTAGGTGCTAGTTTTTATACATATGCAGGCTAGGATTTGTCCTGAGATCTCAGGATTTTTGAAATCTTCTCAGGATTGCGGTCGGATTTCGAAAATCTTTAAATGAAAAAACTATTATTTAATGAAATACAGTAACTTCTTACGTTCGCTTTATTAAAAAGTTATACAAACTAAAAATAATTTTCCTAACTTTGCGATGTGCAATGAGTGAGATCCGCAGTGTATATAATAAAAGATAATATATTGCCTTATTTTGTGTTAATTTGTAGGTATATTTTCTTGTTTAATTTGAATTGAAATTATTAATACTTTTTAACTTCTTATTCTTTGTATTGCACATCCAATCGGGTATACTGTTGTGGTTAAATTATGCAATAACAAATGCAAATTACACATGTACACAGTATGGCAATAAATAGTCTATTCTAAAAATAAATATTGAAGTAAATCACTACTTAGACCTTTGATAAATTCTGATTTTTACATGCACTAAAAAAGAATATTGTTAAAAACCATTAGTACTGCCTGACACCTATCTTTCTTTTTCCTGTAATTTAAAGTACCTACCTGTTATTGTAGAACTCGGATTCGACCGGTTGGATGTTGAAGTTAGACGGCTCCTGTTTCACACTCGTCTCAGTTGGGAGTGCGGGCATATGCAATGAACTCGGAACGAAAGGTGGGGACGGAGCTGTCAGCTCGGGCGCCTCCAGCGGGGTCGGCAACTCCTCACACATCAACACGTCCGAGTCTATGTCACGCTCACCTTCCTCTGTTGTTTGCCTATATAACGCGACAACGATCATCTTTATTACATACCGTAGGCAATAAAACAGAGATTTGATCCAATCTTATGATCACGATATGTAACGATGATAAATCATTAATAAAAGAAGAAGAATAAGAATGATCTGTCAGGCTAACGATTACTATAAGGCTGACAGTTCAATTGTCAGAGCTTAATTTCAATTCAGTACAGTCGGAAGTCGTGGATCATATACCTAATTTAAAATAGCCGCATCCACACCGAAATACAGTCCTAATATTTACACGTTCAATGATGACAGGTACGTGATGGACCTTCAGTCAGATTTGCACCATCCTTTATTTCTTATTAATTTATTATAAGAAAAATGACATTGCAGGAATACACCAGATGTGGTGAAAAACTATTCTCAAAGGTACGTCAAATCATAACGTTAATATAATCTTCTTGCAAAATGCCAATTAGAATCTTCGAATACACTAACCTCAACATAATGTTGTTAAAGCACAAAACGTTTCTTACACGGTTCTGCAACTCGACAAATGTAATGCCTTTTGGTGATAGTCATAAAATCATTAAATTTTCTATTTACCACAACAATACCATTCAGATATCTTTATTTTTAAATCTAAAGTTCATTACTGAGTAGGTAGTACTTGAGTTTATAATATGCGTGTATCTAAAAGCAAATTAATTGTGACTTTTGCGATCGGAGCTGTAGTAGGTATCACTTAACACATTGTGTAATCATTAAAATATGTAAATACCTTAACAAATAAACGTACTATTTTTATGGCATATTTTGTCGCATGTTCAGGGGAATTGTGATTTATTTTAATTACATTTTTACAGATAGATAAATATTGTACATTTTAATTATTTCTTTAGACAGGATCCGACCATGACATTAATAGCAGATGTAATATCAATTACCATCAATTACAATTTTGAAATTGTCCCAGTAAGTAATATAAAATACTTGTATTGGGACTATTTCGCTCCAGCTTTGTGGCAAGTACATATTTTAATTATAACAAGAACCCACATTAATGAATGAATGAATTCGAGTGTGAGTATTGTGTTGTGAATGTGTATTGTGTGTTGTGAGTGTGTGTATTGTGTTGTGTGTTGTGCCTGTGGGTGTGACATTTATAACAACTATGAACCTGCTGTCACTCTATTTTGTATGACAATTACTTAAATTAATTTATTTCAAACCAAACCGCACTAAATTATATCTACAAATAACTCACCTTTCTAAGTTCAGTGCAATTTTATACTCTTGCGACTTCTGAACCAGTTCGAACCATGTTGGCTTCTCAAGTTCTCCACCCTCAGGATTAAAAGAGGATCCAGGCCTAAAAATATTTTGTACTTTACAACAATGTTACATATTAAGATTTATCAATTAATTAGCTTGTCAGTAGTAACTTACATTGGCGTGAAATTGACCATAGTTGCGAGATGATTCTGCTTGTGCACTTGATAGAAATTCTCAGGTGTGTCTATGACTGTAAGGTCTTTTGAAACATTCTTGGACAATACAAAATTATTTCGTTCAACAGAGTACGAACTACCGCTACTATCGGTTATGTCGTTCAGGGAGAATCTCAGTAGACCTATAATGAATGAAACAAAAATATACTTTTACATTAATACGTTTTTAAAGCGCGCTATAAAATATATATACATTTATATAGACTTACTATCATTCACTGGCAATATCTTACAAGCAACCTCGTAAAGAATTTCTGCAGACCAATGGTGTGGTATACGAATAAATACTTTTCCGGTATCAACTGGCATATGAAATCCAAGTTTATTCAATAATTGCAAAAACTTCAAATCTTTACATGTCGAAGCTTCTTCACAATTCCATGGAACCAATGGCACTGACTGATTACACACTAAAACAAAAAATCTGTTTTAAAGTTTCAGTACTCAAAGGGTGAAATAAGATCCTATTACTAAGTATGTGCTGTCCGTTCGTCTGTAACCAGGCTGTAATCATGAACCTTAAAAGCTGGACAGTTCAAATTGACAGTTAGTCCGACTCGCACTAGACTCGTTTTTTAAGACTGGCATTCTTATATATATAATGGTACCTAAGGAACTCTCAATAATTGATATATTGTTCAAAATTAATACTCTTGCGACTTCTGACAACAGTAAAAATATAAAGTTTTATTTAATTCTTCTATTTTTAACCTGAAGAAAAGAAATAAACTTTACCTAAAATGTAACATATTAATATTATTTCTAATATTAAACAAGCATATACTCACAAAGAGAGTGATATGACACTGGTGATACAACAGGAAAATCATCCGTTTTCTTCCCAAGATTTTGCTTATGGAACTTTGTCTTCAACGAAGTATTATCAACCTGATGACTCTTCGTTCGTTTCTCAATATAAATTTTAGCGTAACAAGTTTCCAACAATACTTTCTGGACCCAGTCAAGTGAATTAGACTTTCCATCCTGCACAAGTTGTTCGCATATTTTGTTAATCTCATCATCTATCGTTTCTTTGTTTGGGGAACTTTCCGAACTCCTTTCAGTTTCCCCTTTCATAAAATTGTCTGTGGTATCTTTGTCAATCAAGTTTTGTTTAAAGAGTTCTTTGATAACAGACTCTCTAGTTTTGACGATACCATCTTCTTTGAACATTTTGACCAGCTCTCCAATAGGATCTGGTTTGGAACTATATTGCATATAATTCCAGCTTAGAGATGATAGCTCATCATCTGCCCACCTGTGATTGAGTGAAATATTTATTTATTTATTTAGTACACCAACGATTGTGACATTTATTTGATTTAAAAAACTAGCTTAATTTAAATTTGCTGAATGTACAATCATTTACATAAACATTTACTTAGTATACGAATCATACAATCTCACCCCATGAAAAACAAATAGGAAACAGTTACAAATAAAAATAAAAAACAAGGAAAACAATATACTTAATACACTGAGACGTTGAGATTTGAACAATTATTTAAACACTAATCGCTTCAATTCAGCTTTAAACTGGATTAGAGACATCACATTTACATCAAGGGAATCAATATATTTATAATATATACACAAATACGATAATATATACACAAGATAACGTTAATAACAATACAAAATCAATTAAATTTATCACCGCCAACTTTATCACACTCAATTATCAGATGAAGGTAAATACCCCTATATCCGATCGTGTACCAAAAGAAATAGAAATTCATCTAAAAGTAACACCGTTATAGAAAGGATATTATTAACCCATTGATGTGAGTCATCATACGATTAATACTAGTTATGGAACATGACACTTAACAATCAGTTACCTTCCTAAACGGGCTTCAAGAATATACTATTTCTACATAGTAACTTTTTTCAGTCTTTATATGTTAACAGAAATAATTTTGTTTAGGCAAATATAGTAAAGTCGCCGAACAGAGAGAATTCCGTATAATGACCCGGCACTACATATCTCTTTCACTCGTGCATAATTATATATTGATATTGCGCTCGCACAAATGCATCTGGCCAATTTTATCATAGTAAAGTGAACATAAAATGTTTACGATTTTTATCGGTAGGCACAAAGGTGCAAAATTCTTTCTGTTCGGTGTACGTACGTAATTTAATAACCATTGTTTCTATAAGAGATCTTTCACCTGTCCTTTGAAGTACTGTCACCACTGCTCGACTTCTTTTTAGCATCGTCACTATCCGGTTTGGTGTCAAGTTGCGCAACGGCATCTTCAGGTTTGGCAAATACTTTATCGTTGTCTATATTTTCAATTTTCAATCGAAAATTGGAAGAACTCTGAATCGCATGTGGCTGCTTTATGAACGCGTTTATCACGTATTCAATCAAATCAGACCAATCCTGTTATATCGAAAAACCAATAGTTGAAAAACCAATTGCTTAGAGCAGCGATCCAACCGAACAAGGGCCCCATTAGCCCAATTCGTAATCTTGTGCAATGAGTGACTATCCTATCCCTTCTCATTAAAATCATCCCCAAAGAAGTCTACGTAACATTAATACGGGTAATAGTCTCCCGATATGACACTATTTTAGCAAAGAGAAATTCATTGCAGATTAATGCGCAAGTAGGTTTTAATGACTTAAGATCAGTCGTCGGGCCTCTTGACGCAAGTCTTTATCATATTAAAAATAAATAAGGAGATTGCCCCAAAATCATCACGCATTTCGTGCTTTCGGTCCTTAACTAAACAAAGTCTATTATTATATAGTGATTAAAAACAATTCAAAAGAATCAATAATTATCTATATGAGAATTAAAAACATTGATATGTATCAAAACAACAAATCTCAAAAACTAAAGACTTATAATGCGCGGCACGTAAATTTTGCCCAAATAGCTAGAAAATAGCTATTTGGGCAAATACGCAGATACTATACTGCTATGGTAACGCGCCACGTCTCACCCCTGCACCTCGACTGAGACCCAAAATGTGCTAATCGCCATTTTGGTTCAACTATATTCCGCGTATTAAATAAAAAAATATCTTATATATTACGGTACAGTACTATAATACAGTAGGTATTTTATTGTATAATAAAGTATCGATAAAGTATAATTTAGTTAGACGTGGCGAGATACTCACATCACATATTTCGAAATCGGATTTCCACATAGAAGTGAAAGTTTTCAATATCTTCGGCTGGAAAAGAGTTATAATACTGCCGATTTCTCCTCCGATGTGATGCATCAAAGTGAAAATGCAGTCATTTACAAATTCACCGTTGACCGCATAATCTTCTAATAAGAGCCCATATTGATACATAACTTCGGTTGTTGCAAATCTGAAAAATTTATAACTCTAATAAATACTTAAATCAAAGAACATTTTTCATTCATAAAAAAAACCTATATTCTTTTATTTTATAACTACTACTACAGAAACTATTCTTAAAGAAAAATGCTTAAAAAGTCCACTTTGTCCCTGGCACCTGGACTCGAACCCATGACCTTTCGCAATCAAGGCGATTGCTCTAACCACTGAGCTACCCAGGGCCTAACAGGACTGTCGGATTTTTCAAACACTTGTTACTTTTTCGCTACTACAGAGCGTATTCTCATCAACATTCAGGCAATCCACCCGAACAGCCGAAAAAAATATTTTTACAAATATTAAAACTTTCGACATAGATGAAAATTTGTTCTAATTATTATATTTGATCAATTTTGCATTCACAATGTTATAATGAAAAATGCTTAAATATCCAGTTTGTCCCTGGCACTCTGAGATGGGACTCGAACTCACGACCTTTCGCCAACGCAACTTCCAACGAGAAATACCTAGCCAGTTGGTAAATAGGACTAAAGAAAACGAAGAGTTAGTAATAATTACCTACTGCTTTTTTAGTTAATATATAGATACATTGCTTTTTAGACGTATAACTATTACAATGTTTAACTATTACATCCACAAAACATAAATTACAAATAACTTAAAACTTACTGTTTTATGTGATCAAGCATATTTGTAGTTCCAGTATATTCCGGTAATTTCATAACGTTATCAAGGAATGTTAATAAGATATGATTTGTGACGACAAGATCCTGAAAAAGCCGGGTTTTGTAGTAGACAAAAATTAAAGGCTTATTACACCAGCGGGTATACCATGTTACTACAGTCTATTTGTTTGAAAATAGTTTGTCACCCATAGATAGACCTGTGTCATTTCTGCGGAGTAAACCTATAATCTACAGGAAAAGAACTATTTTCCATATTATTTTCTAAATTTTAGGTTTAGTAGTTTCAAGGGGCAAATAGACAATTTTCTTTAATAACTCCAAAACTATCTTAAAATTAGAAAAAAAAAAACAAACATTTGAGCTGCTCTCAACCTTTCATATGATTTATCACACAATATAGTTTGAGAAACAATTTCTATATATGTAGGATCCCTATTTTAATCAAATGTCTGTATTCTTTTCACGATTGTTGAATTCCTTCACTCCATTCATCGCCATCACCCCAGTGACAAGGGATTTTGGATAAGTACCCTAGTGTTTTGCGTTCTACTCGCTGTTGCATAACCATTATGTCAAACCATAATTTATCTACTACTACCAAAGACTTCTATGTATACTATTTTAGACAAGCTGTTCAGACTTGTTAAATGTTGTGTCAACTCAACACATCGTTTAGTCGATTGTATTGTCGTCTCGCTTACTCCTTCTTATCGTAACGTCTACGCGCTCACGCGCGCTCGTTCTGTGTCACAATTTTAGTTCTGAACAACTTGTCTTGAATACATAGAAATCTTTAACTACTACTAAGCTACGTTTCTCCTTGTACGTCCAGCCCTGCGATTCTGTAAAATCTAGACCCGAATTCGAATTCACTCATGTGTCTGAATTCACGTCGTTTAGTGAATTAAAATACAATACAAAATTGATTGAATATACGTGTCTCAGTTATTCTATTCCCTTGTCATTTCGAAACTCACTTCATTTATGTCACGTGACGAAACGTTATTACGAATGAGGAAATATTAAAAAAAAAAACGAAAGCACTAAAAAAGCACCTCCACTAGATGGCGACTCTAGCAAAAGTTGATTTTTGCAGGAAACGAATGGACACACTGAAATGTGAAAAGTTCGAAACATGGATATCAATACAAATACGAAAAAGTACAAATAGAATATAAGTTGTTTATTGAATTTTAAAACTGATTTAATTTTAAATATGAAAGAAAACCGTAAAGTTTGTCATGGAAAAATCAAGCACGTACCGTAGCGACATCTAGTTTGATTTCGGGAACTAATGTTTTTTTTTAAATACTTCCTCATTGAAGGTTGAGCGGGTGGCGCTTTTTGAAGTCCATTCGGACACCTGAGTGAATTCGGGTTGGATTTTTACAGAATCACAGGGCTGTCTTGTAGACTCGAGCTCTATTTTTCGATTCACTCGTTATAATCTCCTTTCTGTAACAAAAGCCTAAGTCACGCTGGACTTCTAAGTCAAAATTTTTGGTTCGTTCGTCTGCAGGGTTGCCAACACGATTCGAAATATTGAATTTTGTACTTGGCATTGTATGGAAATATTTTTTACCATATATACACATAAACAAAAAAAGTTTTAATTTGAACTAAACGGCTAAACGTGATTTAATAATTCATTTCAGCGTCATTTATTAATTTCATGATTTGACGTCTTCTATCACTCGTATACAGAATTTACTAAACGACGTGTGGTTCATACATTGTAGTCGGACGAATTAGAAATGGCGAATTTGTTATGTCGAATAAAAATAGTACAAAACGAGCGCTCAACGAGAGACGAACGATTCAAAAATAGAGCTCCTGGTAGATAATGCCCTTGGTACTGAGTCTGCCTTTTGCTGTTCTTTGCAATCGTTTAAACAAATAAACATGATCAGCAGTATCGCTGCTGCACTGTGATATAACCACATACAAAATGATTCAATAAAATCGTGAACGTCTTTTGTTCTTACCTGTAAATACTGTTTAGAGTGATATTTTGGATTATAATGTCGCAATAGCAACACCAACAAGGAGCGAAGTTCTTTTGTCTCGCACATTTTAATCTGAAGTCGCACCAGTTCATTCTTGTCGTCCTGACAGATATGTGTAAACTTCTTATAAGCCTCGACGGCTTGCACGAACTCGCGAATAGCAGTGACCACCTGTGATAAAGCAACCCTTAGAAAGCTAAACTACCTACTACTTATGTAAATTCATTTAGACTAATAATTATTATTTAAACTAATAGTTTTTAAAAAGATTGCTACCATGTAGTTTATTTTTATTGAGTCAGAATTTCAGTTACAGCGTTATCATGGCGCTTGCAACATCGGTGAAATTACGGGGTTTCGATAAAAATATGGTAGTCATAAAAAAATTGACAAATCCCCACACAATTTTAAATCATATTACATTGAAGGTAGAGATCAAACGTCCATTAATGTTTAATGACGCCTTTAAGTCCTAATGAATGTCAACTTAGTATGGTAATTTCACTATAAACTAATGAAAACTTTAATGGACGTTTGTGAAATTGGCTGAAAATCTATTGCAGAAACTTGACATATTGACGTGCAGCCATGTGTTCCACATGGTGGCATTTCCGTAAAATTATTAGGTACTCTAAATGTTTATGACCATGAAATTTCAAAACAACATAATAATGAGTATATTTATCCAAATATTACTTTTAATATAATGACACGTATTTAAAAATTGAAAGTACAAGTCCGGGAAACAGCGTTAAATTACAAATTACTCGAAATTTTTAACGTTACTGTAAAAGGGTGAACTGAAAAATAATAAAAAGTAAAATATTAATTTCCTTATTACCAAATGGAGTCTTCGTATGCTTGGCTTCAAATCATTTCCGTCCAATTTAATTGCAAGTTCAAACTGTTCACATAGATTTACTCCTTCAGCGGTTAAATAAGATGCTATATCAAATGATAATACAGAACAAACATGCTCCACGTCCAATTCTATTTGGGTAGCAAACTTGAGAAAATATGTGACAAGCCAGAAAAAATGTGACGTGTCTATTTCCAGTTCCAGATTTGTTAGAATTTGACTGTGAAGCGTTTGAACTAAATAATTATAGCCTTTCAATAGAAAATCAACAGTAAATTCTTTCAACATGTTAGATATATCATCGTCTGTTGGAGTTTTATGCAAAAGCCCTTGCACATTTAGGCTGAAAAAAATTTAAATAGAAACAAATATTTAAACACATAACACACACAAATATTTAAAAATTTGCTAATTTGAGTCCAGCCTGATATATGAGAAAAATGTATTTTCTTCAGTGAACACTGTACACGACAACTTACATATTCGATTTGCCCCTTCTAACAATTTTTTTCCTTTTTCTGTCCTGAGTTATGGTCCCCGATCTCCCTTTGTTATTAATTCTCTGTTTTGAATTATGAGGTTTCTGATGAACTGGCTTTTTGGCAGGTAGTTCATCTTCATTACTGGAAGTAGATATCGATTCTTGATTTTCAATTTGTGTTCCATAGCCACAATCAGAATTTTCAGATATGACGGTTTTCTTTTCGTTGGTCATTAAGTGTCCTCGATTACCTTGATCTTTCTTCCCATTCATAATACACGAAGTATTCTTCACCTATAATATTTTCAATAATATAAATGTCATATTGATGTCTATTAAATTATATGTAATTAATACGCGTATAACGAAATGTAGGTAAATACATTATGAAACTGCATCTCCTTATTGTTATTTTCAGTATAGTCACTTTTGCGGTGGGATTCTTTTTCAGTAGAGTGAGATTGAAATGGTTCATTTGAAATTTCACTGTTATTGTTAACGGATGGTCCATTCCAATCATCGTTAACTGAGTTAACATTAGTTTCATCGTTACTTTTGCCACTTCCACCTGTATCTGAAGAATCTGATGTAGGATCGGATGTTAACATCGGTGAGGAATCGTCACTTCCTAAAAGAATGTAAAATTTAAAAAAAAGAATAACCCAATCCGTACAAAATATATACTGATGACTCACAATGTTCTTATTTTTTTTTTTCTAATGTCAACGGAAAGGGGAGTGCTTAAATTACACTTTTTTTCAAATATATCGTTTTGGCGCTATAGCATTTTTATATGGGCCCTTAACGACCCATCTCATCAATGGAATAATATAAAATATAATTCAGAAATTATCGTAAAGTTAAAACTACTATTAAGTACCTAAAAAGTAGTATTTAGAAATACTAGTATTTCTATTATTATAAATGAAAAATGAACTGGAAACAAAGTAAAGTAATAAAAATAACAATCTAGTAACCTCTATCTGGTGGAGATGTATTACTTTCGTTATCTTCGGAACTATCCGAAAGGGTAGCTTCAAGCCACATATTTAGAAGTTTATGCAATGTTACGACATGCTGATCTTTGTAAAATAAAGCAATCAATTGTACCATAGTTACACCCCAATGTGTCTGAAAGGAAAAACAAATACAAAACACACATCTCGACTCTTAAAAAAAGTCGGGTATTGAATAAGGGTATAAATACTTGTAGGTGTATTATCAGTGAATCAATCTATGTACTCACCACTTCAAAATTTTAATAGTTTAAACAACTTGCACTAAAGCCCTGAAAATCATTTCTTGGAACGAAGTATTGTATGAGTATTGGACATAACAAATCACAAATAACATAAGGAACATCACTTACCGCATCTGGAATTATCATCAACTTTATAAGGACTTTATCGACACCTTGACTAAAAATATTCCATAAAATTCGATTTTGGATAGCATGAATAGGTCCACTGTAATTCGGACTAAGTGAAGCATTTTCTTCTGGAATATGAAGTATGTTTCTAAGCAATAACAATGAGTTGCTAATATTAGCACACTGTTCTAGCGTCAATTTAACTTTTTGGTCGACCTCTATATTTTTCTTCAGAAAATTTATTATTACTCTTGTTGTTCTATGGTCCGTGAAAGCTGCTTTAGTAGCGGCTAACAAATTATTTATCTCAAATATAGTGTGTCTCCCGAAATCAGTTTTGGATATAACATCCACAGAAAGCAAACATTCAATTGGAATGGTTAAATTTACTAATACCCTTATTAGTAACTCTGTTGTCTTATCCTCTTTAGCATGAATTAATAGTGGAATGAGATCTTTTTTTACATGTTGCCCAAAACTAATGTTTCGACGATATGTGCGCAAATACTTGTCTTCGGTCAAAATATTATGCAAGATCAATTCCAAAGCAGCTGTCAACAAATAAACGAGAACGCAAGTACACAAACAAAATTAAGATAAATTTGACTGAATATAAGGTTATTTATTTATTGATATAAATTCTCACAATTGCAATTATCATTTATGTGATATCCATCGGCTTGTATGTACCCAAGATTGCCAAATGTGCTGTGAATTTGAGGACTTCGGAGCACCCATTCCATCTTGTATCTGAAAATAAATAATGAGCGTTAAAGTAGGTTAAATAGTATTTAGTATTAAATTCCGCGGTTTCATCACAGTGAGTGATGAAACCGCGTAATCGAGACAAAAGTTTGCATGTTGAACAGTTTACCACTAGTAATCAGTTATTAACTCTTTTTTTAAACGACAGTATAACTACACGTTTTCCTACTAAGTATATATTAACTAATATTTAAAACAATTGGTCATTGTATATAACGGCGGGTAGTCCGAAGGGGCTATTACGAAGTCCAAATAGATCGTCCATATCAGGGGACTATCTTTAAAATAACATTGCAGGCGTGTATACCAATGTGGATTTATTCCATTTTATCACTTTTCGTACGAAAATATAACGAGATGAGCGTGATCTCGTCGGATGTCTTTACTCCTCGGCGATCGGAAACAGAATGTGTGCCAAAATGGCGGCAACTTGGTTTTTATAAACGAACTGTCAAAGTCAGTGTCACCATTCTAATAAAATTAAAAGTATCGATGATCACGCTCTCTTTACAATCGAGTAATTAAGTAATCGAGTAACTAGCAAATAAAATAAAAGAAACTAAATCAAACGACCTTCGTAATGATGATGCGACATATATATTACGATAAATAAGAGTGAACAATTGAAAATTATTAATCAAAAAATTACCACACTAAAATAAAAATGAAATTCATATTTTTCAGAAGATATTTTTAATATTGGAATACACTACTCTCGTCGGAAAAAGAACAAGTCATAGCTTATCTAGGAAACGCCTAATCCTACTAATAGCCTAAGCATTGGCCTAATTGTATAAAAAAACCTTTCACAATCACTTTCAATTTGACAGTTAAAAAATATTCGCGAACTTCACGTTAATGATTATTTGACGTGTGATCGCTATTGCGATCGCGACGTTTTTTGAAAGATTTGAATGAACGATAACGTTCATTTGACGTCAATCGGAATTTGTCTAATCAAAGTGACAGTTAAAAATAACTTTGAAAGTCGACAGTTCTATAGATTTCGAAAGTGCAGTTTCTCCGCTTATGCGAAAATATTATTACTGACTATAGAAAAAAGATGAACAGCAATAAAATCAGAAATAAAGGTATGCCCCTCTTATTTTTCACCTAAGGAAAGCTACACCACACGCAATATATACTTAGGGCCAGTTTCACCGGTTACTGATAAAGTTTCAGATAGTTATCTGATAGTTAACGATATCTACTGGATAAAGGTAGCAGCTAACTTTTTTCTGTTTCACCATCAAACTGCTAGATAATTTATCTGGCAGATAAGTTATCGGCCACTTATTAGTTGACGGAACGGCAACGTCGCTTTTTTGCGTTTCAATACTACGACCCAAATTATCGTCAATCACAAATCATTTTTAAAACTTAACTAATATTTTTTTTGTGTTCAATATTATTTAAGTAAACTTTATTCATATATTTTGAATTATAATTTTATGATTCTAGAATGAAAATAATACGATATTCGTATACTTAGCTACGTGTTTACAGAAACGAAACGCAACTATCATTTGTTTTGCTTTGTTGATATTTTGTGTTTAAGACGCTTTTCAATTTTTAAACTATTCTTTGTGTATTCTTTTTGGATCTGTTAATTAATAATGAAAACACAAAAACGTGAAAGAAGTGTGAATTTTAATCAAGAAGAAACGGAGCTTCTTTATTTACTAGTTAACGGAGATTTTTTACTTAGTAGCCCGTTGTAGTTTTTATATCATTTCTATTAACGATAGAATATAAACAGCCTACAGTTGCATATATAAACAACAGCCGAAATCGATTCCTAAAATCTTGAACGTCAAGTGATTCTAAATAATTAGGTCTAGGGCTAATTACTCGATTCCTACGGGGTCGCGTAATACGTTCGAAATATTCATCTAATTCGTCTTCTAAAAACACAAATAAATCCATTTTATAATATTTGTGACACTTGTGACTGCAATCAACGCAAAGCACACAAAAATGGTCTAAAACTAAAACTATTTTCGTTCCCGTCACTTGAAATTTTTTTTTATCTATCAGATAACGTCTATATCAGCCACTTGAATCGGCTGATAACATATCTAATACTTTATCTGCCAGATATGCCGAGACCTGTGAAATCAAAAGTTGTAGTTTATCTGGCAGATAAGTTCCTAATAGGCTATCAGGGACTTTATCAGCAACCGGTGAAACCGGCCCTTAATATTGGTAAATAATGAATTACTTGGTAATTAATATTCGGTGGCAGGGTAGCTTTGAAGGCACTATAGAAAAAAAAAAATGAAAAATGTTATACTGGAAAATATTCTCAATGAAAAATGGTTAAAAAATTCACCATTCTCAGGTACTCTTGAGATAGAACTCGAACCAAATTAAAGCTTTCGCAAATACAAAATGTTGGTTAATTTAAACTTGAAATTATAATAATAGAAAGCGTTAAGTAAAATTTTTCGAAATGTATGTTGTGGAGATCTTTTTATACTTTATTGCCAAATTAAAGCAAATCATGTGGCGCATGACGTACATTTATTTGGGTCCATGACAACAACAGATTCAGCCCAAAAATTAAGTCCAGTCATGGCCTAAATAATTTTTAAATAATTATTTCATCCATAGACCATTCAATGATCGAAAATGGAAAATGGACGGGAGAATAAAATAAACCTTACGTAAGAAGTTTTGTTCTTTTAGTTCTATACCGTGTCGTGTAGCGAAGAAAATAAAAATACTAATACGAACCGAAAATAAATAGTCAAAAAGATACCGAATACCAAACGAATATTCGGTGCATATATAATACGTATAATGTTGAATTTTAAACAGCTATATTCTTATATAAAGAAATTGTTAAAATTCGATCTTTCTTTACCTTATCTTAAAAATGTTACCCGAACGTTCCTTTTCTAATCAGATGGACGCAAACTGGTTCAGGGGCAGACACGATTTGGATCTGGTAGACGCAAAGTGGATAAAACGCCTAATTCCGAAGTTTTTATTTGTGTATAAAAAACCCAAGATGTTTCAAAAAAATAATAGGCTAATCATTTTTCATTGAAATTAGTACTGGGTTACTTTTATTCGATTGGAGAAAAAGTCTTTTCGCATATAGTATGCATAAATTTATAATAAAACCTTTCTGTCTATACCATTTGTATCTGGCTGGTTTCGGTATCATTAAAAATTAAAAAGTTGCGAAAAAGGACGGTCAGACTTCATAGTCTGTGGCGAAACCCGTGTTAACTCGCAACAAGCTGATGCTGCGTGTATGGTGGAATTGAAAGGGCATAATTCATTATGTGCTGTTACTAGCCTGATACAAATAGCAACTTTCAGTATGGAGATCAAACATTAAAACATAACAGCTGTTTTTTTATTATTATGAGGCTATTATATATTTCTTTTTAAGTATATGAATTAATCCAACGATATTTTCTTTCGGATTATTAGTAAAAAAAAATAAAATTCCTTTAATTTCTCAATGGCATGATAAGCAAAATACATATAAAGTGACTTCTACGTATTTTCACACTGTTACTTATGTTACTTCAATAAAATACATAAATCTTCCTAATATTATATTTGGAAACTCATATTTTTATATAACACGGACAATAAATATTTGAAAAATATTTGTAAAAAAATCAATAATATTAACAATGAAATACGACTTCAATCGATATTACTATATTGCGTGAAGTATATTTTGTTTTGAATCCAATGAAAATTTCCATGGGAATATTGCATACTAATATTCCCGTGGAATATTGGTATATAACACGCAATATATGCAGCAGACTTTTGAGTGAAACACATATTCTACTAAATATCATTAAAATCCACTCATAAATATCGGGTTGGCACAAAAGTAATGAGACACTTGGTTTAAGTTTTTACTTTTTTATTATTATTACAATAAAAAAAGTTTAGTCAATGATGTAATTACCATTAGTATCTAAGACTTCTTGCCAACGATCCGGCAAAGTTTGGATGCCTTTTGCCCAGAACTCTGATGGCTGTGCCTCGAAAAAGTTGTTCAACTCCGCCTCTACGTCAGAGAAATCATTAAATTGTTTACCCCGCAAATGCTGTTTCAGGGCTCTAAACAAATGATAGTCTGATGGGGCGAGGTCTGGGGAATAAGGTGGGTGGGGTATCGTCTCCCAGCCCAAGTTCTCCAACTGCCGGCGAACCACAGATGCGACGTGAGGTCGAGCGTTATCGTGCAGTAAAACTACATTGACTCGTCTTCGTCGTTTTTTCTTGATAGCGGCAGATAATTTGGTAAGCTGGGTTGAATATTTGTCAGCGTTTATAGTTTCATTGTGTAATAGCTCATAAAACAGTATGCCTTACGCATCCCAGAAACAGCAAAGCAGAATTTTTCGGCGGTTCTTTTGACTCGGCTTCGGTTGAGTTGGTGGCGTTTCTTCTCGAGGCAGCCAAAAAGCACGACGTGTATCGTTCTCGTAATAAATCCATGATTCATCTCTAGTAACCAGATCTGACAAAAACTCTTTACGTCGGGGTCGCAGCAAAAGTGACTGACAGATAGCGACACGGACTGCACGACTGGCGTCTGTAAGGATGTGCGGTACCCATCGAGCTAAAACTTTTCGATAACCAAGCTCATGCAGATGGTGTTCCACGGCGTGGTGACTGCATTTAAGTGCTTCCGCTAATTCACGAGTGGTATCATCCGGATTCAACTGCAGTTCGCGGCGCAAATCGTCATCATTAACTGCGGGTGGTCGCCCTGAGCGTGGCTGACTTTCAAGGCTCCTGTCTCCTGATTTAAAACGGTCAAACCATCGGGACACCGTCGCATGGCTTGTACTTCCAGCGCCTAATGCATTGTTGATATTGTCAGCCGCAGCCCGCGCACTGTGGCCTAACAAGTACTCGTATAAGTATAGTGTTCGAACTTGTCGCTCGTCCATTTTTCTTCAAACTGACTAAACAAATCGCGAGCGCGGCTTTATATACCCTACACCAGAAGTACCTAGAATGTTCTACAACATTCTAGAATATTATCGAAAAAATTGATTTTAAAAAGGAAATGTTATAGATTTTTCTAGTGTGTCTCATTACTTTTGTGCCAACCATATATTTAAATAAAAGTTTTATTATATTAAACTACAACAAAAAAAATTAAAAAATAAAGTTTAATAAAAATCACTATTTCCTGTAATTTTTTTAGTTGGATTTCAGTAATTTTCATTGTCGCTATGATAAATAAAACCAAAATTTGTGAAAAAAATCGTGTTAGTGATTTTGCGTGAATAAATGAAGGTTTTTTGACCTGATGTTTTTTTTATACCTTCCGTAGCTAAAATGAGATGGATTCTTAAATATAGTCTCTTGTAATTGGCTCACAAACACGATTAAAAATATTCCAGGCTTATATCGAATTATTTCCGGTTTTCTCGTATTTGTATCAGGTTATACCGCCAAGCAGGACCATCGATTCTGTACTCTCCTGCGAACTACTGATGAGATTAAGAGAAAGCGGCCAGAATTAATATTGATTAATTCTCTATTGAGAGAGAGTGTGGTTTTTCATCATGATAACGCTAGAGCTCACACTTCTTATACCATTCAGCAAAATTAAGAGAGTTTGGCTGGAAGGTGATATGCATCCGCCGTATATAGTCCTTCAAAATTTCCACTTGTTTCGGTCTCTTCAGAATTCTTTAGGCAGTATCAGGTTAACATCACGCGAGGACTGTTAAAATCACTTATCGCGGATTTTTGATCAGAAGCCCCATTTCTATAGTAAAGGGATCATGTACCCTACCTACAAGATTGCAAAAAGCTTTATATCTGAATAAACTTTATCAAGAAATGTTTCGAGTTTTCATATAAAATACAAAGAAACTTTTCCCAACCTATTAAACGTGTTCTTCAAACTAGCTAACTGCACTAACTGGGAGAACAGGCAAAATGAACCATTACATTACGTTACAGAAGAACCTATTAGAATTTCATGGTACTTAACATTTAAGATTTGTCCGGAACCCCATAGTACGTCGTTTAGCTTGACCTTGGCTGAGCCGGTTTATTAAATACATCATCATAGACTGGAAGAAGAGACATGTTTTCATTTCATTTCACCATTATCTTAGAAAAACGCACTCGTGCGCGCGCTTGTCAAGAAAAAGACGGAAATCAGCCGCAGCTTGCACTAGCACACCGTGTGTACGTCAAGATAGCAGGCACACCAACAAATTTGGGGGTCTCATGTATGTCAATAAATTGTGACTAAATATATAGTGACAATTATTGATACATAGCATATTTACATGCACAACATTAATCAGAAATATTACTAGCAGGCGATCTAAGATCGCAATTTATACAAATTGATTGAATTCGAGATATTTCTGATTAATGTTGTGCCTACTAACTTGACAAACGGGTAAGAATTTGAAGCTAATAAATATATTAAACAATTGTGATAGAAATTGAAATTATAATTTAAAAACCCACAGATTTCTTCTTTATTAATTTATTCTTACCCGTTCGTTTGGAATTGCGGTTGTTTTTTAAAACAGTCAAGTTAGCAGATACCAATAATATCTCGACTTCTATTGAAATGAAAGTTAGTAGTATTGAAGTCACTATTTAGTCAATTTTTTTTGACATGTAATTCAAACTAATACGAATTATATTTCTATTGTGCCTGCTATCTAGATATCTAGCTGTCAGGCACACTAAGTTCTTCCAATATCTCTTAATTTACAGTGTACCTATTTATATGCTATGTATAACTGTTGGCATTATTTATTCACAATTTACTAAGATATTTCTACTACTACTACCTTATTGACACAAATTCGTTGGTGTTCTGGGCTCGCGTGATGGACCCAACGTGGATTGGTAGGGTTTTGGGTACCTATAGGCCTTTTTTATACATTTATCAGACAAAGCGGTTGGTGCCTTTAGATAAAAACGGATTACTGTTTGGATCTGTATCATACCATCGATAAGAAAGGCCTGCAGGTCGGCACCCAGCATCCTACCCATTCGCGTTGGGCCCACCACACGGGCCTAGTACGGATTGCTGGATCGATTAGAACATCCATTACGAATACCTATGCTATATCACCACTGATTAAATTCTGATCAAGCTCACCACGCAAGCCCTGTAAATTAATGTTTCGGAATGGTAACATACTATATCCATCAGAAAGATCAGTAGATTAGCACCATACTAATCTGCATTGAGCAATCTGAAACAACGAAAATACTACAACACCCAGACCCGAGAAAATACATATAGAAAAGTTCGTTTTCTATATTGACCCAACCGAGAATCAAACCAGTGACCTCAAAAATGGTGAGACAGGCTTTGAAATTAGCGGTCGACCCACTCGGCCACGGATGTTGTCAAATAAAAATTTTAGTTTTGTGATGCGGCGCTAATTTCTCCGCACAAATGACACACGCCCATCCCCTAAAACGCAGAGACTGATTAGATGGCGCTAGCTTGTAAACCGCTTGATTTCACAAATTTTATATCCCAGAAAAAAACCAATAAATTTATAGAAAAAAAAAATTTGCTTGTTTAGAAACCTATTTAGTATATATATATTTTATATCGTTATGATGAAATAAATAAGTCATAAAATTGATCCAATAAATCAATTTAGAATCAACTTTCCGATTTTTTCTATCGATCTGATTACTGCCATTTATGTTTCTGTAGGTATTTAGCAAACCATCAATCATATGTTTAATGTTCATAAAATGAGTTTTATTTGGCAATGTATAAAATAAAAATGAAATGAATGAAAGACACCAATGGTAAAAAACTTAACTTGACATCTAGTGGTTATTTGAAACAACCTCGCCTTAAACGTCAATCGTCATGAGGTAGGCAGATACGTCATAAAGTATGAAATACTCAAACGCAAAAAATATTATGAACAGAGGGCTAGCTCTGCAATAAAAACAATAGACTATAACGTCATTCGTCGTTACACTGAGAAAATAGCCGTAGTACACGACGCTGCCGTTTCATTTCAACATCAGTTGAGCGTCATCGTTACGAAGTACGTCATTAAGACTGAAATATTTAAAACGCAATTTTCTTTATTTGGATTTATATTAGTCGGGCAAATAAATTAAAAGTTACCTAACTACCTAATTCGAGTAGGCGAAACATGAAACCGGCATAATAAGAATTAACAAGCCATTATAAAATCCATACAATAGATATTTGAAATCTTCGTAACAGTATTTTAAATAAGACAAGATGTAGCAAATCAATAAGCATTTACTGCATTAGTCAGACACTTTTGTTCCGACTGCGATTCTCGTAGCAAGAGTCCACGTGAGCGCAAACAACGTCGCACAACGAGCCTAGAGTAGGTCACGCTCACGAGAGTCGCGTGTACAGTGCACGTGCGATCTGTAGCCGCACAGAACGCCCGCACCGCCCACCCCGCCCCGGCCCCCGCCACCTGCTGTTATTTAACTTATTGATTGACTATATCTATTATTATGGACAGATTATTATTATTATTTTAGCAGCATTAATGAAAATTGTTGAAATCTGTCAACATGTACAAAATACTATATATACATAAAAATAGAATACGGTATTAAAAGGTACTATTATTTTTGAAAATAATAAGAGGGCATGTGATGAAAGGTTTGAGAGAGATATACCATAAAAGAAACAAAGAAAAATATATCTAAGAATGTAATATCTCTCCTTTTACGAGCCTTTCTATTATTTTAAATATTTCAAAGATGAAATTTGGAATAGGTTTTCAACCCATTATTTTATATTTACTAATACATAAATAAAATTATGTATATAGACATGGGCTCATGTTCAAACAAAATTTGTCTAGCTAGATAAGTCCATAATATGCTTATAATTTATTAAGCTTATAATATTAGATATATTATCATTCCAGAAATCATAATAAGAATCACATTTAGTTTTCAGTTGCCAAAACTGGAATTAATTAAGTTCTTATTTATCTGAATTTGTAGGCAAAAGCAAATTATAATACTTAATTTATAAAGACCCAGGCGGATGATATATGGATGTCAGATGTTACTTTCGTCCTCCATCCGTTAAACTATAATAAACTACGTATCTACTTCAAAATGCTTTAAATTTCATTCTAATGTATGGCAGCACAGACCTCACACTAAAAAGAACTGACAAAAACTTTAGCAAGAGTTGCTTTTCTCTTTACTATTATATTTTCAACATAGAAGTCCAATTGAACAATGCCTTCATTAGATTATGAAGTCTATTTCCATCTCATTATTTAAAATAACAAAAACACATAATTAAATCATTAACAGATTAATATACTGCATAATAAATAGTGATAAGTAAAATACAATATGCATAATAATGTGCAGAAATAATAAATCTATTCTATAAAGTTAAATCTCACATTAACTTCAGTTTGTCAATTGAGACAATCATATGGTTCACCTAATAAACTATTCAACTTGCATAAAATAAACCTTCACAACCGATTCATCAAACATTGAATAATTTGTGACGAATTGAATTTTTTTTTATAAGTTTCCAGACACAGGAAAACTAATACAAGAATCAGCAATGGGTACATAAGTATGTAAAATAAAAAATATTTTATCATATTAATATTATACTCTGGCTATGTATTGGTTTAATTGTAAGGATAAAGTTTTATATAAGTTAAAAAAGAGTGAACAACTTAAAAAAGTATTATTTTTATGAAAAAAATGAACGATAACTAGTTTTCACAATTAATAGCCACTTACCTTCTCCAGGGACTACCTTAATCCACATAAGTGTAAACCAGTATAAACTTCATGCAATCACAAACTTATTCGACGATTTGTTTATCTCATCTACCCTTGCTTGATATGCAGGCAAACACAAAGATTATTTAATTCACCTTAATGATTTATATTATTTTTTTCAAAATAAATGTATGTTGTCACTATGAAGCTTTTTGCTTGTAAGCAGTATTAAATTAAAGTTCACTCACAAATCTCAAGCTATTTATATTAAAATCCTTCGTAACATGTCTGGCTTCGCACGGCTTGTGCATTTAGCCAATGACATTATTTTTTGAGTAAAGTTAGGGAAACGTCAGGAAAGGGATAAAGTTTAAGGTTAACGGGAATTTGGAATAATAAGGATTAGAAGGGTATAAGGATAAGATGAAGGATATTATTATAACATAAGGTAGGTAAAGGAATGATAGAAATAAATTATATTACAGTTTAATATTGTTGAAAATAATAAATTTTGCTAGGGATTTATATACAGATGGGTTATTCGTAGCGAGCAAGGAGGATACGGAAGTTGGGAAAGGAATTTTAATTGATATTAGGTCATTTAAAAAGAAGGAGCGATCATACTTTAAACAAGCAAAAATGATGTGATTTAGTTCGCCAATAATACCCTTACCGCAGTCACAAATGTTATTGTTAATAATACCAAGTCTAAAGAGATGATCAGGAGTGCAAACATGTCCAAGTCGCATGCGAATTATTATTGAAATAGCCTTTCTTCCGTAATCAGCAGTACGGTACCATGGTTTAACAGAGATGTGTGGTTGAATAGAAGCATAAAATTTACCTTTTTTACTTGAGCTATTTTCCCAAATATTACACCAGGCACTATTAAGATCAGTCTTGGCTATAGACAAGAGGTCATGGCTAAAATTTTTATATGGATGCATGTCACCACAGTTCACGGCCTCATTTGCTAATATATCAGCTATCTCATTGCCACCTATACCGCAATGACTTGGGATCCACATAAATTGTACGTAGTAGTTGTTAACGTAACACTTATAAAGTAATTTTCTTATTTCAGAAATAACAGGATAATATGTTTTCATTCGAAAGGGAAATTTACCAACAGCCTGAAGAGCGCTCATTGAGTCACAGAATACAATTGTTTTCTTAAGCTTCATAATAATAACATATTCCAGGGCCTTTAAAAGTCCATAACATTCACCTGTGAAAACTGAGGATTCGGGTGGAAGTTTAATTTTTTGAACAACATTGTATTGTGAATGATAAACACCTATGCCTACATTGCCAGACTTATTGTTTTTTGAAGCATCAGTAAAAATATGATGATGGTCTTTAAATTCACAGTCTATGGTATATTTAAAATTAAAATTGGCTGTAGGATCTTTATTAATAGACTTTAAGATAATATTCGGACATAATATTAAAGATTGATAGTTAACATCAAAAAGTGGCAGCAAGTTAGAACGATGAGTGGGATTGTGCAGGTTTTTATATTTTTTATAACTTTTTATTAAACAAGGAAGATTTTTGTGAGACCAATATCTGGAAGAGTTAATTTCTTCTTCGAGTGATTGAAGCAAGGGGAAGAGCGAATGATTAGATAATTGAATAGAGCGAAAAACAAATCTGTCAGATAAATACTGACGACGTAAATGTAAAGGCGCCTCACAGCATTCTACTTGTAATGCATTGATGGGACTCGACTTCATAGCTCCTGCTATTAATCTGAGTGCTTTGGATTGGATTCTGTCAAGTTTTCTTAAGGCAATACTATTACCGGGTTCTAACAAAAAGGTACCGTAATCTAGTATACTACGAATCAGGGAATTATATAGTATCTTAAGGCTAAACGGATGAGCACCCCACCACACACCTGATAAACATCTAAGGATATTCAAAAGGCGTTCACATTTGTTAGCTATATGCTCACAATGTTGAGCGCCTGATAACTTCGAATCTAAAATAACTCCTAAATACTTATAGCTTTTTAAGATTGGAATTGAATCATTATCGTACATTATCTGAACAGAGGGAATGATACGTTTCCGTGAAAATATTACCACAGCGCTTTTAGAGGCAGAAAGGCTTAAACCATTCTGATCTAACCATTGTTTGAGATCATTTAAAGCTAATGTTAAAATTGATGTTGCTCTTTCTATATCGCGATTGGTAGAATAAATTAGAAGATCATCAGCATACTGAAGAATTTTAATACGGTTTTCAAATATTGACTCTAAATCATGCGTGTATATATTGTATAGCAAAGGGCTTAACACAGAACCTTGTGGCAAGCCTTTCCAAACTGTTCTAGTCATATCATTATTATAATTGTATATAAGTTTCACTGTACGTTCGTTTAGTAAATTAATAATGAAGTTAGAAAGAAGAGAGGGAACATTAATGGTATCCAATTTCGTTTTTAAGATCGATAGTAAAACATTATCGTATGCAGATTGTATATCAAGGAAAGCCGCGACTACAGATTCATTAAATGTAAATGCTAATCTTACATCTGTATTAAAAATACTAATATTATCGATGGTGCCTTTACTTTTCCGAAAACCATATTGCGATTTAGAAAGAACTTGTATGTTTTCAACAAACCACTCCAGGCGGTTTTTAATTAAATGTTCAGCCAATTTAACCAAAACATTAGATAGGGCAATGGGGCGATAATTGCTTGCAACATTTCGTGATTTATGAGGTTTTAGCACTGGCAATATCACCTGGGATTTCCAAGATATTGGAACGTTTCCTGTTATCAAAAAACTGTTAATGACATCTAAATAATAAGAAAGTGTGTTATCAGTAAGTTTTGAAAAAAAGCAATAAGGAATTCCATCTTCTCCTGGGCAGGAGTCTTTGACATTATTGATTATACCTTTTAATTCATATAGAGTAAATGGTCTTTCTAAGTAATGCGTACTTTGTGTCGATAAAGTCTTATTATTCTCTGGGACCCACGGGGGGGCTAATCTATCAAGGAAGCTATATGCTAAGGATTGGGGAAGAACTGAAAAAGAAGTTTTGTTGAAAGCACATCTAAAACGCTTTATATTGTTCCATACTATTGTTGGATTGACGTTAGGTGAAATAGATGAACAGAAATTTTTCCAACCTTCAAATTTCTTTTTCTTGAATAATTTTTTAGTTTCTAATTTAAGTTTACAAAAATGTTCAAAGTTAGTATCTGACATGTTTTTATTATATTCTTTTTCCGCTTGTTTCCTTTTCCTTACAGCAAGAGTGCATTCACTGTCCCACCATGGAGGAGATGGAATTTTTTCTAAAGTATTTTTCACAGGAAATGTTTCATTAGCAATCTCTGTTATTAAGTGGGCCAAAGATTGAGCACATATTAGATTATTGTCACTGTTAACAGAGGGTAGAAGACATAGCTTAGCCTCAATCTTTTCTTTAAAGGAATCCCAAACCTTATTATTTTTAGTGTATTTATATTTTCTAAGGGATATCTTTTGTGGAATTATTTGTTGCTTACAAGGAAATTCAATAATTATTGGATAATGGTCACTACCATAAGTATAAGGAAGAGTTTCCCAAGATAGAGCAGAGGCCAGGCTTGGAGAACAAATAGATAAATCAACAGCGCTGGGATTTTGATTTGGTCCAGTTTGACGTGTGGGACTGCCTGTGTTAAGTAAACATAAATTATGCGAGTCAATAATATCTACCAATTCTCGACCCAGAGCATTACACTGAAAGCTTCCCCAGACTGTATGGTGACAATTAAAATCACCAAGAACTATAAATGGCTTGGGCAGATTAGAAAACAAAAAATCAAGTTCACTTAAAATGTAAGGTGAAGGGTGAGCTATGTACAATGATACCAAACAAAAATTATTAAAACTTATAGCTACAATTGATATATCATCAGAGTGAGGTGGAAGAGTTACACTTAAAAAGGGAATTGTATTTCTGATAAGTATAGCTGTTCCACCACCATCTGTACCTAGTCTATCATCTCGAACTATGTTGTAACCAGCAAAATAAAAGTTTTTTTGTGGTTTAAGCCAAGTCTCTGACAAAGCAAAAACAAATGGCTTGTATGTGTTGGTCAAATATATAAGTTCACTTCTTTTATTTATAATACTCTGAGTGTTCCACTGTATTATATTGCGTAGATCCATTATTAATTGTTAACATTAAATTTTCAAACAAAGAGGCAACGTTGGACGGTGAAATAAAATTATACTTAGCTAATACATTAAATAAAGCTGTTATTAACTCAATATGAGATTGATTGTCTTGATCTTGAGAAGGCTTTTGTATAGCACATCCATTAGCAGGTGTAGGGATTCTAAAGTCATTTATGATAGCATTATGTGCTTCTTTATTGTAACCCATATTGGTATGAGAATTATTTATATTACGAGGGTTTAAGAACACTGTTTTCTTATATGATGTAGTGGAAGATCTACTATTTTGAGATGTGTGAATATTATTATACAAAGGCGATTGAGGAATAGGCTTAGAAGCTACTATGTCTGCATATGATTTAGCTGCTGGAGGGTGAGCTTTGGAAGCCTCGGCATAAGACACACAGTTTTGAGCCATGAAAGTTTTAATTTGTTTTTGTCTCATAAATTCTGGACATACTTTACTAGTGGCATAATGAAAGCCAGAACACAAACAGCAACAGGCATCCTCTTCAACTGTACCACAAGATTCCCCAGTGTGTTCCTTGCCACATTTGTAACAACGGGGCTTAGATCTACATTGTACCTTTGTGTGACCAAACCGACAGCAATGATAACACTGTATCGTAGGGTATATATATAGGTCAACATTTAAAGCATTATAACACAAGTACACTCTCTTAGGAAGTATCTGTCCATCAAAAGTAATAATTACAGTTTGTGAAGGTTTCCATGTTGGGCTCCCATCAATAAAAGTTTTGAAGTTCATGCGTCTGACTTTCATTATAGCCCCACATCCTAAAGGTACTGAAATATTAGCCATGACCTCTTCAGGTGACCATTCAGCTGGAACACCTCTTACTAACCCCATTCGGGTGACATTAAAAGTTGGTATATATGCTCGGTAATTATTTACTTGAAGAGCTTTATCATTAAGAAAAGAGTTTGCATCTTTAAAATTAGTAAAACTAATTGAAATTTTATTCCTGCCAATTTTCTTAACACTGCCGTTGATAATATTTGGAAATTTATTATTTTTTAAAAAATTGCCGAACTTAACTGGATGTATTGATGTCTTGTCATCTGCTGATAATACTATTTTTTGTACATGTAATATAAAAGGTGAAACATCTGACTCGCAATAAGCTTTCCTACCGATAGGAGTTGATGAATTAGCTACTGAAGGAGGGATGATTGAATCCTGTATTACAGATTTAGGTGGTGGAGGAAGGTCTAGAAAAGTATTATTGTTACCAGATGAAATTTCAGTGCAAGAACAATCTGTTGGTTTCGGTTCAGAACCGTGATGCCGCCTTCTTTTTTTGTTACAGGTTTTGCATACATTGGAGCGACGGCTCCTTTTTAAAGTGGATCTATTCGATGTAGATGCATCCGTATCCATCCCTGACTCGGAACAAACCGTAACATAGCTACCTGCCGGGGGGACGAATCCCCCCGGGTCGTCGGGGGGCTCGCTCATAAAAATAATTAAAAAAACTTACCTAATATCTGCAGCTAAGCACTAATTCTAATATATACACAAATATATATATGTAAATACACAAAAATACCCTTCTAATGGACTAACTTAATAATTAATTTTAATTATTTTACGCCACTAAAAAAAACACGCCTAACAATTTCAACGCAAGTATGATATCTGTGAGTTTGACTGCGTAGGCTTGGGCAATAATAATCTTATTAGTCAACATCGATATTTAGTTTGGTTTTTAATAATCGATATATAATTTATTAATTCGTTTATTCAATAACCGACATTTGTTTTTACTAACATATGTGATATTTTAAGGTTCCATTTCCGTAAAAATTAAAACTCTTATTGATTCGATATATAAGTTTGTCCACCTGCATAGTAGTTTTTTTAACTTTTGTGGCACATTAAAAAATTATGAAAATCCCTACATATATATGAAAGAAATTTATTCTTCTTTTTTATCAAGTCTATAAGTGTCCACCTTTGAAAAAGAAAAATATGCCGTAAACCGTTCTTATAATATTTTTTCTCAAAGTCAATCGTTTTAATGGCAGACACTTGAAAGCATAGAATTACACTTTTGGTCTCCCCTCCTAACTAGGCTCGAAGTTTTAATTGAATTAAAGTCTTAATTCAAACTGAATTAAAAAAAGATCTTTAAATTCGGTCCACTATTTATCTGAGATTACAAGATTCTAGGACTATCCCCATAACCATGTAATCTCAGATAAATTTAAGTCTGAAATATTCTATCTGTTAGATTTTTATTCCGCGCCATCCAATTATTTGACACCATTTGTTTAAACACTAAAAGAGGGATCGATACATCAAATATATTATTGAAACATTTCGATTCTAAGATATTCTTTTTATAATATCTACATCCCTAGTTACCATGTCAATGTTAAGTAAATGTCAATCATAAGGAACAGTGCTACCATATGTCAGGATTTATCCATATTTGTACGGAATTTGGATTTCTCGATATTGTGTATGGTTTAGCCACCTTTATTAAATATATTATAGATAGCTCATTAAAAATAAGGATACCTGAGGAAAATAGAAGTATTACGAGGACCAGATACAAGACAACTACAACAATACATATAATACAATACTACTTATTAATTACCACTAAGAACTTAACAATATATATACAATACTACGTATTAATTACCGCTAAGAACTTAAGACCTAATTAAGGAAGGCCTTTTTATTAAATGTGTGTAACCTAAATTTTATAATAATTATAAACAACTAAGTTATTAATATTCGTTTATATCCCAAATTTTCGCTCTTTTTCTAGGCATAATTTGTAACCCATTCATTACATACTTATATTACTTATTTAGTCATCAATATTCTCTTTCAGTGCGCTTTAATTTAAGAATCCACCCGAGTACATATGCAGACATTTGATTAACTACCCTACTTTTAGCCCCCTCAACCTTTAAACGTCTTAACCGATTTTCGTCAAACATGTCTAAGAATACTCGCACATATGGCAGCTTTAATACAAAATAAACCTAAATCCGTTTGGGAGCTATAATGCCACAAACAGACGCACACACAGACATGTCAAACTTATAACACTCCTCTCTTTTCGTCGGGGATTAAAATGTACATTTTTGATTTATGATGGCTTTTAAGATTTATTGAACGCATATAATATCCTTTTATGTGGTTACGAAGATTTTGTCATAAAATCCTATTATAATACAGGATACATATAGGTATATAATATACGAAGATGTACAGATTTTTGGTCTCTCTAGTATGGCAACACTGGAACTGAGTTTGTCGCCCCCTAGCATAGATAATCGTAGTTTATAGATAATTGGATAATCCATAATACATACTATAATAATCATATACATATAATGTTGCGCCGGTCGACGTTATTTATTGAAAAATGATTTATCACTCATTAATATTATATTTTTTAGTTAATAATATTTTGTGTGATGATAATTATGATAAAAGTGGTTATGTAGTATACTGTCCATGCATGGGTAAGTTTGTTTCTATATTAAACTATTGTTTCAACATTTTTTTGTTTGTGTTTACATCAGGGCAAGATGTTTAGATAATCTTGATTCTTGCATCAGCGGGTAAGTATTTTTTAGTTAATTTGGCGCCAAAACTTAAATAAAAAACCTAATTAATACTATTATACCAACCGTTTCCTAATTTCCTTAACTTTTTTGTTCTTGGGTACATATAATATTTTTATGGTCCTGACAATAAAAAATCTGGGAGATTTCTAACAGCTTTACTTTATAGACAGCTTTACTATTTTGAGTAAAAAATCAATACCAACATGTTATGAGATTTCTTATATTATCAATTTAAGGTAGATCTCATTGCAAACTTCAACATTTTATGTGATCTTCCTTGATAACACCTTTATTATCTGAAAATCTGGTGTTGCATTTGCTTAAGTTTTGTGAAAATCCTAAATGTTATACCAGAAAGTGGATTTATTATTCCAAATTTTATAGCATACATTTAATATTTTGTTATGGACGATAAATATCTAATTTCTTAGTGAATTGCTCATTATTAAAAAAAAATATTTCCAAACTTTGAATTCATTGTAAGTCACTCCCGCAGATTTACAAAACTGATATTTTTTTTTAAGTTTTAAAACTGCCAATCTCGTATAATAAGCAGTACTTTCATATGCACATAAAAAAACTAGATTAATCATCACAGAATTACAAAAATCTACAACAAAAACAATAATATAAGTAGAAATAAATTTTGTTGATTACCTATAAATATTAAAATAATAGTTTGCACATACACCCAAATCACTAATTTTCAACTGGTTTTAAACAAATAAATAATCTTAATAAGAAATGCTTAAAAAATATTATTAGATAACTTCCTCATATTTTAAGGGTTCTCTCACAGCCAATATGTGATTTTTTTTAATTTTGTAGGAAAAAGAAGCTATTAACAAATAGATATTTAACAAAATGTTTTTTTCCAGGTCGATTTGGAAACCAAGCAGATCATTTTTTAGGTGTGTTAGCTTTTAGTAAAGGCTTGAATAGAACTTTAGTACTTCCCCCTTGGATTGAATACAGATATGGAGAGCCAAGTTCATTTCAAATTCCATTTAACACATATTTTAGCATTGATATATTAGCACAATATCATAGAGTTATTACAATGGAATCATTTATGGAAGATACAGCACAACTAGTATGGCCTGCCAATAAAAGGACCTCTTTTTGCTATACACAAAGAATTGGCGAAGAAAAAAACAGTTGTAATGCAAAATCTGGCAATCCATTTGGACCATTTTGGGATAAGTTTGATATCAATTTTGTTAAATCTGAATTTTATGGACCATTAAACTATGATTCACATGATAAGAAGATGATGGATAGATGGAAACAAATATATCCTCCAGATACTTGGCCAGTACTTGCATTTACAGGTAATTATAATAATATTTCTTGTTCACTGTTCACAGGTATAACACTTTGAACAACTATATTTTAACTAAATATTTGTTTGAGGAAAAATAGAATAGGTCCTCAGTTGTCATGTTAATTCTTTCAAGTTAAAATGTATAGGTATTTATATAATTATCTGTGTATACATATTTATCTATCATTATAATAGATAATATTATATTGCAGTTAGACATTAATCTTTTTGTCTAACATCATGTTTGAAACAGATTTTATATTAGGAGTTAAAGTATGAAATTGCCGTTTTATTGTAATAGGTTCCTTGAATTGACATAGAATCTTCATGGTGTGAGGATTTCGAAAGAAACTTTTTTCACATGGAGCCCACGCTGGGTGAAACGGGTACTCGTAACGCATCTCTCAGTGAGAAAAAAAAAAAGACCTGGGTAGCTCAGTGATTAAAGCCAGACTGCGAAAGATCAAGTTCAAAACCCCATCTCAGGGTGTCAGGGTGGATTTTTAAGCATTTTTCATTAGGATTATGATTAAAAATGTTTTGTGTCTATCCGTCAGACAGATTATTGAAAAATATGAACCTCTTATTTTTTTACGCAATCGATAAGTTACGACGACGTGATGTCGCATGACGTCATGCTTTTGTACATTTTCCACAAAGCTGTGACGTAGCGAGCGAGCAACTTTAATGCCGGTTATCTAAGCTATTTCTTGTTAAAATGAAGCAAGACAAATACGTATTTAATAATTTTTATATCTTGAAAGATAGACTAAAGACAATATCTACTTTTTTACTCAGGTCTCATCCTTAAAATGTTTTTCATGAGAAGAAATGGGTTAAAACGAGTGTGGGAAATCTAAAACGGAAAATAAATATAGCAAACTACAAATAGACAAAGAAATCAACACATCACTTTTTTTGCACACACAATTGTTCAAATGGCGGACTTAATGCCTTTAGGCATATATTACCAGTCAAGCGGAGAGTTATATACAGATAGGTCATACATGTGCTATGTAAAGATCAACTAAAAATGATAATAATAGGGGTTTAAGTATGAAATTGCGGATTTGTACTGAATATCAAAATTGCTTAATTTTTAACAAATTTATTTAATCAAAATAGTTACCATTATTATCTATACATTGCTGCTATCTAATAGGAAGGTCATTTATGCCTTTGCGATAGAACTCTGAGGATCTAGACTGCATAAACTGTGTGAAAGCATTTTGTACAGCCTCTACCAGCTACCAGGGTAAGGTAAACCATGCCGCTAATTCCTAGGCATTTGACTAGGATCGGCTTCCACCATCTCTCTTAATTCATCGTTATTCACCTGTGTGGGTGGCGGTCTTCCTCGTGGCTCGTTCTTTAAGTCGAAGTTTTCATATCGAAAGCATTTAAACAAAATCGCACGGTGCGTTCATTAGAAGACCCCTCTCCAAATGTAACATTGATTTTGCGGGCTTTTTTCGCCGCGTTACTTCCGCGTCGGAACTCGTATTAAAAAATCACTCGAATTTTCGCAGTATCTATCTTTCTTGTCTAGTTGAATAACAAAAACAATTCAATATTCAAATGATTCACATTTTTTAAAAGAAAAATTATTAAATACGTATTTGTCTTGCTTCATTTTAACAAGAAATAGCTTAGATAACCGACATTAAAGTTGCTCGCTCGCTACGTCACAGCTTTGAGGAAAATGTACAAAAGCATGACGTCATGCGACATCACGTCGTCGTAACTTTTTGATTGCGTTAAAAAATAAGAGTTTCATATTTCTCAATAATCTGTCTGACGGATAGACACAAAACATTTTTAATCATATTCTTAACTAGTGGCCGCCAGCGACTTCGTCCGCGTTTTCCATTTTTTCTTCGCTCCCAATAGTCCAGCGTGATGTTATATAGCCTAAAGCCTTCCTCAATAAATGGTCTATTCAACACAAAAATAATTTTTCAATTCGTACCAGTAGTTCCTGAGATTAGCGCGTTCAAACAAACAAACTCTTCAGCTTTATAATATTAGTATAGATGAAATACTGGCCAGAACAATCCTTCTAGCATGATTCAGTATTCACGCGCGATGGCTTATTATTAGCGTATTTCATGTATAACTTTGGTGTTTCTATACCGATTTCTATGATTCTTTTTTATGGAATACTTAAAACTGTTAACTTTTTTAATTAGCGATGACTGAGAGTGTTATAAACGTAGGTAAGAGTAGACAATAGACAAATACAATCAGAAAGCTTCGAACTGCTAAGCTATCGGGAGTTACACGTGTTATTGTGAGTCAACCATAAAAGATAGACATAGCATGGGATATTTTTTATATAATTTTAAGGAGAACATTTCTGTCATACATGATTTCTGGGTAGCTTTAACCATTAAGGTTGCACACGCGACGGAAGCTTAAAAAATGGAGTAATTTCTCCCGTTTTCCCAACATTTCCCTTCACTGCTCTGCTCCTATTGATTGTAGCGTGATGAAAAGTATACTATAACCAGCTCAGGAGTATGAAAAATAATTGTACCAAGTTTCATTAAAATCCGTCGAGTAGTTTTTGTTTCTATAACGGTTATACAGACAAACAGACAGAGACAAAAATTATACTGAATGCATTTTTGGCATCAGTATCGATCCCTAATCACTCCCTGATAGTTATTTTGGAAATAATTGACCTCTCTACAGATTTATTATAAGTATAGATGAAAAATGCTTAAAAATCCACCCTGGCACCCTGAGATGGGATTCGAACTTGATCTTTCGCAGTTAGGGCGACTGCTTTAACCACTGAGCTACCCAGGACTTTTTTTTTGTCGCTGAGAGATGCGTTACGCATACCCGTTTCACCCAGCGTGGGCCCCACGGGGGACTCCTGCAGTCCCACCCCCGAAGGGGCTAGACAAGAAGCAGGAGTTTACCCACTAAAACTCAGCGATGTCCCTCGCATGGAAGGCGATGCACGGGATCAGTCCGAAGGCCACACACCGCGCGGTTCGCCCCCATTTCGGCCCGCCCTAAAAAGGGCAGGTCTCTCTGCAGGTATCTACTCAGGACCTAACAGGACTGACGAATCTTTCATGCACTTATTTCTTTTTCGATACTCAGAGCGTATTCTCATCAATGTTCAGGCAATCCACCCAAACAGCTGAAAGAAATATTGTAACAAATATTTGAACTTTCGATAAAGATGAAATTTTGTTCCAATTGTTATATTTGATCAATTTTGCATTCACAATGCTTTCAAACATTCTTCATGAATAATGCTTAAAAAATCCACTGAGATGGGATTCGAATCCATGACCTTTCGCAATCCGGACGACTGCTCTAAC
The DNA here is from genome assembly GCA_918026875.4 of Diatraea saccharalis. Taxonomy (NCBI): domain Eukaryota; kingdom Metazoa; phylum Arthropoda; class Insecta; order Lepidoptera; family Crambidae; genus Diatraea; species Diatraea saccharalis. Next base: position 11,517,626 of record OU893343.1, read on the forward strand.
CACTGCCACTGCTCCAAATTAAATATCCTATTAAAATAATTAAAGTAAGATTGAGGCTAGACATCCTTTTCACTGCGAGTTCGTTGGTGGTGGATGGCCCACCCCGTCCACGCCTTAACCTGCCTCCCTCGTTTTATATAGGTATGTACTCCGCCTTACCCAAGAAATAGGTTTTTTTCATTTGTCTATAATCTTCAGATCCTGCCCCCCTTCAAAGCGCAACGACAATAGTGAAATTATTTGAGATTCGTGTGTGCGTAAGCAAAAAGTGTGTATTTTTTATTTATGTGAGTAACATGAATGATAATGATAACAGTATATAATGATTATTTTAATTTATTAATATGATTAATAAAATTTCCCAAACGACTATTCGGTTAAGTAATAAAAATCATATATGAAAAGCATTATAGACCTCGTGCAGCTTATATCGCTAAACTTTACTTTTTAACCGACTTCAAAAAAAAGGAAGAGGTTCTCGAAATTCGACTGTATTTTTTCTTTTTTTTTTGTGTTTGTTACCTCATTCATAACTTTATACTGGGTGTATCGATGTTGATGATTGTTTTTATATTCGAAAGCTGGTACTTGCCATGTGGTCCCATTTAAATTTGAACGAGATCTAATAAGTACTTTTTGTGTTATCTCTAATAATACGTATCACGCTATATTGATGATATTCTTGTTTTTATTATTTATCGATGTAAAATGAAACAAAAAATAAAATGAGTTATCTAACTACAGATTCACTAAAAATCAAGAAATAAAATAAAATTTTATCAAATAAAACCTACTTAAAAAAAAAACAAAAATACACTAAAAAGTAACAAAATGAACGTAATTATTTTGTTACTTTTTAGTTTTTTTTTAAGTCGGTTTTTTTGTTGGTTATTCTAGTTTTTTCTATTCAAGGTATGTACGCTCAAGCGTTTACCAGGCACGAAGACCCACTTAAACTTCACATCTAACTCAACACGTACAAATGACAAACAAACAATTATCAAAATATTTATTGTTATTTTGGAGTCGGTGTCAGCCAAGGAAATACGACTAAACTGTCAAAAAACCTTACATAAACTTAGAGATAAAGAAAAGCAAAGATCAAATTAACTTTTATACAACAATATTAAATCTACTGTGACAATGTCTAACGACCTTGATACAACGAATCACCCATACTTAATTAAACCTATTTACAAATGAACTTTAATACGACAAAAAATGCTGCGAGAATACGAAATTGTAGCTAACACCGACTCCAAAAATAACAATAATTGTGCATTATATTATCGTAATAATTTTTAAGTATTGCTTAGGCGTTAATTGTTTGTTTGTCATTTGTATGCGTTGAGTTAGATGTGACGTTTAAGTGGGTCTTCGTACCTGGTAAACGCTTGAGCGTGAGTACATACCTTGAATAGAAACTAGAACTAGAATAGGTTCGTAATTATTTTGTTACTTTTTAGTGAATTTTTGTTTTTGAACTAAACATTTAAGACTATAAGAAATGACGTATTTTTTAAATTAACTTCAAAAAAGGGGAGGTCCTCAATTCGACTGTATGCTTTTTTTGTGTGTTTGTTACTCGAATACTTGGCCAATTATGACTCGATTTTCCAAATTCTTTTTTATTTGACAGCTTAATGCGTCCCATTATCTTATATAATTTTATCGAAATAGAATCAGTAGTTTACCCTTGATAACATAACAAAATACAGTTTTCATCAGATATTAAATTAAATTAAATATTTAATTAAATTGAAATGATTTTTTTATTTTATTTCTGTAAGACAAAAAAAAGGCTGCAGCCAAATTCAGCCACTGGTAAATTCGCCACTGACCAATATGGTAGCGATCTCGCTTTTAGCGATTATTCCGATAGTTTAACATTTGTGATAAAAGATACATACTCTCTGTGATGATTTTTAAATAGGTTTCATTGTGTTTTAGGTGCTCCTGCCAGTTTTCCAGTTCAAAGAGAAAACGTACATTTACATAAGTATCTTAAGTGGAGCGTTGATATAACTAGTAAATCAAAGCAATTTATCAAGAATAATATGAGTGGCGGGGGGTTCCTTGGATTACATTTGAGAAATGGACAAGACTGGGTAAAAGCATGTCAACACGTTCAAGACAGCCCTATACTATTTGCTGCGCCCCAGTGTGTCGGATATAAAAACGAAAAGGGTCCTCTTACTGCATCAATGTGTTTACCTAAGAAAACAGAAATAATAAAGTAAGTAAAAAAAATCATCTCGTTAATCACTTACAGTAAAATAAGCGTATTTAACATTACGACCATTAGACAGTCACGCCGAGCTTTAAGGCTTAGAGGAAACAATGGAACCAAACACATGTGTGATACATAGTGTAAAACAAAGGGTATGTTCCGATATACACTGCGACCACTGAACAGTATGACGTCAATTTAGTATTCTGGAAGCCCGTTCCTTTATAGCTAGTTATACTGGTGACTTTTTAAAACGGAACGCAGTCCAATATACTGTTAATCCTATTTTTTGGCGCCATTTTCAAATTTGTTAATGCAAGGTGAATAAATATAAAGATTCCCTCTTTTCAAAAGAAAATATTATAAAATTGGAAAATTGTATAAAAAAAATTATTTATCCATCTTATAATAAACGTAAGTATTTTTTTTTTTTGTTTATTTATCATTTTCTGATTCTGTTTCGACTGATCACGTGATCAAAAGCACTGCGAGCACCTTGCCTCGGAATCTCCAGTGCTCACAGTACAAATATGGCGGCAATTTATGACGTCATGAATTTCCCTAGGGTACTGTAGCAGTGTACTGGCAGTCCATAACGGAACGGATTTTTCAGCAGTAAGACCACTGCGCAGTGCTCGCAGTGTATATCGGAACATACCCAAAGTCGCTGTCTTGTTTCACATCATTTTTGTGTGTGTCATTTTCCGTTTTAACTTAATACAAACGTACGTAACGTAATGTAAACGTAAGCACGGCTGCTCCTCAGGCTATCGCAATATGTCAAATTTACTCAATTGATTTTGAACTTTACCAACAATGCATTAAGGTAAAGTCAAGTGGAGAAATTTGACAGTTTTGTATAGCATTACAAATGATTTCACTATACAACCAAAATGGTTCAGTATGAAGTAAACCGGCGACTGAAGAATGTATGAATGATTTCATAAGATATACTAGAGCAGTCGTTTTATTTAAGAGAAAGTCGAAAGGTTACGGATTCGAACACATGACTTATACTTATAAGATAAACTAACTTTTTTCAGGCAAGTGAAGAGAGCAGTCAAAAAATTTAATAATATTAAATATGTGTTTGTGGCTTCCGACTCAAACCATATGATTGAAGATTTAAATGTGGCTTTAAAGGATTTGGAAGTATCCATTACCAGATTTCAACCATCCAACCCTCACTTAGACTTAGCAATACTCGGACAGGCAAATCATTTTATTGGTAATTGTGTCTCATCATTTTCTGCATTCGTCAAAAGAGAGAGAGACGTAAAAGGCTTACCATCGGAATTCTGGTGTTATCCACACCGAAAGAAAACAAAACACGAAGAATTATAATATATATATTTTTAATAGGTAATTTATCAAGAAATAATATTTTATACTTAATTTATTTGTGTATTATTTACCCATTATTTTCGGATGTGTTAAATTAAGCTGAGTACACAATTTCGCGATTATGTAGACATACATAATAGCGGGGTCTGCGTGGAATATCTTAGTGGGGACAAACCATAGAATTCTGTGCCATGGGCAAGTGCCAGTGTGGAGACCGGTGGATTGAGAAAATAAATTTATTATCCATTCGCGAGTTGATTCTCCGGAATTACTATCTCTGATCAACTTCAATACGCGTTTCAGAGTTCGCCATCCAAACATCTTCTTGCTGCACGTTTACAGAAATAATACGTCCTATTATAACCCAATTATCCGTATGTGTCGTCTATATAATGATCTAGCGGGGAAACAGGAAAGCTTGGACATTATGAATGATCGCCTTGGTCTGTTTAAGCGATGTATTACCGATGTGCTTATTGAATAATGTTGAATGTGTAATTATTGGTTATTCTATTAATTTCGATGTTGTAGTTTCTGATTAAGTATAATTTTGGGATTGATTTGTAAATTTATTGTAATTAGTTTTAATGTAATCTAATTTTATTCTTTATTTTATGCATGAAAAATATATTATGCTATTATGCAACCTTTATAATTGTCATGATAAGGCCACAAGGATTTGGTTTACAATCTAGTTTATAAATTACTTGAATTGCTGTAAATTAAACTCAATTTGGTTGTGAACTGTTTTGTGTCCTAACTTAATAAATAAATAAATATGGCCGATTCATGGGTCTGCACGGAGGTGGCAGCCTCTGAAGTTTTCAATTTCGTTACTGAATTTGGGTATTGAGTCATAATATAGGAATTGTGCAAATACGCAATCCCTACGGATGAAATGACAGAACGGACAATGATTTGATAATTAATGGTAATGCGTTTTTCTCAATAAATTATTTTATTTAAACAGATAGTGCATATAATGCTTTCTCTGTGCGAGCGAATAAGTAAGTGAAAGAATGAGATCACAATATTTTCCACGTGTCCGTAAGGCTGGCAGCGCCACCCTCTTCGATTTTGAAATATCTTTTTATGAACGAAAACCAGACAAATCGATGAGTTGGCGTTATAATTTAAATATAAAATAGTTATTTAAGATACGAGTACGGAAAGTAAGGTTTTACGAATAAGGGCCAAATTGAATTAGCACGAATTCGTAAAACCTTTTACGCTCAAGTTTCTTACAACATTTTTCAATGCTTTATGCGAGGAAATAAAACAAATATAAATGTAAAAATTACTTGTTAAAATTAAACGTGGTATTTGAACATGTTTTCGTGTCTTACATTTTATTTGAAAATATTCGTTCTAGGCTCCTTGAAATACTTTTGCCTCTAAAGTTTGACATATTTTCATCCATTTTTTTTTAAATATCTTTGGTGCTCGGCCAAAAAAATTAAAAAAATACTTTTAAGCACATGTGCAGTAAAGGATTTCAGTACATTTTTATTTAACACGTGTTTAAAGACTCATTTTCGGTGTTTACAATGGATTAAAAAAATAGCGCTTTATGAGCAACTGCATTGAAAAAACTATTAAAGTACTTGACCGAGCACTCTTAGTTTCATGCTCAAAGCTCTAAGTTGGCAACTCCACGATTGAGAAGTTTCATGATTGTGATATTATATTTAACACAATAACATAAAAATAAAAGTCAAAACTAAAATAAATCTGAAACAAAATTAATATACGTTAATAAATGACCAAATATTTTTCATTAACTACGTGTTTTGGCCTCCGACTCGCCTGTGACGTCTGCACAGAACCCGAGATGTTCGCACTACAAATTAAATAAAGTCTACAAAAATTTTGGAATACCTCGGTATTTTTTTTTTTTTGCAACATGTTTGAAAATATTCATTAGGGTCTCCACATTTTTTACGCATTCTAATCATTAAAGTTGGAGGGGGGGGGAAGCGAGCTGCTCTCACATTACCTACCTATTTAGAAGCGATGATGCAACAGGTAAAGGGTTCGCCCATTAGAAGTTTTCATATTATCTGTTTACTTTTATAATGGCATAGGTATTTACATTGTTCGATAGGGCCCGCATGAATAGTGCGAGCGATTCCTACGGGCTCATACCACAGGCCGATAAACTCTTTCAGTTTCAATCACCCAGACCATACCTGAAACTTGAATGAGAGCGAAGCAATCTTAATTGTTGTGCCAAGCTTTCTGTAATTATAGAAACCTGTGATCCACTTTCAATAAAGGCACTAGCTGAATGATAGTGACCATCCATACTTGTATTTGTAAAATGGCAGTCCCTAAGACCATTGTGGATTCACCATCAATACCATGATGCGATTGAGGTTGAGGTAAAATAGTCCGAACTTTGCTATTATCAAACTCGCCTCCGTTATCGCTTAAAATTTCACCTTCACACCATCTGTTTCGACTTCAGCTAGCATAAGTGATAAATGCGTCAGGATTGAGTGATCCATTGAAACTATCGTAGAATCCTGGATTTACATTGAAGTATCTTGGTTTTTTGCAAAATAATGTGACAAATTATGTACAAATTTTTGATATGAAAATTTATTCAGTGTATTTCCTGAGATTCGGCTTGTAGCCATTTTGTCAATGCCTGAATTGAGTGTTCCACATATTGGGCAATATCTTGGACCGCATAAGAATGATAAATATTTTTTTTCGATTAAGAATTTTGTCAAATTTTTACTAAATGGACATTTTGGTTTTCTTGAAAACTAAAAAAGGATCACTCAGTCCAGATGCACTTAAAAGTTGCTCTGAATTGATCTGTGGTGCTCACTGACACAAATGAACCGAGTGACTCGGAAAGATTTGGGCAACATCTAGTTGTGTCAGTAACGAATGAGCACACAATTTCGGGCAGACAGGGGCTATATTTGTTTATTAACAAATGTAGCCCCTGGCAGTTTATTAACTACTTTTACTTGACTTTTGTTTTATAATAATGTATTATGATGAAAATTAAGAATGCAGAAACATTTGTATCTTGTTTGTGTTTGTTGGTATATTGTTGTTGTAGTGCAAACCGTCACTTCTAAGCCTGAACAAAGTATGAAGGAGAATCAATTCGATTTTAAAGTAAATTTGTAATTTGATGGTTGCATTCAAACATCATTGAATGTTAAATTAAAACAAATCTGGTTGATTTATCTTAAATTTTAATTTTAAGCTTTAACAGCATACACTCTTGGAGGAAAGATGGATTTCTTCCGGATCTCTTTTTTTGTTTTGATCTTTGCTTCATGTTTGCTAAGGGCCTTGCGCATTGCACGAGTCTTCTTAGGTCTTAAGTCCAAAGGCTTGTACTTCTTATTTTTATAGTGATTACGAAGATTCACTTTCATTTTCTGATGATAAACTATGTATACTCGAGCTATAGCTTTCCGTACAACACGGCTGAAATAAATATTATTGTTATAAGTACAGAAAGAATGAAATTTTCAACTTGGTCATTTAAATTGTGGCAAATATTTTTTATTATTGATAGTATTGTACTAATATGCTAACAATCGTTTCCTTTTCCTTCCTTCCTCAAAAATCCTTTTTTCTCAAAAAAAAAAATTATTATCTTTTTAAGTTATTTTAATAGTATTTATTACTTCCTAAAAGAATTTTAATTGTGCAACGGTCACCAACATGAACCTCATTAAAACTTCCTGTGATGATTTTTAAAAATCAGTTCAGTTGTGTCAGAGCCTATTCAATACAAACAAACTATCAAATCTTATCGTTGCTTTTTATAATATATATGTATACTCGAATAATAAAAAAGTGCTAAAATCACTACATTCTATATTTTTGTAATTTTAGTCCTATTGAGTAAATATTAAAGAAGTGTCTAACACATCAAACTTTTACCTAGGATTTATAGAATAATCAGTACATACATAGTACCCTTTAAATTAAAAAGTTGTAAATGCTATTTACAATATGGTAATATTTATGAAAGCATTATCAGAAATTCTATTTGCTATAGTAAAAACACGACAATATTGTTAACTTAAACACAACTTACATTTTTGATAGTTTTGATGCAACACCTCCAGTAACTTTAGCTACCCTTAGGTTGGTAAGCTCCGTTTTTAACTCTTCAAGTTGCTTGAAGAGCTCTTTTTTGTCCTTCGTACGAAGTTCGGAACATTTTACTTTACCCTGTAAACATACACAAAACATGATAGCGATGGTAAAGCTCCCCGTGGCACTCATTGGTAATGTAAGTACCCAATTGCTAAAAACTTATTTTTCATGTTTCATTGCATAAAAATTGGCATTTGGGACAACTGCACCACTTAATAGATATAATATCAGGAAGATAGGAACAGTTATTTACAAACGAAACATATTTTAATCAGATTATGCGGTAGTTTTTATAATTAATAAAATAAATAACCTACATTACATTTGGTGACAAAATATTTAAACCTGGGTTTTCACCAAAAAAAGATTCAACGTTTTACGGAATATTTACAAATTTGATAAAGTGATTAACACAATACATTTCGATGGAATAAATTAAATCAACGCAACGCACCATTGTAAAATCTTCAACAGCAAAGCACAACTCGAATGAAAAAGACGGAAGAAAAAGGAAAAATCGCTTAAACGTCAGAAGTCTATGGTTGGTAGGTATAGGTGGGCAAGCTTGGTCAACAATAATCAATATACTCTATTATCGAGATTTTTTTTTTTGTAAAATAGTCATTACTACATTCATATTAGTAATCATGACTATTCATTCATTTTAATTTTCATGTAATAAATTCGATGTTTATTTCGACAAAAAGCGGAAAAAATTGCGATTCTTCATATCTGTCTCTTTATAATAATTTGTGTGTTACAGCTACTTTATTACAAAACCGTTAGGACTATATATTAATTAGAATAATTGAATCTAGGTAGGTAAATTTATTTCGAGAACCACGTTATAATTTTTATACAAAATTAAATAAACACAAACAATACATAAAAAAGTACTTTCAAAAAAAAGAATCAGGTTTATAAAATAATTCCTGAACACGATGGGTACTAATTTTGGCTTTTTGTAAATGTTACTTAAGTCACATATGAAAATCAGCTGTTGGATGTTATTTGGTTAACTGATATACAATTACTTTTTGGATGATTCGATATTTGGTTTCGATATAAGTTTAATGAAAAGCTTTTAGATAAATCGTTATATCCCTAGTGTAGTTAGAGATGCAGTTTCATAAAAATATCGATATATCGAATTTATTATTTATCAAGTATAATCGATATACATCAATTACAGTCGATATTGATATATCGCTTTACAAAATTGATATATCGATATATTTTATGGGTCTTAAGTAAATTATAAAATCCTGCTTGTAAAAAACCTATGTAAATGGCGTTTGATTCTAAAATATGGGCAGCTGATGTACATGCACTCTTAGTATTTCATTCGATATTACGTTTCAATATGTTGGTTCTTTAGATATCACTGTTTCTTCGAATTCAATACGTATCGATATTTTGAGGCATCAATATATATCGGGTTTTCGATATATTAGGGATGAGCTAATGAAAAATCAATAAATCATAGCGATATTTATCAAATGTATTGATAAATATTGACAAAAAATATCGATATATCGATATATTCTACGTAATAAGCGACTATCTATAAAAATTTACGAAATATTCGAAATTTTAAAGCAAATACCTGGCTGTTTTGACATCAGTTTTATTATTCAAAATAAGTATATAGCCAAGAAAACAACGTCATCAACACAACAAAAAGTACATTATTCAAACAAACCAGTATTTATTTGTTATTGACATCAGAAGCACTCTCGTGATACCAACTAGAAGTGGAAATAACTGCTTAAAATTTTTAAGCGTTATTTCGTTGTACGATTTTTAATAAGCGTTTTAAAAAACTGCTTATTGTTTAAACCCTTTTTTTTAAACTAACTGTTAAGAATAAATGAGAATATCTATTGAATTCGAATAAAATATTTACTGACTAAAGAAAACATAACAGAAAGTCTTCTTATAAAAATAACAACAAGTTACTAAGCAACTAAAACATGTTAAGAACTTAGAACTAGGAACACGTATCTTCATACTTGTCTTTGGTATGTATATACTTCACATCCTTCGTTCCTTTTTTTAGATGTTAGACATCTAAATTTCTCAGCCCAATCCGTCTGCTTAACTCCTGCAACCTTGGGCTAAAAAGAGGTTTCGTGAACATGTCAGCTAGCTGTAGCTCTGAGGTCACTTGTTTGACAATAAACTCTTCATTACACACACACTCTCGAATAAAGAAGAGTATCAACTTTATATGTTTCGTACGCTTATGATACTCATATTGCGGGTTGTGTGTAAGTTTTATAGCTGACTCATTGTCTAAGTTTAGCACAGGTTTGTCCGTTTGAATTAGACCATTTAGTAAGCGATTAAGCCACAATATTTCTTGCGCTGTTTCACTGGCTGCTATGATTTCCGCTTCTGTTGAAGAAATCACAGTGGATTGCTTTTGGCTTTTCCAACTAATTGCTGCTCCTGAAAATAAGCACAATGAGCCAGACGTTGACCTTCCATCTGTTTGGTCTCCAGCGTAGTTTGCATCACTGTAACAGACTAAGTATGACGGTGATTTGGGTGTATAAATAAGACCATAATTCTGTGTGCCTTTTAAATAGCGAAAGATATGCTTGATGCGCAGTATATCTGATTTTGTAGGTAACTCCAAATTACGAGATTCTACACCCACAGCATATGAAATATCGGGTCTTTTACCTACTGCTAAATATGCTAAGGAGCCCACGGCTTGCCTATACGGGAAGTTTGCATTTACATGCTCTTCTTCTCCCATCTCATTTCCTTTGATAATCGGCGTTGGTACAGATTTACAATTAGACATGCCGTATTTTTATAAAACTTTCTTTGTGTAAACCTTTTGACATAAGATAATTTCTTTGTCTTTGCACACATTTATTTCCATTCCAAGAAAGTTAAGGAACAGGTTTAGTTGTTATCTTGAATCTCGTAGTTAATTCTTTAATAAATTCTTCTCCTGCTACTTTTGTGTTGTATGCCACAAGTCCATCATCGACATAAAGGCCAAGAAACACTTTGGATTCTCCTCTAACTCTCGTATAAAGACGAGCTTTAATGTGTTGGAACCCAGATTTCTTTAAAAATTCGGTTATACATGTATTCTAACATCGAGGTGCTTGCTTTAATCCGTAAAGACTGCGTTTCAACTTACAAACTCGTTTTGTACCATCTTGATATCCTTCAGGTTGTTTCATGTAAAGCTCTTCCTGAACTTCACCATAAAGGAACGACATCAAACTGGTGTAACATTAAGTTTTCTCGAGCGCTAATTGCTAACAACGTTCGTACTGTACTCAGACGTACCACTAGCCTAAAAGTTTTATCGTAATCCACTCCAAGTTGTTGTGAATAACCCTTAATAACCATTCTGGCTTTATATCGTTCTACGGAACCGTCAGGATTCATTTTTACTTTAAACACCCACTTGCAAGGCAGGGCTTTTCGTCCCTTAGGTAAATCCATCAGTTCCCAGGTTTGATTGTCATTTAGTGAATTAATTTCACTGAGCATGGCTTCTTGCCATTTAACTCTATCTGGAGATTCTTTAAATGTTTTAGGTTCTTAAGGCTTATGAAGATTTTCTATTTCTTCAGCTGCAGCCATTATAAAATCATCAAAGCGTTTAGGAACATTGATTGCAGATCTGTCTCTCAAGGATCTTTTCTTTAATATCTGCAGTAAAATCTTCAGTTGCAAAGTTTAATTTTCTTGATATACTCTCTAAAGCTTTAAATAAATCTCGTTGATAGGTCATATGAGATGTGCAACCACTGTCTAACACCCAATTGTTATTTTCAGAATTCCCGTTACGTATAAGGAGGCATTGAGTGGTGAAATGGTTCTTCAATGAGTTGTCGTACCTCTTGTTTAGCTTTTCTTTGTTTTTATTTGTTTGGAAACAATTTGTACAAATTTTATGATATTTGCGTTTGAAGATGTTACCTCTTCGTTTGCAAACTCTACAAGATGCATACAGTGCATCCTCTTGTTGTGAGAAATCAGGCATTATTATTAACTTATTAACTTCATTATTAACTAAGTTTCTGTTGTGACGCGCATCAGATTCTTCAATAATTTTTGTCTTAAGCTCCTTTGACTTAGGAAGAACGTCTCGTGATTCTATAGCCACTCTGAAATTGTCGTATTCAGCAGAAAGACTATAAAGCAACATTACTGTCAGCAAATCTTCATTGGAATGTACGTCCATATTCGATAGTTTGTCAACAACGTCTATGAAGTTATTCAGATGTGTTTGAACATCTTTTTCTTCGAGTTTTGTTAGGATTAATTGCTTCAGTAAGGATGCTTTACGTGCAGGTCCCTTACTTGCATAAATGGACTTCAACTTCTCCCAGACTTAATTTGCTGTATTGCATTGCTTAATCTGTTTGAGTTCTGATGGAGCGATAATAAGTATCAATTCTGATTTCGCTTGTTAGTCGTCATCTTTCTCAGATTCACTAGCATCAGGACTTATAGTATTTTCAATATACTTCCACATTTTGTGCATTTATGTAAAGTGCTGCCCTCTAATAGAAAAAATGCCGAAACAGAAAAATTGATTGAAGCTAGTAGTTATATTTTGATAGATGGCGGGACGTACAATAAGCATTAGCATACTTTTCTTCTAAGTGAAAATGCGCTTATGCACTTATTTAGAAAAGCATAGTTAATTAAGTGCTTTTCGTTTAAACGTCCATCTCTAATACCAACAAGCAGTTTCATTGTCATAGACAAACAAAAAAGACAAGCAGGTCATAGACTGTAATTTTGTAACTCATACAGCCTACTGCCTACCTTCTCTTTTACTAAATTTAAGAAATACATGTTGTGATGCATAAGCAGACAGCAGAACTTTAAAAATATATCGATTTTGATACGAATTTGATATCAGAAAAAAATTATCGTAAGCCGATATATCGCGGAAAAAAATACCGCTGATTTAGATCGATTATTTCAGAAAAATATCGATATTTTGATATATCCGTAGTTTTTGCCCAATCCTACGATATATAAAACTTTCAACCACTTTCAACGAGTTACAAAAATGTCAAAAGAAAAAAAAGCGCGGGAAACTTTAAACGAGGCGGACGAAATTTTTCTTGCAAAATTTTAAAAATTTTGTTTTGTAAATTTAAACGAATCAGATAAGTTGTGTAGTGTTATATTTCTATAATTAGTGTATTGTAATTGTATTTTTGTATATTTATCCTGTATATTTTCGGTAAGTTTTTATAATATATATTGTATGGATACATTTTTATGAATAAACCACCGGATCTAACCGCGGGGGACTTAGGTCCTGACCTGGGTCCCCCTGTTGGATATAATGTAACTGTAAATAATAATTCTAATAACGAAATGGACACTGACGCCTCTATAAGCAGTGCGGATGGTTGGACGCGTAAAAGGTCCAGATACCATAAGCGTTGTAAAAATTGTAATAAAAAGAGAAAGAGAAGCTCACATATAGGTACAGGTACTTCTAGCGAAATAGATTGTCAATGTACTTTATTAGATAAAAATGTAGAATTTAAAGAACCAATAACTCCCATAATTAGCAATAACAAACAGAGAGATGACTCAAAAGCTGATTCTACTTTATTCCCACGTACAGAGGTAGGTCGTAAACATTATATTTCTACAGATTTATCCCCGTATATTGTTCATGTACAAAGAATTCAAGACTCTCCGGGTGATGGCTCCACACTTCATCCTATTACTTTTGGCAACTTTTTAAAGAAAAATAATTTTCAAAATATTGTGACAGGAAGTGTTAAAAGGATAGGTCGTAATAGATGTACTGTATCGTTTTCCACAATTAAAGATGCCAATGACTTTTTAAATAATAAAAATTTGATCGATTTTAAACTTCGTGCATTTATTCCCATATTTAATGTTACTAAACTTGGTATTGTACGTGGTGTACCAGCCGACTGGACACCAGAAGAAATTAAAAGCAATGTCTCTATTCCAATGGGTTGTGGAGAAATTATAAAATTACGGAGAATTAATTATAAAGTTCACGTTGATGGGTCAGTAATTTGGAAACCAACTCAGTCTGTCGTATTTACCTTCGATGGACAAGTTCTTCCTAAAAGAGTATACATTTGTTACAATGCACTACCAGTTGAACTCTATACCTACCCAACAATCCAATGCTTTAATTGTTGTCGATATGGACACACAAAACTTGTTTGTCGGTCACCTCCGAGATGTTTCAAATGTGCTCAGGATCATAGAAGTGAAAACTGTTCAGTAGAGGAAAGTTGTGCACTGTGTATAATGTGTTCAGGGTTTCATTACGCTACGAATAAAATTTGTCCGGAATTCCAACGTCAAAAAGACATTAAATTGACTATGTCCCAAAGCAGTATCTCTTACATGGAAGCTAGCAAACTCCACCCACCAATATCAAAACCATATGCTGATGTTGTAGCAACTAATCAAACATCTGACATAAATAATTATAAGAGACAGGATCAAAAATCACATAATACCTCATATAAAAAGACCGTTTACTTAAAACCACGTTCACCGATAATTTTATCGAAAGGATATGACCAGCTAACACATAATAAGATTATAAGTGATTATGATATGCCTTGTACCTCACCAAATGGTTCTGCATTTAAACCAAGTGCCAATGAAGAATTTGAAAATAAAAATGTAATTGAAACAGTTATTTCATTACTTAATACTTTGTTAACAAAACATACATTAAAACCGTCCAACGTTGCCATTATAGTTGAAATAATATCTAACCTAATCGCCAATAATGGATCTAAAAATCCTACAGTGGAATTGTAGAAGTGCAACGTCAAAAAAAAGTGACTTAATTCATTTAATTAACAAATACAATTGCTCGGTGGTAGTATTATCTGAGACGTGGTTAAAGCCAGGCATTCTATTTGGAATCCCTGGTTTTACCTGCCTCAGAGAAGATAGACCAGATGGTTATGCAGGAGTAGCCATACTTGTTAAGAATACAATTTCCTTCGTGCGGCTGACCTTGCCAACGCATAATATAAATAACTTCAATGTTATAGGGATTACATTACAAAATAGAACTTCTATTGTATCAATATATATACCAGATGCAACATCTAACATTCTGAATAATGATATCGACCAATTAATAACATCTCTGACTAATCCTTTTCTCTTATTAGGCGATTTTAATTCACATCACCGCAGTTGGGGTAGTGGAATAACTGACACTGCTGGACAACAATTATTAGAAATCATAGACTCACATAATTTATGTTTATTAAATACAGGAGTTCCGACTCGTCGTACAAAACCTAATGAAAATGTCAGTGCTGTTGACCTATCTATTTGCACTCCTGGATTAACTTCAAAAATGAATTGGAATTCCCTTGATTCAACATGTGGCAGTGACCATTTCCCTTTAGTAATAAGTTCGACAGATAAGGTAACTACATTCAATTTTAGACGTAAAGCGCGCCTTAAATACAGATTATGCAACGCTGATTGGCAGAAATTCAGAACAACGGTTGATACAAAAATTTCAAAACTACCTAATATAGTTCAGTCTGAAATTTCAGATTGTTCTGAAGCATTAGCTAAATGTCTCAAAGAAGCTGCTGATGTAACTTTTCCAATAAAAAGTACAGTATCTGACAAAATCCCATGTCCTCCGTGGTGGGATCATGAATGCACTAACGCTATTAAGCAACGTAAAGAAGCTGAAAAAAAGTATAAGCTTTGCATGTCACCTGACAACTACGAACAACTTTGTAGCATAATTAAAATTACAAGAAAGTTATTAAAGCAGAAGAAAAGAAACGGTTGGATCTCTTTTTGTGCCTCTCTCTCTCCCAGCTCATGTCCATCCGACGTGTGGCGTAATATCAAACGTTTTAGATCAGCGTTTAACTCTCATTCTCATAATATTATCGATTCTTCTTTAGCCGACTCTTATATGGATCATTTAGCGCCTCCGACAGTTTTAGAATCAGAGTCCATGAACATCAATAATTTTATTCCACTTTCAATAAATCAAACTCTTAATAATCCAATTTCTCTCGCTGAACTTAAGGGTGTCTTAAGTAATGTAAAGGATAGTTCGCCTGGTGAAGATGGGATACCATACTCATTTTTTGTAAATTTAAGTGATACAGCTCTTTCTTACTATTTAGACTTAGTTAATAAAATTCTAGTCGCTGGTGAGGTCCCACTTTCATGGAGATCACAGATTATAGTTCCTATTTTAAAACCGGACAAACCTTCTTCAAACCCTTTATCATATCGGCCAATAGCTCTGAGTTGTACTCTTACTAAATTAACTGAACATTTGGTGAAAAACCGTTTAGAATGGTATATTGAAAATAATAACATATTATCAAAGAGTCAGTTTGGATTTAGGAAAGGCAGAAGCACTATTGACAGTATTGGCATTTTAGTTTCCGATATTCATTTAGCTTTTTCTAGCAATGATTATGTATTGGCAGCATTTTTAGATATTCATGCCGCATATGATAATGTTATTATAACTAAACTCATACAAAAATTAATAGATATGAATGTTCCGGTAATGCTAATCAAATTTATCTCTTGTATGCTCTCAGAAAGGTACATTCACTTAGACCTCCTGAATGGTACAAGACTAACTAGGTTAGTAAGGAAAGGACTCCCGCAGGGATCTGTATTAAGTCCATTATTATACAACATTTATGTTTACGATCTAGAAAATTGTTTAGATAATATTCAGATTCTTCAATATGCCGATGATTTACTTTTATACTCCATTAATAACTCTGTTGAGATCGCCAATAATAATTTAAATTCTGCCTTGAAACAACTTAAAAGATGGCTTGAGAATAACGGTCTAGAATTATCAGTCGAGAAAAGTACAATAGTATTGTTCACTAGAAAACGTAATTCACCAGATGTAAATGTTGTGTATGATGAAATTCCAATTCAAAATAATCCCTTTACTAAATTTCTCGGAGTTGTATTAGATTCAAAACTCTCGGGTAATCAGCATTGTGATTATGTGGTAACTAAATGTGAAAAAGTTCTTAATATGATGAGATGTTTATCTGGAGTTTGGTGGGGTGCACACCCGTCTGCACTGAGACTTATATATAACGCTCTAGTAAGAAGTTTGCTTGATTATGGTACATTTTTACTTCAAGGAGGTAATGTTACTGCCTTTAAGAAATTAGATCTGATACAATATAAAGCATTGAGATTAATTATAGGTGCTATGAAATCATCGCCTACAAATGCAATGCAAGTTGAATGTGCGGAACCACCTCTATATCTAAGAAGACAATTCCTTAGTGATAAATTCCTATTCAAAGCTTACCAGTTTTCTCTCCACCCTATCTTTAAGAAACTAGAAACCCTTGAAAAATATGCTCGCTCTCTTAAGTATTGGAAACATAAACCTACTACTTGTCTCATCACTAGTTACAGAAAACTTTTAGCTATTCAAGCTCCTATTTATCGTTCTCCTATTTTGCCGATATTTAACAATACCTTTGAATCTTTGTGTTATACTCCTGATATTTGTTTAAATATAGGTATTGATAAAAATGATACAGAAACTAATATTTTATTTAATTTTAATGTAGATAAAAACTGGAAAAATCATAATTTTATTTTTACAGATGCTTCTAAATCATCTGACTCTGAAAATGTAGGTGTAGGTGTTGTTCATATACAGTATAATATAGTTCAAAAAATTAAATTACCCCCTGAAACATCAGTATTCACAGGTGAATGCTTTGGTATCTATAAAGCCATAGAATATATCATTTTAATGAAACTAAAGAAAACAGTGATTTTTACAGACTCTAAAAGTTCATTACAAGCTATTCAAAAATTTCCTTTTACAATGAAACCTTGTCATTCTATAATTTGTGGCATTAGAGATAAACTAACGCTATGTAAAGATTTACAATACTCAGTTTCCTTAGCATGGATCCCTAGCCATCAAGGGATAAAGGGAAATAATAGAGCCGACCAACTAGCTAAAGAAGCGATGAAGTGTGGAGACGTATACCCCTATCTTAATTATGTTAATGACATAATTTCCTTACCTAAACAGTATTTATTAGATACTTGGAAAGAGTTATTACCTAAGAGTTTTCAAATTAAAGGACAACATTATTTCAAATTGCAGCCCAATATTCGTATTAAACCATGGTTTACCAAAAAATACGATAAAAAATCCGTTACTATTATTATGCGAATGCGTCTTGGGCATGTGTGTACTCCTGCACATCTGGCCAAGTTACATATTGTAAGCAGTGACCTTTGTGCGTGTGGAAAAGATGTAGGAGATCTTGACCATATTTTCTTTTCTTGTCCCTTAAATGACTGTTCCTCTTTCATCGATGCCTTAATAGAACAAAAGGTTCCATTACCCACTCGAATATCATGTTTACTACAATATCCATGTGTATATTATAGTATCTTATCTTCTTTTATTCATTTAAATAATATCAAAATATAACAATGACTATATATTTTAATTAACCAATTATCTATTTACAATTACTCTTAAACTAGCAACTTATTTGATCCAGTATTTGTATTCGCGTAAATATGTTTTCTATTTTATGAGATTGTTTCCCTACCTTTTACATTAAACCCTAGAAACAACTCGACACTGGCAAATTGTTCACACATTATTGCCATACAGCAAAAAAAAAAAAAATGTCAAAACAGTGTAGAAAGATTCTTATATAGTTATTTTGTGATAACTTTAGCCTTACTTAAGATTTAGCCATTCTACAGTTAAATAGTGAATTTCAAGTACCTACGTATAATGACTAACAATTTCCGAGATTTCGACAAGAATTCATCAGATGAGAATGACAGTGATTTCAGCAGTGATGATGAGAGATCGTCTACATCACAAATAGGTTGGTTGCCACTTACCATTAGTTATGTAAATTTTACAATATTTGGCCTAGCCATTAACAACGCCACATTTTAAGTTAATAATTTAGATCAATGGTGTAGAGTGCCTTGTCGGAGCCCCGTATAAAAATTTGTTAATTCGATAAAATTTGTTATGTTCCCTTATGAAGGATAAAGATTTTTTACAAAAGAACAAAAATAATTGTTTGTTTATACTTTGCGAATTTTAATCGTATTTACATTGATTATTATGGGATTCTCCTATTGAAGTAAATGACTTAAAAGGAGAAAACCCACAGCCCACGTAAATCGATGTAGGGTGTTTCTCAAACGCTCGTTTTATGCGGAAGAAAGAATAGCTTTTTTGACTTTTGTCATTTCTGTAATGAAATCATCCGATTCGATTGCCACCAGATTACTCACCTTATAAATCTATTATTTGTCGAGGGGAAGTTTCCAGTGCAGCTAAAAATCTCTATTGTGAAACCTTTATACAAGAAAGGCAACAGGATGGATCCAAATAACTACAGACCTTAGTGCCTATATTATCCAAAATCTTCGAAAAGGCCAATAGTAGGGGAGCCGAAGCGGGGATTTCGGGATTTACTAAAGCGCGGCAGATTAATATACAGGGGGATACCTTGTACCCAGTACCTGGACCAAGTATGAGCCCTATAAAAATGGCCTTTTTAGTGTCAGTTTAAGTAAATCCCTTCAGATAATCGTCAGATTATGAGATATCACATCTGGGGCATAAAGATGAACCATATATATCTTAATCTGACGCACTTGAGTATTTCAAAATGGCGATTTTTTTTTGCACATTCTAATAATGGTCACGCGTTTGCGTCACATCCAAATCGTCAGATTATTATATGAGAGCTTTTTTTTAGGTTCACTTGACATCCCCTCAAAAAATCTGACGCGCTCGATTAAATAATTTTTTTTTCAACCCTTACGTATAACCACCCCCATCATGGAAACGATCAGATTAACATACGACAGTTTTTAAAAATGCGTAGGACATGGATGATATTAATATCTGACGCGCTGGAGTATGTCCATACAACAGTTTTTTTTTACATTATTAAAAATCTATAGCCGCTTCCCCCACCGATGAAAAAGTATATATTATATGACATTGTTTTTTTGTTATCATCTAAGCTTCGCAACCCAATAGGTCTCTATGACGCTCGAGTAAATTCCGATTTAGCATCGTGGGCTCCCCTACTACAAGTATTCCATGTTGATAGATATCCTAGACAAACACAATTACTTTTATCATCTGGATAAAAGTAATTGTGTAATATGTAATATGCATATTACATATAACAATAATACATATTACATATAACATATAACAATAATATTACAATTACAATATTTGCACCCCTTTTCTCAGGTAGGATACTGTACCTAGTCTATTATTTAATTTTGTGACCTTATAATTTGTGAAATATCTTGTTTTGTCATTATAGGTGAAATCCAGACACATTGTTAGAATGACGTTGATTTATAAAAAATCAAAATTAAAAATCAATTTATTATAGTCATCAACATTATACTAATACTATTAATAAATAATTATAATTATTAAATGTCAGCATTCAATGTGACCCACTTTTAGTTTAGTTTCACTGTGTAAAATAAAAAGCTTAATTTATTATTGAATTATTTTCATACCATTACACACCCACTGAAAATGCATGTTACCCCCCCCCCCCCCCCCTCTAAAAAGAAGAAAAAAAGTGTCACATCAAACAATTTTTTTACCTAATATTAATAATATCATACAAAATCAAAACAATAACTTAAGTGTTATTTTTATGTACTAAACACTCTTTATAATTTTAATATCCTCACATTTGGTGATAAATCTTCTATCACCTCATATTAATAACTAATTTATCTCTGAGTTGATTTTTTAACAAAATTAAGTGCCCTTTATTACAATAAATTAGATGAATATTCTTATAAAAGGTATTTTTTCTACATAATTTCTGGTTAAATAAATTGTTTCGCGCATCATTTAATGCTCTTTGTAATCTATACTTAAGTGCCTTGGGATAGTTATCGTAATAATATAATGGAGCTAATGAATTATTTAAATTACAAAATTTTTTCCAAACCCTAGTTCGTAAGGAGTATATTTTGTTTGTCTATGGACAGATGTATTAAACGAAAAACACCAATACGGAACTCAACTATTCCAATTTCCTTTGTTATTTTCACACTGTATTCTGAGAAAAACATCAAATGTATTTTCTAAAGGTCCGACAGTTTCATGATGATATGCTGTCGATTGCAATTTTAATGCCTAATAAGTTACAAATTTCTGACATAATTTGGTTAAGAAATTCCGTTCCTTGATCTGTAATTAAATCCAACTCGGCTGGGCAGCGTTCGGGAAGCTACGCGATATCTTCACGTCCAAATTACCACAGTGCCTAAAGACGAAGGTGTATAACCAGTGTGTGTTGCCAGTGATGACCTATGGCACTGAAACGTGGTCCTTAACTGCTGGCCTCTTAGAGAAGCTCAGAGTCGCTCAGCGAGGCATGGAGAGAGCTATGTTAGAGGTTTCTTTGCGCGATAGGATCCGAAAAGTGGATATTCGCCATAGAACTAGAGTGACCGACATAGCTCGCAAAGTTTGTAAGCTGAAGTGGCAGTGGACAGGCCACATCGCTCGACGAACCGTTAACCGATGGGGACGAAAGGTTCTCGAGTGGAGACCACGAACCGGAAGACGCAGCGTGGGTCGACCCCCGACTAGATGGACGGACGACATCGTCCGAGTCGCGGGCGGCCGCTGGATGCAGCTGGCGCAATGTCGTCCGTCGTGGCGTTCAAAAGGGGAGGCCTATGTTCAGCAGTGGACATCTTCCGGCTGATGATGATGATGATGATGATGATGATGATGATCTGTAATTATTTCATTTGGTATACCGTATTTAAGAATAAAGTTATTTACAAAGGCTTTTGCTACTGATTCAGCATCTTTTCGTTGTAAGGGATATGCCTCAACGAACTTAGTCAGATCGCACTGTAAGATTAGTATGTACCTATGATTGTGTTCATCTATTTCTCCTTCATTATCCTACATTATTCTTTCTAATGTCGAACTTTCAGTGGTCGTCAACGTCATAGGCTTCTTGACATTTCTATTAGTGAATTTATTGATTTGACACAATTTACATGTTTTTACATAATTAATGACATCATTTCTAATCCTGGCCAAAAATAATATTAACATTCTATTTATTCCAGCATGTCCACTCGGTAACAAGTGGAAGTCATTTAGTTTAACTTTGTTTTTATCTTCATCTGTAATATGAACATCTCTAGTTATTATTAAGTGTGGTTTACTTAGTTTAAATTTTTTGATCGTACTTGCAAGTAACTTTATATGACTTTCAATAATTTTATTTTTAATTATAAGTAGTTCTAAAACATTAAGTTCTACAAAATTTCTCTAAATCTCTCGCTAACGCTTCGATGACATTAAATTATTAACCGCTTTGGTATTATAAACAATCAATTGAAGACTTAATAACTTCATCGGTTCTTATTTTATTATATATCTTTGAATTATTAAAACAGTTCAATAATATTCTGTGGCGGCTTTAGAATTTCTACGGCCATAGGGTGATCATGATCAGTCTTACGATTTCACAAGTTTTCAAGCGTGCTATTACAGTCAAAATGAGAATTTTTATTACTTTTTTCTAGTAATATTTTCGTTAATGCTCTCGTGAGCACGGATACTTCATGTTCACGCATATTTTTCAAATCACTGGAAGTTACCGGGATACGACTCAATGCGTCTGCAGCTGCTTTTTGTCCTGGAACATAATCTATCTCAAAATCATATTCCTCCAAATATAGACAAAACTTGATTTGCCTACTTGAAGGATCTGTCTCAGAAAATAAATAGATAAGAGGCTTGTGTTGTGTTATAACTTGGCATTTCCTACCATATAAATAAGGTCAGAAGTGTCTTACTGCCCAAACGATGGCCAACAGTTCTAAATCTATAATAGGATAACGCGTCTCAGCGGTTCTCGACGCGTCTGTCTTTAATTTAAAAAATCATTTTCTGAAAGATCTGGGTAATCTAAGACTGAGGGTTTAATTAATGCAGATTTTAATGTATTGAACGGATAGCTATAATGTTGTTATTTCAAAGGATTCAACTTCAAATTGAATTTTTTTTAGTCGTTCTAATACTGAGATTAAATGTTCGTTATGATTTTCTATATTTTTTCTATAACTATAAGATATTAAAGCATTTATAATAACTCAGATTTTTTATAAACGTCAAAATGATGCAAGTTATGTACTTATGCTTGGAAAAATGATATACTAAATCATTTTCTTACGTATTTAGTATTCTAATTGGGTAGTAATATAAACCATTCTTAAGTTTTGATATGAGACCTGCAATAAACACTCCGTCTCTTATTTCGTTCGCGAGTACAACGCAATCGTCATTTATGTTAGTAGGTATATACTTAATAGTTTCACACGTTGCTGTGATCATATGTCAACCCGTTACTAGTTAATTGTAAATAAATGTTTCCCTCTGACACTATAACCTACCACTAACGCTTCTAATGGTTATAGCCGAGAAGGATGAACTTTGGCCACGGCCGCGATTATCTTGCGGTGGAGCCGGCGCGAGCGTGCGCGGCGCAGTGTCATTATGCGACTGGATCCTATTACTATATCGCATGCGCGAGTTATAATTAATGTTTTTATCGCGAAGCACGTTATTATTTCTAGAGAAAGGTCTTGAAACCTTTCTAGAGTTATGTCGAAAATTCATGACCTGCTCATTATTACTTGAGTGTTTGCTCATCCAAAGCAATACGTATCGCTTCAGGGAGAGAATCAAATTCTTTTGATGCCATAGTGATACTCAGTCTGGATTTTGCTAACCCATCTGCAAATCGTTTTACAGCTACCTTTTCATTTAGCGATCTGCAGTTTTTTTTTAGCTTAGAGTTATACATATCTATACTGTCAATTCAATTATCTCAGAATTGTCAATATTAGACTAAATATCAGACAAAATAAAGTCGAGCTGTAAATAAATTACTTTAACTTCATTTGACCGGTTTCTTTCTTTCCACGTTCAGGGCCTATTTTAGTTCCAAGGCCGTCATTGTAATTATTAGGTAGATAATAGGTATTATATAATTATATATACGCTATAAATATGTATAATTAGCTTGCAATACGAACCCAAACCTGGTTGATTTTCTAGGGTGTTGTGGCGAAGTTCCTTTCTCAAAGCTCTTACAGCATTCTTTCTGCACTTGTGTATGAAGTAAGCGGTGGCAGCGAATAATATGACAAACAACGAAATGAATAATATTTCGGTTAGGTTGAGTTTGTTTATGGCTACTTGAGCGTTTCCACTTATGTATATTCTGGACGATGATAATTTCTTCTTTTGATTGAGAACTGAGACACTTTGTTCTAGGTTGATATTTTATTCTAATGATGAAGGTTGGAAAGATGAACCACATACAGGACTGCTATCAGGATATTCTTCATTTTCTTTCTCCAGATTATCGTAATTTGTCTTCGAGTTCTTCTAGATCGATTTCTAACGAAAATCTTCTATCTTACATTTTTTGCTCTTACTAAGTTCCAGTTGTTTGCAGGGTCGCCAAGAAGTATTTTGTTTGTTAATTATAGGTGAAATCCAAATACATTGTTAGGTTGGCGTTGGTTTATTAAAAAAAGCAAAATTACAAGTCAATTCCCATATTTATAATAGTCATCAACATTATACTAATACACGCACATATATACTTAACACAATTATACCTAAATTATAATTATTTAATGTCAGCATTTGATGAGACCCACTTTTAGTTTCACTGTGTAAAATAAAAGTTTAATTTGTTATTTAATTATTTTCATACCATTACATTTTGTATTCTAGCAAATAAAGATCTTATTTTATCCTCATTTGATCAATGTCACTTCGAATTTCTTTTTGGTTATTATTTTGACTGAACTTATATCAATACCCATAGATCAATGATGATTAATTAATTGATCTTGTCTATCTAGATAGTCCGATGATGTCGCTAATGCGATACAAATATCCCTGTATATAATTGTAACGCATCAGTGTTATGTTTCACTGTGTTCTGAGCAAAGAAGTAGATTTTTCTAATCTTAGCTTCAGACTAAAGAAACAAACGTCAACAGACTAATGTTATTCGCTAAGTCCAGTTATACTCAATAAATCTGTAGTTGTTATAATTTGATTATAAGTAATTTTTTTTAGGAAGCAATGATGAGCATATGAGTCAAGATTCTGATAATTCTTCAGAAAAAAGTCAACACGTTACGGATATCACTGATGATGAAGAAGAAGATGAAGTCATTAAAGCTATTAAGGCAGAAAAAAATAAACCGAGAGACCATCCGCCTTCCATCACTGTTGAAGATTTTGTCGTTGATATTTCTTTCAGCCCCATAAAAAACATAATTGCATTAGCTAATATTGTTGGAGATGTTCTTTTATATGAATATGATACTGAATCAACAAAATTAATAGAGACCCATGAGTTACATTTAAAAGCATGCCGAGCTGTTGAATTTGATGATAATGGACAGATTATGTATACCACATCAAAAGTATGTAACAATATTATTTTATTGTGTCATGTAATTAAAATTTAGATATTACTGACTTGGTTCAATATTTAATAATAGTAATAAATTCAAGTAATAATAAACTTAGGGCTGCTTTTCATTCATTCATAAATAGAGGAAAGTAACCAAATACACAATAATATGTTTTATAAAGTAAATTTTGTAAAAATCCAGAAAATATGTGAACCGCTTGCGGTTTTACTTGACTTATTTTAAAGCTTATTATTTTTTCTATAAAGAATAATTTAGGAAAAAATTCCAAGAATACAGATATTTGGTTACTTTCCTATAAGCAAAGCAAAAACTTTGAAACTTTAAAACGCGAGCGAAGCCGTTGGCGGAAAGCTAGTTGGATGAATAAAAAAACATTACACACACTACTCATTAAAATCTTACACACACATACTATCTCGCATTAGAAATCTTTATTTACTGAACATCAATCGACATAAACTTCATAGAAGTATCAAGAAAACCATAAGTAAGCTTATGAAATTTTGACTGCCAGGCAACCACGTATATTTACTAGATATCTGTAAAATAATTGTTAAAAATCTTTTTCAGGATAAAACTATCATGGCAACTGACGTTGAAACTGGAAAATTAAGGAAATGTTATGAAAATGCACATGATGATCCAGTGTACTCACTTTTATGTTTAAATAATGAAAAAATTGTAACTGGTAAGTTGAGTTAATTAGTATTCGGACTAATTTAATTTAGAAAATATTTGTATAACTGTTAAACAAGATTTTAAACATTATTGCATTGAGTTGAAAATCAATAGCAAAACATTTTATATGGATCTTTTTTGGAGATACCTTAGGCGGAGTTTTCCCTGTAAATCCATACTCCGCACTATTTATTTTGGTAAAGTCAAGAAAAAACAAAGATTATGTAACTTATAGAAACATTTCACAACACTTTTTTAGGCGATGACGGAGGTACTGTAAAATTATGGGATATGAGAAAGCCTGAACCTGTTTTTAGTATAAAAGTTGGCGATGACTATGTATCTGACCTCGTGACAAACGAAGCACAAAAGTATTTAGTGTGTTCCGGAGGCGACGGTGTTCTAACTACAATTGACATGAGAGCCAGGTGAATGATTATTGATATTAAACTAATCTATATGAAATCTGACCCCGGTCTGTACACACTTTCAAAAGTTATCTGCGTCGGAAAATTTATAATATCTTTTGTCTGATCATATGTATGGCCATACTTTTTTCTCTGTCATTAGATAGTCGATATAGAAATGGATATATTTGTTCTTATTATATCTAGAATGCTTTTAATTCTAGTGACGTTATAAGTTTGTCATTGCTCATCTGATAATTATCGTTTGGTACATTTCTAACTTCAATATTTCTTACTCGAGTCAGTCAATCTCACAATATTCTTACACTTTTTTGCCTAATGCCACTGTCTAGCAAAGAACTAGATATTTTCTACATGTCTATTTTAATTTTTTGTTTAATACCTTCATAACATGAGCAAGTAGTTTTTATCTATTCTTTATACTTTTTTCAGTAAAATCTATGTTACATCCGAAGATTATGATTCTGAACTGACATGTATGGGCTTATTTCGATCAGAAACTAAGTTACTTGTGGGATCTTCAACAGGAAAATTTTATTTATTCAATTGGAAAGAGTTTGGATTACATAGTGACGAATTCATTGGTCAGAAGCATGCAATTCAGTGCATGTTACCTATCACTCAAAATATTGTCGTCACCTCTGGTGAAGATGGAATTCTTAGGGCTGCACATATGTTTCCACAACGTCAGCTTGGAATTGTCGGTCAACATAAAATGCCCGTTGAAGTTCTTGATATAAGTCACGATGGTCAATATATCGCTTCTTGCTCACATGATAATGATGTAAAATTTTGGAATATATCCTATTTTGAATCGATCGAGTCTGTTATAGACGTTAATCATAAACAGAATAAGAAAAAGGACTTGATTAATAATTTACCTTCCAGTACTATAAAAAATGCCACGGATTTCTTTTCAGGATTAGTGTAATTTTTACATCTTATTAATAAATAGCTTAAAATATTGAAAGTTTTTTATTTTAATATACACACATAGACAATAGCTTAATACACTTAGCCTAGAATGCACTACCATTGGTATCCTGGCCAATCAGAAAGATTTAGGTATTGGGCGATCCACACGCTTGAGAGTGTGCGAGTCTCACTTAATGCATACGTAGTGTCTCCTTGGTCCGTGCTTAATGCGCTGTATTTTACGCCTTATGATGGTTATTGAAAAGACAAAAAAACAAAAGTGATAACTTTCCCTATATATTATACTAGCTTTCCGCCAGCGGCTTCACCCGCGTGGTCTTGTATTATATATAAAAACCTTCCTTTTGAATCGCCCTATCTATGTAAAAAACAGAGAAACGACTTTGTTTTATATTTTGTAGTGTCTACTCTTTGGTGAAAACACTGAATTATCGTGTGTTATTTTTAAATTCAATCACAGGAATTATATAATAATACAAAAATAAACCTTGTAACAATACTAAATCATTAAAATAATTTTGCATGAATACTAGAATGACGTCATGTGCTTTGATTGGTGTTTCGTTTGACGTGAGACATTGCAATATTGATAATATTTTTGTTTATAATTTTAAATAATATATAAATCCATATATTATACATTTAACAAAATATCCATCTTATTAGATGGATATCTAATAATTATGAAAAGACGACAAGTTTTTAACTGATTGATGTTCGATCCCCTATTGGCTACCAAATTCCAAAGAAGTATTGAAATGTTGAACAGCCAAAGTTCAGGAGAAACACCTGAAATCTCAGATAGGCTGTATAGGTTGAATCTCTGTCTTTACTTAAAAAAAACATATTTAAAAAAGAGTTCTAATAACATTGGAAAAAAGAGGATCATAGAAGCAGCAGTTCAGAACATTTTATTTTCAAGATATTTAAAAAAATATATATATTAGTTTTGTTAAAACCTTTAGGTAGTCTGAAAGAGCTGGGCAAATTTCCATTTTTTATAATACAATACCTCGGGGTTGAGATGAGGCCAGCATTTTATTAATTCATCTTTTACTCCCAAGCGAAAATGGAACTAAAACTGAAACTATCTAATTTTTGTAGGCTACTCAGACCTGCACCGGAATCGCAATTTAGCAAAACTTAACAACATAAAGATAACAACTATAAGAAAACAATCACAAAACAACAAGAAAGGCAGTAGCATTCACAATGAATGACAATCCCAGATTACATATTTTGACTATGAATAAATCATAATCTGACAAAATTAAAAAGCTGTACTGCCGAAACGTTTGAAAGGATTCGGCAAAGTTTTAAATTTGGTAGAGTTATGGTGACATGAGAATCGTTCCGAAACTATCTAACCCTGCTTCTTTAGGTTCTTTAAGCTGAACACTTTTTATTGTAATAATTATTAAATGTTTTAAGTCAGTCAAAAACTCATAAATTTGTTTAATATATAGCTTAAAAGACTACGGTTAAGTATAGCAGCTGGTATGGTATAAGTGGATATGTAGCAAATTAGCCGTTAGTCTTAAGAGTAACATGATTGTTGACATTTTGTCACAAAGTAAACCATAAAAAGAACCTTATTTTCATTCTGTCTAATGCTATAATGAATGGAGTATACATAGGTTGAAGGGACATATGCAAATGTATGCAAATAAAAAAAAAAGACGATATATATTGTGTCAGCATTTTTAAACAATATCTATTTTTTGTTTAAATTAAATTTTGTTTTAAATTTGTATCTACTCTGGTTTTGTTTATAAAAATAAGCTACAAATTGTATGTTAAATACTTTGCGCATCTTTAATAGCACTGTTTTGACATGACAACTTCCTGTTTTACATGTGGCATTATATGCTAGTAATCAGAAACAGCTCCTGATTATTATTTGTTGTGTTCATTCAGTATCTAAAAATGTTGCAATTTTTTTACGTTATTTTACTAAAGTTAAATTTACTTTGTTTGTAGATTTTAAGAAATACAAAACCGTAGATAAATAAAAATATAAATAAGTACAAAAAGAGATCAAATATTTGCAAAATGGATAAAAGATCCACATAATCTAGGGTTACACTTAGAATATAAAACATGTAGAAATAGAACAAACAAAGTAATAAATAATGCTAGAAACAACTATTATATTAAGAAAATAAATGAAAGTAGGGGAAACAAAAAAAAAATTGTGGCAACTAAATAAAATATAGAAAAAAAACATAAATAATTTAGATTATGTTCTACTAAAATCATTAAATACTACAGAGGGTGATGAAATGATTATTGCAAACAAGTTCGCAGAGAGCTTCCAAAAAAGCCGCAGCAGGATCTTATCCAAATGTAATAAATACTTGTTTAACCCAAAATAACATGATCAACCGGCAAATTTTTCCATCAGTTTCGAACCTGCAACATCCCTAAAAATTAACAAAATTATAAATAAATCAAATCATAGAAAAACTGGTATCGACGGTATCCATGCTCTGGACATAAAAAGAATTGCATTAAATATAACTTACCGACTATAACAATAAAACTGCTAAAAAGAATATCAAGATAAATTATTACAAAATATATACCGATAATAATTGCTTTATATGAGATTTTTATTTTTATATTTTTTATTTATTATCATGCTAAATTTATCGATAATTATAAATGATATTAAACGTCATTGGTTGTGTCAGTGCCTGTGCACCACACTACATATTCAAGATGTCAAAATTCTGCACCGAATTTTAAACTTAGATAATATGTTAATAAAGCTTTGATTAAGTTTAAGGAGTCCTGTGACATACATAAGTGTGTGATATAATAGGAAAGTATAAGTGCAAAAATTTCACGACTCCACTATTTCGTGCTCTATCTGTATTTGGTGCTTGGTTTAAATTAATTTTATTGACTTCTTTTGAATGAGTGAGAATTCAACGAAATGAGAAATCCGCTGTTTCTTCATTTTTAACGCACATAATGACATAAAACAAAGATTTGAACAAAAACGCTGTCAAAATGAAGAAATCCAGAGAACGATCAATCCACAGCAAAGAAAATAATGAATATATGGATGCATTTAGTTCAATCAATGAAAGGCCAGTTGATGATATATCTTTAGAATTTTTCTATAAGCCTCATACGATTACTCTTCTAGCAGTATCTATTGCATCAGTTATTTATTCTGCATTTGTAAGGTGAGTACACAGTTCTATAACCTATAAATTAGATTAAGACTATGTACCTACATCAAAGTACATACTAATTCTCTTTAATTCCTTTATAATGATTGTTTACATGTAAATATTGTGTTATATTTCAGAGATGAATCTAGGATTCAGGATAACATTTGGTCTGGTATTTGCTGTGTTGTGTTCTTCTTTCTGATAATATCCGTACTTACATTTCCAAATGGACCATTTACAAGACCACACCCTGCTGTTTGGAGAATTGTATTTGGGCTTTCAGTTTTGTACCTACTGGCTTTGCTCTTCCTATTATTTCAGAGCTATTCTACAGTGTACGAAATAATGTATTGGATTGATCCTAATCTACGAAATTTTCATATTGATATGGACAAGGTAAGTTTTTTGTTTGCTTATGCTTTTTTTTTAAATATGTTGTATAGATAATAAAACATATTTTAAAAATTTAAGATGCTATAATATTTCTTATATATTATATTTCTTTACGATATACATCTTTCTGTACCTGAAATATATATTTTGTATCTTAAGATACCATCTTAATCTTTGAAATATAGAGGTATTTTGTTATCGCCTGGCATCTTAAGATACTTAATGTGAAAATATTATATTGATTGTATGTATTGGTCCATTGATATGAATGGCAAAGGATACTTTATCTTAAGATATCATATTATGGCATTTTAACCATCTGTTACAACCATAATTGGCTGTAAGTATAATATTCATCATAAATAAACAAAATAGGTATCAAATAAATGCTTTGCTCTACTTTTGAGATACTAAAAAGTATTAATAGAGTAACAAAATACATATTAAAATTATTAACAACTTTGTAACTATTGATACTGATACTGATACTATGTATTTCAAACTAGTTGACAGCTCTTTAATCACCTTTTCAAATGAAAAAGTAATTACTTTTGCATTCACAATGCCATACTCCTGTCCTAGGTAGCTCAGTGGTTAGAGCAGTCGCCCAGATTGTGAAAGGTTGTGGGTTCGATGCCCATCTCAGGGTGCCAGGGACCAAGTGGATTTTTTAAGCATTTTGTATTAAGAATAATTTATCTGATAATTTGATGTTTTTAATTTGTATTTTTTTTTGTTAATGTGGCAATGTTGCCCATTGAACAATTGTTTCACATATTTTATTTTATAAATTAAGTTTTTGTTCAATTCTTATGAGATGATGGAATAGATCAAAACTTAAAATATTAGGATTTAGAAGATCTTTGGATGAAGTTGGCATTTTGACCAAATGCATAGGTTGCTCAATGGTGTACCCTACTCCTTTAATGTAAAATTAATATCATTAAATATTCAATTTTCTTTATGGTTTTTAGGAGTATGCAGTTAATTGTTCTGACATCAGTTTTACAAAGGTGTGGTCCCATGTGGATGTTTTTGCATGGGGACATTTTTTAGGATGGACATTTAAAGCAATACTTTTTAGACATGCTGGATTATTATGGGCTATATCTATTATGTGGGAAATAACAGAAATAGCATTTGCTCATTTGTTGCCCAATTTCTTAGAATGCTGGTGGGATTCAGTGATATTGGATGTGTTAATATGCAACGGTTTGGGTATATGGTGTGGCCTTAAAATATGTAAGGCTTTAGAAATGAGAGAGTATAAGTGGGTTGGTATTAGGTAAGTTTTATTATTAAAAATTATTTATATATCAACATACAATTAAGTAATTCTTAGTGCTTGGTCTATAAAAACTAATGTCACTACAAGGTGTTGTAATTCACATAAATGATCTCTAATTAATATTAATGATTACCTTGTGATGATAGAAATAATCTTATGGTTCTTAACCTACATCATGATCATACCTAGTAGCCATTTACCATTAAGAAAAACAAATTATGCAAATTATTGATGCAACAAATATAGTAGTTTTAACAGACCATGAACTTGTACACTGTAGACAAAGCATGTTACCAAACACTTCAGATGAGCGAACATAGTTCATTGTGTTTTTCTTTTTTACAATGTACTATTTTCATCTGAAAATATAATTGCATGATGAAATAATTGCATTTTCTTCTATTTGCATCAGTTCAATGTGGAATATCTAGTCTTAGAATAATACCCTGTACATGACACAGACTTCATTTAAAAGGAAATTATTGGCATTATTGTGCATAAGTGAAAGACGAAACTACTTCTACTAAAGTTATTCTATTTCTTTTTATTTCAGAGATATATCTTCAACAACTGGAAAAATAAAGCGTGCTATACTTCAATTTACACCGGTTCATTGGACTCCTGTTAGATGGCTTGATCCTACATGTACTTATATGAGATTTTTTGCATTGAGTCAACTTGTGGTTTTTTGGCAGATATCAGAACTAAACACATTTTTCTTAAAACACATATTTGAAATGCCTCCTTCACATCCTCTGGTTATAGCACGTCTCTGTCTCATTGGCGTTATAGTGGCTCCATCTGTTAGGTAAGTTTAAATTTATTTTTACTGAAACTTGCGCACCAATACAGACAAGGATATTAACCCAAAATTATAAAATAACCGTGACAAAAGCACAGGCTGATTTCACCTGCTTAATCTTACAGAAATATGTTGGCGTTAACACATAGAGAAACTCTTATTGATTATCCAGTTGTGGCTCAAAGTGCTTTCATGACAAAATTTTACAAATTATTCTGTGACTGGTTTTTCTGAATTTTTTCTGGAAGATTAAGCAAGTTTGAGTAATGAAGAGTATAATTCATATTTTTCATCCCTCTGCCACCCAATTATCATTTTCCAGTTTTCTATTTTAGTTTCTGCATAGAAACTATTTATTAAATCATTTAATATAATTCTTATTTTTCAGGCAATATTACATATATGTAACTGATCCAAAGTGTAAAAGAGTCGGTACACAGTGTTGGGTGTATGGCGCTATTATGGTAACCGAGTCTATGCTATGTATAAAAAATGGAAAGGAATTGTTTGGTCAAGCTCAAGTATGCAATGTGATTGTGTGGCTAGTCATACAAATTTTAGTATCAATTGGATGCGTTTACGGAGTTGTACTCTATCATCGATATTTTGAGGTAAATATGACAAATTAGTATAAAATTGTTACATTAAATGCAGCAAGAATTTTTAGCTAATGCTCAAAATTTAATATGGCGAAACTTTTTACGTTTATTAGTTTTTCCCCTCGATTGGATATCGAAAATAAAAATTAAATAAAGATGATTATAAATACTTTTCTATATTGTCTCTGGTCTGCATATATTAAATTACGTTAATAGCCTGGAACCAGATTTATTGTGTATGATTATGATTAACCTATTTATATTAGTAAGGATACTGGTGTTAAATGATCCTGTATAATAGTAACCGACAAATGATTAGTACTCATTATCATCACTCTGTTAATGTCCCTGCTGCTGTGGCTCAGGCCTTCCCTGTGTATGGAACCCAATCAAATCGATTAAGAGAAATGGGCCATGACCCACCACGCTAGCCTAGTGCGGATCGTTGGGTACCAATGCAACAGAAGCAACCAAGACCAATGGCTTAACGTGCCTTCCGAAGCATAGAGGAGCTCGAGATAATAAATTTTTGGTCACCCATCATATGAGCCACCATACGAAAATCTCTTAACAACCGTATCGCACGCTAACTACTGCGCCATGGAGCTCCTCCTAAATGTTTGGTAATGCCTTAAAACAATATCTCATAGCTGATCTTAATTCATTGTTTTTATTTTATACAGAATGTCAAAGACAAACCCATCGGCAGTCCAAAAAAAGACGCATAAAACATAGGTAAGAGATGAGTATTGATATTTTTTATTCTATATCCAAAAAATAATAAAGACAAATAGGATATTTGTACTATTTGGATACCCGACGATTAAGCGTATTTTTTAACCATCAATTTAAAGTCCGAGAAGGACTTAACTATCGTTTGACCAGCCGCTATGCACGTTTTACATTTGAATTCTAAGTTAATATAAAATTGTTCAAAATAAATTTCGAATCACATCATAACTTAGACAAACACATATATATTTTGAAACTAAAATAAACGAATAATGTCAATTTTCACATATGACAACAAATCAAATGAAACTTCAACGTCTATACTATACCAGTAAATAGTTTAATTAATTATATTAGTTTATAATCTTTTTCTTTTTCAGGCCAAAAGTAAACAAAAATAATCAATATCAACAAGGAGACAGGATGAAGAAATATCAGCTAACCTATTTTTATCGAAATATTACTATATGGACATAGCGATATTATAAAATCTCAGTTATTTTGTTATCAACGTGGCGAAATAGTATACTGAGTTTGAGACTGAGGAAAAAAATATCATATTCAATTCTCCAAAAATATATAATTTATCACCACTCGTATAGTTATGTACACATTGTGTAGAAACGAGTATAATCTTGCAATTAGTTAATGTGTTGACACGTAAACTTTGTTAAACAATAGTGAAAGACAAGTCCAGACTGCAAAATGTATTTATAGTAATGTTATTTACCATTCGTAGCTCATGCGCATTATAATAATGTGTGTCGCGTCGATATACTTCCAACTACCCTATCAAGCTGCACATTGTCAAAGAAGCAACTGTCAAATCACAGGGCCGGGATCTATGGGAGGGTAAGTGGGGGCAATATCAGGGGGGCGCCAAAATCACCAAATTATAATACAGTATAAAGAACGGGATCCATCATTAATTTAACCTTTAAAAATGTATTTTAATGTTCATGCACATTATAGACTACGATATAAAGGACGTGTTTTCACAGATCCTAAATAAAATAATAGAAAAAAAATCATACATTGCAAAAATAGTATAAAATTATAAGCCTTGTGAAGAGGGAGGGGGGGGGGGGGGAATGGAAAGGCACAACAATTGTCAAAAGAGTATTGAGAAATTTAATTTTGTAAACAGTGGATTTTATTTAGCTATCGAATATTGTCGTACACATATTTGCTTATTTCATGAATATATTAAAAAATTAAGAGGCCATTCGATGTGCTCATTCCATATTTTGAGAAGTCAGAAATAACCGTGCATGTTATTTCACTGAAGTGGATTATTGCCCAATTTGTGAAATGTTCTATCTAGATAGAACTATTGAATAAAAATCCTTGATTATGACAGTGGAAAAAATATTTCAACAGCAAGCTTGCCAACATAATGATATCATATGCCAACACAGAAAAATCTTATTAATAAATTTACTGTACTTATCAATAATTACGTTAACGTTCAAATTTCCAAAACCGCATGAATAACGCTGTGTCTGTCATACGCCGCCATTACGCCGCGTATGACGTCACACGCAAATAAATAAGCAAACCCCATCAAACTAAAATCGTCAACAGGAAACCATATTTATTTTGTGTAATCTGAAAAAATTATACATTATCTCATTTAAAATAAAATATGTGATATTAGATTATTACGCTATTATCTTATAAGGTGATAACAATTTTTAATTTTGTCATATACCCATAATTGTATTCCTTTAATAGCAACCGGAATAGAAATGATGATTAAATTTTTGTCTGTCCGTAAAAACTGTAAAACACGTATTTTTTACTTCGTGCTTAATAAATAAATTACGGCGAGAAATTTAGTTAAAGCATAACGCCACGCTTTTGTACATTTTCTACAAAACTATGACGTACTGAGTCCCCACTCATTAACTTTAACGCCTGTTAACTATTTCTTGTTGAATTGAACTAAATATACGTATTTAATATTTTTCTATTGTCCCATTGACGGATTAAATAGAATTTCTTTTTTTCACCCTGGCATCGTGCCTAATAGGGATATCATTCTGAACACAAGCCATATCGTTTGAGCATGCGGGAAGTAAAATGACCTAAAATTGTAATAGGGATATGAATTGATAAGCATTGAGTTAATTACCTGGATAAACAGTATACTAGCTTCCGCCAGCGGCTTTGCCCGCGTGGCCCCTAGAGAATTGTTTATTTGGACAGCAATTCATATCATGACACGGATATAATTACAATTACAAATTGTATAGTAAACAATGGTTACTATGGTAACGCTTTTTATCTCTACAAACTTCCACACCCATTTTCATCCCTTTATTTGTTGTTTTTCGGGATAAAATATAGCCTATATTCACCTGTATAATGTAGCTTCCCGTAGGTGAAAGAATTTTTTAAATCGGTCCAGTAGTTTCGTTACAAACAAACAAACAATCAAATGTAACCTCTTTAATGTAAGTATAAATTATCGCTCATTAAAATATGACAAATGCTGTATATACGTGTAATCGGCGAACATTTATAAGTATTGTGAATGTTTTAAGTTTTGCTGATGTAGGTAGGTACTTTTTGTAAACTAATGCCATGAAGGGTAGTTGGGAATATATACCGGTGTCTTCGTAGATGATTATAACTGACCAGAGGTGTTTAATGTTTATTAAGCCGAATTGCATTTTAGTGTGTAGTAATAAGACATTTTTATGATTTTACCTAGTAAATCCTCTTTACCTTGTACTGTGTAGGTAAATGTCTTAAGAGCTTTTTTACATGTACGGTACAGTCTTGCAAATTGCAAAAAGTAGGAATTGTTAGAAACTTTAATTAAAAAACATGAATATTTTGACTTTCATACTGGACTTTGACCATTCGGGGAAAAAAGAAAAATTAAGTATTTATTATCTTGGACATTTCGGATGTCTGTTTCCTTAATATTAACGCAATAAAAATGGCGTCTCGGTTACTTGTATTTTGCCACTGTATTATCTTCTTTATTAAGAAGGGATTGCAATTGAAGCGCTATTGACTCGCTAAAGTCAATCGTGCTTCAGCCTTCACCCTTTACGACATAGTTCATGTTACTATATAATAAAATTATAAATACATCTGTCACCATGCATTTTCTAGAAAGACATTGCACTAATAATATATTGGACTTCAGGTTGATATTACAATGATAAAATGCAAGCGCATGACGCATACGTTTTAGTACCTGCATTTAAAAAAATTACACCAAATGAACGTGTGATTCGTTCTATATATGTATGTGCCAATAAGTAGGTATCATTTGGAACGTATAAACGTAAAAAAATCGTGTTTGTGAACGGGGGATTAGAACGTCACATTTCTAAGAGGAATTTGAAAGGTGATGCTTTTTAATTGTATATTTATATTTTTAATTGGCGCTGTTAAAACAAAGGAAAGCAAATGATATAGGTCATAGCGAACTTACACGGAACGGTTCCAATCCGGCGATTTACTTGCATTTAAATTTCAATATGAAGTCGTATGTCGTACATAATGAAAATAAAAAAGCAAAGCCAAAGTGTAAAAGTTTAAGTAATGGCTTATCTGCGCGTTTCGCACAAGTTTGCCAATGTCAAGTGATTAAATTAGTTAAATTATATGATTTCATCATGTAAAATGAATGAAAGAAGGCGATGAATTCCAAAGTCTAGGTCAAAATAATGTTCACTAGGTGAAATTGGCAGAATTATGGTTGACCCAAAGTAGCCATTGTTATTTAAGATGAAGACAAATCGCTGCGTTCTACGTTCAGTGTGCTATGACCTTAAGGTAACGTGACCATACGTCCCGCTTTGGACGGTATTGTCCCGCCTAAAGCGGAAATGTCCCGATATTACAAATCAACCTTTATATACCTACTAAGTTACTTGTCTACATTAAAATTCCACTAAAATAACCCTCTGAAGACGGCAGATGTCACTGAGGGTGAGATACAAAATTATTTAGTCACAGTCAGTTAGAAACCATAATTTGTATTCTGTTTATATATGGTATCTTACATAGACTTAACCTCTAAATATATATTTATTTATATAGAATGTTCCGTAGACGGCCCGTGTTGACACAAAAAAGTGGTCACACTACTTTAAGGCAACGTAAAATATTTCGGCGCTTGTGTTCATGTGTAACGACTCAATTAAGTTTAGTAGTTAGATATACATATGTATAAAAATATGGCTGTTTGATTTTGCTTAATGAAATGTGGTAAACATACCAAATATAGCTAGTTTATATACATAGTCGTTGTCAATACCTCTCCAATTCCTATATTCTTAGTATGTGTATATTATATTACTCTATTTGTATAATAGGATAGAATTTCAATTTCTTCACGTTCCACTCATACGTGATCTCGGGGACTTCCATTGACATATGTGTATATGTATCTATGTATTGGTGACTTCCATAGCCGTGTACTTACATGCTAGTTTCAAGGTGTCTCTGAGGTCTCGGGTTTGGGTGTTGTGATAATTCCGTTGTTTCGGATTTCCATAATACAAGGAACTAATGCTACTTAATTTGGAATCTGATGTAATGTGATGTTGTCTAATATTTATTTATATTTAAATGTACTTTATTGCATTTATATTTAAATGTACTGTAGTTCAATAAGTGGCCAGCGAGTGTGTAGCAAAGTGGACCGGGATCCACACTAGATAATCAAATTGGTAGTGTTACCAATGTATTAGCTTCGATTCGAGTTGGCAGCTCTCACCGGCGCCGCACATCCTGTCACTTTCTGAGAACTCTAGCAACGTCATCAGGAATGTATGTATATTTTTGCTTTAGTTTTCTTCATGAATAAATTTTTTGTTTCGGTTTGTGAAGCTTGATGATCTTTACACAAAGAATATCAACTCCCTACTTATCTTTAAATGACAAAAAGGCTAGCAAATTTTAAAAATTATTATTATTAATATTATTTTGTCGACGATACCAATTAATGTGCTTATGACGCCATTAAGTAACGAGCTTTGACGGCCAACTCGAAGCGAATGGCTAGTTTACGTGAATACACGTTCGCCCTTATTAAACGCGGTGAACGAATCGAATTTTTAATTTCTTTGCATAAAAAATTAACGTATTTATGAGCATATTTTTCATTGACAATCGTTTCGATTCCATCGATGAAATCAGCGACAGTAACATAATTTGCTATTAAATATACTCAACACAAAGAGCGAATGGTTTATGAATTTGAATAAAGGCGAAAAAAAACTTTCGTGCTCAATAAATTAAAAGTTAACATATGGCACGTCAGGCTAACAAAACTGTCAATTTTCTCCAGTTGATTTTAAACCTCAATGCATTGAGGGTAGAGTTTAAAGTCAATTGAAGAAATTTTACATGTTGTGGTAGCCTGACGTGCAGTCATGTGTATTATGATGTGTAAAATATCTTGTCGCCGCGGGGACCGGTTTTATATGTTTAATATAGGGCCGTTTAAGTACATACATTAGCTTCGTCCCGCGTGCCGTAGAAATGTATGAAATTCCTTTACTGGACTGGCTAGACATAAATGCTGCTTCACTGGTTTGTGTTTAGAACCTTTATAGTGAGCTGCTGTTAGTATTTATAAGTAGATAATTTGGCAATGAATGTACATAAATTTAATTGTTTTAAATACACAAATGCAAAACATGATGTGTTTTATTCCGCCTAATACTTTTGATATGTTTATTAGTATCTTTTATTGTTATAGTTCACAGTTTATTTTAAATGTATTGTTAAATACAATGTAATTTGCTTTTCAACACATGTGTTAACTTTTGTAGGAGTACCTATACAGGATATTTTTTTTTTGCACACTAACACACGTTTCTATAGTCGAGTAGAACCTAGTAATTATTTGAGTCTAAGTAATTACCTAAGCAGATATTTTTACCAAATAAACAAGAATTTGAATTAATTAATAATGTTAATAGTTAGAATACTATTTTTATTATCTACTAGCCTTCCGCCAGGGCTTCCCCGGCGTGATATAATTTTAAATCCAATAATGAGAATATTCCATAAAAAAATTATCCCCTAATTTACCACTTTAGGGGTCGAGTTTTGTAAGATCCCGTCTCAAAGTGTATCAAGATACCGTGTTAGAAGCGGTAGTTAAATTTCTCAATAACACATTCATAAATGAAGTGTGGAAATTCAAACAGGATTCGGCCCCGGGACCAAGCGCAATACATATTAGAGAATTAATACTTAGTACGCCAGAATAAAAGTCATTAGCTCATTGATAAATCTCAGCAAACTCGCGCTGTATAGCTTAACCGTACCTCCATACCCCCTATCAGTGGCGTAACTACAGGGTGGCAAGTCGGCATAATGCCACGGGCCCACGGTCAGAATAGACTCTACTCCTGACATTTATTATTACGCAATTACTAAAAAAAATTGAATATCCAATTGCAACGCGTGTCAAACGTTAAGCGGTATAGTTAAGCCACCTATAATGTCACCGTTTCTTCTAACTAACATATTAAAAAACTGAAGATTGAAAAGATAGGGAATAGATATCGATACAAATAGAATATGAGTTGTTTATTGAGTTTTGAAAACTAATTTACTTTTATATATGAAATAACCGGAAGTATTGCCATGGAGAAATCAAGAACGTACCGTAGCGACATCTAGTTTGATTTCGGGAACTAATTTTATTTTAATACTTCCTCAAAAGCATTGCTAACACATACTAATTTTATGTAGAGAAAGATCTATCTAGAGAAAGCCCTGCCAAAAAAAATTTAAAGTGATAACTAACTATATGCATCGCTAATGCCTGATTCTGCTTCTCTTTCTCCCGTAAATAGAATATTGTTATTGACGATCAATAGTCTATATCAATAATTTGCTCTAAAAATATATAACTAGAATATTGGGAGGTATTTTAAAACTATTCGATACGAGTAGGTATGGATACGGTAACGAGTAAAAGTATCGATACCTAGGTGGTATCGTTTCATCCCTACCGGCGTTCCTCGCAGAAAGTCTGGGGTCCGGGAAGGTAGTCCACTGCGTATTTATAGGGGCCGATACCACATGTAAAAAAGTTCTAAAACAGTTACCCGTCCCTTTCTTACCCAGTGACTGTCCCTTTCTTGCCGCCCCGATATATACCTATACCTATAATACAGGTACCTAATTTTAACAGTGTTAGCTCTAATTTATTGGTGCATAACGCCATCTAGTAATGCGTAGACGAACCGCGATAAGATAAAGTAAGAAATGATTATTGTTAGGAGTGCAGCAACTCCCAACAATACTCATTTCTTACTTTATCCATTCTCATTAATCCACACATCCATCTCAACATTCTCAGCTCCGGTTTTTTCTGTGCCAAAATTGCCCAAAATTCAGATATTGAAGATATTAAATACACGGGGCACATCAATAAGGGTTGCCACTTTCTAAAATAAAACCCGCAATGTATTCTTCCCTACCGCGCCAGCCTACGTTTAATTATGTAATACTTATAAATATTTACTGAAACATCTAATTTATCAGTCACACTAGAATCGACAGCAGGTCTAGGTCTCTATAAACAAAATG
Organism: Diatraea saccharalis; assembly: GCA_918026875.4. Classification (NCBI taxonomy): domain Eukaryota; kingdom Metazoa; phylum Arthropoda; class Insecta; order Lepidoptera; family Crambidae; genus Diatraea; species Diatraea saccharalis. The sequence continues at coordinate 11,559,524 of OU893343.1, forward strand.
GCTACAGCTCGGTGATATTTATGCTTAAGTTATAGTTTTTGAATCCAAATCTCAATGAATTAAGATATAAAAACAAATTAAGAAATTTTAGTTTTGTATTACCTGATTTGCTGTTAACTGTACCTAAGTATTTTTTTAATTTTCAACAGAGACCAAGGTGAGATCATTTTATGAATAGTAATTGAAATGCAGTAGGTATTGTAAACGCCTGCGAACAACTGTAGTTATCAACTCCAACAGCTGCATACAAATCAATTAAATATTATGACTACCTACAAACAAATTAAACGGGTAATTGAAAGTCAACTCATAAAAAGTAAGACTTTATTGCGTAGAATAATCAATGATACAAATATTTAGTAATTTCCTACTATTTAATAAGGTTATAATTTCAATACTATTAGATAACATAATTATATATCTGTACAAAAAAGGAACAATGTTATACTTCAATAAGTTTTCCTGAACAACAATTACAAGGATATACATTACTTAACTCCAAGTCGTTTCTTTTAGGGTCAACCAAAGAGTTACTTTTAAGATTAAATAGTAAACTTCTAACCTTCTCCATATCTTTTTTTCTTGATTTCACTTGGAAATACATGGCTAGTTCTTCATCTTCAGCAAATCTTATTAATATACCACTTAACTCTTCTAATTGTCTCTTTAGTCTGTCACATTCAATTTGGAACAATTTTACTTGTGCACTTCGTTCATCATCGCGTTTTTTTAATAAAATTCTTTGCTGTTGATATAATGCCACATATTCACATATGGTGTCAGTTTCATTTTGCAATTGAAGAATGATGTGTTCTAATCTATGTTTTTCATCAGCTAAATCTGCAACTTCAGACATAATTTTCAAGAATCGATCCTGAAGTTTTATCATGGCATCTTCTTTAGGAATGTTAGATTTGGTTATTTCATTGGGAAGATCACATGAATCGTGAACATGCACACTATTATTAACAATATTTTTTTCATCTGGCAACATCAAGTTTTCCTCTTCTTTTACATTGTTTTGGATATCAATTTCGTTGGTTCTTTGATCACTCTCATTGTTTGTGGTGCTTTCTGTATTATTTTTGACATCTTTAACAAGGTCTTTGTATTGTGTTTCTAAATCTCGGAAATTATTTAGTAATCTCATCATTTCTTCATCTTTAGCCATTAATTTTATATGCATATCTTTACATTTATCTTCACATTCAGCTAGTTTAATTGTTAATTCTCTGTTCAAGAATTTTTCTGCTGTAATTTTTTCTGTGAGATGTAATTTATCTTGACTCTGAAAGTGTTTTTTAACATTATTATTTATATTGACGGTGAACATCCTATATTTTAGTATTTCTTATTTATGAGATTTCATAATGAAACATAATGTAAAATATGTTGTGTTGTGTCCTTGTTGTTTCGACTTTTTTTATATATTAGAATGAAAGGGATATATTATTGGATTTATTATATTTAATCAACTTTGTCAACCCACCTCAGTGTTTTTAAGCATTTTTCATTAAGAAAGGGATATATTGCAAATAAAGTTGCAAAGCAGAAAAACACTGTTGTAATAAACTCCACTTTTTCAAGAGAGTGATATGACATTTGAGTTATACAAAATTGTACATTAATTTGATGTTCAGTATTCTAGAACACCAATTACTAGTATTCAAACAACTTTTCAAAACTGAAATATGTCTGTCGCACCACAAGAGAACACAACATAATACAATTTTTATTTTCTCTTTGTTTAAACACATTAAATATTTTTTTAAATTGTTTTTAAAGTCTAAAGGTTAAAACTACAGAATTACAAACCATTTTTACAAAAGCTTCTTCTAACTCTTGCATGCTCGTTTTCAATTTTATGTTTTGCTCAGTAGCCCTTTGTGCAGCTATTTTATCACTAGTAATATCGGCAGTTAATTTCGTAACACTAATATTCTCATGATTACAGGCGGTTTTAATTGTTTCTTGTAACTCTTGAACTTTCCTTTCACTCTCTGTATACGCTTTCACCAATTGCTCATATTTCATTGTCATTTCTTCTAATTGTTTCTGGAAAAGTAAAAGATTGTTAAATTAAGTATTACAATTGTTATTATGAGTGAATATGTTGTTTTAAAAATTCCCTACCAATCTTTCGATTTATTATTCTTTATTAAGGTTCATTTTTTAATCATTGTGGTAAAAATAATTACAATCCCAGAAAAATTAAAGGACAACTGGAAACATCATAAGATATTCCCTAATAGTAATAATAAGTCTCTATGGCCTGTGAGGTGCCAAGTAGTTGATTAATTTACTAGTCTTTATGCTTTCATCAATCAAGCAGTAGTAGTCATTTATTCTGCAGATTGCCAGTGAGTGAGGGACGGCCTTAATTCAATAATAATAATAATAATTATAGTTTGTTTGCCTTAAAAATGGTATAAAGGTGTTAAAGTTGTAATATTTCGCCATTTTTAAATAGCATGCAAAAACAGTATAATGGAATCTAATACAGCAAGAATAAAAAATATCCTAAACAATAATCACAATAATGATAATCAAATTATTCAATTCTTATTAATGTTGAAATGGTATTTGTATTACATGTCATAGTTAAAAAAAAAGTTATAATTAAAGGATAGCTTTACTACTTCATATTGATTTCTTATATTTCATGCGCAATAAATGACACTTAATTTGCAGACTGGTCTGAAGCATCCAAAAGTAAATACAAATGCAATGAAACCATTCAAATGTTATTTCATTTATTACCTCATGTCAAAGTGATCAATTAGTGACTACATAGAACTTTACAAGATTAGAATAACTTACTTGTATTATGTTGTGTTCTTGTATTGCATTTACATCTATACTTTTGTCATGTGGTTGTCCCTTATCCTCCAAACTTTTCACTTGCAGGTTTTGTATCCGTATTTCCATTTCACTTATCTGATCGACTAAACTGTTTTCTCTGTTTGACAATTGGTTTATTTGTTTTGAAAGGTCTTCATTTTGTAAAGTCATCAATTTCAATTGTCCATTTAGCTCACATACATACTGCTCATAATGAATGTTGATTTGATCTCTTTCTTTTTGAACTGTCTTCAATTGCTGTTCTAAATAATCAATTTTCTGTAACAGTTCTTCATTTCGAGTAGACCCAAGATCACCATTATTTGTAGATGTATAGGTATTAGCTCCGTTCAACAACTGCTGCACATGCAGTCTTGATACATCCAGTTCTCTATTTAATTGATCCAACTGACTGTGCAAGGAAGCATTTTCTGTTTCTTTTGCTGTTAAAACAGTTTTTGTAAATTCTAATTTCTCTAATAAATTATCATTTTCATCTTGCAATGACGACTTTGTTATGTTCAATTCTTGGATTTTATTATTTTGCAATTGCATCTGATTGGTTACATATAAATACTTTTCATTAAGGTCATGGAGTTCACTTTCTAAATGACATATTTTTTGTTTACAATCATTATGATAATATATTTCTTGTTTAAGTTTCAAATCTAACTCTGCTAATTTAGAATTTAATTCGGTAACTTGCACTTCTAGATTCCTTTTGTTACAAATAAGCAACTCTGCCATGTTAACATCTAATGTATCCCCTTGATTTTTAGTAATTCCCACATTTTCATGTGTATTATTTACATTGATCTCTTCTTTCATGTTTTCATCATGATAATCAATTATTTTGATTTCATTTTCGTCATTTTGACTCAAACCTAAATCAAACTGGGTATTCTCTACTGTCTTTTCAGAAACTTGTTCATTTGGAAGAGACACCTGTTTTTTATGTTGATGATCTTTAAGCTGGAATAGAAAAAAAAATATATACCATATTATTTATTAAACAAGGTGACTTTAAATTTATAGCAAACATAGTTCTGGAGATCTGACAAAAATTAGTTATGTGACTATCAAACTTGTAAGATTCATATCAAACACCCAGCCAGACTTAATTGACAGATTGGTTGCTGAACCAAACTCCAGTTGGAGTTAAGAATAGCTATAGAGATTCTTCTCTAATGCAAAACTGTATTTTTTGGATATGAGCCCACCTGTGTGACTAAAAATGTTATTGTAGTAGTATGTTGTGCAAACTATGCAACATTTTTCTACCCGAAGGGACACCGACATATAGGATAACAATAATAAAAAAATGTAATCAAAAGTGGGAATCTGCAACACAAGCCTCTTTTGGACACCACTAGGGACACTTTCCTTACGATTGTCACTACCTATAGTTTAGTACTTTCATTAATGTTCAATATTTTCTTCTTAAATTATCAAAGGACGACATAATGCAAATACACTTTAAACTGTATGTTGTCTGTACAATGAAACATTCAAATATCTTGTTGATAATGATCTGTAAATGCCTGTGCTGTGTTTACATATTTTAAATGTTATTTGGGAGAGCATAACAAATTTTTGCAAACGCTAAAATTAAGGAACAATATAAGGAACACGCTACAAACATATATGTAATAAATTTAAAGCTTTATTTAAATAAACCAGACCTTTTTTCGAGCTAATGCTAATTTTGCTGCACGGCTGTCCATCGTTGGTGTATCATGAATTTTTTTAAAGCCTTTTATTTAACTTAGATATAATCCAGTGAAGTATCAAGATTGGTGTACTATTTTAATTAAAACCAAACTACGTACATAAAATAAATTCAATAAATATCGCTTCACTCTTCTTCTTTTTTAATTCATGGCCTATTTGCATTTACACAATTCATCGCTTCACTCGAAACTTATCACAAACGATTTGACAACAATACGCAACGTCACAAAATGTTTCGAATGTCATTCATAATCGTAGGCTAAAAGACGGATCTAAAGAGTTGCCAACTAAAATCCGTTAAGTACTTACCCAAAATCATATTTATTTTTACAAGCATATGTCTGGCGCAGCCTTTAGGAGCCTAAAAAACATACCTATTCAAATTCCATGAAACTGACAGCCAGGTGTCAGTTTAGGGATGGAGAAATGGGAAAATAGTATCGATATATTTCAAATGTATCGATAATATCAACAAAAATATATCGATAAGTTGATACATCGATATTTTCTGCGTAATAAGCGATTATCAATGAAAATTTGTCTCTTTTGACATCAGTTTTATTATTTAATTTTTTTATTATAAATTTTATATAAAAACACACATCACCAAAACACATTCATACTGAAACTTTCTTACTATCACACTTGTTCACTTACATAAACATTCAGCATAGATAATCAAACACAAATTGACTACTGGATTGTTTCACTTTTTAACTTTTTCATTTTTTCCAATATTTTCCTTGTAGTAAATTAAGCACAATAGTTACTTAGTCATTTAATGCGAAAATAGTCATAATTCCCGTGGGGTGGGTCCTGGTGATCACAAAGTCGACAGGCAATCTTCTTTTTGTAATTGTGTTTAGTCAATAAACATGTAACCATGTTCCTGTATTTGTGAGGAAAATAAATTCAATTTTTATTTTTTTTATCTATATTATTTTAAATTCATCTGATATTACATCAGGAGCACACTTAGTGATACCAACAAGCAGTGTCATTGTCATAGTCAAACAAAAAAGACAAACAGGTCATAGACTAAACTCATACAGCCTACTGCCTACCTACTCTTTTTCTAAATTTTAGAAATACACGATGGAACGCATGAGCAAACAGCAGAACTTTAAGAAATATATCAATTTTGATATCTGAAAATAAATATCAAAAGCTGATATATCGCGAGAAAAAATATCACTGAAATATATCGACTTTTTTTGAAAAAAATAACGATATTTTGTTATATCGATAGTTTTTGCCCAATCCTATGTCAGTTTGTAGAGTTTACTATTGATATGAACGCTAATAAATTTAATATAAGTTATGCCAAAGCCTTGGAATATTGGTCTGAAATTCCTCCAACAGTAGATGGAGTGCTTGGAGGTTTTGGATTCATATCGGAATTAGATATCAATGGTTCGAAATTATTTCTCGAGTCTCTACTTTCATCAGAAAATGCTCCCGGATGTAGCTTAGCATTAGATTGTGGTGCTGGCATAGGAAGAATAACTAAGGATTTGTTAATACATCACTTTGAAGCTGTTGATGTTGTAGAGCCCGACCTAAAATTCATAAATTCTATTAGAGAATTTGTTGGAGATGGGCAATTAAAAATAAGAAGACTTTATAATGTTGGCCTGCAAGAATTTATACCTGAAAACAAATATGATATCATATGGAACCAATGGGTTCTAGGTTACCTTACAGATGAAGATTTAGTATCCTACCTAATTCGATGCAGGTATAAATTGTTTAAGGTTATATTACATACATTATAAAAGTAATAATACACATTTATGTGCTAAAACTATGACAAGTTATATGCTCATATAATTTCTCGCTTTTTATTTTGAATTTCACATTCTAAGATGCATTAGTTAATTTAAAAAATACCATAATTTGTTACAGAGATGCACTAGCTCCCAGCGGTGTCATTGTTGTAAAAGAAAATGTGACATCTACAGGTAAAACAGAAAAAGATGAGACTGATTCTTCAATAACAAGGTCACTTAAACAATTTATAAAAATATTCAAAAGCGCTAGTTTAAAAAGAATTAAACAATGTAAGCAAACAAATTTCCCTAATGGTATTTACCCTGTATATATGTTTGCCTTAGTACCAATAAAAAGTATGATTTGTATAGATAAATCAGACTGAAATGAATATGGAAATAAAAAACTAAATACAATTTCTACATATATATGTGTTTGTTTCTTTTGGTAACGTACATTTCATTTTATAGAAAGGGAAAAATAAGCAACATTCAATATAAATACTTTGTTTAGTTCACATATTGCCCCTGAAATATTTTTGAACTTCAAAAACGTCTTTTAAAATATATACATATCCAGCTAAAATGGGAAGGACATGTTTTGAAAGTACCTTAATGATAAAGCATGTTGGATTGTGCTAGTAAAAATACTAACACATGTCATTACCTCCCTATCTATATCATAACTGCATTTTACTAACTTCACAGTACAAAGTTATTAATACAGATAATGCATTTGCGATTTGTCCAAGTATTTTTACTAGTCAGACTTAAAAAAAGGTAAAAAAACTGGTATGTACGTGTGTGCGACATATATACGCGTGCACATACGAAGTGTCGACCTCGTTTAGCCTCTGTTTTTCAACTGCATCGTTTATTAGCAAGAGAAAATGAGTTCAGTAATTGGTTTGCTTGCATGAAAAATAAAGAAGGGAACCCAAAACTCGTTCTTTTTTCTTACATTCTGAAAATTAAAAAATTGTGCAATGGGGATGTCAACACCGATATTTTAAAATGAATATCGCCGATTTCGATATATCTGAAAACTCGTAGTATCGCCGATATATCGGTATTCGATGTATACCTAATTTTCGTCTTAATCGAAAGTAAAATATTTGTAAAAGTTATTTGTCTAAAAGTCAAACAATGATCGTCGAACGATATCGCCAGATCATTAAATGCCGGCGTATCACGGTGTGCCCGGGCATACCACGATTTGGCCAATACAACGATCGGGCGACGACACATAAAACTTTAGGAACCGTAAGGTTGAATGTTGGGGTTCCTATTGTGGTGATGGAGACAACTGACCAGGGAGACTAAAGGATAAATGTCTCCCTCCGAGCTAGGTGTTGTTAGCCCGGGGACCGCGGTCCAACCGATGTAGGTTGGACGTTCTATTTTATGTTAATTGGTAATGAAACTTATTCTGTGCGATGCAGGTTTCTTTGTTCTAAATGTCTTGTAGTTATTAATTTATGCTACTTGTATTGGTACAGCGCCATCTCGTTACTTGCTGTTGAAACTTATTGCAGTTCGTCTTGCTATCGATGGCTGTGACGATGCTAGACTTCTCGCTATCGATTGTTGTGGCGATGTTACTGCGATGAATTAGATGTCGCTATATATCAGTCGCCACAAAACCATCCTTTTGAATCACCCTATTTATAAAAAAAAAATCGCATCAAAATCCGTTGCGTAGTATTAAAGATTTAAGCATACATAGAGATATAGGGACAGAGAAAGCTACTTTGTTTGATACTATATAATGATGGCGATAATTCGATTCATTTTACTTACAGAACACTTTTACTTCAAATTTTACTACTTAGACGTTGTACATAAGTAACGACGAAGAGAGATTATAAGTAGATTCGTTAGAAGTGTTACCAGCTTAGTAATTTATCTCAAATTTATCCACTAATCACATGTCAAAGTAATATGAATATATAATCAGAATCATAAATATCAGAAATATCAACATAAAATGAAATATCATCATCGATAAAATCCTATTAATATTATAAATGTGAAAGTTTCTTTGTTTGGATGTTTGTCGGTCAATCACGCCGAAACTACTGAACGGATTTTGATGAAATTTGGTATACAGATAGGGTGTTAGCTGACTTAGATGATAGGACTTTATATCCCACTAAACATTTCCCTAGGGTCCACGCGGACGAAGCCGCTGGCGAAAGCTAGTGTATCCTATAGCTAGCTAGAATCAAAGCTAGAGAGTTAGGCGGTCACAATCCTGTTGGGTGTTGGGTCTGAGTTTGTGGGTTTGAGTCCCATGTCGAAGTTCATGGCACTGGTGAATTGACTATGAAATAAATTAACGAATAAAACATCATTTTTTATTTCCTTTATTTGGAGGGGTTTTTACCCTTTCGAAAATGTCAACCCCATCATAGCATACCTACTTATTTATTAAACACTAACTAAATAAATGACGACATTTCGGTAGAGTATCTTTAACTATATATATATGTATATACATAATTAGTGTGTCAATCAATACACTATCTAAAAACATTTAATTTAAATTCTTTTTGAATAACCAACAAATAGTTTTGATAACTTTTTATGTTAGTTATTTACAAAATATTACACGAATCCATATAACAATTACAAATTGTTACACCAATACATGTTACAATTGAAAGCTCAGAAAGTTAATTTTAATTTCTGCTATTTCGAACAAATACCTACCTTATAATGTTAATTGCATAGTATTTAATAAAGTAATATTAAGCAATGTTTGTTACTTAAAAATAGTAACATTTCAAACATACAGATAATTATAATTTCATTGCCTTTAAACAACAAACCATATTTCCATCTTTCTTTCTTATTTATTATATATAAATATAGGTATATATGTAGCATCTAAACCTACATAATAAGTAAATGAATAAATCAATCTTCACAATTTTTTATTAATATCAAATGCACTTATATAAGGGCCATACGACCCTTTTCAAACGTAAATAGGTACTTAGAAATTACGAACCGGATTGTAACCTTAAATAAAATATTGTAATCTTATTTAAGGTTACAAACACATACACTCGCACACGACGCTACTCGAGTTGCAATTTCGTTTAAGTTATTCTCGTTCATTAAAATAATTGTTTCATTCAGGAATTTAAGGAACACACGGCGACCGGCACGAAGGGTCACTATGAGAATGTATTTATGTAGACTAACGCTGAAGTAAATTTGTATTATACTATCGGTGTTGGAGCGCCTTAGATTAAACGAATGCCATCGGATGCAAACAATTTTCGTTCGGTCGCATGTCCGTCTTTAGCTGGTTTATGTCGGTACTTTGGCAGTAAGAAGTTTATATTCAATAGATAACCTGGACAGTTAAACGTTTCCTTCATTAAACAACCCTTCGGATTCATGCTAGTTCATACGTTCTATCGCTGTCAGCCGCTATTCATATAATAAGCACACGTGACCCAAGGATGAACTCAAACCTCAGAGAAACAAATTACATAACTGTTGTATGTATTTAGTGCAAATAGCAATCTGTTGCCCCCTCGAGGGCATAAAATTGAAAAAAGAAAAACTTATAGACGTTGCACACGGTTTAAATATTATTTTCACAATTTAACCAGTCATTCATAAATTGAATTACATGTCATATCGCCTTAAAGGTGACGTGTCAACATTAAAATTGTTAATTTTTATGTAATTTCTCAAATGTTCTCGATCAGTTTCAGTCAACAAGCTCCAACTTTCCAATTCAACAAGTACTTTTAAACTTATGCAACTCTGTATAATCCTCTCGACAGATATCATAGTCAAAAAATCAGACTGCATAATACGCAATTCTTTAAGATATATTAATGGATTTTTATTTAATATCTTTAAAATAAATTCATCAGTAAATTGTACAGCAGTCCCGATATGGATAAATTCAACATTTAAACAATTTTCAAGTAAAAATAAGAGATGTTCGTTTGTGCAGGTAGCTACACAAGTTAATCGTTTTAAGTTTCTAAACGGCAATATTTCCAATTTTTTCGTAAATAACGAAGTGTGTTGGATTAAAGTACAGTTGTAAATAGTGAAACTCTCCAATAAAGGGCACATTTGACTTATATACATCAGGGCATTTAAATCAATTTGATCAACGTGTTCAAGGTGTAAGCTGCTTATGTTACACCCTTTGACTTGAAGTACCTGCTTGACACTATCTGCATAAAAATCGCATGATAGTAATTTCAATTCACGCAAGTCTTGCAAACCTATCAATGCCATTAAATCACTTTGAAGTGTGTTGTGGAAAACAGTCATGTTTCGAATAAAAGGACACATTTGTACCGCTAACTGCAAATGATTTGCAACCGCATAACGACTGACGTATACCTTCAAATTAAACTGAGACCTTTCTGGTTCAATTATTGTTATGTATTCTAATACTTTTCCAATATTATCACATCTTCCGATATCTTCTAGAAACTTACAATCCAAAAGTAATTTTGAAAATCCTTCTAGACTTACAAATGTTCTGTATAACTGTATACTTTTCAATAATTTTAATTGTACAATGATATCTACGCTCGCGTTCGTTATGCTTATAGAATCAGAAATATCCAACTTCTCAATCGATTTACAATTCTGTACAATACATTTTAAAATATTATCCGTACAATCGTAATTTAAAACGAGATATTTTAGAAAATGCAATTCTTTTAAAGATTGTATTATAGATTCCTCCAAATCGGCAGTTTTCCATCCACCCGATAGCGAACCTAAATTTAAATATACAAGACCTGTGAGAAGATTTAACTTTGAAAAGAAAACGGTTCTTAAAATTTTTGGTACTTCACCCACCGATACGAAAGTAACATATTTTGTTAGCATTACTTCAGTCATTTTTACTACGACGTTCATTCTACTAACGATTCTGTCCATAGCGCGAAATCCAAATGATTTTTTTATATTCTCTAGCAGCTCCGCTAAAGCTCTAATTGTTTCAGCAAGTAATAAGTCATGAAGCATCCACGGGACGTTGTATTCCATATAGCAACGAAGATTTACTACCGCTTTTTCTAGCGCAAGATGCGCTGAGCTAGAGTCCTTTTGAGCAACTTCATTGAATATCTTCATTTGTAGCTCAGCTTGTTGGGAAATCCAATCGCCAAGTTTGTGTAAAGCTAAGCATTCCAAATTCAACGGTTGTTTAAATCTTGACATATTTTTTGTTTACCTGGAAAAATAATTCATGTTCTTTAAAAAACTAATTTGGTTGACTGCGTTTTCAGACGACGAAATAAATCTTCACAGATGTATTTTGATTTTAAAAAAATTATAACAACTATTCAAAATTTCCCGAATTTGGTCTAAGACAAATAGAGTAGGCCCTCCAGGATCATGTTAATTTGTACGAGTTATACGTATTGTTTTTCTTTGACGACGCTCACGATATTTGTCCGTTTTTCCGCCCGTGTCTTAGGATTGGTGTGTGTGCTTGAGCTTGAGATAATTAATTTTTGGTCACCCATCCTATGACCGGTCATTGCGAAAGTGGCCTGATCTCCGCATCGTCGAGCAAACACGTTAATCAATGCGCTAATCGTTCTAATCATTGGGTAAATAAGCAATATTTAGATGCGATGAAAAATAAATAAAGAATCGACACACCCCAATATTAATCGCATACCTACTCATTATTAATAACTGGCGTTTACTTACTCTTTCAAAAAGTTCGTAATAACCGTTTCGTCACATTAAATTTACTTTGCGGCAGTCTCGCTCCTTCCGTATCGTCCATTATAGATAGGTACTGCACAAGAGTATTGTTTTTATAATATTACTTACGTTATATCCCAAATCACTCAAAAAACAAGGTCTTGTATTGGATTTATATGAACAACAGATCGATTTGCTGCCGGTAGTGCCTCAAATATCAAATTTTTACTACTTGATTTTGCTTCAAAAACAACTATTTGACAGTAGGTAATAGTATGAACTAGTCGTGAGTATTTTTAGAATGCAACTCGAACGCCAATATATGTATTTTTATCATCTGCTTCTCCATTACGTACCTTGCTTGTTATATTGCTGTAAACACAGAAGAGCAATGATACCCGTATAAAAATTTATGGTTCAGTATTTATATTACAGGTGACAAGGTTACTCCAGAGGTATTTAAAAATATCGTTAGTAATTTATTTAAATTATGTATATGTCATAGGTTAAAACAGACGTTTAATTGGTGAGTTAATCATTTAATTGAATAGCGCCATTTACTTGGACGCCTAGTTTTCTAGTTGAATAATTATGGCATTTGGATTTTTCAACAAGTTCATTCAAAAAGTACATTAATTTTGCTATCTGTTAAAAAATAACCTAACCTAACCTATGACGTGACCTACAGGACCAAAATAACTTTGTAGTTTATGATTTTATGTTGTTAATATGTAAAAGGATATTGGTGTTTTTATTCATCCCTGTCAGATTTCGCGCCTGATAGAAGCCGGAGAAACATCTGACAACGAAAACTTTTACGTAAACAACCTCGCGCTAAATCGAACCAGGGGCTCTATTTTTGAATCATTCGTCTCGCGTCGAGCGCTCGTTTTCTACTATCACTCGCATACAACGTTCGCTAAGCGACGAGTGGTTCATACCATTCGTTGCAGTCGAGCGATTTAGAAATGGCGAATTTGTTAAGTCGAACGAAAATCAGTAGAAAACGAGCGCTCGACGCGAGACGAATGATTCAAAAATAGAGCCCCTGATAACATAAGTAATATAAAAATTCTAATAATAATCCTATACGATTTTCGGTCGGATGTTTCCGCTGGCTAATAAACACAGAGAACATCTAACAACACAGAAATATATTTTTATTCTGACAACGTTTTTGTCGAACCCAATAAATAATCTAATATACAATAAAATGGGGTAGATAGGTTACTTGAATTAAAAAAGCTTCACTTTTAACCTATGCTTAATAGCATACCTGAGCGCAGTCTGGTGAAAGCGTTGATTGTGTGAGTTTATGTTCCATAATCATTTTAAAAATGCCATCCTATTTTATGCGATACTGTAGAAACAACATAAGTAAGTCATCTATAGACAAAGGGGTCACATTTCATTCGTAAGTAGACATTTTTAATTCTTCTTCTTTTATTAATGACTTATCTGCGCATTTCGCATAATTGTGCCAATGTCAAGTGAATAAATTAATTTCTACATGTAAAATGAAACTGAAATGAATGAATGATGATTTGCGTTTTAATCAGATAAATAAATAATACGTCATAAAAAGAAACTTTAGTGCCTTACATTTATTAGAAAATCTATATGAGTCTGAAACTCCGAGACTCCGGGGTTTGAATTTTCGCTTGGGTTAGGATTTGGCTGGCATGCCAGGGTCCAATCATTGCGATGAGCGTTTCCGATTATCGCAGAGAATCCACTTTTCATCACAGTTAATGATTCGATTTAAAAACCCTTCATTATTCTGCCGCTTAAGTAATGTTAATGCAGCAGTCGAAGCGCGTTTGCCGGTTTGCTTCACTCAATTCCTTTCAAACTTTTTAATCTTTCCAATTTGCTTCAAGTGGATATAAACAGTTTTATAACAAACACCGCAGCCTGCAGATAACTCGGACGTGGATTGCGGTGGATCCGCTTCCACAATAGACTTCAATTCTTCATTATTAACTTGGGTCTCCGGCCGTTCACGGGGAAATTGAATGGCGCCTAACGAAACACAAATACAAGTGTAAATGGCTGTATAAAATGTGATTAAAGTGGCCAGTTCGACAAACGCCATTTTCATTATATAAGGACCTATAATATCATTGGTAGCTTCATACAAAATATTTAACCACCTAGCACACTACATTGTATCAGATTCACATTGTATTCCCGGCCACCTAACTTTCTATCTCTAGCCATAGCTAAAATAGATATTATTGAACATATTCTTGTATGTTATTGTTTCATTATTTATTGTATACACGGTTGCACGTCAAGTTACTACAAAATGTAAAATTTTCACAAATGAATTTGATCTCTACCTAAAATTAAATTTGACAGATATGAGTAATCTAACGTGCTATTGACTGTACATGTTTATTCATTGCTTTCTATTAATGTAGTTTGCTGAATTACATTATACATGTTGTTTTGTTGCGACTTCGCCACATATGTTATAACCACCCGCGTAAGATGTAGTTTCTACAGGCGTGTAAATTTTCATAACTTTCATATCAGTATTTTCGATGATTACCCCCTACAATATCAAATGCGGCATGCAAAGGAGTGTAATCGGATGGGTGACCAAATTTATTACACACCCGCTTCACCCAGCTCAATAAAATAAAAAACTGATCACCCATCCCATTATTGGTCTTTGCGATCGTTACTTAATCTTCACAATCGCACCACTCCGCCCTATCCCGCAACGCATGCTCCATCCTACCCCGCCCAATCAAATAAAGAAATTGATCACCCAATTATAAATAAAAATAAATTGAATTAAGAAAAAGTTGTTTGGTATACGAATTTCCAATAAATCGGTCGAATTTCATCGAGCCAGTAAATAACCTAACATGTATTAGAAGTGTTATATTGTGTCGGGGGTTTGTTAAATTATTGATTAAATTTTGGAATTAGGACAGGATGGGAGTTTCTAAGTTCTTTGTCTAGGCTAGGAATAATATAAATTAAATGTACAAAAACCATTTCATAATTTATAGCGTTATTATTAGGCATTTTAATATAAAATATCTGCGTGCATTAAAATTGCTAAAACATTATTAACACAAGAAAGTTAAATAACAAGTGATAAATATCGTGTTCTGGCATACCAACCAAACATTATAAGACAACCCAAAACTTGGATTTTTGCAAATAGAGCGTCTCGAATGCAGTTACAAAAAAAGTTTGCTTAGGGCAAACTTTATACCACATAGTGCGACCGCCAATGCCTATCTACCAAGTATAGGTGTAACTAGAGATAGGCAATGTAATCCTGATATTTTTCATTACTTTTAGTACCTATCTACTAACATTCCTCAAATATTTACGATAGTATTTTATAAGACAAGTACCTACATAAATTATTTAAAAAACTTCCGAAATGTAGGTAACCTTTAATGTTAATTAGGATCACATTTACCCGTCTCACAATATTGCGTGCCATATCCATTGAAAGCTTCGCTTAATTCCGCGTCTAGTTTCCTCCACCATTCGCTTTAATTAAAGCAATATTTATTGCACAAAATCGGGTGATATGTATGGGTAACCATAAACCGTACTCGATCTTTCATTTACCTACAGATTGCATTCGAGAAACTCTCTTCGTTTAATAATGGTGCTAGATTTTTATTCTGCACAGTAAAAGCTCCTTAGTTGCGAGTGACAAAAATTCAACCAGTTTCCTGTATTTAGTAAGTAAGACTTGCAGCTAAAATTTCTTTATTCGGCGGCAGTAGTTGAAGTCGGCATTTTTAAAGGTTGTTGAAGATTCCCCAACGGACTTTTATCAAAGTAGGTAATTTAGGTAATTAATTACTATAATATTAAACATTGATAAGTGGTTTGTTCAAAGAGAACTTACTGAAGCTGACTTGTATGAAAATAATTTTTCACCCCCAATATTCCACTAAAGACAACAGTTCAACAAGAACTAGTAACATTACTTTTGAAGCT
Source organism: Diatraea saccharalis (assembly GCA_918026875.4). NCBI lineage: Eukaryota > Metazoa > Arthropoda > Insecta > Lepidoptera > Crambidae > Diatraea > Diatraea saccharalis. Next base: position 11,575,549 of record OU893343.1, read on the forward strand.
CGTTATTTTTTTACTGTGGTTCTGGCGTTCGGGACATATGCCTACAGTATCAGAGCCAGGTCCGAAACTGACAAAATAATTAAACCTCCGCCAGGCCCGAATCTGCGATTTTTTCCAAACGGGGCAGAAACTTGATATTGCGCCCTTTCAAACCCCCTCCCCTCACTTTTGTGAAGCTGGTTATTTCTTTAACTGTATTATAATTATGATGACTTTGGCGCAACTAACACTGGCCCCTGTCCGTGGCAAGTACCCCTTCTTATCCGCGAAACCCCCCGTAGATCTTGTCCTGACCTTTGCTTGAAGTTGACAACGCGTTATTCTACAATTTCTCAATAGATATTTTTTTATACATATTGCTCTTATTTTAGATTTTATATTCGCGGAATGTTTACGGAACGTACTCAACCCACGAATTAGGAGCTTTTACTGTATAAATAAACCTATTTTATTAATATACAGTGTCACAATGTTATGTAAATAAGGTTTTGTTTTGTAAATTAATAAATTAGATTGTTTTACCAACAACGATAGATAAAGTTACATTGTATATAAAACCCTTAACTGTAAATAATTATTATCATCTTATGATATTAACATTACATATACTTAGGTAGGTATCCTATAAAATCATGTAATGTGAATATCAGAAGGGGCTTTATTTAACTATGACAGTCATTATTCACTTTGTAAACCCTTTAACCATTAGCTTATTCAAAAACAATTCTTATCGTAAATTAGTTAAAGAAATGTTACTCACACTTATTTCAATTACCACTTTTTTTGGTTTAATTAATTAATCTCAAAGTAACAAAAAAAAATATGTTTGTGACGACGATAGTCTAATAACATTTACGAATAACTTATGCAGCAAGGTATAAAAAGTTAGAATGTGTATGATGTCGAAAGAACGGTCTGCAAGCACATCGAGTCGTCCAAATCTAAACAAATTTATGAAATCAATATTGAAACTTACCGTGAATGTGTAGACATTGTACCCTACTTTCGATATCGGGTACATGTCCAAAAACATTGTGCTTTATGTAAGGTACCTACATTTACTACTTTGGGGTAATAGTTGTCAACATATTATATAAGAAACAGGTCAATTGCGAGTGTGACTCGCGTAATGTACTAATAGCTCTGGGCCATCTATTAAAAAAAAGCAAAAAATCACGTTTTTCATATGGCATTATGTATATATTTTTTAATAATTTAAGAAAATGAAATAAGGCAGCATTATCATAAAATACGGAAGCGTCAGTCACTCACGCGCTCCGTTTTATTAATTCATAATATTAAACTGGGTAAAAAAATGCAATTCCCTTTAGTCCGTCAGTCAGAAAATAGAAAAATATTAGATACGTGTTTTTTTTTTTACTTCAATTTAACAAGAAATACCTTAGATAACAGGCATTAAAGATGAGGAGTGGGGGCTCGCTACATCACAGTTTAGTAGAAAACGTACCATAACGTGACGTCTCATTCGTAATTTCAATTCCATGTAACGCCGTAATTTTATGATTACGAAAAATAATAAAAAAGTACGTGTTTAATATTTTTTAACACTCTACCTGACGGACAAACAAACAAAAATTAGTCGTCATACCTATTATTATTTTGTTAGTAAAACATATCTAGGTACGTAAAAGTCTGATATTGGTCTAAAGAAGTCAGCTGAACTGATTTTAAGTGGCGGGGTCAGTTATTTTTATAGATGTGTACAATTAAAATATAAAGAGAAGGTGAAAGAGGTTTTTTTGTATGTAGTCGATTATGTTATTTAATGTAAAAAGTGACAGTTACTATTCGGAAACGTTATCATAATAGTTATCAACTCTCGAAATGGAATATAGTCTACGTATACCCATATCGGTATACCCACAGCAATACGGCGTGTCGCTAATCTTTTTTTTTATGATTAAAACTTATCATTTAGTTTTTATTACAGGTTCTATGGTTTTTATGTTATTATTTATTTAATCAAATTTCTGTGTCCCGTTAATTTAGGGTTGCCAACCGTGTATCTCGGTTGCGGTGCTACGGGAGGCCTGAAGTATTTTTGAAAGAATTAAGTATTTTCATTTTAATTACTTTGTTTTAACTATTTGCATTACTGGGTCCTGTTTTTAAATTGAATTGACTTGTCCGAATAAAATTGATGTTAGTATTTTTATAAAACAATGTTTTTGGACATTACAATGTCGTTGAAAAGTCGAAAACACGTCAGATTACACCAAGTACCAACATTTTTCCCAAATAGATTTTAAGCCTTCACATGTTGATAATTAAGTTCAAAATTAACTGCAGACATTTGGCTTTTCTATTAACCTGATGTGCCGTATTAATTAAACATTTCAATATCATCATTAAATTTACAGTTAAACGTGTGATATTTGTATAAAAAGTCGTAAGAGCTCTGGGCCACAATAAATGTTCTTGTAGGTAACACTATTATTTCTGAGCCCATTTCATATCATCAGCCCGAGGTTTGCAACCGGTCAACGCTTCGATTATCAACTCTAGCGTTGACCAAAAACGAAGCTTTTCCAGCGGCCAATTGAGCCAACCAGTGGTGATACAAAAGTAAGTCTCGTGCGGCGCCACGTGGTGAATGCGGTGATGGCGGCGCGGTAATATCACATGCCATTCTTGTAAACACACAACCCACGTTGGTAAACCAAAATATGTGTGTGACCATTTATGAATCTGAAATCAAGAACAGACAATCAATAACTCAACTTAAAAAATTTAAAGACATAACATTTAGGGTCTACTCGTAAGAATTAACAGGACACCTGAGGGCCTATTCTATTTTTCCTCGACAAACATGTGGTTCGTTGTAGTATTTCGGAGGAATAGAATAGACCTCCTATTCCTTTTATTACGTTGAAACTGTATGACATGCCAAAGTTGCTCTCGACGACAAGTTCGTTGTTTTTCAACACATGTAAATTTTCAAAACCAATGAAATCAATTTATTATTTGCCTGTGTTTTATACACGGGCAAATAATTAATAATTAAAATAAAGAGCTTTTCAAGCGATAAAATAAACCTAACACTGATATATAGTATGTATAATAACACGAGGGAGAGATTTTTTAAGCTCCAGAGTTAGGTTTCGATGCTCCGAATTTAAACCCCGGAGTTTCAGTCTCATAAAGGTTTTCAAATAAATGCAAGGTAGGACGTAGGCACTAAAGTCGAATTGTCCGTTCTGTTACTTACATAATCTTTGACAGATCTTTTTCGTTATTTGTAACCGGAGTATTTACTTTTTCTTTTCATGACACGATATTATTTTCTGATTAAAGCGCAAATCAATTAAAATGTATAATTTACGAATGTAATGTGGCCTCTTGGTCCTTAGACGACTAGTTTCAACAGTTTCGCATAACACAGGATGGCATTTTAAAATGATGATGATCAACTCTTTCACCAGACCAGATAGTTTTAAAGGTGACACTTTTAAAATGCAAGTAACCTATTTACCCTTTTTTACTTTTTTATTTGAATAATAGTATATGGTGACTAAACTCTCTACGAAGTATATAAACAGTCAAATTTAAGGCCTAAAATTTTCTGTCAGGATGACTAATCAAGATTAGGATTGGGCAGAGAAATCTTGATCCGTTCTAATTCGTTTCAAGATGATCAGTCAGCCTGACAGATCGATGAGGGCTTTATTTTGACAGAAGAATCATGTCTTCAGTTAAGCAGTAGTAATAACGTAGAGCAATTGGATAGGTTAGATTAGATCTGTGTTCTGACCTATTCAGCTCGCCACCCCAAAATTTAAAGGTATTTGAAGTCAGTACTGTCTAATTTATTTTATGTATCAGAGTAAATATTTATGGAATTAACTAATTGATTTTTTATATATCAACACCTTAGACTTCCCTAACAAGAAGCGAGTTAAACAACAAAAAGTACGTAAAGGTAAACACAATTAAAAAAATCTACAGGCGATATTAAACCTTAAAATGTTAAAGATTAAGTTCAAAATCGATTAATATTAAGGCAATCTGATATGCTCCTCTCCTACGGCTCTAACCCGTAACTGAAACCTCGATGGATCATCATTCAACTTGACAGTTCAATAAGGGATTAATTTAGACAGATTAATCGTTGTTTTAGTTACGCGGTAGCGCCACCTGTATAAGGGTAGGTGCATACCTGAAGAAAGATAGTTCGTCGAACACGAAACGTCGGAAATGACAAATTATATGTCATTCTACATTGTACACCCGTCGGAATATCCTACATACAATAAGTTGCAAATAAATGGCATATGCTAATTAATCTTCGTTTGCGCAGAAGACTAATAAATTCCGATGATGAGCGAATGAGTCGCCATAATGCAATACATACTTGAACTATTATGATTGGCTGACATTTGCCGCGCTTCGAAATTTAGCTTCCTGCACAGGTACATTAGTGAGCGACATCAGCACTATCTTACTTTACTGACGCATACTACCGTGTGATGCTTCACTAATCTTACGTAAGATTTGGACGAGTCTAAAGCTGAATATGTTTATATACGTCAAATAGTAACAAATGGAATGTGGTCATACTCTTACCTGATTTGTCATCGCGACAAATATACAGCATAAGTACCAATAGGCAATCCAGTTGAATTCTTTATTAACAATAACATCGTCACATGACAGTAATTGCCATACTATTCGCGCTAACACCGGAATAGTAATAGCAAAGTTGTCACCGTTCGTTTCTATGAAATCGTGACGGGTAATTGACGTTGGATCGATATGGTGCTCGCGAAACGGCCGCAGGAAATTCTGAAATGGTTAAAATTGCACTAAGTTCATTCGAGATTTTACTAATACACATAGTATATATAAGAAAATGTATAAAATAATTACTAAATGCCTATATAACAAATGAGTATGTACAATTTAATTAATTAATCACCGTCAACCAGTGAAAACTATTTCCACTGAGGTCTTAAATTGTGTATAATAATTATTATACAATTACTAAATTTCTTCATTAAGACCTTTAATAATTCCAACATATAAACACGTCAATTTACGAATTATTATCTGTTATTAGTACGAGGGTCAAACTGAAAGTTCTTAGAACTGGCCACTTATAAACAATATAATAAAAAAATAATTCTAAAATTTGAAAATATAACTCTTTGCCAATATTACTGAATATATATTTCATTCATTTGTCATTTGTTTTACGATTTGGCGGCAAATTGAAAATTGTCTGTGTCACGTCATCATGAATTTAACACGAGAAAATTTTCGTGCAATGATTTTTTATGACTTTCGATGTCATTTAAGTCAACAAGAAAGTTATGATAGACTACGATTGGCCTTTCACGATGAAGCCCCATCTCGTGCGACTGTTTACAACTGGTTTAATGAGTTTAAACGTGGTCGCACTAATCTCACTGATGATTTACGTGAGGGACGGCCTTCTACGGCGACGACTGAAGATAACATCTGTGTTGTGCGGCGTATGATAGAGACTGACAAAAGAGTGACCTATCAACAGATTCGGACAAGCTTAGGCATCGGTATGAGTCAAGTGCACAAAATCCTCCACGAACATTTAGCGGTCAGGAAGCTTTGCGCCCGGTGGATACCTCATAATTTGACTGAGGCTCAAAAACTCCATCGTGTGGATTGGTGTCGTAAAATGATTGAAAGATTTAACGGAGGTGACTCAAATGCTGTGTTCGACATACTAACAGGTGACGAAAGCTGGATTTACTGTTATGATCCTAAAACCAAAAGACAATCTGCTCAGTGGGTGTTTCCTTTCGAGGAGTTGCCAACTAAAGTGAAGAGAGATCGAAGTGCGGGAAAAAAAATGGTGGCCTCGTTCTTTGGAAGGATAGGTCATTTTGCAACAATTGTGTTAGAGGATCAAAAAACAGTTTCTGCAGAATGGTACACTACCAATTGTTTGCCACTTGTCTTGGAAAAAGTTCGAGAGAAACGACCTCGCAGTAGGATCCTCCTTCACCACGACAACGCCTCGTCGCACACCGCCAAGCGAACGATCGACTATTTGGCGACATCAAACGTTGAATTACTGGGTCACCCGCCGTATAGCCCCGACCTCGCGCCTTGTGATTTTTATTTATTTCCAAAAATTAAAGAAAAACTTAAAGGAAAGCGGTTTATGAATGCTGAAGAAGCGGTGGCTGCGTATCGCGATGCCATTGAAGAGACCCCTAAGGACGAGTGGGCAAAGTGCTTTTCCCAGTGGTTCCATCGCATGCAGCGGTGTATTGACGTGAATGGACAATATTTTGAAAAGATATAATAAAACTAATAACTGGCTAATGTAAACAGTTTTTGATTTTCTAAGAACTTTCAGTTTGACCCTCGTAATATCACTACCAGTGAGAAGACAATAGCAAATATTGGTGATTTTAGAAAAAAATACAGATATAAGAAATTCTCTACTAATAGATATAAGTTAGTAAATAGTTAGTAGTTATTAAAAAAATTAAATGGTGCTCCATGCAAACGATAAATGGAATAGATTACTTGGTATATATACGTGTCTAACAGACTCAAGCCTAAAACTTTGGTTTCTTCTAAAGGCACTTATTTACTCTTCTAACTTACCGGCTGACTAAGTAAGATCTATGCGATAAGTGATAAATCTTTTTAGAAAAACGGAACACAATTTTTTTAACATTGTAGTTATTCTATTTTTTCTTTGACTATTATTGATCGTACATAACTTTAATAGTAGACCTTACCGAGTAACCATTTCAATTTCATACAACTGTCATTAAGTTTGTTTTTAGTTCTCTTAACATTAATCAATGTTGGAGCGAATTATATTTTTTTTTGTATGTCTGTCAGGTAGATTTTTGAAAAATATTAAACACGAATTTTTTTATGCGTAATCATTAAAATACGGTGATACCTAGAGTTAAAATGTCACATGATGTCACGCTTTTGGAACATTATCTACAAAATTGTTACGTAACGATTCTACACTCCTCAACTTTAATACCTGTTATCTAAGCTATTTCTTGGTAAATTAAAGTAAAAAGAAATACGTATCTAATATTTTTCTATTATCTGACTGACGGACTAACTAGAATATTCTTTTTTTACCCAGGTCTAATACGTACAATAGGTATTATACCTGGGTAAACGAGGTATCTATAGTCTGTTCATCTTCTTCTGAGACAAAATGTAAACAAACTGGAAAAAAGTTCTTTAATATGTCAAAATATAAATGCATTTAGAATTAATGAAAAAAGAAAGTGACATTAAAAACACCTAAAATTGAAGCTGTTCCCAAACATTGGACGTATTAATACTACTAAATTGAAGAGTAGTGATAATGCAAATACTTTACGTAGAAACGTGAAATTTTGTAATTAGTCGGGTTATACCGGCCATTTTTACTCTCGATCAACTTATTGACTCGTGCAAAATGCTTTCGTTTAATTCTTGTTATGTGTTTATTCCAGCTGTTTAGTTTGTTGTTTTCTGTTAATGTTAAGTTTTTTTGTTGTTATATTGACATTTTCGTCTAAAATTATGAGTGAACCTGGACCAAGCACAAGCAAAGCTTGTACTTTTTCTTCACCAAAGAAAAGGCGTTCCAAGAACACCCCCTTGCGTTCAATCGAGAAAGTAGCTGTTATCAATATGTTTAAACATGTTGAGGAGACATGGCCCAAGGATTCGTATCCTTACAAAAGTGATATCGTCAACAAAACGGCAGAAATAATGGGAATATCACGCGCAACTATGTACAGGATTCACAGTGGTAAGACTTTCACCTTACCACTGTGAATACCAAAGGTGACTTGGGCCCATTATATGCCCTATATCCTTATATGTCGCAAAAAATAATAAAACTTATAATTGTAATGAAATAAAATCTTTATTAACCGATGCTCTAAAAAGGGTAACAGTAGGAGATTGACTAAAGTGCATAGACCATGTCATTAAAGAAGAACAAAAAAATTTTAAAAATTGATGGTGTCATAGATGATTTGGTTGACCGTTTTGTGATAGAAGTTGGTGCGACTAGTTCTTCAGAGGAAGATTCTGAATAAAATTATTTACTCTATATTTGCTACTTTTATTTGAAAGAGAAATAGACTTATTGTATTGCATACCTACCATACAATAATTTGTCCCATTAACAAATTTTATTTACAAACCATTATCAATAAAAAAGTTTGAGAAACATTGGTTGGTTTGTTTACATTTTGTCTCAGAGGAAGTTGAATAGACTATAGAATGTATTTCTCTAATGAATAACAGCTATGTAAGCGGTAAGACCAATTACAAAAGATGGCCTCAAACGTCAAACTTAAGTTCAAGGAAGTTACGCGGTAGACCTCCTTAGTTAACCAGTAATGAAGATTGGTCGCAGACACTATGACGGTGGCGGTTTCGCAGCCATCGGCACTGCTAAAAATCCGCGATGAGGGTTTCATGATACCTTTCACTCCCAACGCTATAACTGCAATACTTGAGGAAACCATAGTTTTAGAAAAAGATCACGTGGGTTCTATGAACTGGAGTTTTTTGTTTTGCATGTGCGGAAAAGTTATAGATGTTGCTAGTTATGGTAGAATTTAAGAACAATTTGTGGTCATATGCAAAACAACTTATATTACCTTACCTATATTTTTTTTCTTAAAAACATTTATAATTATTTGCTTTAGGTATATATATATCAATAGTGTGTATGGTATTTAGTTATATTCGATGTATGATATCAGCGACCGTGCTTCACATTGTCTGTTATTGCTATAAATTATACTGCGATTCTTTTTATTTATTATTATGATACAGCGAGCAACTAATGGCTCAAATGCTTTAATTAGATATCAAAACATATTCGCTAGGCATTTCTATTACATACAAATAATAGTATGTCCAATAACTTTAGGACCATCGGTGGTGTGTGAGAATAATTTCCATTTCCATGCCTAGTTTCGTCTCAAACATGTTTTAGTAATATAAAATACGATCAGCCCTGCGATTGTATGAAAATCCGAATCCACCGGAATTCGAATTCATTCCGGTGTCCGAATCCAGTTCAAAAGCGGCATCGGCTCAACCTTAAATTGGTAATAACGTTTCGTGGCATAAGTAAAGTGAGTTTCGAAATGACATAGTGATAGAATATCTGAGGCACGTATACTGTATTTTTATACAAAAAATGGAATCCATAGAATAATTATTGTATTTATTTTTTAATTGTATTGGTTAATCGATTGAAATATTCCAATGTAACTTGGTGACTTACTGGAAACATTTATTAGACTAGATACGCGCACACTAGTAGTTGGTCATTGTGACTCGTTGTTTCTGTCACCGTGCTCCTGTCATTTCTATGGAACTCTTCTTCATCTCATCTTTTAATGGCTACTTAAATAAATATAAATAAATATTTAACAACATCACATACATTGCTCAGATTCCAAGATGAGTAGCTAAAGCCCCCGTATTATGGAGTATCTGAGACAACGAAGGTACCACAACACCCAGACCCGAGTCAATATAGAAAAGTTCATTTTCTACAATGACCAGACCGGGAATCGAACCCGGGACCTCAGAGATGGCGACACCTTGAAACCGGCGTGCGAACCACTTGGCTACGGAGTACGATAAAATTATTAGACATTACAATCTTAAAATACACACAAAAAATGTGTGTTACGTTACGTTAATTTAATTAATAGCTAAGTAGTTAGTTATAAAAATGATAATGTCGTTCTTTTGACGGGAGTGGAGGCCTGATGACCTATACAGGTAATCTTAATTTGGGCATCTGTGTCACAACAGAAAATCAGTTTGAACAACTGTTTGTGATAAATTTATTATTAATAACACAAAAAATGGGATTTTACTACTGAGGCATCGAGACGCCATTTTCAGGAATTCAAGAGGATTTTCAAGCACGATGACAGAAGAAAAATGTCACGATGACAAAAAGTCAACAGCGCGCGTCTTTGAAAGATGTATGTAATCGAGGCTGACCATAAAGAAAAAAAGAAAAAGGACAAAAACACGCCAGTCAACGACACAGAGACAAAGTGCAGACTTAAACCAATTTATATTTAATTTTACTTGCAAACCATTACAATTACAAAACAAATGTCAATTTACTTTATACATCATATAGAGTGTACAACTACGAAAACGATTGGCCTTAACAAAAATTTGATATAAAAAAGATGATCGTTAAATTTTAGAGGTAACTTTTTATTCCTATCGAGAAAATTTTATAAAATATACTATTGACCAAATAAAAGAAGTTTTTTTATTTTAATACAGCTAAATGTTAATGATTTTTGGTTTAAATGCCCTTAACCATTCTAATAAGCGAAAGCCATCCACCATAATCCATAGCATCGTATAGATCCCTTTATACGATATTTTACCTGACATAAACTTTATCTTACTTCAACAGGACAAGTTATTTACAATATCAGTGCAAGATATTAAGATATTAGTGTGATATAGTTCAGTGAACATCGTATATTTGTCGGTGTCATATCTAAACATAGCATTTATATTAATATGATTACTTTGCCTATAAGGGGTAAGTCAACCGCTCCCCAAGTGTCAGCCGCCCAGTGCACAACGCCTGAAGCGAAATCAGCTGTTAGGACCCCAGCAATAGCTGCTACTAACAGAGAGGCATCTGCTCGAATGTGCCTGGCCATGAGGAGGCCCGCACAAACACATAAAGTGCAACAAACCACCACACACACCCATTCTTGCAGTCTTTTTCCTGCAGAGAAAATGTTTTAGTATTATGACCATTTCCATCAAAAATGGTCAAAAGGCAAACAAACCAAGAGCATGGTCAAGGTCATACTTTAATCTACGTTAAATAAGATATTAGAAATGTGAAAGCTATTACAATGAATGAGTGTAATGATGATAATGATAATTAGACCACTATAAATATAATTATTTGACAACATCAATACGTTGTTGTTTTAAAATATAATATGCATTTACAACCATTCCCAATTATTTACTCAGCATAATCTGTTTTAGTCACGTAACCGTCATAATATAATATAAATAAATAAACAAGCTTTTAAGTGAATTCGCAAAACATAGGCAAGTTATTGCTATTTTTTCCTTTTCCTAAATCAAGAGATAGATAAAGAGACATTTTAATGGTGTTATAGGACTGCCTTAGATATGTTTTTAGGTACTTATAATTCTTTTTTCAATATTGTTTGTCCACGAACATAATTTCAGTAAATCATAGGCAAGGCAGTGTCAGGTCCTACCTCCGCTACCTCAAAAAATATTGAAAAATGAATTTCTTTTAAGTCATATTAGCGCTCAGAAAATAGTCGAAATTTCATTTTCAGAAAACTTAAGTTAGGCTTCAGGTTTTGTTTTACGAAAACGATATTAAATTTGGAAATCTTGAAACATAATACAATCAACTAGCTTTGTTAATATTTGTCATATTATCTTCATTTAGAACCCAAGCTTGTTCTATTTAGACAATTTAATTTAATGTTTTTATTTCCAGACGAAATGCTCACATTTGTTTTTTAATATATTCAGTTTTCGTTCCTAATCCTCGTTAGAACAGATAATTTTGAACAGGTCGAAATCTCCAGTTATCGCTGCTGGTAATTGATATCGACTTCGAAAAGTAACTTGAAGCTGGCATGCTAAACAAACGCTGACAAACTCTGTCGAGACTGCAGCCTCAGGAATCCAGTCTCGATTCTTGAAAACTTCAATGCGTTTTCGGTCCTGGACTTTTGAATTTCGGAGTAAAGAAACTACTGTAAGTGATGTTTATTTCTTATTTGTGCTCATTTACAATATATACGTCGTAAAGCAAACTGTTTTCTACTGAATTTTTAATGGATTACCATAAACCACAGTATTAGTATTTTATCCCTTTTCATGATAAATTACGAATAGAGGATGAAGAGCGGCTTTAAGCAGTTTTTAAATTAACTTCAGTGAAGTCTCAAATATAAGTATCTAGCTGAATCATAACTGAAATCGTAAATTTTTAATAACAATTACACGCGAAAGTTAAGTACAATTTAAAATGGCATAAATACTTACAAATTACAAGGTGATTATGAGAATTGTTGTGGTTTTAGCTAATATGAAAAACTAATGACTCGTTAGATTGGGGATTATACGAGGGTCAAACTGAAAGTTCTTAGAAAATCAAAAACTGATTACATTAGCCAGTTATTAGTTTTATTATATCTTTTCAAAATATTGTCCATTCACGTCAATACACCGCTGCATGCGATGGAACCACTGGGAAAAGCACTTTGCCCACTCGTCCTTAGGGGTCTCTTCAATGGCATCGCGATACGCAGCCACCGCTTCTTCAGCATTCATAAACCGCTTTCCTTTAAGTTTTTCTTTAATTTTTGGAAATAAATAAAAATCACAAGGCGCGAGGTCGGGGCTATACGGCGGGTGACCCAGTAATTCAACGTTTGATGTCGCCAAATAGTCGATCGTTCGCTTGGCGGTGTGCGACGAGGCGTTGTCGTGGTGAAGGAGGATCCTACTGCGAGGTCGTTTCTCTTGAACTTTTTCCAAGACAAGTGGCAAACAATTGGTAGTGTACCATTCTGCAGAAACTGTTTTTTGATCCTCTAACACAATTGTTGCAAAATGACCTATCCTTCCAAAGAACGAGGCCACCATTTTTTTTCCCGCACTTCGATCTCTCTTCACTTTAGTTGGCAACTCCTCGAAAGGAAACACCCACTGAGCAGATTGTCTTTTGGTTTTAGGATCATAACAGTAAATCCAGCTTTCGTCACCTGTTAGTATGTCGAACACAGCATTTGAGTCACCTCCGTTAAATCTTTCAATCATTTTACGACACCAATCCACACGATGGAGTTTTTGAGCCTCAGTCAAATTATGAGGTATCCACCGGGCGCAAAGCTTCCTGACCGCTAAATGTTCGTGGAGGATTTTGTGCACTTGACTCATACCGATGCCTAAGCTTGTCCGAATCTGTTGATAGGTCACTCTTTTGTCAGTCTCTATCATACGCCGCACAACACAGATGTTATCTTCAGTCGTCGCCGTAGAAGGCCGTCCCTCACGTAAATCATCAGTGAGATTAGTGCGACCACGTTTAAACTCATTAAACCAGTTGTAAACAGTCGCACGAGATGGGGCTTCATCGTGAAAGGCCAATCGTAGTCTATCATAACTTTCTTGTTGACTTAAATGACATCGAAAGTCATAAAAAATCATTGCACGAAAATTTTCTCGTGTTAAATTCATGATGACGTGACACAGACAATTTTCAATTTGCCGCCAAATCGTAAAACAAATGACAAATGAATGAAATATATACTCAGTAATATTGGCAAAGAGTTATATTTTCAAATTTTAGAATTATTTTTTTATTATATTGTTTATAAGTGGCCAGTTCTAAGAACTTTCAGTTTGACCCTCGTAACATCTATTAACTTGGTCATGACTAGAATATGCAACATTCGCCTAATATTCAATTATAGAATCCTCTTCCAAAAATAAAACAAATACCAAATTTTTTGACAACCTTTAAAGTCATTTTTCTAATTTAGCCTGCCTAATGCTTGCCTCCACTACGTTACAATCGTCGGTGTCGGTTTTTGTTGCATGATCTAAAAATAATTAACACCGAAGTATTTCCGTAAGCTGCAAAATAACAACTCGACATATAAATATTAAAATCAGACTGATATTGCATGCCCTAATCATGCATGATCTAGTGACAACTGCCTAAACCCTAATTAAATTATCGTCATCTACTATTATCTTTTCAGATTAGCCCGCATTAGTATGATTATTCTGCAATTTGATAAATACAAGGCTTGATAGGTTTGTTTACCCATTGACCGTTTTGAAATAGATGGACTATAAAGTCTACATGCAAGAAGAAAATAATATTAAGTACTAGCTGACCCGACAGACTTCGTCCTGTCAAAAAGATTTGTAATGTGGCAGTTTTTTTGCCTACGTATTTAAAAAAATTCTCCTGAACAGAACCGTCACCCTGGTGATAGGGCGTTGTGAATAAAAAATAATTAAATAAAACATATATAATGATTTAAAAGTAAGTAATCGCTTTATTGTTAATCATGTGAATCATAATTATTATTGCAATGTATTAATAGTAATAGTATTAAATATAGAAAAAAGAGATTTTTATGATCATAAAAACACATTACACACAACAGCATTATAAAAGTAAACTATTCGAATTAAAAAAATATATAAACATTCTCAAGGAAAAATGCTGGAAGAATCCATCTACCTGTACCCCGGAATGGGACTCGAACCCATTCGCGATCCAGGGACTGCTCTAACCAATGAGCTATCTAGGACCCAACAGCTTTGCTACTACAGAGCGTATTTTCATCAATGTTCCGGCAATACATGTAATGACGTGGAAACTGATGCATTTTATCTCGCGTGCCGAAACTAATACAAAAGAAACGCGAGTTTCGGAACGCGACATTAAACTCCTCCAACTATGTATTCTGTGCTCCAACGCACACACGCACATTGTTTTGATAGATATGATCTTTGACGTTAGGAACACACCTACATTGCTTAGACAACAGTGAGTGCTTGTAATTTAATATGAACTTTATACCATAGCAATAAAGCTCAAATTGACTACGTTTTAGTTACAAATCATTTGTATGGGAAAAAGAAAAGGGCTATTTTTAGGGTTTTTCCAGCAATAATTCTAATTTTTCTCGCCGTAAAAACCATCCTTGAACTTCAACGAACATTTTAAAAAAAGATTTGGCCAAATTGGTCGAGGCGTTGTTGAGTTATGCGCTTACCAACACATTTTGCGATTCGTTGAATTTTAATATAAAAATTAAGAAAGTACCTATGTTGTTGATTTGTTTTGAAGAACTTACTTCTTTCACCAGACTGTAACTATCATAAATAAAAAAGAACGTTGGTAAATAATGTCTTGCATGGGTCAAATGGCTACTTGACAGTTTTACAATCATTTTTAACAAACTTTTTACATTGTTTTCTTTTACTTATAAATTTAACACCGAAAGACACGGTAATGTAACATTTGAGCTGTAAATTCACTAAAATAAATGTCCTTATAGGGCGGTGCTATACCAGGCACATTTTTGACAATTCTTGAAACGATGACGAAAGAAAGTAATAGGGATAATGCCTGGGTAAAATAAATATATCAGATTAGTATTTTTATTTGCTTCAATTTATCAAGAAATGGCTTATATAATAGGCATTCAAGTTGAGGAGTGGGGACTCGTTACATGTACAAAGGTGTGTGGTATCGCCGCAATTTATTGATTAGACAGAGAATAAATAATACGTGTTCAATATTCTTCAATTGACAGACATAAAAAAAAAAAATCAGCATTCCTATTCTCATTCCTTTATACATTATGTTATGTAGCTAATAAATATCAATATTTTAAGAGCTAGAAATAGACGATGTCTGTTTAATTAATTTCCGAAACTCAGCTTTATATCAGAAAAAAATTCGACCGTATATCATGATCATGAGACGATTTGATAAAACACAACAAAAATTTGAAAGTATGTAGCGATCCATCTAGTATTATATCAAGAACAATTTACACTAAGTTTATTTATTGTTTTTATTTTAATTTTACTAGCTTTTGCCTATGTTTTACTCATTCGAACATTTAAATAATTCGCACTTAATTTCTAAATGAAATTTCTTGCAGTGTGTTTATCCGTTTCTTTTGCATGTACTGTTGGTTTCTTACGACTCAAATCCAGTTAGTATTGTTTAATGACACGGGAACAGAATCATTACCTCAACGTCACAACTGAAGGTAAAGGATAATTTGCATATTTGTACCCTCAATTTAAAAATAAAATAAATAGAATTAATATTTTTTAATAGTGCAAACATAAAGCTATGCAAAACAATTTCTCGAATTGTATGTTTGAAAGAGTATTAATAAGTTTTAAGCTGAATATCCTCTGCCATATGTTAGACCGGCACGTTTGTTGTACTACTGTTAAAAAATTAATGGTAGTATAGTAATACTCTTTTCAAATGTTTATGTGTATGTGTGTTCATGTTAAATAAGTATAATAAGTGCTGGCATCATAGTGTGTACCTATGAACAAGTGCATATGTGGTCGTAACTATTTAGTTCTGATGGTAGGTACTAAGGAAACTTATCATAGCTCTTTATTTTGTTCGTTTTTACCACTTCTAACACAAATTCTCGTCAAGAATGCTGTCGAAAAACTCATCTGAATATTGAATAAACGAATTTACGAATTTTGAAATCCCTTAAATTTTTTATACATTCTCATTTATGTCGTAAAATCTTTATACGCTTACTCTGCGACAAAAAATTTTTTCTTGTGCGTTGTGAAACAATAACCGGTTTCATATCGTTACAACTGTCAAATAGCCAATATTATCTGATAGCTCGGTATCATAGTGGATAAGCGCCGCGGCCCGCGATCGTTGCTGTTGAGCAACTTTCGCAAAGGTCGGTCACGGGATGGGTGACCAAAAAAAAAATTATCTCGAGCTACTTCGTGCTTCGGAAGGCACGTTAAGCTGTTGGTCCTGGCTGCATTTGCAGTCGTTAATACCCTCCAATCCGCATTAAGCCATTGTGGAGGGTCGTGGGCCATTCTCCTTAACTATTCATGAGGAAGGCCTGAGCCCCTGAAGTGGGGACGTAAAAACGCTGATGATGATGATAATCTGATGCATATCATCCCGTCGTGTCAAAATAAATAAACAGATTTTCGTATAATAAAAGTGATGATTTTTTCATTATTAAAGTCCGAAAACTATTATGCTCAAACTATACTTATATTTTTTGATAATTATTATAGTTACAGCCCTTTACGTTTATATAAATAGCTCTTATAAAATCTACAAATTGTTTTAAAATTACTTTAATAAAATTAACATTACGGGTCCAACGTTATTTTCATAATCACTTAACTAATTTTGAGACTAAAGATCTAAATATAAACAAAATACTTTTGACCAACCAAAAAAGAATACCATATCGGGGAAACTAGTAGAAACTTTTTGGAAGTATTTGAAAAACCTTGTTTTATATTATATATTTAGCCTCAAAACTATTCAAGATATGACGAACATAATGTTGGCCTATATTCCGCGACAAAATAATTTTCTTTTAAAGCTATTTTACATAGAGTATTACGTGAAAAGACAAATTTAAGATTAAAGTATCTTATTGAATCACTTAATTTAAAAAAAGCTCGATATGAAGTTATTGATGAATGACTTCATTACTTTTGTACCACTCTTTAAATTACCAATGAAATATGTAGGTTTGTTTCGCCGTTAGTCTGTAGTCACATGTAATCAATCAAAGAAATATAATCTGTACATGAGTACAATAACATGATAAGTTTACTTCTGTTATCTTTGTTATGTAAAAAATGGAAAACGCTGCTTGACAGGATTAAATGTTCAATTAAGTCTAGTTTGTGCAAAAGAATTGCATAGCAGTTGTCTGCACAACTTTATATTAAGACAATATTTTTTAACACAACGGGAGTGATATTACATCATCATCATAAGTAGGCATGATGATCAATTTTTAACGTATATATAACTAAGTATCTGAGTTAGTATATAGAACTCAGATACTTACACAAATAACTAAGTAACATTTATACAAGTACCATACTATAATGTTGTATAGTATAATCCAAAGGGTCAGGAATCGGATTCCGATACTTAAGTCACGTGTTTTCCCTACGTGAATATCAACAAAAAACCGTACAATAAAGGATCGATCTAAGCTAACATGTCAATTTCTTGAAATTTCACATTGATAAATATGGAAAGTTAAAGTTTTAAAAAGGAGAGGTTCAATATGTAATAGACATGATGATATTTTTTTAAAGTATACGGCATTTCGTTATAAAATGATTACGAGTAGCATAATATTGTATTTCATACATAAAATCTTTCCAATGTTTCAGAGGGGATGTTCCAGCAGTGGTTATAGTCTCAATTATTATAAACGAATCGAAATTAAATCAACTCCCTTAAGAGAATAAATTTATATTCAGTATTTATAAGATAATATAATTGTAACGTATACATTTCATTTCAGACATCTTATTAAGCAACGGCTATTATACTATCTGCGCTATAAAAAAACCGGAAGTTTGCTTTTGCACTGTGCATATACCATAAGCCCCTTTTATCGAATTTTGACTCTCTACTATAAATTAATATTGGAAGGGGCAACAAACAGAAGGCCTACTCTGTTTTTCCGAAACGGAATTTCGTTTGTTTTCGAAACGCAAAGAAACGCATTTCTCGGAAGCACAGAATAATCTTGACAGACACGATTTTTACAAAATTATAAAAAAGGTTCCGAAATTTTCCGAAAATTCCTTGTGAACAAACAGAATAGGCCCTCAGGTTGTGATAGCGGTGGGCAATATCAGATAGATATTCAATATCGGATTCTGAAACTATTAAACTATATGTGTGAATTGATCAGTATTCGGTAACCTCGGTTTGAATCCAAAGAATATTTGAATAATAAATTGAATAAATAATCACGGCTAAATTAAGAAAATCGGAAAATATCGATAGAATTTTTTACACATTTTCATAGTAGGCACGAGTGTTGTTCTGACCACTTCTCCTTGCTTGAGTGGTATTGGTAAATGGTATTTCTACTGAGTATTTTTTTGTAAAGATACGAATTTGTACCATTGCATCCGTAATCATTGCTAGTAGCGTGTTTGATGTAGAAATCTCAATGACTGAGAGAGCCAGTGTTTTTGGCCAAAAATGCTTACTCTTTAAATGGTAGCATTCGCCTCTTAAATCCATATTATAAGGAGGAATTTGCAAATTTGATCGTTTGAAAATGGGAGTGGAAGTTTGTATAGGGGATTAAAACCTTACCATAGTAACCATTGTTTACTATTCGTAGTATTTACTATTCGTTGGCGAAGTTGACATACCCAGTTTCCATAAAGCATGCTGTTTTTTTTTTACGCTATTTTGCTTGTTAACTATCGTTCGTTTGTGTAGCTTTTCGTTTATGTTGCATATGTCAGTATCGGCCTAACAATGGCGGTGTACATCCATATGGATAATTTGGGTTTTTAGCCCGATTTTGCCCCAGCCACACGTCACCGTATTACTAAGGCTGTTTTAGCCTTTTGGATTATATCACTGTGACCTGGCGACGCTTCCTAGTAAAGGTTGTTTTGTTCGGATTACCAATAGTTTGTTCTCTGTGCACCATTTACCGATGACATAGGCCAATGACGCAAACCAACAAGTCATCCTCTGAATGTATCTAAATTTTTCTCGGATGCCTGTGTGGTTGGTCAACTACTAGCAATCACAAAAGGTGATAGGTGATAGGGCACCGCCTAGTGGACAACCTTTAAAAGTTTTGAAGCCTTTTGCTAATCTTTTTATGTATACGTTAACGGTCCTGTTTATAGCATTGATTCGATCCATCGAGTCGTTGTGTTGTCAATCCCTTTGACCCTCATTTCTTCGGATAGGATTTGCTCAGTGCTTGTCTCATTTCGAAGACTTGCCAACTAATAACATGAGAGTTCGAAATATGGAAAAAGATGATGGCCTTGTTCACCTGTTATGGATAGGTAACTTTGCGAGAATCGTTTTAGAATTACTGCAGATTGGAACACTACCAATAGTTTGCCATTTTGAAAAAATCGGAAGAAACGACTTCTCAGTAAGATCCTTCATCATGACAACATTGTCGCACACTGTCTCGCAAAGGCTCGACTATTTGGCTATGTCAGACGTAGAAATATTGAGTCTCAAATTAGAAAAAACTTCGAGGAAAATGCAATCAGCGACGTTCAGTGGGTAGGCTCCTAGCAAGGCCGTTTAGCGCCCCACTTCCAGGTTCCTGGATCCCTCGCCCCGAGTGGGGTTCTCCTCAGCAAGTTTTATCAGATAGGCCAGCCGCACTTTAACATCGCCCGTTCTGGGGAAGGTCCTAGTTGCTGGTGAGCCCTGATCTGAGGTTTAAGATGAATTTCAAAAGCAAAAAACCCCACCAATTGGATCTACAATCTTGGAAAGAAAATCTGTACCCTGGAATATCTTGAATATGTCAAAATAAACATTTATTATTATTATTATCTTATATGCAAATTCTCATATCCGAAGATGTAGTGCCGACATTATAGACTTACAAATTCAATCAAATCCCAACATAAACATTGTTAAAAGACAAAGGTCTTAAAAAAGTCACAATAAATGGCCAAACAGCAGATTTATTTATTACTGAGGAATCAGCATTCCTAGGGTCTGTAATTAGGTAATTGTGGCAAAAGTGACTCTACATATTACATAGCACAGTATGCTGTGGGATTTCTGCCAAATGATATCTCCCATATATATACATTTTATCTACCTTGAAAAAAGGTCAAATGAGTATATATTTTTATGTTTGACCTCCTACTTCTTGGCTGACAATGGTTCATAAAAACCTAGGACAATCACACAACAATCAGTTCCTGATCTCCAATCTGAAGAAAGTGAACAAGGGGAACTAATCTCAGATGATGGGAAATTAATATAAAAAATATTATATGCCATTCCTCAACAATAGTAAGTAACAATACGATGAGATACTGAACAGTTTATAACAAATGATTATGAATTAACAAAATTCATTCATAATACCCTTGCACTTATTTCGCTTATTTCACCTAAAGTCTTGAAGTCCCTTTGGCAAATTTTATTGTTTACATATAGTTTATGAAAGTATGTACCTATTATATTGTGTGGGTAAAATGAAACCCATTGATAAAATCCATTTGTATAAACATTTCGCAAGTGTGCATTACCTCTTCCCTTGTTTGAAATGACAGATTATAGTTTGACTTGAAAATAGTAGGTGTGGCCTCTCCTGTTTGGTTTAATGCTCTAAGTTTACTACCATGCAATACTTTTGGTTTGCTACATTATGACATCTTGAGTGCATATAACCTACTATATGTATCTAGTCAATACTTTTTAAATAGTAATGCAACAATAAGTATTTTTTTTTCCAGTTATATTCATTTGAACTCTACAACATGCATTAACAATAATAATATAATGTAATAATAGATAACCACCACACACAACCCTTGTCACTTTCTATGATTACACAAATTTGGTAAAAGTTCTTAGGGATCAGAATGCAACCAACTAGCAAGATATTTGAAGTAAAATAAAAGGAATAGGTAAATTATGATCAATATACTCTTAAAACTTTAAATGCAAAAATTTTACTAGTTATAAATTAATGTCATCATGCCTACTATCTTTAAAATTGTTTATATAAAACTAGAAAGGAGTTGTTTTAATCATATATTATGCTTGTGCTAACACATATGCAGCTCAAGTATCCAGTTATTTTATTACTTGTTGCTTAAAAAATAGAAAGACATGAAACATGTAAATAAATAAGCAATAAACATCTCCTTTATATTCTACTTTATCTAGATAATTCAAACAAATTCATCTCATGAAAACTTAGCATAAATAAGCACTTTTAAAAGCAGGAAATACAGACACTCACCAGGACTATATAATTCTGCAAGTTCTTGAGCACCCCGGTGCCTTGGTCCCCAACGGGGCTGAGAACCAATTACACTTGGTAGCTGAATGTTCGCATTTGGATCGTCTTCTGACATAGAGTGCTCAAGAATTTGTCGTTCTGTTTTTACAGGAGCTAATAAAGTAGTAGCCATGGTACTAGCGTATTCAAAATGTTCACAACTTAAACAACTGATGCCATCACGTTTAGTGCAAGGTGATATGGGTAAAGGTAGAGCCATTGCTGTATATTAAGAAATTAATGATCAATAAACTTAGATTAAACTGAACGTGATGGAAATGAAAACACCGGTTCGACAACTCAAAACTTCTTATTTTTTACTTCATAGCCTATTTGCATTTACACTATTCCGTCAATGTCACGCTTGTGGCTTTTACTCGAAACTTATTTAACGAAATGAAATCATCACAACAATCAAAGCTTCTGACTTTGTTAATTAAACTTTTTTTTTTACATTTTACCGGCCCCGGCTTCCATGGCCTTCAGCTTGTCTTTATATTGAGATAATTTATATATTTACAAGCGTTTCCTTTATATATCTGTATAAATAAATATCTATATATTTCTTGGATCTGCAATCAATCTTGTAATTGGCGGGGTAGTACATCTTTCACAGTTTTTCCTATATTTGTTGCCTATATATTATTAGGACATTTCAGAACGAGGCGTTCAAGACCTACAATTTCGTTTAACAATATTGACAGATGTTGCTTTCATTCAGTTTCATTTCAAACAAACAAACAAAATCCCTATTCACAGAAACTTATATATAATGCCCTAATAGGCAGCTTGTTTGACTACGGTTCTTTTTTGCTTGAGCCGTGCAACAAAGAATCTCTTATAAAATTAGACAAACAACAGCTAAGATATCTACGTATCATATCAGGCGCTATGAAGTCTTCTCCTGGTAATGCTCTCCAACTGGAATGTGTAGATCCTCCTTTAGATTTAAGACGTCAATATATTTCTGACAGAATCATTTTCAAAATTGTTCAATTGCCCCCTTTGTTCTCGACTTCGTGAATTATCTAGTCTCATAACTGGTTCAGCATATTAGACTCACAAGAATTCCCCTAGAATAATAGATAGCTATGAGAAACTGTCTAATTTGACTCACAGCATCACAAAATTTGATGTTCTCCCTCTTTTTAGTATCAATTATGATGCCCTAATTTTTTCTCCTGATATAGTTTTAAATTTCGGTAAACAGAAAGATGATCCTTTTGCACAAAAAAAAATTCAGGAAAGTTTTAATAAAGATTGGATTAACTGGCTGCCAATTTTCACTGATGCTTCTAAAACCTGCTCGGATGGTAATGTAGGTGCAGCAGTATGGATCCCAAAATATAAAATTGTGCTAAGTTTTAAATGTCCAATTAAAGCTTCTGTCTTTTCTGGAGAAGCGGTGGCTATCTTAGAAGCCGTATCCTATGTACTTTCACATAAGTTGAATAAAACAATCATCTTTACCGACTCAAAAAGTAGTTTAGAAGCTCTTTTAAGTAATTTATTTAAAAGCAAAGCACCGTCTCCGATACTTTTGAAAATTAAAAATCTGCTTTTTGAATGCCATTCCCAGAATATTGAAATTGTTTTAGCTTGGATACCTGGACACAGCGGCATACGAAATAATTAAATCATGGATACCTGGGCCAATGAGGCTATTATGACAGGTGATCCCTCTCATTTACAGACCTATTCTATGGATATCTTACAAATAGCTCGGTCTGACCTGGTCTGACCTACAAAACATATGGGGAACAAGATGGACCAAATCCATTCATTTCCGTTCCTTTAAACTAACTTAATAAAAAACTGAAATGTGAAAAGTTCGAAATTTAGATATCAATACAAATACGAAAAAGTATAAATAGAACATGAGCTGTTTATTGAGTTTTGAAAACTAATTTACTTAATATAGATAAAAGAAAACCGGAAAGAACAATAACGTACCGTAGCGACATCTAGTTTGATTTCGTGAAATTGCAGCAGTGCAGAACATTTTACTTTCAAGATAAATTTAAAAAATATATATTAGTTTTGTTGAAACTTTAAACGTTAGGTAGTCTGAAACATGTCTGAAAGAGCTGGGCAATTTTCCATTTTTTATGATACCTCGGGGTTGAGATGAGGCGAGCATTTTATAAATTCATCTTTTAGCCCCAAGCCAACATGGAACTAAAACTGAAACTATCTGTGTGTTTTGATAAATTCTAATTCTAAGTGTAATTAGTTAGACTATTGATGAAGACATTGGAAAAACTCCCTGAAATGTCAAAGTTTGAGGGTAGATCGTAATTTTTGTAGGCCACTCGGGCCTGCACCGGCATCCTCCATATTTACCAAAACTTAACAACAAAAACAAAACAAAATTAAAACAATAACATCACGGAAAATGGCAAAACAACAAAAAAAGGCAGTAGTATTCACAATGGATGACAATCCCAGATTACGATTGTGGCGACTGATACATAGAGACATCTAATTCATCGCAGTAACATCGCCACAACAATCGATAGCGAGAAGACTAGCATCGTCACAGCCATCGATAGCAAGACGAACTGCAATAAATTTCAACAGCAAGTAACGAGATGGCGCTGTACCAATACAAGCAGCATAAATTAATAACTACAAGACATTTAGAACAAAGAAACCTTCATCGCACAGAATAAGTTTCATTACCAATTAACATAAATAGAACGTCCACCTACATCGGTTGGAACGCGGTCCCCGGGCTAACAACACCTAGCTCGGAGGGAGACAATTATCCTTTAGTCTCCCTGACCAGTTGTCTCCATCACCACACTAGGGACCACACATACAACCTACGGTTCCTAAAGTACTGTGGCGACTGATACATAGCGACATCTAATTCATCGCGGTAACATCGCCACAACAATCGATAGCGAGAACAATCGCCACAACAATCGATAGTTCACACACAACTCACTGGCGTGGCAGCCCTGCACACCAGCAGCTTCGGTCCCGACGTCACAACCATGGCACTTGCAAGCTCTGAAGCACTGACTGCATACCACCTACTATCAACATGGATCGACCTTCGGTCTAGGGGGAAAGTACTGTGGCGACTGATACATAGCGACATCTAATTCATCGCGGTAACATCGCCACAACAATCGATAGCGAGAAGACTAGCATCGTCACAGCGATCGATAGCAAGACGAACTGCAATAAGTTTCAACAGCAAGTAACGAGATGGCGCTGTACCAATACAAGCAGCATAAATTAATAACTACAAGACATTTAGAACAAAGAAACCTACATCGCACAGAATAAGTTTCATTACCAATTAACATAAATAGAACGTCCAACCTACATCGATCGGACCGCGGTCCCCGGGCTAACAGCACCTAGCTCGGAGGGAGACAATTATCCTTTAGTCTCCCTGGCCAGTTGTCTCCATCACCACAGTAGGGACCAACATTCAACCTTACGGTTCCTAAAGTGGAATTTATGCTGTTTGTATTGGTACAGCGCCATCTCGTTACTTGCTGTTGAAATTTATTGCAGCGTAGGTTGTATGTGTGGTCCCTAGAGTTGTGTGTGAACTATCGATTGTTGTGGCGATTGTTCTCGCTATCGATTGTTGTGGCGATGTTACCGCGATGAATTAGATGTCGCTATGTATCAGTCGCCACAGTACTTTAGGAACCGTAGGTTGTATGTGTGGTCCCTAGTGTGGTGATGGAGACAACTGGTCAGGGAGACTAAAGGATAATTGTCTCCCTCCGAGCTAGGTGTTGTTAGCCCGGGGACCGCGTTCCAACCGATGTAGGTGGACGTTCTATTTATGTTAATTGGTAATGAAACTTATTCTGTGCGATGAAGGTTTCTTTGTTCTAAATGTCTTGTAGTTATTAATTTATGCTGCTTGTATTGGTACAGCGCCATCTCGTTACTTGCTGTTGAAATTTATTGCAGTTCGTCTTGCTATCGATGGCTGTGACGATGCTAGTCTTCTCGCTATCGATTGTTGTGGCGATGTTACTGCGATGAATTAGATGTCGCTATGTATCAGTCGCCACAGTACTTTCCCCCAAGACCGAAGGTCGATCCATGTTGATAGTAGGTGGTATGCAGTCAGTGCTTCAGAGCTTGCAAGTGCCAGGTAGTGACGTCGGGACCGAAGCTGCTGGTGTGCAGAACTGCCACGCCGGTGAGTTGTGTGTGAACTGAGGTCCGGTCGTGGGCTGCGAGGACCAGGTCGGAGTGATGCCGTCGTATGGTACCAAGAATCCAGGAAGCGTCGTCGATGCTGCTGTGATAGACCTTGGTGTTGGCTGTCTTGCTGCTGAAGTGGCTGTGCTGATGAGGGATGAGAAGCTGATGATGAGAGGCTGTTGATGAAGAGTGATGGCTACGTTGTGATGCTGAAGGTTGCTGATGTTCTGCTGGAGGTTGCCGATGTTCTGTCGGGGTCACCACTTTAAGAACCATTAGGTTGTAAGGTTTGGTCCCTACTGTGGTGATGGAGACAACTGGCCAGGGAGACTAAAGGATAATCGTCTCCCTCCGAGCTAGGTGCTGTTAGCCCGGGGACCGCGGTCCGATCGATGTAGGTTGGACGTTCTATTTATGTTAATTGGTAATGAAACTTATTCTGTGCGATGTAGGTTTCTTTGTTCTAAATGTCTTGTAGTTATTAATTTATGCTGCTTGTATTGGTACAGCGCCATCTCGTTACTTGCTGTTGAAACTTATTGCAGTTCGTCTTGCTATCGATGGCTGTGACGATGCTAGTCTTCTCGCTATCGATTGTTGTGGCGATGTTACCGCGATGAATTAGATGTCGCTATGTATCAGTCGCCACACGATTTTAACAACTATGAATAAATAATAATCTGACGTTTGATCAGGTTAGGCAACGTTTTAAATTTGGTAGAGTTATAGTGACATGAGAATCGTGCCGAAACTATCCAACCCTGCTTCTTTAGGTTCTTTACGATGAACACTTTTTATTGTAATAGTTATTAAATTATTTAAATTAGTCATATACTCATAAATTTGTTTAATAGATAGCTTAAATGACAACAGTTAAGTATAGCAGCTGGTATTTAAATGGATATGTAGCAAATTAGCCGTCAGTCTTAAAAGTAACATGATTATTGATATTTTGTCACAAAGTATACCATAAAAAGAACCTTATTTAACTTCTGTCTAATGCTATAATGAATGGAGTATAGATTTCATGTGGATTTCATTCGTCCTGACTCCCTTGTAGGTGCCTGCGCACGAGTTTCAGCTGTACGGCTGGAGTTCAATGACATCTTACGATTTGATGAAATGAATAGAAAAACTGACTCCAGTTATGCTTTAGAACTGATACATAAATTAATCATTTTATTGAAGATTTTTAAAATCGTTAAGTATACTCCATTCATTATAACATTAGAAAAAAGATGGTCATAGAAGCAGCAGTGCAGAACATTTTATTTTCAAGACAAATTTTAAAAATATATATTATAATTTTGAAACTTTGAACGTTAGGTTGTCTGAAAGAGCTGTGCAATTTTCTAATTTTTACAATACCTCAGGTTTGAGATGAGGTCAGCATTTTTTAAATTCATCTTTTACTCCCGAGCCAACATGGAACTAAAACTACCTATCTGTCGATTTGATTATAATTGGAATATAATTTAGTTATATCTATGCCCAGTAAAGAATAGTAAACAAAATGATTTTTTTATTATTACTTTTATAACATTTATTCAGACATTAGACTATTGATGAGAACATTGGAAAAACTTGAAATGTCAAAGGTTGAGGGTAGGTATGGCGGCTTAGAGCGTAATTGTTGTAGGCTACTCGGGCGTAGGGCACCGGCATCGTCCATATTTAACAAAACTTGACAACAAAAAGAAAACAGAAATAAAACAATAACAAGAAAGAATTCGAGAACATGATGCAGGAAGGCTTATGCAGACCTAGCAAAAGTCGATGGGCATCCCCTCTTCACATCGTGCCAAAGAATAATGGTGACATTCGAGTGTGGGGAGATTACCGCCGACTTAATGATATCACTAAGCCCGATCCCTACCCTATACCGCGAGTCAAAGACTTCACATATCAACTGGCCGGGAAAACAATTTTCTCAACGATTGACCTACAGAGCTTACCAACAATTACCAGTTCGGGAAGAAGATATCGAAAAAACAGCTATAATTGCACCAATGCGACTATTCGAATTTCTGCGCATGTGGCCAGGTTTGAAGAATGCCGGACAAACATTCCAACGATACATACACGAAGTACTCAGAGGTCTAGACTTCGTGTTCCCTTTCGTCGAAGATTTATTATTGGCATCAGAAAATCAAATTCAACATCGGAAACATCTACGCACCGTTTTACGACTTCTTTCTGGGTTACACAGTATCCAAAGATGGCATCAAACCACCACAAGAAAAAGTAACCGCAGTCCCTTTCCCTTTCTACTCGTCACTGGACTGAGACGCGGGGCGAGGGATCGTGTGACGTGGCGTATAAAGGCTGGCATAGAGTTAACGAGATCCGTTTTGCCAGGCGTCGGGTGAGCGTTCGGGTAACTGCGCTGCGGAAGGTTGACATGTGGCGCGCAGCTGTTGACACGCACTTGTTGCGTTGCTTTCTCCTTTGTTTCATACGGACAGTGACGTTGAAATAGTTCTTTTAAGAGCTCCTTATTTCATTGGCAGATATACAAATAAATTTTCCATTAACTGATGTAGCCTTTTTACTGTCTTACTGGTGGTGTAGCCACAAGTACGTTGAGTGTAGTGTTGTGTTGCGTGTGACTAGGTGAAAGTTTCTGCCGCCATTTTTAAAGAATTTCCTTTTTTCTTGTACTCTTCTACTGCATCTTAAATCAACGCTTCATCGTATTTTCATACCGTTTACTACTAGGATTCGGTTTATAAACAAGTGGGATGTTATTGATGTCCTACAACATCCAGGAAATTATAAACATGCATAATAAATTAATTAAACTTCTTATAAAAACAAATAATGATAATATCAAACAACACACATTATCTGATTCCGTGATACTAATTTAGCGTAAGAATACACAAGATATTTCAAATATTTGCAAACTCCCAGACCGAACAAATAGAAATTATACTAATTCTAAACATGCGTGGTAACCCTAACAGGCTTTTTTTCTAGTCGCCCCTTTCTCGTTTCCTTTCACCCAATTTAACACGCTCTCGTTTCTATTAACCCCTTATGCCGTATCTATACCTATATTCAATACTACTTGTCTATTCATCCCTCTTCCGTGTCTTTTAACCTCGAATGCAAACCACTACTACTCACTTATCCTCGTAAGGCCCAAGTTATTTTTGGCTAGATCAGCTGAACGCCCAATGTGCAACATGATGTACAAGTTCTTCTCTCATAGTTCCGGCCCACGCGCATTAACTCATTTTATTTAAAGAAAATGTTGTCTAGGAATTTTTAGGTTTTTTTTTCTGGGCACTATAAAGTGGAAAGGAATAGGATGCAATGAATTTCAAGTTGTTATCTTTTGTGCATTTGAATGCACGTTGGGTATTTAGATGATCAAAAATAAAATTGACTTTTTTTATTTTTATTTTAATTGATTAAGACAGAGTTACATATTCAAAGAAAAAAGTATTAGAAACTATTATAATATAGTATACTTACAATCTAGACATAAAATAAGTGAGATCAATCGACATGAAATAGTAATTGCAATATTTTTGGTAGAAAACTGAAAAATAATATTAGTCTTGTCAGATAAACTTATCAAAATCACAAATTCTTTAAAAAATCAACTCCATACTTAGGTAAACATAAAGTACTCTTCGAAAACAAATCTTTAACAATCAACAACATCATAATAAAAATTATAAACCTGAATAAATGCAATCAAAACATAAAATGGTAATAAATAAAATCAAAAATCTACTCATCATCGCTGTGAAAGTCGCCGAAGCAGTTCCTAAATTTAGTAAGGCACAGGTATATATTGCAGGCACTGCATTTGAACAATGTCCTATTTGAATGACAGTGACGGCATCTACCAACTGCATCAGAAATATAGGGCAAATGTTTGGCTCCAGCCGTACTTCTTGCTGGGTATTGGAACCAATGCTCTTTTTCCTCTCTTCCGTTGTATTGGTGATAGGTTTTCATTATTTTCATCTATATCGGTTGAAGAGTTCGTCCCAGTCGCAGCATAGGCTTCGATGAAAGTCTCTCCCAACTCTAGTTTAAAGTCTCGCAGCTGTTGTATTTTCTTTACAGGTACCTGAGATTTTAATTGATCTTTTTTATACTGAAGCCAAGAATTGGTTATTGCCAAGTCAATCATCGTGGAGAAAAATCTTTGCGTCCACTTTCTAGTTCTGTATCTGTATGGACACACAGCCATGAGCCGATCAAACAAGTCAACCCCACCCAT
This sequence comes from Diatraea saccharalis, assembly GCA_918026875.4. Classification (NCBI taxonomy): domain Eukaryota; kingdom Metazoa; phylum Arthropoda; class Insecta; order Lepidoptera; family Crambidae; genus Diatraea; species Diatraea saccharalis. The sequence goes on from OU893343.1 coordinate 11,605,612, forward strand.
TTTCTGATTGTATTGTCGGACTACTCTGGGTCGTGGAACGTTTACGTACACCTTATTTTTTTTGCACCAGCGTCGACATATATCAGCATCATCTTTTGCCTCTACCGACGATAAAAACAATACTGATTTATTATCAAACCACTTAGTGAAAGCTACCTGTCCATCGTTTCTTACCAATACTTGACAACTTCCTCTTCCTTGCTTTTTAAATTCAGTGTCTTCGATCAATAATTGGCGTACATCGCCAGGTATCCGATTTTTCATAACAGTCCCGGTAGCTTTAATCCCACTCTTTTCTAGTTCATCCAATAATTTTTCAGATGTAAAATATCTGTCAAAATATAATATATGACCAGGAACAAGATTGTCTGACAGTGTTAGTACGGCTTTTTCACCAAGTCCGAAGTTTTCATAAGAGGCATAAGTAGTGTCACCTTGATAAATATGAAAGTCACTAATGGTGCCATCTGGATTAGCTAAAACGAAAGCTTTCAAGCCAACTGGATTTGGCTTACCTGGGCAGTACTGCTTGACAGCACAGGACCCAGTAAATGGTATTATCATTTCATCTAAAGATAGACACTGCTCTTTTTCTTGCCTTTGACATCCAGCCAGTACGCGATCAATCAAAGGGCGCATTTTCCATAATTTATCTTTAGCTCTCATCTCAGTTGTGATATCGGGGTCAAAAACAACTTTTAAAGAGTTTCTCAGCTAAAAAAATCGGTTCCGGGACATATTATCTGCGATAAACTGTACTCGTCATTTCTTTTCCCAGTACATTCTTAAATTTGGGTAATTGACAGATGCCATCACATATGTAATGCCTAAATAGATGTATAATTCATCCGTAGTCAAATACAAACTTCGACCATTTTTTTCAATGGCATTCTGATTTGTACATCTTACTATGAGATCAATTAGCTCATCATTTATGTACTGCTTTAGGTAATCTACTTTAGTGAATCCTTCCGTATCGGTCATTAGATATGTTGGACGAACCATTTCGGGAAATTTTGAATTGAAATTCTTTACAGTCCAATGAGGAAGTATTTAAAAAAAATAAAGAAACTACAAAAAATTATGTTACTAGATGGCAGCACAAATTGTTGGATCTAAACGTCAATTCATGACGTTAAACCAAAGAGAATAGATTTGTTAGTGTTGTTATGGATCTGATAACTTGGATTAATATCGAGTTGAAATTTAACTAGTTCGAGTTATGCAATCGCAACTCGATTAATACAAAGTAATCTTTGAATAAATTTATTTTTTATTTGTATAGAGGAAAATGGAAACTAACATAATAGAAGTGAGCACAGAGGCTTTTTAAATTTATGGAAATCAATTGAATGCTGTGATATAATTAAAAGTGGCATCTAACTACGGTATACAATAATATTACGTTTTATAAATAAAATAGGTACTTATGTCATAGTAGGTCTAGGAATTTTAATTTTAATATTTAACAAAAGTTCTGAAAAAATAACAACTAGGTAAGTTAGTTTTATTGCTATTAGTTGTTTGTTGAACTTACAACAACAAAACTACATCAATTCTCAATATTTTTTTTATATTATGTATGGTGAATTAATGAATAGGGTTTATTAATCAGCAACAAAAGTCATAAAAACAATAATTTTTAAGAAAAATCCGTTTATTATCTATAAACTTACCCGATATGTATCAAATATACTATATATTCGTACATAATAACATAACTGCTGGCTAAAACGTCGAGCCATGTGTTAAGTTAATTCGTACGGCGGGTTTGTTCTTTTTGGTTCTTACAATAATATTGTTAATAATAATTTGAATTCCTACACAACCTACTCTTGAAATCCGTTTTATTGAAATATATTATTTACTAAGTACCTAGAGTTGTTATGGTCTCTTAAAATCTCTGCGGTGGTATCGTGTGCGTTAGGTGGTTACGATCCCTCAAATATAGTATAGTTGAGTTGTTTAGTTGAAATTAAAGAAGCAGCCCTTGCTAAGTTTCTTGCCGTTTCTTGTCAGTAAGAGATCTCCCGCCTTAGTTTTGCGAACCATTGGTAAAGTTTTCGACTTTCACAAGTACTATGTAACAGTCTAGATTGAATTGATTTTGATATTTATATTAATATTCCAAACCTGAATTCGACGAAAGTTACGAGCAACCAATAAGTTGGCTCATCACTAATGTTGACGTATCAACCAAACATCGTTCCTTTACACGTAACATAATAAACAACTTAAACTTACAATTAAAATAAATTAAAATTAGTTTGAAAGTGAGACATTATAAGAAACACAAAACGATGTCATATTTATTAATCGAAAATACTCAATTTATATTTATTACGTCAGAAATAAAATTTGAATGAATATCATAAACAAAATCCAAAACTCGCGAGTGACATCTAGTATGATTTCAAGAACTAATTTTTATTTTTTAAATACTTCCTCATTACTTGCAGAAACCGTTGCACTAGTGGAAGGAGAGTATCTATCATGATTTGCCTCTTGTCCTCTGGCTCTGCCACCTCTTCTCATTCCACGACTGCGACTAAGTCTAGCTATACTGCTCCTTGCAAAACGTGGCCTTCCTCTACCTCTTCCACGTCCTCTACCGCGGCTCACAGGTTCTGCATCTTGTGTGTCACCTTCAGTGTCTGAACTGAGATCTGAACTATCATCACTGTTGTAATATTCTCTGAACCCTGGGTCGCCAACATCTTCATCCGAAGGTATGAAGTCTTCTACTTCAGATTGATTTAGTAATTCTTCTATTTGATCATCCAAAAGAGCTGAACACAAAAAAAAAACATTAGTAACACATAGTAAACAGTAACGCCCAATGTACAAAACAATGAACACATTTTTTAACCTCCTACTAAACAGTAACGCTGAATGTGCATCAAAATGTACATAAATTTTTGATACATGATACAATATAGAATTCAGAGTGACTGGCTCAAAATTATAAGTTATCCTGAAAATGTATACATTAATGACTAAACTAGGTTAATTTTTATAAAAAGGAAGCATAAGATTTCATGAATTATTTGAGATTTGAACTTACGCGTCTGCTGAGTCCGCGACATGGTTGTAGAAAAATGGCGAAGTTTGACAGATTGTCTATGGACTTCGGTTAAATGTCACATGAACTTCCTGCCAATTAAATAACCAATCACAATGTTCAAACGAAATTATCGTTGGCGCGAAAACTCAAAAGCAAAATCCATAAAACCCGAATGTACATCGTAATGTACGCTGGGCGTTTAAGAGATGATGATGATTTATATTCTGGGCCGGAATGCTAACTTATGCTTTGTACAATATAATGTACTTTGGGCCTTACGAGGTTATATAATTTCGTGTCTAATATAAAATTATAACAAAATCTGTACTTGGGTGATTCCTGAGAATGGCGTTTTTGGGTTGATTTTCCTGGTCATTTTGAAATTTCAAATTAACGAATATATTTTGGATCAGGGTTAAAATTAAGAGCCTCAGTTATAATATTTTTTGATAGGCACCCGTTTCTGTTCAATGGTTTCCAAGACATTGGATTTTGAAATTTCGTGGCCAGGAAAATCAATAAAGACGCACAGGACAATCAAGAAATTAAACAAATTTCATTGAAAATCACTGTTCTTAACTTTAAATGCAACAAACAAAGTTTGAAATTAGTATTTATTCTTTATCTAAATTTTCTCAACAAATGTTTCCAAGGGGATTTCTTTTTTATGGACTGCTTTGTAGTAAGGGTAGTGATTAGCCGAATGGAGTGACCTTCGAGGAGTGGATAGATTTAATGAATCAGATGTTGTTTGAGAAATAGAAGTAACTTATTATTGGTAGGTGAAGGTGGTGGAGACGAACAAACAATGCCTTGTTGATCTGTGTTGTACGTACGAGTAGTTTCCCTACAGCTTGTTTCTGCTTGCGATAACAATTTTGTTAATGATCGTTTTGATCGTTTTGTTAATCGAGTAATGATATTGTTTCTAGGAGACTTCTTCCTGGTGACAGCGGGAGAAATTGATAAACTTGCAGCTGGAAAGTTGGCACCACTTACAGAAGTAGAAAGTCGTAAAGGATTATCGTCACTTATTGGATTCTTACACTCTACGTGGTGGTCTTCTCCTTCTAAGCGTACTCTATTCAAATCATGGTTTTCTTACAGCTGTCTCATCTTTTTCTTTAAATTATTGTATTCGAACTTAAACGATTCTGCTTTCTTAATTTTTCTTTGTTGTTGGTAATATTTTTCCGGATCTTTTCTGTTTCAGATTTTTCGTTTAGCTAAGCCTTACATTGAGCATCATTTTTTATTAGTTCCAATCGACGACGTTCAGCTTCTCTCTTTTTTTTTTCAAAATCTTGTCTTTATTTTGCTTGCTTCGGTGTATTGTGATATACAAAATGTGAATTCAAGTAATAAATATATCTATTTTGAGCTGATTATTTCCTGTTGCCGTCCATGACAGAGCCGAGGTGGTTTTTTATTTGATTTGGGAAATTTAACGTGGAATATGTAAATGTAATGAAAATAGAACAAACAATTCTCATATTCAGTATTTTAAAATCAAAAGTAAAACACCAAATTCAATATTTTAATCATAAATATATATTTTAGTTAGGATTTGGCATTGTTTATACTTTAAAAATCAAATATATGACTAATATAGGCTTTAGACCGCTTTAAAACTAGAATTTCCTAGGAAACTTTGATTTTTCTGGTTAAATATCCAGGAAAATGAACTACAGGAAAATCATAAAAATTGACATAATTGTCAATAGCTGTTCAAAGATAGTTGATAAACTGAGACTATAACAACAAACAGGATCTATAGAAACAAAACCAGGAAAATCAATAGTAAACCAAAACCAATAGCAGGAGAATCAACTTCTTACCTTAATATTTCGCGAACTTGACGACGAGCCGCACAAACTCTCCTCATAACACTTGATATGCGGCTAACACTCCGCGTGGGGAGGTACAGCAAGTAACAGAAATCGACAGATAGTAATATACGCGCATTTTACTGATGTACCAGGAAAGTCAACGTTTGGTTTCGGACAACTTATAAATTTGAAGAATAGATGAATTTAAATATATTTCAAGATTTAAATTACTATTATTTGATTCGTCAATTCATTACTAAACGAATTTACTTTACTCGTTAATGTTTCCATATTCACGAAAAAATCTGTAAGCATTTGTTACAGAAAAAACGTGAAATGGACAACCCAGGAAAGTAAATTTTCAGTCATTTGAAAAATAAAGAAACTATTTAATTAAGTCTTTTTCTTTATGATAAATAGTTTTACAACAAGATTATAGTTCAAACTTTATTTGAAAAAATACGAGAAAAATGAACGTAGTCAAATATACGGGATATCTTTCCTGACATCCAAAATTGAGCCTCTCAGGAATCACCCACTTACTGTTGCACAAAATTGATAATGATAATTATATGCTAAATGGACCACAAATGGATCGGAATTACTTTAAAAGCTGCAGAAAACATGTTATTAGTTGATAATTAAAGGTTTGAGGATCTAGTCCTGGAGAGGGTTGCGCTTCCAAATAGCTGGAAGTTCCCTTGAACAAAACGTTAATTGGGTTTGGAGGCCCCATAGACAAATAAGCACAGCCTGTACAGATAGTTTACATTTTTTAATTAAAATCACTTTCATCTTATCGCAATTAAAATATTTAAACTGTCTCCATGAAATGTCCAGTTTTGTAGATTTTACTTTAAAATACTAAGCCATTTGCCAAAATCATAATACAATGGAACCTCGTTAAGTTGTAATCCTCAATAAGTCGAAAATAATTTTTATTCCCTTCCGCTGAATCCCCAAATCCGCAATATCTCGAATTATTTAGACTTTATAACTCGTACAAAATTTTATTTCCCTATGAGGTATTGATGGTACATATTTATACATCATAACTCGATATTCAAAAAACAGACTCCGTAAGTCAAAATTAGTAAAATATAATGACGACGAACTTGAAATTCCCCGAACTCATAGCAATAAAATTCAAAATTATGTACTGGGTAGCGATGGGTGATTGATGCAAAAACAAAAAAAAAAAGAACTATCGACTGATTCGAAAATTGTGTTACTGCGCATCGAAATTTTAGTAAAATCATCTCGAAATTCTTGTTAAGTCGAAAATTCATTGACTCAAAATTTCTGGCATTTCCATTGACATTCGAGTTATCGAGATTCCACTGTTATATCTTTAAGTTAAAAATATATCCCCACCTGCTCATGGGGTTAACGTACATTAATTCGTTAATGGACAGTCCTTGTATAGTATACCTACGATTTTATGAAGTGGTAAATAATTGATTGTCTAAATCAGTTCAATATTTATTTACGATTAGTCACATAATTACTATAATACAATTCATCAATAGAGCAATGCAAAATAATAAGCATACATGCAATAAATAATCTTATCACATTCAGTGTTTGACTTAACGCTTACAATAATTAAAATACATCATAGAAACTGAACTTTTCATAACAAAATTTAAAGATAGCAATAATGATAACATTAAAATTGATATCAGTAAATCATTCAAACCATTCGACAATTTATAACTAATTAAAATGTGCTAAACGGTAAATTATGTAAATTACCTTTACAAAATATGTAAAACTTACAATTGAGGAACTTTGCGATCTGCCACATGAAGAAACCGAATAAATGCAATTTCTTTCAAACGATTTTATTGCATATAATACATAGACATAACTAACATAAAATTTACAAAATTTAATAGATATATTTGATGTAAACTGATGATTATGGTGGACTTTGGAGCACAGGCACAAGAGCACGCATTTACCAGATTTTATTTGTACGTAAATCGTTAAAATTTCCCTTATGTATATTTAATTTTGAAAAATTAGAATGCATAAAACACTTTACAGGCAGTTATAGTTATCAGATGCGCTAGATCTCCAAAATACCTACATAAAAATACTCCTGTCTACTCAAGCAGAACTTTTTAATTGGTTTTTATGCAAAGTAGAAGAGCGCAAAATTCTTCGACTGCATATTTACACAGTAATTCACTAGATATGAAACGGATATGGCTGGACACCAGATATTTCGGGCGCGTACTGGTGTGTTCGCAAGCGAGAGATCAAGACAACGTTATGGTATGAATTGCGTTAAACATTTTTTTTTATTTTACTATCTAGAATTAGACCGAATACAAAAATTACTATCCGGTATCCGGCCAAATATCCAAAATAATGCTTGATACCGGATCTCCAACATCTCTAGTAATCACTTAAAGCAAACGTTTCACAAGTTTCAATTCAATGCATTTAAAATACAGAAGTGAATACGTATATTTTTACAAGACTTCAATAAACTTTTTTATCAGACAGGAGATCTTTAAATTTATTTCAATCCATTTAGAAAAAACATGTAAAAGAATAAGACACAGGAAGATGCACAGTACAGGTATTTATCAAAACAATTCTCACAAATATTCCCGTATATATTTCCAGGTATATTAAATGACTTTATTGCATATGAAATGAGATGTTTTGTTAAATTTGTTGGGGGAAAAGCAGTCTCCTGAGCGTTCGTCGAAAACGTTAACTAGTTTATTATCATTGATTTTAAAATACTAAAGATATAAGATGAATGGGAATATAGATGAAACTAAATAGACAATTGTATATGAAGAATTCCAGTCTTTCATTACCATTATACATGATCAAAAACGATAATATCCTTATATTAATTTTATTTTCAACAAAGAATGTATCTTAAGAACTTTTATGTTCTCGATTTTTAGCAAAATTATATTTTACGTGGTTGGTTTCTTAAACTAATTGATGTAAAATACAAATCGTATTTTATAGTGGACATGAATTATTCGTCATGCATTAGCGTCCTTTAATATAGGTTGACTGTAGACATAATTATGGACAAAGCTTTTAAAAATATATTTCAAAGCTGCCAATATTTTCTGAAATTTATGAGATTCTATTCTGTAGTCACCAGAGATAACCTTTCAGTAGATTTCAGATGTCGATCAAATAATATTTACATTTATTCCCACACTATAATGCGATCCTAGTTGAGACACATTGGAAACACGTCAATGTTGTTTTTCTAAAGAAATACCTACATAGGATCATAGTCCTGTCAATACAATAAATGAGCATTTTAAATCTAATGCCCACTTATTACTAATACCTATATAACGTGGTATTATAGAAAATGTCAGCACTATTTTTAACAAAATCTTGCTAACGTTGATATTTTACCATGCTGCACAAACCAAAACCCAGCTCTGTTTGTTTTTCATTAAAATTAGTTTGGCTATATTCATCCTTTAATAATAACATTTTATTTTTAATGATTCGACGTTAGATCTGTAGATTGTCTCCCTGAACTGGAGCGAAGTTCACGCCGAGGACACGTCACAGTAGCTTCGTCAGTAGACTTGCGGCCCTTTTTTTTGTTTACTTTCCGACTATTATCATTCAAAGAGTCTCCAGCATTATTTTCATCTGCTAAACTATCTTTAGTGTCACAATCAGATCTATTGTTTATATGATCTACCATTTGAAGATGTTCAGTGCCAATGGATTGATCTTCAGAAAATGTGCTTGGTTTAATTTGCGACTTTTCATCGCGTTCTACTGAATTGGAAGATGAATCAGTCGAGATAGATTTTGAAACATTATTTTCAAAATCACTAGCTTTCATTCCAGTTTTTATAACAGTTGATGGAGCTATTAAATCTTCCAGATCCATTTCACCTGTATTCGCAGAAGGATCTGCAGTTTTGTCTTTATTTGTGTTACTGTCACTCATATTAGATTCTTTATTTCTTTTTGCAGAAGTCAATTCAGTTGTTTGCATAGCTAAGTTCTCTGGTTCAGAACATGTTTCACTGTGCATTCGTTTATGTGCCAATGACAAATTAGATGCATCTTCAGATGCGAGTGTCCTAGCTATATATTCAGATGAACTTTTACTCAATTTTTCATATGCATCTTTGTCTCCTTCCTTTGCCTTTTTTGCTTCTGCGGAACTTACTAGACTTGCACTTAAAGCTCCTGATGCCATTTGTTCTAATAACATTTTACTTATATCTATATCTTTTTTGTCTCCTTTTAACAACTTTTCTTGAACAGCAGCAAATTCAGGAGGTACTTGAGACCTTAATGAATCAAAAGGGGATTTCTTTTTATCAGTTTTAGATAAATCGGTCGCATTCGTCTCTAAATTTTCGTTGTCTCTAGACCTTTTCTCCGGACGTAAAACTGCATCATAATTCAAAGACTGCTTAGAAAGCGACTCCAATAAGTAAGGATCTGGGGGTAAAAGTATTTGTGGCAAATGACTGGATTGTTGACGGTCAGAAACTTTTTGTTGTCGGGACGTAGAAGAATTTGTAACAACTGTAGAAGATCTTGGAGCTGTAGTTTTTGCATTGCTACGAGAGCTATGTAATGTTTGTGAACTTGTACTAACGGTTAAACTATTGCTTAGAAGACCTAAAGCATCATAGGCAGAAGACATACCAGAGTGCATACCAAAAGGATTTAACCCACTTAATCCTAATTGAGGATATAGCATATTAGGATTGGGAAATACGAATGGAAATTGTGAATTGGTAGATTTTGAACTTGATGCACTTCCTCCTTCAGTCGGTTTCCTTTGTTTGTTTTTATCTCCTGAAGTACTAGCAGCCCCTAAGCTATTCATATCCAGTGATGAAAAACCTGGAAGCCCCAACCCAGCTAAATTTGCAAATAAAGAACCTCCTGCTATGTTTCCTAGTAAATTAGGCATTCCACCAAAAGAGTTTAATAATGGATTATTTTTTGTATCAAAGCTACCTAAACTTGATAATAGTTTTGGGTCGAACGTATTCAGCAGTTTAGGATCGAAACCGGTCAAATTTGAAAGCGTAGCTGCCAATGTCTTGGGATCAAATGCACTTAGACTTGAAAGACTAGCAAGAAGTGCAGGATTCAAAGAACCCATATTTTGGTTTAAATGAGCATTCGATGATAAAACATTGGATGATGCAGTGTCCAGTGTAGGAGGTCGTCCTTTTTTACGTTCTCCAACAGAAGCCGTAGGTTGCATAGGTGAATGCCTTTGAGTGCGGACATCCTGTGGTAGTTTTACATGCTCTTTAATACCTTCAGTCCACTTAGAATCAATGTCGTACATAGGATTTTCAGCAATCCATTGCGCTAAATATTTCAGTTGTGGAGCTTTATGACCTACGATCCGTTTTCCGGTTACACGATGTACAACAGGAACATGCTCATCAGGTGCTAGACGTGGTGTCAATCCCCGGCGACGTGAATCGATACTAGCTTGGTCAGCCAACCATTTATTTACTTTTGCTTCATGAGAATAAGCTTTAATTGTTGCCGCCGAAGTAGTTGATTTTGAAGTTTTGCTTTGCTCTAAAGATTGCTGTAAGAAAGATGATAGTTCTTTAGATGAAGCTTGTGGTGATGGTACATTTGTTACAGTAACCGAAAATGGCTTTTGTACAGCTGCAGCAGCCGAACTTGTCGGGGGAGCAGCAGGAGTTACGGTCACGTCTGGCAAAATGGGTGTGCTACGATTTCGTGCAGTTTCGGTGGCAAATCCTGACGAAGGACTACGACTTTTCGCTGCTGATAATCCTAATACAATTTCATCAAGTTTTCTTCTTTTCTTTTCTTTTCCTACTATTTGCTCAGGAGCAGGCTGTAACAAAATCAACATCGTCAGTTAAAAATAATGAATTAATTTGGCAAAGATAACGATTTCACTGAATTCGGAATATACTAGTCATTCGCTTCGAGTTTACAAAACTTATAGGCTTATGTCTTATAGGCACTTGAGTTGGCGGCATCGACAAAAAGGCAATAATTAACTAACTTATCAGGGGAGCGACCGCCTTACGCTATAAGTCTAGCCATAGCTATGAATACGATTTATTGATTTTAACAATGAATATGATTATATTATTTTATAGATGAATTTAATTTATTTCAATCAATAGTTTTGATTTATGGAATTAACAGAAGTTCTTACGTTAGATTAAATTAATGAGGAAGTATTTAATAAAAGTTAATTCTCGAAAGCAAACGGGTCACTAGCGATTTTTGAATAATGACTGTGATATTCATTCAAATGTTCTTTCTGACGCAATAAAAGTAAATTGAGTATCGAAAATTAATAACTATGACGTCGTTCCGTGTTTCTTATAATATCTAAGTTTCAAATTAATTTTAATTTATTTGAACTGCAAGTCGAACTGCAATGCTAGATGAACGTGGACATACCCTCGCATTTCAAGGTCCCGAGTTTTTTAAAATCACTTTCAATCAAATATTGCATTACGTTTAATTTACAAATCCGACCACTGTCGTCATTATTTTATCATAAATATTACCTTGTTAGCAATAAGACAAAATCTGTCTTATAAAAACAATTAAACTCATATATTATTAAGTTCAAACATTGTTTTAAACCAGTCGTGATTTTATATGCCTGTACTATTTTTATTTAACGTGTCGTAATTTACTAGGAATACACTATAATACGGCATCACTCTCGTTTTATTTGCTAAAATAACATTGATTCGGATTTACCGAAATAACATTGATTCGGTAAATCCGAATCAATGTTATAAACAAGCATACTAAAAATGCGTTTAGTATTTTATCATTATTTGGTATATTGGATGAAAAATATCGATGATTTGATTATATCGAGTTGGAGCGATATATCTACTGCATCAAGGTGGAATGTCTAAGACAACGAATGATTTTAATCTCGACCTTATTAGTTTCCTTATATTATGTAATATTCCATGGAGTAAATTGAATAATTCGACTTTCAAATAGTTTTTTGAGAAATATATTTGCTGTGTCCCACTCTCCCAAGTGAGACTAGCTATTAGATGAAACAAGCGATATTTTAAGGCGCTATATCGAGTACTTTTTGGTGAAGCCATTAAATTAGTCCTCTATTGATTAATGGCTCATTAAATTATAAAAAATAAAAACATATAGTTATAAAGTATATGAAGAGATTAATTGATAATATCAAACGTTTTTAAAGCTATAACTAGAGTCAGGTGGTTGGTCTACTGCACTCTTAACTTTCCGTTAGTTAAGACTATTTAGGAGTCGGCCAAATTCATATGTCAAACAAAATACGGGTGTAGACAGTAAACGAAAGCAAATACATTTTTTTTTTGGTAGTATTCAATATACTATTATTGCCATGCTAATTTTATTAAAAAAACACTTATTCTCGTCACGTGACTGCAAACAGCACGTGACGTTACAGTCCTCTAAGGAATATGTCAAATTTCACTTCGACATTGAGATACATACAACTGTGCATAGAATGATGTTTGTTGTTTATTGTAGTTTCAGAGGGTTGTGACGGCACATCGACTTCATTACAGAGGTTAGCGTTTTAGCATGAAATTTTGCAAAAGAATTTTATTTTTAGATTTTAAATTAATATACGTACTACAATATATCCTCCCCATAAAGTCACACAAAATCCCCGTTAATCCGGTTTAGCTATACTTAAGTTTTTAAGACGCGTTTATAATAGTCTCTTCCACACAACTTAAAATGATAGAAGCGAGACAAACTTTATTTACTTACAACATTTTTTCTCTTCATCAGCCGTGTGAGGGTATCATCGAGGCGGCTTCGGGAAGGGGTAGAGGAAGTGTCCGTGTGTGGCGTCCGACGAGCCATAGAAAAGTCTTGGGCTTCACTGAGGTCTAGAGGCGCAGAGAGATCGACGGGCGCGGGTGCGGGCGCAGAGGGGGAGGGGGAGGGAGCGGGCGCGGGCGACGGCGGCGGCCGCTGGTGAGCGGGCGGTGGCGCCGGCGTCGACCGTCGAGACCCCGAGTCGCTCGAAGCGTCATCCCGCTGCCTAAGGATGAAACGATACGAGTAAATACAAGTACATATCTACTTTAGTAACTCGGTGGCGTAGTAGATAAGCTATAAGGGAAGTTTATTTTATGTCTGAATCTGCTAGTCTTTAATACGTAAACAAATTATTGCTTTTGGCTATCAATAATATTAAATCTGCTCTAGAAATCTATAAAAATGACGAAGATAATGTGGCATTTTAAAACTATTTGATACAAGTAGATATTTATACTTTTCATTCGATACCGAGTAGTTATCGATACCACATGTCCAATATGGTATCGATACCTAGGTGGTACCGTTGCATCCGTACCTCTGCCCGCCGTGCACCTCCGCCGGTGAAGATAACAGTGCGTGCAACTTCGCGCGGTCCGTCTCAACATCTATCGCGATGTGCCGCTTTTGAATCTGTTTCCGGTCGTCAGGCGTTTCAGGTCTCCCGCGGCCCTCTTGTTTCCCTAACGCGGCTGGCCACTCCCGGTTCTGAACGGCGTGAGCTATATGATGTAATCTCGTCTCGAGTGCCCTCTCTGTGAACCAATAATCGGGGGAGAGGGAACCTTCTACTCTGCCGAGTTTAGCTAATGTTTCTAATTCCGAGAGCGCGTCAGTGTCCTCCTCTATATCACGGTCGCAAACGTTCGTCGTACGTTTACTACGCCGTAAAGACATTCTCGTTTCACTAGCTGATTCTTCAGAATTATTTCTCTCATCTTCATCCGATGACATCTTTTGGGAATCAATTTTCACAGCGCTCCTATGACTGGCATACCATTTAGTAGCACAGTCCGCGAAAGGTAATTTTGGATCACAAAATATCTTGTTATATGTATCTCCTAGTCCATGCCTGTGAAGATTATTATAATATGTTAGTCAATTAAAAGCTTAAGAATATTGTTATATCTAGGTCATAGTTGCTCACTCGAATCCTATCAATCAATTATGGGAAGCGTGAACCTACAAAAAGGTAAAACTGGGGGTGAAACGCGACCTTACTAAGACTTCGCTTTCTGTCTGTCTGTCACCAGGTTGTACCTTATGAACCGTGATAGGTAGAAAGTTTAAATTTTCAGAGATGATGCAATTCCCATACTAAGAACATGAGTTGCTTGATGATTTTTTGTTTTGTGTTTCATTGATAATGGTATGGAACCCTACGTGTGCGAATCCAACTCGCAATTAGCCAGTTTTACATTTCCGTTTCAATTTTCTTAAATATTTTATTTGTTCAAATATTAGCTTTTCTTGCTATAAATATTTAAATAAGGCATACCTATACACTTAAAGAGAGCAAAACACCATAATTTATTAACACATTACGACTATAGGTATAGCAGTCTGTTTATTCAGTTCTGTGACCCTAGTTTTACACTATGAAAATAATAAAAAGTAAAAAAAAATTGATAATAAAACAATCTAAATTCAATAATTCAAAAAGGAAGCTATAACATACTTGCAAACTCCGAGAACAAGGAGTTTATCGTGGCGAGCTGATTGCCACCAAGGTGGCGTATCAGGGGATCGTTCACATAATGCCAAACGAGTGTCCAACGATGGGTGAGGAGCAACTTCCTCTCGTAATACTCGCAGTAGATCAATTCTGAAAATCAATAAAAAATAATAGAAATAAGTATAAAAAATAGTATGTGTACTTAGGACTTAACAAATTGATGTGAGTAAAACCTTAAAATAGATTTGAGTTTGGAATGTATATTTAAGATTCTGTCACCAAATAATGTGTGTAATGCAGAACAGAGAGGTGGCGTTAGAGGTTGGGTGTCAATGGTCAGCCATTATTGAATGGGTGTACTCAATTGTGCACGCCTAGTTTTCTAGTAGTATGATGAAAATACCTCTTATCATTTCGATCTTAACCAGCTAAACAACTTCATGTCAAATTGAATTTTAATAATATTGTGCAAAAAATAATAATAATGATACTACTGTATCCTTACAATCAATACGGATGTAGACATTAAACAAAAATAAAAACATATAATTTATTTTTCTGGTAGTGTTTAATATAAAAATAATATTTATAATATTGCTTAAATTAAACTCTTTGTTACGTAACCACAAACAGCGCGTCGTCGTGACGTTACGCCCCGTTCACTCATATTAGAATTTTGAGAATTGAACTTTATGCATCATAGAACGATATTAGGTTTAGCGGGCCGTGACTTCATAATGACTTCTAAACAGAAGTTGGCATTTTCGTGGAATATTTAGAAAGGAAAATAAACCTTTTTTATATATTTTATGTATATCTATCAATAAAAATATAAAAAAGCTGTCTACACCCCTATGAAGTATAAAATAAACGTAAGCTTACCTTTCTAAAGTAGCTATAGCCCTTTCTTCACCAATTGGTTCAGCTTTTAAGTCAGCTCGTGTTGGTAGTTCAGCTTCACCCACGGAAAGCCCGCATTGACGTTTACACATAGCCATAAATGCTTTAAGATAGTCAGTAAGGGCATCATCGCTTTTTGAATCCAAACGAGCCAATGTTCGAAACCGATTCCATCGAAGACTTTTTGTTGAAGGATCAAACTCAACGCCATAGGACGCTACGGTACGGCGGAAGGCTTCTTCATCTGCTCTTGTCCACCTCCACTGCGCAATCTCATCTCTAGCAAGCTGATCCATGCGCTCTCGTCTCTCCATCTTTCATAAAAAAATTATATTCATGAAAAATAACCTGATTGGGAAGAAACTAGAAATTAAATTATTTCGACACTATGTTCTCTGCTCACTGCGAAAACCAAATAAATACCTAGAATATGTTTATTTAAGTAAATAGCATTTTAAAATACACTACATATAATATGGCAATTCCAATCTGATGAGAAATTATCTTGAATGTGATGGATTTTGGAAAGAAAAATATAATACATTTGTTTTTTCATTACGTCTGCCACATTTTACTGGTCTTACCAATAGGCAATTTATAGGAGTTGAATTGAATAGTTATAGTGTTTTCTTTTTCACACAAATTAAGTTATATTGGAATGACGTGAACACAGTTATATATAACTACACAATTGCTAGGTAACTGTTAGTGTCAGATAAAATCATGTGGAAATGATCCCTTTAAGACAAATATTTAGGACTTCAACTTCTTACTAGGTAACATAATTTTTTTAGACAACTTTTTCAATTCAAATATGTAATGACTAATCAATTGGAGTGTGGAATGGAGGATAAAGCTATATAATGAACTATTTATTTGGTATTTACCTTAGCTCTCTGTTGCATTTTAAGTTCCTCTCTTTTGTAGTTTCGTTGGTAAGCTGTTATAAGTCGTCGCAATCGTGTGTTCAAGTCTTGCATTGATGGCCACAAGTGTCCACTATTGCTACCCTGGGTACTATCGTCATCTGGTCGCGGTGACGCCGCTGGAGACGTTGCACCGGCTCCACTTGAAACGTCATCGGTGCAATCCTCATCCCCTACCACACTACCTCTTATTTTTCTTTCTTCACTCCTAGATATACACAATGCTGTTAATTAGAATTATTGATAGATCTCGCCTAAATAAAGTACTAATTGATAATATAGATTGGGGATGTTGCGGATGCTTACTTATATATATTTTTTAAGTTTCTTTAAATATCCCTATTTATCCAATGCGTAAAAATAATTATTATAAAGCCCAAAAATATGCAGTAAATTCAATATACTCAAACGCATTTATCAGATGTATAATAATGTCGATGCTACAAAAAGTTAACATGGAATAGAATAAAACTTGTTTATTTATCAATGTCGCAAAATAAACAACAAAATAATTTAAATCATATTTTAGGATTTCATTTATACTTCACCAATTTGGTATACTATATGATTATTAAAAAAAAAAACAATTATTTGTTAATCGACTAATCAATTACTCAAAATCCATATTGATTTTTATTACATATCTTTAGTTGCGTACTTTGACGTCACGACAAGCACGCCAAAAATTCTGGCATTTTAGGTGCTCGTAGTTGTTAATAATTTCATCATTAATTTTTATTATTAAACAAGCTTTTCGACAACGGCAGCGGCCAGTAGTTTCGGAATCTATTCGATGCAAACAAACAATCAAATCTTTCCTCTTTATAATATTAGTTAGTAATCAATAATGCAGATAATGATACAGATGTATGAAATTGTTCTATCATTCCTCTTTTGAAATCCATTTCCCTGTTCTATATGATTTCAAATTATGATATTATATATACGAATATATTTACTTACTTTATATCGGTACACTCGGCATCATCAGGTGGACCTAATTTGTCGACAAAGCAAAGTTGTGGGTCTGAACGCATGGCTAAATAGTTTTCATAACCATGAACATACGTGCCAACCAACAACGACACGTCACATTCAGTATCCCACCATAGCCGAGGAGGGGCACTGTCCACTCCACGAGGAACACGCATACCGATAGTGCTGTAATCAACATAAATAAGAATATAATGAAGTTAACTTATAAATATAGTCCCAATCTTTAAAAAAAATAACATAATTGGTTCGTACAAATTACAGAGGAACATAATTTGTTTTAAAATAGGCAATTTAAATCTAAATGGAAAGTTTACGCTTTTATTAGCTCTTTAGCTATGATTTTTTATACCTTCAAGTTTCTATCAAGGATAACTTTAATTTGATTATATGTTTCGTGTGTGTCGCACACAGATATGTATTGTCCAGAATGGATGCGCTTTTTTTTTTTGACGTCCGTCTGAATTTGAAACATGGTGGCCTATTTTAGGTAAGGTAACAAAAAAAAACTTGCAAACTGTATCTGTAACGAATATTATAAAACTAAGGACCCTGCCGCGTCTGTCTGTTTGCGATAAACTTAATAAGTACTGAATGGACTTTCTTAGATTCGAACAACAGATAATGATAACAGAGTGATTTCTTAGGAAGGTTTTTAGTACAAAATAATACAGTAGCGCAACTCAGAACAAACGTTTTAATTAATGTGCACATAGAGACACACGTACTATTTTCGTGGTTACTTTCTAATATTGAAAGGTTAGAATAATATGATATTATTATAATCGATATCCATTATAGATGAGTACAATATAGTAGTCAGAATGTTTATTTTGTTACGATAGTTGTCAAAAGTGTTTTCTATTTTTGATTGATTTAAAAAAAATCTAATTAAATTATATATTTATCTTTCTGAATTAAGTAATATTTCCAAACAAACTTTTTTCTCCGATCGTTTTAATCTCAAAAATCGAATGTCGGAAAATTAATATATCTATCAGAAAAACAACATATACTGCCATTTTGAAATTCTCAATTATTGGACCGAATTGATTAAAGTCTGTATCACAACAGCCAAATTGAAATATAAAGCATTTAGAACGAGGTGTAACAGACAAAAATACTTTTCAGTGTGCAACAATAAATAAAAATCTTTTAAAATTAATGTTGTTTTATTACTAACTACTTTTAATAAGAAGGCAACCCTAACGTTCCAATGCAGCGTAGGTATTTATTTTCAGAAATGGCTTAAGTTTCGCTACTGTATTATTATGTTAGTTTTAGTGCATTAAAAGTTAAGGTTTTGTATAAATTTGATGGAATATCATGATATTAGTACATTTCGGAAATAAACCAAACAGCGAGCTTTCATCAAAACCTACAGAGTAATAACAAAACAATGTATGGTGAGATTGTTTCTCTTTTGTAGATCTACAAAAAACGTCCGCATTGGTATAATGTCTGATCTTTCAAGGATTTTTAGGATAACAAGGATTAACAATTTTTTCCTACATATTTTATTAAAATCATGGGTTATGAAGCTATCTACACTGATAGACTTTTGCCTATTCTTGACATTATAGAACATTTTTAAAAGGGTTTAGCCGGATACGTATGACGAGTCGGCCCCCAAATGGGAATCGATATTGAAACTTATGTGTTAATATCGACTTGATGTTCAAACACGATTTATGTACTTTTCGCGACCGACTTCCGCTTTGACCTTGAGATAGAGAGCAAAATATCCGTATGCTTGACTATTACTGAATGTGATATATCTCTAAAGCTAATTAAGATAAAGAAGTGAAACTAACGCGAGGTGTTAGGTTACATTACAGAGTATATCACATATATTTTTTTATAATTTTTAGAATAAAAAATTACATTAAAAAAATAAAAAATAAAAAAATCATGTTTTTTTTTCTGAGTTCTCTGTGACTTACAATCACGAAATTAATATATGTTATGCTCCTTTGTGTGCTCTATTACCCATAAAAATTGCGTGAAAAAAAAGTTGGTGCAACACAACGAAAAAAAATTATATGTGATTTCTGTCTTATGGTATACCCCTGTATTATAAGGTTTTCACATTACATCATTGTTTTATTTTTCGAAATTTCACATCAGCTTGTTTTAAAACATAAGTTACTTGTTTTAAGAGATGGGATAATAGTCAAAAAAGAAATGAAAAAAAAACAGCCAGTGTTCAATACTTATTATTATTACTTTTTCGTGTCTATCAAAATACAAGAAACAAAATATTAATCATCGTCACTGTTGTAATTAATTACAATCGGAACACTTTGAGTCGCAAATAACTTAGTTAGGACCTCAGCAGGACGTACGATTTTGGACAAATATCATCCATATGATAGATAATAAATAATAGCTGCTACATGAGAACAGCATCCCACTGTACGTTCGCCATTGGGGCAATCACAGCAATAACGAAGAATACTATTGTAGTCATTACCTTCGGAAATATAGTGAATGTAAATTCGATAGACTTTTCTATTTATATGTCTTGATTTTACTTCTGCTTTGATGATATTAGGTGCTGATTTCACATATTGTACTGAGAGATTATTTTGATCGTCCATTATTTCGGCCAAGTTAAATGCTGCACATTTAGAAGTAGAAGCTTTTTTGATAATATATGGGATAAGTCGACACTTCTTACAAAAAATATCATTAACTATTACGATTTTATTCAAACAGTCACTAAACACTTTAGCTTCTTCTTCATTCTTTATAATTTTTTTATAACCAGGAATCTTACACAGGTACTTGTTACAATTTTTACACTTTGTCGACATTATTACTTAATAATGATTAAGTAATGATGGTTCGATAGTTAATAATTTCAAAATGCTGATACAAAATACCTATGACAGAATTTGAGTCCCAAACTGCCTTCTTGTGTAATATAAATGACTGCTACTTTATCTAAACAAACGATGCAGTAAACAGCTCGATAACAAGTTCGAACTTGTTTGTTTATACACTCACACTACAAGGCGCGAATCACATATAATTTTTTTTCGTTGTGTTGCACCAACTTTTTTTTCACGCAATTTTTATGGGTGATAGAGCACACAAAAGAGCATAACATATATTAATTTCGTGATTGTAAGTCACAGAGAACTCAGAAAAAAAGACATGTTTTTTTTATTTTTATTTTTATTATGTAATTTTTTATTCTAAAAATTATAAAAAAATATATGTGATATACTCTGTAATGTAACCTAACACCTCGCGTTAGTTTCACTTCTTTATCTTAATTAGCTTCAGAGATATATCACATTCAGTAATAGTCAAGCATACGGATATTTTGCTCTCTATCTCAAGGTCAAAGCGGAAGTCGGTCGCGAAAAGTACATAAATCGTGTTTGAACATCAAGTTTATATTAAAACATAAGTTTCAATATCGATTCCCATTTGGGGGCCGACTCGTCATACGTATCCGGCTAAACCCTTTGTCATGCTTTCACCAATACGGTCTTACTTTCAACTCAAGAAAGGTTTAGATAAAATCTTTCTAGAGTTTTTCATGCAAGCAAAGATGGTTTATGTTCTTTTCTTCATTTTTTACTTACCTGGCATGTACTCCATTTTCAATTTGTGTAGCAAAATCTCCTATGACTTCATGTTTTATGTAATACATCATGCGTACTCTTAGTAATACCCTAAAACAAACAAAAAAATGGTATCAAAAATAAAATAACAAATTAGAAAAGCTATAAATACGAGAAATTTAAAACCGTTGCTTAAAATTCACATGAAAAAAATGATATATGATATAAAGCATTACTCAATAAGGTATATAAAACTTCTCCCTTTCCAAAAGAAATCACAAGAATTGTGAAGTATTGATCTTAGTTCTGATAAAAAAATATTATTTTTCAAAAGCATACTTATTAGCATGTCTGAAGAGGTGTTTTTTATAACTGCTTTCCAAATAGGCTTCACAGTCATATTTCTCAATAGAACTCCAATGATTTGAATCCTCCCATTTTTGAGTATCATGTGGTTTGGGTACATCTTTGGGTTTGTTTTTCTTTTTAGCATTTCGTCCTCTAGGTACAGGGTTGTGTAAGCCACTATGATTTCTAGATATTGTTACCTCACCATTTTCACAGGGCTCTATCAAATCCCAAATAAAGTTCCTGATTTTTTCGTCGCCTTTATAATGCCGTAAACAATATAATACCTGAAATCAATAAACAAAATTGCAGTACCATGTACAGTGTTTACAGCTGTATTTATTATGATTTAACATTATCAGAATAGCTACATTTTAACTCAATGAAAGTCTTAAACTTCCTCGGTATTAGCATGGCAAATCATCATATTTAAATGAACAATTCAATATTATTTATTAATCCAGGAATTGTCAATTTTTTTTTATAGTCTTACCCATATTGTCAATATATATTGTCTCGTTAAAACGTTATTAAATATGTAACAGCCATATGACAGGTAACTACGCATGTCGATTATCTATGAAAAAATTGTCCTTGATTTGATTCAAATTGAAACTGCATTTGGTATAATTGAAATAATATTTTTGTTATTATTTGTATTTACATTTAACTATTTTACATGTTCAAACATGTTTAAAAACATCCCATTTAATCTTTTAATGGTGATTTTATCGATATTCCATCCTGACATAAATTATCTATTCAAAATGTTTGTGCTCATGTGACTGACTGTTTAAAAATAATAATTTTAATTAAAAAAATATTTAAAATTCGTTGTTTGATAATTAAATTTAATGATTTTAAGACTCTATATCAATTAACATTTGTGATATCGTTTTTGTCTACAGTCAATATGAGGATTGTTTATGTGATTTCATATTACCTACATTACTAAAATTTCACATTCAGAGTTTGACTTGGTTTAGCTTATGCAGCATGAATGAATGATTAAATCGTTAAGTTTAAATATATTACTAAAACAATTAGGCGTGAACGCAGACGTTCACATTTTCTTAGTTGAAGGTTCTTTAATAATTAAATTGTGAGACGAAAATTCGAAATTGATCAAGATATATCAATATTGTACTTCTAATGTTCTTAAGACGACAAAATGTTGTAATTTGAATTTGTAATATAATTAGCCTTACGATTATTCGAGCGCAATCTTCAATAACAGGTATAGTCCATCCTTTACGAAACTGATTCTTGTCGATTATTTCCTCCCATCGCGCCCATCTGTAAAAACCATTTTAAATTAGCATCTAACTAAAATTAAAGCACCATTTACTAAAATAATTGAAAATATAGCTATTATGTTCGTACCCAAACGTTAATAGTCCTCTTTCAATTTTAAAACATTCTGATCTTGTCCATGAACCATAAACTACTTCTTCGTCAACGGGGACGCCTTCATGACGTGGAATATAATCATCGCTAGCATACCGTCTTCCTTTACGACCAAACTTTTCTTTCTTTCTTTTACTTCTAAGACTAATTCCTGTAAAACACGGTGATATTCATTATATATTATAATAATAAGTAAATAGGAATTTATAGAAAGTCTATTAAACATTCTTACCTTCTTCATCTTCTTCAGAATCAGGGGTTACATCCATGTCTGACATTTCCATAGGTCCATCATCATGGCCATATCTTTTTATTATAGTCCTTTTCCGAGGTTCCGTGACAATTAAATTTTCGTCGTCCTCCTTTTTTTCTGTAGTATCTATCTCGGCTTTTTTTGCCCATTTATTCCAAAAATCGGGGTCTCGAATATCTATATCTGATCTTTGGTCTGTGGCAGCAAAACTAGCTTTTGAAAACGTAGACCCTTTCTCAGACTCCATCTGAATTACTTGAGTTCGACGCGCTAAGATCATTTCTATATCTTCTTCACAAAACTTATCACCAGCATTATCTTCATCCATAACAGCGCCATAAGCCCCTTTTTTTAACAAATCTTCAATTTCCTTCTTAGATAACTGTTTTAGGCCTGCTTCTTTTCCCTGTGCTGTATTCATACTCTGCAATATGGCTTTGTCTAAGCCTAGTTTCAGAGAAGCTTTATCAAACATTTCTCTTTCATATGTATTACGGCATATGACTCTGTATATTTTTACCATTTTTTGTTGTCCAATTCTATGGCATCGCGCTTGCGCTTGCAAATCATTTTGTGGGTTCCAATCACTGTCGTAAATAATAACTGTATCAGCAGCAGTCAAATTTATGCCCAATCCGCCAGCTTTAGTACAAAGCAAGAAAACAAATCTATCAGAATCAGGTTTCGAAAATCTGTCAATCGCTTCTTGTCTTAAGTTTCCTCTTATACGTCCATCAATTCTTTCGAAAGGATATTTTCTATACACCAGGTAATCCTCCAATATATCCAGACATCTAACCATTTGACTAAATATTAAAACTCGATGTCCGCCAGCTTTTAACTTAGGCAATAATTTATCAACTAAAACCATTTTCCCTGATGATTGAATTAAAGCTTTATAATAAGCCTCTTTATCTTCACCATATGTTTGCTTGTAATCAAATTGAATTTGATCTTCAGCACCATTTAGCAAGTATGGATGAATACAGCATTTCCTAAGTTCCATCATAGTGTTCATTAAATTAGGGATATTCGCTGCAGAAGCTGTCCCTTTTTGAAGAAAACTGAAATTTCTTTCTAATATAGCTCTATAGTATTTTTTCTGTATATTTGTAAGTTCAACTTCAATTATTGTTTCTTCCTTTGGAGCGAGGGTTTTTTCTACATCTTCTTTTAGTCGTCTTAACATCATAGGTTTTAACAATGCTTGTAATTTCACAACTTCGGATTCGGACTTTAATTGACCAAATTCGTTCAAAAATGCATCACTGCTTGAAAATTGCGACGGCTCCAAGAAATTAAGTAAAGAAAATAATTCATTCACATTATTTTGTAATGGAGTTCCAGATAACAAAACTCTATGTTCCAAATGAAGTTGCCGAAGCCCTTCTAATAATTTACAGTTTCGATTTTTTAATCTGTGAGCTTCATCAATAACACAAATTCGCCAGTTAAAAGATTTCAACTCTTGAAAATCCGTAACAATGATCTCGAACGTCGTTATCAAAACATTAAATTTGGTTATTTCTTTTATAGGCTCTCCATTTTCGTTTTTATAATAAAATTCATATTCTTGAAGCATACTTTTGCTTTGTTGTGAGCCATGATATACCACTACGTTCATCTCAGTCCATGCTTCAAATTCTCTTTGCCAATTGGGTATGGTAGACAATGGGGCTATTATAAGAAAAGGACCCCGGATGCCGTATTCCCAAACAGAATTAACGAATGTCAAACTTTGGATGGTTTTACCAAGGCCCATTTCATCTGCTAATATACAATTACGATTGTTATGCCATGAAAACAATAACCAGTTTAATCCTTCTAATTGGTAAGGTCTCAAAGTATTTCCGCCTTTATAAAGAGGAGATTCTTTAAGTTGGACCCAATGATCAGCAGATGGACGTTTTTTGAATTTCCACTTCTCTTTAGGAGGAATTACATTAAAAATTTTGAACTGTTGAATTTTATCAACATCAATGTCCTCTTCTAATTCCCATGTACAGTCTTCATACTGCATACTTTTCCATTTCACCAAGTAATATTTTACAACAGTGTTATTGGCCGGATCTTGATTTTCCGACATATCTAATATTCTTTCTACTTCTACATAATCTGGATTAAAAGGCTCTTCATCGAGAAGTTCAAAGATATTCATGTGTTGAGCTTGTTTCTGTTTAAACCGTTTTATTTTAGAAAATATTCTTTTGTCACCTTTGTACAATTCTTCTTCAGTTTTCCATTCACAATGAAGATATGAAAAGTTTCGATATTTAACAAAGTACTCTTCGACATCAACCATAACTGGTTTTTTATTTTTAGTTTCATTATTATCTTTTATAGCAGAATCTTTTTCTGTTTTAATTTGTTCTTTCTCCTCTTCGGTGACGATTTCAGGTTCAATTCTTTTTGATTCAACGATAGCATCGAGTATTTCACTATCACATTCTTTTTTAGGAGCACTTTCTTCATTGTCTTTCTGTTGCTCAAGTTCTTTAGGTGCTTCTCCTATTTTTTCAATGTTAGGTATATTTTCAGGAACTGATTCGTGTTTCAACTCTCTCTTCCCCATTCGACAAGCAAGTACATATTGAACTATCATGGCGTCTTCGTCTGTGGTGTTGATATACATGTAATTAGGTTTCGGTGCTCCTTCCGGTTTGATGCTGTCTTTCATTTCAGTGGAAATAACTTCTGACTTGTAATCCTTTTCAGTTTTAGGTGCAGCCATAGTGAATTCATCATCCGATAACCGTAACATAACATCATCAGTGTACTTTTTCCGTTGAGTATTTCTAGCTGATCGCCGTTTTAAGCTGTCATCGCCTTCAGCTGGTGGTGATGGAGGTGGTGTAGACATCATATCATCAGCCTCACCATCAGATTCAGGTATTATCCCACCACGTCTTTTTCTCTTTCCACCTCCAGGTGTTCTTTTCATAATAACTTTTTTACTACTATTACCGGCACTAGGTCGCTTTTTCGATGGCCTTTTTTTCTGGGTTGCTGATTCCGTGTCATCGTCTTTTTCACCTTGTTCTCTTTTCGCTTCCGCTTCTTCTAGTAAATCTTTGATTGCAATTTTAGAAACCGGAATATCGTCAAAATCAGTAACATTTGAATCATCCAGAGTTGGTACATCAGAATTAATAGTAGAGTTAAATTCAGGATTAGCGATACTTGGTTTGGTTTGTGCTTCATTAGATACAGTCTCCGTATTACTTTTTTCTAAAAATTCGTAACTAGTAGTTGTATCTGCTTGAACTTCAGGGGCATCCTTTTTTACATTTCGTTTTCTTTTAGGAGCATTTGGATTCTTTGGCTCTCGTTTTTTACGTTCTTTCACAGGTTTGTCTGCTGCTGGTTTTGGTGTCTTTGGCTGTTTTGGAGCTCGCGGTTTCCTCTCTTTATTTTTTCTAGGGCCTCTTTTTTTACCCTTAGGAGTAACTTCTTCAACTGAAAGAGCGCTACTATCCAAATTAGTTATATCTTCATTCAATTCAATGTCCAGTTCAGAATTACTTAGTAATCCAGTGCCTGCTGTTACGCAATCCTCTGATACAGGTAATTGATCTAGAGAGGTACTCATATTTAGTTTTTCCTTCTTTGCTCTAGGTTTCCTTGGTTTTGCAGGTCCTTTACCTCTTCCTCGACCAGTAGTACTAGTTACTTGAGGACTTTCAACCATTTTAGAACCATATACTGGATTTTGCAAAACGCAACTCGGTCCACCATTACATTTTTCATTTGTTTCATGTTGTTGCAAAAGAGAAAGTCTTTCTTGAAGACACCTTACTTTCTCTTGATTTTCATTAGATGGTGGTAAACAATATATTTCTTGGATTTGTTGTTGCAAAGTTAACCTTTCTTGGTGATGTGACGGAGGGTACATACCCGTAATATTAGGGTGAGGCATGCTGTTTCCTCCCATTATAATCATATTTGAGTTTATGTTATGTGGCATATTAGGCATAATAGTATTTTGCTGGTTCGGAATATTTGAAACCATACTAGGATGCATATTTGAAACAGCCATTGCTGACATTTGAACATTATTTATATTTGACGGTATATTTGTGGGCGGCACAGGAATATTATTAGCGATATTGGACATAGATGGTGACTGAATATTACCTTGATTAGGAATTGTAGGTGTTACAATCGACTGATTATGCCCAGGTATGTTTGATAAGGAAATAGAACTGGGAATGCTATTATGTTGAATGGGGTGGCTAGATTGGTTATTGGTACTACTTTGCGAAGCAGTTGTAGTTTGGTATGTTGCCGGAATAGCATGAGTTGTATTAATTGGCAAGCTTGTTGGTAGAGTTGCCGAAGTGTTTAAAGGCTGTGTTTGCGAAATAATAGGAGGCACATTAGTTGATATATTTTGAAGAACATCTGTTTGATAACTATGATTTCTGTTTACATTTAAAATTGATAAAGGTTCAAATGTTTGATTCGCATTAGAATTATTGTTATGAGACGATGTATGGCTCAAAGGTAAACGCATTTGCGTTGAAACATTCAGTTGAGAGTGATCTACTGGTGGGACATTGGTGGACTGCAAAGGTTGAGTGTGATCTATTGGCGGTGCGCTATTGGCTTGTAGAGGTGCATGTGACACCGATGAAGCCTGAGTTGCTATTTGGTCCGCGTGAACTGATCTATGCATTGTGTCTAATGTATTTGGTTTGTTTTCCAAAATCTGTTCACCTTTTTTAGATATTGTATTTTGGTCACTTTTGTCTTCTTCGTTCGAGGATATAGTATCCACATTTGTATCTTTCATCTGATTTCCAACCACTTTATCTCGGACCTCTGAAACATCGGTCGTCACAGAAATATTAGCTTTTGCAGGGTTAGTTGACACATTGTCTTTTGTTACAGAAGCTTTTGCTGGTGTAGTAAAGTTGTTTTGGTTATTTAAATTATCTACAGAACTTCCACTGTCTTCAGTTTTTTCTACAGCCTTAGCGTCAAGATTAGTCACACTAGGCAAAGTTTTATTTACTTCAGGGGTTTCTACATTTTTTATCTCCGAATTTTCATTTTGAGTAGCATTTAATGGTGGTGGTAATTTATTTTGGCTCCACTGTGCTGGTGATGAAGTAACATGTCCCACAATCGGTGAAGCTGGGTTTCGAGAATATGGATACTCGGCACCACTCGGTAAGACCATTTGTTCTAAAGCCTGTAAAGTATTTTGAGAAGTGAAAGAACCTGTAGTTGGCGAAGTACCCGTTGAGACAGGAGACTGAACGACGTTTCGAGGCCCGTGCGGTGAAGCACTAGGACCCTTCACTGGCGACATAACTGGTCTCGGAGATAATTGGGGTGGTTGTTGCTGTCGAGGTGACATTTGAGCTCTAGGAGACATTTGCGGAGAAAGTTGTGAAAACGACGGGCGGTACTGAGGACTTCCGGTTTCAATCGTAGAATTTTTTACTGGATTATATTGATTTGTAACATTTATATCTAGAGGATGCTGCACTTGATGAGGTTGATAGTTCATCGGTACACTATGGTGTGGAGGTGCGTACGGCATTTGTGAAGTGACGGAGTGTGCTGACGAAGCCGAAGATGGAGGTCCCGGTGGTTGACGGGGAACATGATGAATTGGAGGAGCGCCAGCATGATGAAGGTGTACATTTGGGTGATTTTGAATGCCTGGAGTGAGTCCACTCGCGTGCGTCATATTTTGATGAGGTTGATGTTGAGGTATACCAGGATGGCTTTGCTGTCCATGTGGTAGCCCATATTGATGTGGACTCACATCCATTTGTTGATGATAAGTCGGGTGTTGAGAAATCCTAGATGCACTTGGAGGGTGCATCTGAGTGTAATTAGGATAATTCTGAAAAAAAAGCAAAACATTTTATTTTTAATTCAATTAATCCATACCAACAATTTTTTGTTGCAATATTGATTTATAAATATATGCTGACTATATTTCATAAATATTCATCAATATCATTCTTTTTTAAATTCAGTTGTAATACAGTTACTATGCGTGCAACGTTGCTGTTCTTATCAGTATCTGGAGCTACTGAGTTGTAGCCACAGTGGATGGAAGTTGCGATTTTGTAAACATATTATTTTAATTGTTTAATGTATTTATATTGTTTTTCCTCTTGCTTATAATAAAAAATATTAAGCCCTTCAGGAAGAACAACGTAAGCGCCAAAATAACAAAATTGAGGTTTTTGTACTAAGCGTCAGTTCACTTACATTTGCGCCATACTAATTTATTTTTAAGTAAAACAATTGTATTTACAGTTTCACAAACTTATCTGACCCGGAGGTCAAAAATATTTAAAGAATCTTCCGTAAATGTAAATTATACAAAATTGTGATTACGATGTACTTTTTGAAAAGGCTCAGTATACTCTCAATTTTACAAGAGATTTTTTTTATTTAAAAACGTTTCTTTCCACTTGATTGTACTCAATGTTAAGTTAGGGTATCTAAACATTCATGGAAACTGTTACTGATAGGATATAAAAAATATTAAAAAATTTATAGGTTTTCGGTATGGATGGATTCACAAACCATAATTAATAAAGAAACTAATAAATACAAATAATCGCAAGATCAAGAATTCTTAACAAATTACCTGTTGTTGGACATAATGTTGAGAGGGAGGTTGCGCAAAATGAGGTTGCCGAGGTAAATACGCTCCATTCTGCGACTGCAATGCTCCTATACTCGATGCCTGAAATAATGACTTATACATTTTACATTAAATCGAGAGTTAGCGTTAACAATGGTGTAACTATCCTTTAACCTTTACAAACTAAATTTCAGCATTATAAAAACTAAAAACCAATATTTTTACATACGTAGGGTAATTTTAATAGATATGTCATGGACAAAGTGATTAATCGGGCATTAGAAATAATGCCGGCGCAGTCTAAAAAATGACATGAAAAAAATATGAGAGGGCAATATGATAAAAATAATGAAATTGCCCCGGCATTATTTATAATGCTCGTCACTTATAGGGCAGGCTAATTGAAAAGAGGTTTTATTTTTTATATTTTGGGTTACCAAAACTTTTTAGTAACTCTATTGATTTTATATTCCTCGTATTACTTGAGCGGACAAAAACCTTTCTGGAATCCTGTTTGCACTCTTGGGCGTGAGTACACACTTCAAAAGTAGCATATTTGTTAATTTACGACTGCGACCATGGTAACATTAGTGTGCAGTGAATTGTTGATTTCAAATGTTCCCTCCTACCTTTTAAAAGCCGCCACAGTTTTACAAGTATCCTTGAAAGTGTTGCGATTTATTAGTGAATATCCCGTGACTAAAGGCCCCGGATGGATCTGGAACCCAGTCTGGTAAGTGATTCTGATTTTATTTTGAAGAACATATAATTCTAATTTCATATCAGCGCTCCTTTTAGCTATCAAAGAAATTACATTATAAGATTTTACATGTTTCGAGGCATCAATTTTTATTTCAGTAACATAAACAGTTAAGCTTTTGATTGAGCCTACGTCTTTTCTGTAAATAGCGTTTTAAAGAGGATAAAATGTATATCATACTAAATTGAAAAGTGGAAGTGGCTTATCGCTGTACGTCAGATGATAGGTTAGAAATTTAAGACGATTGTAAACGATATGTTTTCCGATCATCTTAAATTTAGCATGTGATAAATAAGTTAGTTCCAGTCAAGATCACTTGGTCCATAACATATACATAAAATTAAATTTGACCTGAAAAACTACTATCGGAATAATGAGATATTAGGACAATTTTAGAATATTGCGTGTCCGACATTTGATAAAAGATGGGTCACAACTATTCACACAACAACAAGATGTATTTTAGCCAACATTCAAAACACATATCAAGCACAGATCTGGTACAATGTCGATACGCATTAACAATATTTTTGTTTCAAAAACTTTATTTAAATTTCGAGTCCATTAATATATTTTTTTATTAAAATTAACTGGGTTATGTTCACTAAAGTAAAAATCTCACTTTTTATTTTTAATTCACAATTTTTAAGGTAATGAATAATATTTTACATCAAAATATATATCGTGTATTTTTTTATATTTTGAAGCGGTATGAGGAAAATTTTGTAAGAAGCTCCTCTAATAAAGATGTTCTGCATACTTTGTTATAAGTATACACCAGATTCATATCTACCTTAAATAGATCTATATAGTTCTATTATATCTAATAAAGGAGCTATTGACACTAAAGAGATTCAAAAATACATATACAAAATCTTACTTCGAAATATTAGGAAAAAATGGTATCGATTTAAGAGATAGATGGCGCCTTTTGGTTCTATAGTGTGACAAGGCAATACGCAACAGTTGACCTAGAAGAACTATTAGTGCAGATGGGTCTGTCATTGTCTATTAATTGTTTTGAAAAATATTCGACAGCTGCACCCAAAAAGCAGATCCGCCTCCATCTCAATGCTTTTGCTCAATCCGCCAGAAGGACTATTCATTAATTTTCTATGTAAGATGAGGAGTTAGTTAGTCATCCATCTTACAGTCTCAACTTCACACTTATTGTTAATATTTGTTTGCAAAGTACACAGAGGAATTCCTTTTGTGAACCCTGAAGATGTCGTGGCTGCGTTAGACAAAGGCGAGGAAGAGTTCCCTAAAGAAGAGTGGATCCACTCAAGCGATGGTTCCATCACATCCGGTGGTACGTAGAATGGAAAGGAGACGACTTCGAATAGCAAATAATTAACAGGTTTTTTTTTATGGGATAGGCGGCAGACGAGCAGACGGATCACCTGATGGTAAGTGATTACCGTCGCCCATGGACACCTGCAACACCAGAGGGGCTACAAGCGCGCTGCTGGCCTTTGAGGGACGAATATGATCATAGGGAGGGAAGGGTTGAGGGGTTTAGGGAAGGGAATAGGGAGGGGTTGGGCCTCCGGTACCCTCACTCACACGACGAAACACAACACAAGCGTTGCTTCACATCGATTTTCTGTGAGGCCGTGGTATCACTCCAGTCGAGCCGGCCCATTCATGCCGAAGCGTAGCTATCTTCAGGTTTCATTTTCTTAAATATCAGTGTGAACCCTCGTGAAAATGTCAAATATCACGTAAACGTTGTTAAATGAATAATTCAACAAATAAATTTCATGATTACCTGTTGAGGTGGATAGTGTATTTTTGGTTGATGCTCATAGGAATGTCTATAGCCCGGGCCGATTGGCGTATATCTGTTGGCTCCGGGAGCTCCAGACCAAACGCCCATGTCACCGATACCTATAAATAAAAAAATAGTTTTAACAAATGAGAGCTCTCCAAGGAGGCATTAATCATATTAACAGGAAAACGTCCACTGCTGGACAAACCCTCCCCCAAAATTTTCGCGCGGCAATAAATCGGCAAAATGAGAGTTGGACTCGAGCACGATCAGTCCATACCTTTTTCTATAAAAACGCAAAAAAAAACTTTATTTAGTAGTTCTTGTAGCAGTGGCAACAGAAATCTGTGAAAATTTCAAATGTCTAGGTATATATCATAGTTATGTCATGACATACAGCCTGGTGACTAACAGAGAGAGAGAGAGAGAGAGAGAGTGAAGTCTTAGCAATAACATTCCATTTCTATTCGTATGGAACCTTAAAACATGAAAAATAATCTAAAATTACTCATACTCAAGTATTATACTAACCTGGTTGCTCTGGCATTGCATACATGGGATCTGGTCCAGGATGGTGGTACCCGGGATAAGAGTGTGATGGATGCACATGATGTGACGGGTGCAGCGGTGCGTGTGATGGCTGTGGTAGTCGCGGTCGAGGAGGGTAGTTACTGTATTCATGGTATTCTGGAGCTGGAGGTCCTCCACCTGTACCTGGAGTACCTGGTGGTGGATTATTGGAAATTCCACCAGTACTACCTCCCCCAAAAGATGCCAGCTTTTGAATTGTTCCCTCTTGTGCCACACTGCCTTGATTATATGGTTGCCTATAACTGAAAAAGAATAACATTAGTGACTATCCTTATCTGGATTTAGGAGTTCTGTTGTCATAGTAAAGAGCATGTTATATATAATTTTAATCCTAACATATGTGTACAAATCTTCGTGGTTTCTCTTCATAGCTTAGTTTTATAATTGTCTTAAATAATTTTCTTAATGTGTAAATAAATTTTAGAAAAAAAGTATCAGATGTTGGGTGTTCAAGACATCAAAACAAAATAAATCCTAAAATTAAAATCTCACCTGTTTTCGCCAGATTCTTTGCTGTCCCCTGTCACTCCGGATGTAGAGCCACCAGCAAAGCTGTCTGAACCTCCAAGATCAGTAAGTCCTTCCAACATACCGCTTCCATCATCACCAAATAAATTATATGAGTCCATCACTCTCTAAGAGTGAATTAAAATTAATTTGTGTCTGTATACATAATCATGGTTCGATACATCCATTTTATCCTGAAATTAATGAAACAATGAAAAACATCAATACTTTGATCATAAATATACTTCGATTAGAACTAATAGGGATGATGACTAATTTTTGTTTGTTTGTTCCTTAGATACATTAAATATATTACATTGAGTTAAGATGTCACATGACGTCATGCTTTGGTACATTTTCTACAAAACTGTGATGTAGCGAGTCCCCACTCCCTAATTTCTATATGTGTTTCTAAAGTAGTTCTTGTTAAGGTTGTTCTAAAGTAGTTCTAGTTAAGGACGGTGACTTCTTTCAAAGGACTTTTAAGCCTCGTACTGGGTGCCAGCGGGCAAGGTAACGGTGGCGACCGCGGCGCAGGCGGTGACGCGGGAAAATTGGCCCTCTCGCGACGGCCGATCAGATCACTCATTTCAATTTGTATGTCTGATATGAGATTTGAGATATTGGATTTTTTTAATGTCACAATAGGATAGATAAAGCCATAATATAATTATATCGGTAGGTATATAACTATATCCGTAGGTATGTAATTATATCCGTAAGTATATAACCATATATCGTAAAGGTTACAGTTTTTGTACTTTTAATGCACCTCTGCGATTTTATAAAAATATTAAGTTAAGTATTCGAAAACAGGTGAATTATAGCGAAACGTGCAAAAGCTGTAAGCTTTGGGCTCTTGTTTGGATTTTTTTCTAAAATATAAAGCAACCTATGTCCTATCTCTAAGTCAACTATTGTTAGTGGGTTAGGCGTGAGAACTTAACAGATGTATACACCGACCTACTTTCGCTATATAATATTAATATGAAATAATTAAACGATTTTCTTTGCCGCTCATTATATTATATAATAAGAGACTACTTTAACAAATACACTAAGAACAATATAAATCACAATCGCTTTGTCGACTTTTGAAGTAAGAGCTGTTTTTTTTTCAGTTTAATTTCAGGAGATTTTGTGTGAAGTAATGAAACCCAACCAACTAGCCAGGCAAATTGGGTAACCATCTGTCCAATTAGGCGGCTAGCCTTATAATAGAATATTCACGCACGGCTAAATGTCGATCAGCTGAGTAAGTATCACAACGTCCTTTTCTAGTGCGACTGTACAAAGTCCATCAGGGAAATTCTTAACTGTCAATGATCACAATAATAATTTTATTAATAGCAAAATTTCCGCGATATTAGAATAAAATTTGATGTTCGAAGACAATAAAACAAAAAGTTATATTTTTTAATTTAAGATACGGCAACCTTATTAAACGACTTATGTCGAATATGTTTTAGAACTAAGATTTCAGTACTTTATCTCTGAAAACCTTAAGCTATTTATCAAATTTGCGATACAGCAAAGAAAAATACAAATGTAAAGTTTATAAGTACAAAACACAATCTAAAATTGAAATCTACGCAAATTTCTTTAAAGAATAAACGCCATCTAGTATAGCAAAGGTTTTTCTTACTACATGTTATTTCGAATCAAATTATTTATTGGCCATAAACTTAGAGAGTTACACTCTGTAAGTGTTTTACAATTCAAATTAAATACTAAGATCTAAATCATGCAAGTCAAATCATTATAGAAATGTCAATGAGATTAAGTATTTTAACAATGTCAAGTAGTTTATTTTAACAATACATATCGATCAATTATATCACGAAGTCAATTAAATTACATTATAAATAAAAAATATTTTAAAACTATCTT
Organism: Diatraea saccharalis; assembly: GCA_918026875.4. Classification (NCBI taxonomy): domain Eukaryota; kingdom Metazoa; phylum Arthropoda; class Insecta; order Lepidoptera; family Crambidae; genus Diatraea; species Diatraea saccharalis. The sequence continues at coordinate 11,640,550 of OU893343.1, forward strand.
GAACAAAACAGTGCGATGTAGAAATATACTTAACGCCATCTAGTATAGCACAAAATATATAGTATGTTTTTTCTTTCGTAAATAAAATGATTTGTATTTGAATATTTTCAAAAATGTAATTTTTGTTATAAATTATGTACTCAAATACCATTTCATATCACAATATAAGAATTTCCTTATAAATAATATTGGATAGATGACAAAGCAAATTGTAACAATGGTTACGATGGTAACAATTTGATTCCCCATAATAACTCCCATTTTCATCCCTTTAAAGGACAGTTAATAAAGAAACGACCATTTTATGAAACGGTCGACTACACCATGAAGTGATCAATCCTACGATCTGGCCATGAGAAATACGTGTCTTGCCATAAATATTGTTACTTAGAAAATCACCATTTTTTTCGTTCAACTTATTACAGCGTGTTCTCTAATTTAATACATTAATATAAAGCCATTAAAAATATATATCGCTTAATCGAAGTGGTCATTGGCTGCAATAGTACTTTAAACGTTGAGGTCAGTTATCAATAGACGCACGCATTTTTGGAAAATTCTCAACTGCCAATCGTTTGGATTGTTTTAGGGACTCCAAATTATCATGTCTTTAGAGCAAGCCTTACTCTCTATAACTGACGGCCACTCTTGAGCTCTGATGAAGTCCGGAACGTTCGTTTCTTACTAAGAATGGGTAGAGTCAGATTTATCTTTAAACGACTACCAAATATTTTTTCTGATAGAGAAATCGTATAGGATGGATATTCAAAAATAAAATTTTAAAAAAATTATAGCCATCTTTTCATTAAAAAATTATTTTAATTCAACTTTTTCTCTAATATTAAAACAATAAAAATAAATATTGGTTCAATTTTAATGTCATTGTCTTTAAATAAAATTTGCCAAGTATTTAAAAAAAGTAAAGAGATTATTAAAAGTGGCATTTAGCTACGGTATACAATATTACCGTGAAATAGTTTTTATAAATAAAATAATAATAATAATATACTTTATTGCACTCAATATGATACAATGTTTACAGGAGCTTATTATTTAAAAACATTGAGTAAACAAATGGCGGCCTTATTGCTTAACAGCAATTTCTTCCAGGCAACCTATGGTGAAACTAGATAACAAATAAATATACTGTGGAGATTGGGTGCAATATTGAGAAGGATAAATACATTAATAGCGTTAATATATTATAACAAATAAAAAATATATAAAAGCAATAAAGAATGTAATAATATATACATATGAAATGGATGAAATAGTTTTACAGTGAAAGGATAATATGAAAAATAGTTTTAAGATGTGAAAAGGAAATACTTTCTAACTTCATCGTTAAAGGATCCTAATGATTGAACCCTCCTGACACCCTCAGGAAGAGAATTCCACAGACGCACAGCATGCACAGCAAAAGAATATGAATAGAAATCTGTAGAGTGACGAGGAATTTCAAGAGTAAGATTTGAAGAGGAACGCAACGTACATTGAGATGAAGAGGAGCGAAAAGAGAATGATTGTTTAAGATATGGTGGAGATGTTGGAAAGAAAAGTATAGAGTAAAGAACCGTAAGAGTATGCAAGTCCCTGCGCCGGCGAATAGGGAGCCAATTTAACTTTGAACGGAAATACGACACATGGTCATATTTTCGAAATACTTATGCTATAGCTAAATTTCTGAAAGCAATAACAACTAGGTAAGGTAAATTTGTTGCTTCTAGTTGTTAGTTAAACTTACAGCAACAAAACTACACTAAGTCACAATAATGTTTTTATATTTTGTGTGGTGAATGTATAGGGTTTATTTATCAGTAACAAATGTCATAAAAACGATGATTATAATAAAAAAATCGTTTATTTTCTATATACTTACCGATATGTACCAAATATACTAGGTACTCGTACAAAATAACATGACTTCTGACTAGAATGACGTTTGTGCAAAATACAACGTGCAAACAAATTGTCCTTTCGAAATTAAGATTTTTTAAAACTAAGATCCTTTATTCAATCTTATATTCATATTTGATCTTTATAAAAATTCAACAATCAATAAAAAACGAACAGCAAGGATATAACATAAAAGTCAAAATCACAAAGACACTTATATTTATTATATTATCGCTACTGAACTTGCATGTCGACCACGGACGTCGAGCCAGGTGTTATGTTAATTCATACGGTGGGTATGTGCTTTTTAGGTTGCTTATTGCTTTCTACTCAACCTACTCTAGCAATCAATTTAATTGAATTATGTATATTATTTATTAATTAGTAATCGAAAAATATTTGTCTTGTTATTTATTTCTGATATTGTAATGGAAAGTGACATAGTCTAATTAAGTCACATTCAAATAAGCCTTCTCTGTATGACATAAAATGGAGAAAAAAGCAGCACTAGCTGAGTTTCTGGCCGGTTCTTCTTAGTACAAGGTCTCCTGCCGTAGTTTTGCGAACCGTTGGCATAGTTTTCGACTTTTACAAGTTCTATATAACAGCCTAGACTGAAATGACAATTGATATTTATATTAATATGATTCGACGTGTGAATGCATAATGGCACATAAGGAAATAATGCATATAAAAACAAGCTGAATTCTGCGCTCCCCTTTTTATTCATCATTCGAAACCTGAATTCGGATGAATCAAGTCAATTGAAGTTACAAATAACCAATAAGTTGGCTCATCATTAATGTCGTCATATAAACCAAACATCGTTCCTTTACACGTAATATAATAAATAACTTAAACTTACGATTCAAATAAAATTAATTTTAAAGTTAGATATTATAAGAAATACGAAGCGATGTCATATATTTTAATTTTCGATACTCAATTTACTTTTATGTCAGAAAGAAAATTTGAATGAATATCATAGATAATTATCCGAAAATCGCTAGTGACATCTAGTTTGGCTTACAGAACTAATTTTCATTTTTTAAATACTACCTCATTACGGATAAATTATCCAAAAACTTATGAACCCTGGTATTGACAAGAAAATCAGAAAAAAAAAATGAACAATCATATTAAAGTAAGAGAGTAACATTTTATTTTTAAGTCTAACAGTATTTACGGCCAAACTAAATGGAAGGCAATAATTTTTTATTACACACATTAGGGGCCCCTGTAGCATGGGGCCCCCGTATCGCCCTACCGTACGCCCCTGATCCTGATATAGAACGTCTTCACATATCTATTTATCTAAAGAAATATATTTTATGAAATATAGGTACTACTATGTTCGAAATGTATTGCGTATCGAAATACGATCATGCATGGCTATTCTTAATTAAAAACGGAGTTTAATTAGTTTTACACCTAACATGTGAATGACATTAGATAATGACTATTAGTCCGACTCAGTGCGTAACGTGGTTTCATGAGTATTCATAGAAAAAAATCATTTCTCATGCCTCTTTCGGCGCGTTCGTAAAGAACTAATGTGCGTTTAACATTAGTATTACATATTATTTCATAAATGATGCATAATTTTTCTCATTCCCAGGAAACAACAAAAAAAAAATTGTTGCTTGATAACTAATCTTAATTTTTATTAGACGTTTGGTATCCTTCGCAGGGTCTATGGTGGTCATCTTCTTGCCTGACATGTGATCTTCTTTAGTCATATGTTGATTGAACATATTTGACCAAGGGGAAAAGCTATACGCTTATGACTAGAAATATAACATATAGCGTCATAACTTCTCCCGTTTAGTCAAACAGCATTCAGCCACTTCCTTACTGTGAGTTAATGAGATTATATTGAGGCCAGGATATCTTCGTGTACAATATCACATCAGACCTAAAGCTGAAAAAACAAACCACTTCTTGGTTTCATGCCATCTATTATATATAATTAACTAGTACACACTAAAATACAGGTGCTTAATTATAAACGTTTCCCTATCCATTTACAAAAATTGTTAAGACAATATATAGGTATAGCATGACATACTTCTGTTTGTCCTACTTTTATTTATGTATAACGCTATTTACACACAATTACGATATTTTAAGCATGATTTCTCTCAGAATATATTTAAACATACATCCATTATTCAAACTTGTATTATATATATATGGCGCTCGCCAGCCGCTGCCGACGAGCACGCTCGCTCAGCTTGCTTTTTGATTTATATATTCACAGTTATAACCTAACCGACTGATTGGTTCTTGTTTAGTAATATTACGCGAATAAAATACCAACTAAAAAACCATTAGATTATTAAAAGATGTCAATCAGACAAGAACAGTGTCATCTAGAGATCTGCTTTAAATAGGCTGCTGTTTATGTTTCAGTAACGTGATACAGAAATAAAAAATCTACTGTTAATCTCATGCCTTTAAACAAGCAATTATTATACATACATACATATTTAATAATCTGAATCTCTTAGGTTTTCATAAATTAGGGTATAGGGTGCGTTATATATGTATTGAATAGACCTAGCTACGTTCCAGTTACAAAAAAAAGTACTTTTAATTTAACAAGATAATTATGAGACATAAATTTTATTTTTGATGTCATTACGAGACTTTTTCACTACTTTTATTTGATATTAATTTCAACTGAACGCGTTCATGAGAAAAGGGGTAGTAACTTAATAATTATTAAAAATATTTGATTATATGATGTAATTAAAAATTTACGGATTTCGCAATTTTTTCTTTATCTGCGTCTGTAAGATGTTGCTTCGTACCAAATTTCAAGGTTCTGAGTTCACGGGACCCTGTAGGTTTTGATTCCTTTGAAAATTTGCAGCATTAACTGGCTGGCTGTATCTTTTGAGTGTGTTGGCTTAGAAGTTTTTTCACAGTTCCAAGGGACATTAGACCTATGTATTCTATATAAATTTCAGCTTGAGGTATCAAAGCATTCCTGAGAAAAAGGGTATTGACAAACATCGAACAGACAACAAAGTAAACATTAAAAAACAGTAGGTAAGTTATAATCAGAATGCTGATTGAAGAAATGTTTATTCGCAAATTAATATATATTCGTTATGTATGATATAAATATAATATCTAAAAAGCATAACATTATTTAAAAAAACTAAGCTAGCCAAAAAATCTCATTGCAATTGGGGAAGCTAGCAACTGTGGATAACTTTAATAAAACCAGCCTATTTGTTCACAAGCTATGATGCTCTAAGTAGAAAGAAATTAAAAAAATTTGCTGCCTCTTCTCAGCAATGTGCTTTGTACCTTTTAAACTGTGTGTCCGATTTTCATAAAACATTTGTGATTTATTAGGAATTGAAATTTTATGTAAAAGGTATTATGTTTTAATATGTATTTTGATGAGATGTCACCGTGAATTTGTCTTTTTATTGATCCATCAATCTACTTATTATTAGAATACTTGTTATTTGTAAAATTAATTATAAAATATTGTTTTTAATTAAACAAATCAATTTATTCACAGAACAAAATTATTGACAGAGTGTCATTAAATAACTTGGTTTATTTGACTAGTCCTGCTGTAAAGTAGTTGCTAGTTTAAGGGGCATTACTATTAGAGATGAAGACATGTATTCAAATCAATGTGAAATTGTGGTTGGACCTAGTGTTATTATTATTACAATATTAAGTGTTTATTATATTACAAAAGCTAAAAACCAGTGCGATGAAGAAAGATTACAAGTAAAAAAAAACACATGCAAATCTGTTTATTCATTTTGGAGCTACAATGCCACAGACAGACACAGAGACAGGTCAAAAAATAAGACAATGTCATGATTTACTTTAACTAATAAACCTTTCTAAATGCAATAAATTAATCTTATCCTAAACAAACTAAATGCTGCTAAAATGTTAAGTTTTCTTTTTAAGCTACATACAATGTAACATTTCTTTTTAATCACTTGTGATTTACCCTAAGTATCAGTTATTTGCTTGTTCCATTATGAATGTTTTATATTATTTGTATTTTTACATGAAGGCAAGAACAAATAAGCACATAATCAAAATATTATTTTCTTCTTCATCATCATCAGCCTATTAATATCCCCACTGCTAGAGCCAGAATGGAATGGAAATGGGGAGAATTGGTCAAGTTTATCACGCAAGCCAATGTGCAGATCAGAGGTTGGAACTGTAGTTGCAACCAGGACCAGGGCTAAACATGTCTTCCAAAACATGGAGAAGTTAAGAGATAATAAAATTGTTGCACATAAAATACACAGATAAAGAAATGCCGTCTTATGACCAGCTCTTATCTATACTAATATTATAAACAGGAAAGATTTTGATTGTTTGTTTGCTCTGATACTGAATAGATTTTCAAAATAATTTACCTATGGGAAGTTACATCATTTGCAGGTGACATAGGCTGTAATTTACTTGGGCTAGTTATAATAATCACACAAGTAATTAATATTAATTATTGAACAATAACTTCACTCAATTAAAATTTGTTTAAAAACCATTATCAATTTCATCGAAAACATTGTTACTTTTTTTAATACCACTCTATTAAATTAAGAATGATAGATTTCAAATGTGGCTTTTTATCATGAATAATGCAGTCTTAAATAACTTTTAAAAATTAAAATAATATCAAATCTCACACAAAAGATATGTGCATACAGATCACACCAGTTGTTGCATCTGTCTACCTGTCTTTAATAATAAAGTTTTAATAATTTCTTTGGGGTCATCATCTCATAATAATAGCCTTTTATTTTAGAATTCAATTTGCCAATATAAATGAATTATCTAATAGAGATAAACAATTTCATAAACTGGTACCACAGCTTGAAAAAGCTGATTTAATTATTTCTATATTTGACATTTGCATGTGTGAATTTAGTCTCTGAGAATAAAACATAGAGTTTACATTTATATGATTAATGGTCCTACATTGTATTCTGTTAAATTAGTTCCTTAAGTTTTCTTTGCAAAAAACAATTATTTTGCATTTCAAAGTGATGGTAAACTTCGGGGCTACTTTAGCCCAAAACATGACTGATTGTGTGTTAGCCACAACTTTTTTTTTCAAATTAATATGACATCTTGAATACTGAGGTTATTTATTTTATTTTTCAAGATTTGCATCGAATACAGTTCAGTATAAAAAAAGTTTACAAAATAGCTTTTCAAGTATTATTGGTTTATCATTAAATTGATAATATATTTTAATTGAAAAATGTTTACACTGTCAAATCTTGCACTTTGCAGGATAGGATAGGAAAGTACATATTTATTTTCAATTTAAATATTCATTCTTATCACCAAAATTTTTTCATGAATAAAAATAATCCTTAAAATAGGTATCTATAATTATGATTATATTCCAAAAACTTCTTTGACAGTAATTTCGCTAAGTAGTCAAATATAATCTTAACTACCTCTACCTTTTACAGAAAATTAAAGTAATTCATAAATTGAATCTAGTCTGAATAGAATTTTGGTATGCAGACAAATTTCCAAGGAAACAGAAAGACGCTCATTATAGTTAGGTAGATACTGAATTATTGATGGATTGGTTGACCAACTTAAAATAGGTATGTAGGTACGCCAATCAAATACAAACAACTTGCCCCCGTCCATGTTACTTTTCAAGATCTATATTTTAATAGAATCATATATTACCTACTAAGTAAATATGCGAATGTTACATCGAAATGGACATCTTGACACGACCCCCATTTACCTACAAAAAGAAAAAATACTGCATGGAAAGTGGCCGACTGTGGGTAACAATGAGAATCATTACTTCTCAATATTTCACGTTTGGTCTTAACTATTTTTACGAAAAAAGTTTCTGATATCCGGTTTCGATAAAATAGAGCTACAAGATTTCTATAGCATGATTTAAAATTTACTACACTTACCTACTGAAAACGCCACAGAATAAAGCTGATCACAAAATGGATACCAATCCAAAACCAAAATCGAAGTTAGAAATCACAACTAAAATAAGGAAAAAATTATATCTTCTAAAACTACAGTCAACAAAATGTCGTGTCAATAGAGTTTTATTTCAATGCACGCTAAAAAGGCTTTAATTTCACTCAACTACACACCAACTCGAAAGAACGCCATTACACTCCTTTCTTCCATTTTGTTTCTCGATCAGTGTTACCAACTCCCAACAAAATAAAACCTTAAAATCAAAGTCAAATAACCCTAAATAAACCTGAATGGCGTAATCAAAGGCCCAAAAAAAACCCTGCCCTGCCCACAGATTTAATGGTAAGGTTTAAAAAAGTTTTATTAAGGTGAATAAAAAAGACCTCAGTTTTAATTTAATTACCCTAATTAGCACAGAACTTAGTTTTAATGTGTGTGTGCCGGACTAGAAGAGCACCACCCCCTCTCATCCCGTGGGTATCGTAAAGGTGACTATGGGAACACAGCCATTAGGAGTGCGTTTCCTAAGAACTATGGCCCACCGCCATCGCCATCCCGCCAGCCAAGCGTGGCGATTATGGTAATCCCATCCCCCCCCCCAAATGGATAACCTAAAAGTAAATCGGCCCCAGGTCCCCGGCAGCCCTAGTATCCCTAGTTACGGTAGCATAATAAGTTTATTCAGCTTATCAAATCTTGGTCGAGGTAAAGGATTTGTCAGTATGTCGGCTAATTGCGACTCTGCTGATACTTTGTCGACCACCAAGTCTCCTTCTAGAACCAGTTCTCTGACAAAGAAATGTCTTAGACGGATATGTTTGGTTCGGCGATGAAATTCCGGATTCTCGGCTAATCTCCAAGCAGCTTCGTTGTCAACTTGTAGTACTGGTACATGCTGCAGTTTGACTAAGCCGCTAAACAATCTGGTTAGCCAGACACACTCTCTCACAGCTTCACTGGCTGCCACAATCTCAACCTCCGTTGTTGAGATGGCAACACTGGTTTGTCTTCGACTTAACCATGAGACTGGTCCACCAGCATATAACACTCCTGCCGTTGATCTTCCAGTACTTATATCGCCACCATGGTGTGCATCACTGTAACACTTTATAATGCCTTTTTTATAATCCCTTTTATAAAATATACCCATATCCACAGTGTATTGCAAGTATCGCAGAATTCTCTTTAACTTCAACACATCAACTTGAGTTGGTTTCTCCAAATTTCTGGAAATTACACTCACTGCATCGGCAATAGTTGGAAAGCTAGATTTCCAACTATTTATCTATAACACTCAAGAAAATAATCATCCTTCTTTTCACTATCTTTTATTATTGGAGTTGACCCAGGCTTTGAATCCTGCATACCAAATCTATGTAAGATTTTCTTAGTGTATGATGCCTGTTGAATAAACAAACCATCTTCTCTGTTTATTATCTCAATACTGAGAAAATAACTGGCTGGTTTTGTGGTTATTTTAAAATTCTCTAGTAGTTGCACCAAAAAACTATCAATCAACGATTGACTAGTAGCAGCAACAAGCCCATCGTTCACATACAAGGCAACGATTATTTTTCCGTCACGACTCCTTTTTAAACAGGCAAGGATCTGCTTCACTAATTTGGAAAACAATTACTTTAAGGAAATGTAGAATTGTGGTGTTCCAACATCTCGGAGCTTGTTTTAAGCCATAGAGACTTTTTTTTAACAAACAAACTCTACCTGAACCGTCATCATACCCTTCAGGTTGTTTCATGTATACATATACATGCCATATGAGACCATATGGTCTCATGTAATAAAGAACCATACAGGAAAGCCGTAGAGACATCAAATTGGCACATTTTTAATCCTTCGCTTGCTGCAATACTGACAACTGATCTGACTGTTGCCATTTTTGCGACAGGGCTAAAGGTTTGATCGTAATTTTCGCCTCTCTTTTGACGAAACCCTTTGGCTACAAGTCTGTATTTGTCTACAGTACCGTCAGCATTGAGCTTAATTTTATAAACGCACTTACATGGAATTGCTTTTCTGTCTTTTGGTAAGTTTTCAACCACCCACGTTTCGTTTTGTTTTAACGACTCAATTTCACTGACCATTGCCTCCTTCCATAATTCTTTATCAGAACAAAAAATGGCCTCTTCCTAACAGGTTGGTTCGATATTCATGACAAAATCTTCGAATCGTTTAGGTCGTTTGAGGACAGTACGATCTCTTAGTATTCTGTCCGATTGTTCATTCACCAATCTTTCCACAGTGTCATCAGTTTCGTTATTCGGAATTGTGTCATAAAAGACACCATCCTCATTATCAACAGAATTTCTCACATCAGGTTCAGTATCAACTATTTCGTGATTATTCACAATATTCTTCTCTACTTTCAGGTTCAATATGAACAATTCTTTGATTATCACCCACTGAAGTTTCTTCTCTGGTTTCAGACTTCTTGCGTAACTGAATTTCTGTCTCATACTCTGTCATCAAGGACTTTTTCTTCTTATCTTTGACTTCAGACATAATTGATTTCTCTTCAAACGTTACATCTCTTGATCTTACTACAGAATTAGTTTCTTTATGACATAGTCTATTCCCATCGTCATTATCGAAACCTATTAACAGGCACTTCTTGACTTTTTTATGTAATTTCTTCCTGTTTTCTTTAGGAACATGCACATAGCCCACCGATCCTATAATCCTCAAATGTTTGATCCGAGGTCTCTTCCCTAACCAAATTTCAAACGGTGATTTATTTTGCTCTGTAGTTGGTCCTGTTCTATTTAAAATATATACAGCGGTATAAACCAACTCAGCCCACGATGACTCGGAAAAACCTTCGCCTGCGTGCATCATTGTTCGAGCCATTTCGACAATTGTACGATTATCTCTTTCACAGCAACCGTTTTGCTCAGGGGTATATGGACATGTAAGTCTATGTTTAATACCCTCTTTCTTAAAAGTGTCTTCAAAATTTTTATTAATGAATTCACTTCCATTATCAGTCAATAATTCCGTGACAATGCGACCATGAGTTTTGGTTAAAGCAAGCATTTCCATTAACTTCTCTGGAACTTCAAATTTCTTCTTTAAGAAATAAATGAGGCCAAATTTCGAATAGTCATCTTTAAAGAGTAGAAAATATCTGTGTTTAGATAGAGATGGCGGAAATGGACCACAAACATCAGCATGTAATATTTCCCCTGGCGATTTTGCCCTTATTCTGGTGCCAAACTGTCGCCGATGTGCTTTACCGATTATACAACCTTCACACAATTCTCCCATAACTTTAAGTTTGATGTCTAATTCTCTCTCGACCAGACTTTTCACATATCTCTTATTTTCATGATCCATTCGTTCATGGTACAGCTGCAATGTATCCACAGAATACAGCAGTCACAGAAGCTTTTGCTTTAGATTGCACCGTTGAGCATTTCAGCTTATAAAGTCCACCAAATATCCGTCTTCGTCCTGCCACAACAACCTTCCTGTTAATTTCCATTGTGCATGACGTGACTTTTGACTGAAATAGACTGTCGGGATTCTTATCATGTGCCGCCAACACCGAAAATAAAAATCTAGCTATACTTGGTACAAACCAAACATCTCTTAGAAAAAAATCTTCACCATTCGCTTTCATTCTTATTGAGCCTTTTCCTACAGCTTCAACTACGTCACCATTCGCTGTGGTTACAGTGTGGCGTTGATCAAAGTGTATGAAATCATAAAACAAGTCTTCACACATCGTAACATGGTGAGTAGCCCCGTTGTCTACGTACCAAGATTCACGATCCAGACTACACTCTACATGGCTGCTAAACATATTCATATTGGTACTTGTAGTGCCTTCAGCTGAACTGGTACTACTATAAACTTTTTCTCTTCTGAGGACAGTCCTTTCTAATGTGACCTACTTTCTTACAAATGTAGCATTTGACTTTACATCCTTCGTTTGGTTCTTTCTTGGCGCGTGCTTTCGGTTTCACTGTCAGAGCTTCGCCAGATTTCCTGAATTCACCATTTAGGTTATTCCTCAATGCCCTTTCGTGAGAGTATCGCTGGCTAGTGATGTTCTCAACAGTACGATCCTTTTTGGACATCGACAACCGACTCCACTTGAATGAAAAATATTCTTCAGGCAAAGTATCTAGAATTTTGCATATCAACAAAAAATCTGGTAGTTTAGTTTCGTCATTCCTTGCTAGTTCTAAATGTAACTTATGCCAAATATTTTTAATCTTGGAGATGTGAGTAGATATATTTTCAGTATCCATCCTCTTATATTGGAAAAAATCCATACACGTTTCGTACAATTTATCATCTGTTGATACATCAAATTTTCTATGTAATTCGTCCCATACATCTTTCGGGTTTTTAAATCGAATCACTTTCTCGAGCGTCCCATCAGAAATATTATTTGTTATCAAGAGCAAGGCAGTACTTTCTAGTGTACAGTACTCCTTAAGACATTTTTACGTCATATAGCGCATGAGCAGCCACTATATCAACGTCACCACCAGCAGCGGTTGTTTTTTCAGGCTTCTGTACTTTACTCTCAACAATATCCATAATGCCGTCCATGCCTCGAAGAACTGCAGACATACAGTATTTCCATGGTATCCAATTGTTGGTATTTCCATCAAGTTTTGGAATCTTAATTTTACTGAATTCCATACTTCCAAGCAAAAATATAGTTTTACTTCCAGCAAGCCCATAACCACTTAAAGGTAGAATTTAATAAAAAACTTTTACAAACAACCAAAACTTAAATGCCATGTGCTGGCTGATTTCATGGAAAAGGAGAATCTCTACATGATGAACTCCGTCTTCAGGAAGCCAATACATCGGAAATGGAGCTGGATGAGTCCGGACGGTAAAGTCAATAACGAGATTGATTTCACTATCTCCACAAAAAAGCAAATATTCAATGATGTCTGTGTGATCAACGCGGTTAAAATGGGAAGCGATCATCGACTAGTATGAGTCACATTGAATATCAATATCAAGCTGGAAAGATCTCGATTGATGAAATCTACGCTCCGACCAATACCTGCACAGATCCAAAAGTCTGAAAGTTTTCAACTCGAGCTTCAGAACCGCTTTAGCGTCCTTGACAGCGATTAGTGGACGATCTAAAGAGCATGTTGGTAGATACTGTCCGTATGGTAGGGTCCAAGTTCTTCAAAACCCGCCGTTCCAGAACAACCAATGCAAATGAGACACGAAATGAGGCTGCAAAACTCAATGGATGCAAGTCGTTATCGACTACTAAATAGGCAGATATCAAAGTCCTTGAGAAGCGATCTTCGCCGATTTAATACGGAACGACGGAACGTATTAAAGAGGCAATTGAGCGGAACAAAGGCTGCAAAGTGTTCGCGAAAGATCTGTCTATCCAATTTTTCCCCTTTCGACCGGGGGTTACTGTCGATCTACATGGCAGTGAAGCATTTTAGAAAGTCATTCGAAGGACGGAACCTAATAATCTTCTCTGACCACAAGCCTTTAACATTCGCCATGGCAAAGTCACAATCCTCATCCGAAACACCGCGTAGGACAAGACAGCTTTTGTTTATCAGCAAATTTACTACAGACATACGTCACGTAAGCGGTAAACAAAACATAGTTGCCGACGCACTCAGCCGGATAGAAACAATAGCCTGCCCAACAACAATAGACTACGCGGAACTAGCCACTGCGTAAGACAAAGACGCGACTATTGCACCCCTATTGAAGCAAGACAACATTCTACTAAAGAAAGTGAACGTTCCAAATACAGGAGTCGCTTTATATTGCGAGACTTCAACGTTGTACGCCCGTCCGTATAAACTCGAAAAATACCGCCTCGACATATTTAACAGCATTCATAACATCAGTCACCCGGGAATCCGCACAACTCGCAAACTTATAGCAAAAAAATATTTCTGGCCGTCAATGAATATTGACATTGGCGTATGGGCTAGAAACTGCATAAACTGCCAGAAAAGCAAAATTAATCGACACACTACTTCAAATATAGCAAACTTCCCGCCAGCCGACCGCTTCCAACACATACACGTAGATATCGTTGGACCACTACGTACAACTGCGACAGGTGAACGTTACCTCATCACGATGATCGATCGACGCACACGATGGCCTGAAGCAATACCTACTGATGACATATCATCTAATACTGTGGCCGACGTTTTCTACAAACATTGGATTTCGCGTTTCGGATGTCCAACAACACTAATTAGCGACGAAGGTCGTCAATTCGAAAGCTTTCTTTTTACCAACTAAATGAAGATTATGGGAATAAAGAAAAATCGTACAACACCATATCATCCGCAATCCAACGGCATCGTCGAACGCTGGCATCACACACTGAAGACCGAAGACACAAGCTCTTGGATCGACGAACTACCAACCGTGTTACTTGGACTAAGAGCCGCTCTACGGAGCGACACCGGCGTCAGCACAGCTGAATTAACTTACGGCTATAACTTACGGCTACCTGGCGATTTCTTTCAAAACAATGGCACCAACTCAACAGCTATGAACTATACTTACGTAGAAAAGTTACTGGACCACATAAAGAATAACAAGCCACGCTTCACCACAACGCGTCATAATAGTAACAAACACATGTTCGTGCACCAAGATCTAAAAAACTGCACGCACGTGTTTGTCAGAGTCGATGAAGTAAAAAAGCCACTTCAACAATCATATGAAGGTCCTTATCGAGCCGTGGAGCACACAGATAAAGTGTTTACGATTCAGTTACCAAATCGTCAAGCAGCTATCTCCATCGACCGATTGAAGCCTGCATACATCATAGAGGAGAGTTATGCATCAGATACAAATTACCAAGATACGCCCGAATTTACCAGTTACCATAATCATACCTTCATAAAATTACCACATCAAAGCACGAATACCACCACAACATTACCATCAATGCCGTTACCAGACTCAAGTGTAAGAAACAATGACGTGACGTCACAGCCAGCAGAGAAGCGAACCAGATCTGGCTGTGTCGTCAAGCTGCCGGTACGTTTCACTTGAAGGGGAGTACTGTGGCTACACCACCAGTAAGACAATAAACATCAGTTAATGGAAAATTTATATGTATATCTGCCAATGAAATAAGAAGCTCTCAAAAGAACTATTCAACGTCACTGTCCGTATGAAAAAAAGGAGAAAGCAACGCAACAAGTGCGTTGGCAAAAAGGATCTCGTTAACTCTATGCCTGCCTTTATACGCCACGTCACACGATCCCTCGCCCCGCGTCTGTCCCTTTCCCTTTCCTCTCGGCACTTTCCCCTTTCATTGTAAAGATCTCTCTCTCATGAGTGAGCACGAACTGCCCCAACCTGAGGTAGTCATTGTTTTTGTCCTGAAATCGGAAGCCGAATCGTTTAAAGACGCTCTGATGTTTCTGGACAAATAAAACGATCTAGAGACCGGCATGTGGAAGATCCGGAATACTAAGGATGAAAAGGATGGCATTACAGCCGCCCTCTCCATCTGTGAAGCCTCAGTTGGAGTCTTGCGCACGCTGGAATTCAGGCCACGCCTTAGCTTTAAAGGGTTGTCATCCGCAAAAAATCTTCACCGAGAACTTCCACATAACTCTAATCCAGGAGCCATGGCTTGCTAAAAACGACATGGTATCCGGACTCGGTTCTTCTGGCAAGTTAGTTTATCATACCAATGGAGTTAAATCAAGAGCTTGTATTTTGTTTAATAATAATAATAATAAGCCTCTTTATTTCCATGACACAAAAAAATGAAAGAATGCAAAAAAAAGAAAACAATATTTTAATCATTGTCATGGCCCCTTTCGGGTCATGTCCGGCTCATCTCCACTTCAGACGTCGCGTATGTTGTAATGCATCTATTACTTGAATTTTTTGTCTTATCTTATTACTATTTTGTTTATCTGTGATCCACAGATTAAGAATATGTATTAAACATGCTTCCCTCCATAGCCCGCTGACACGAACGAATTTTTGACATTGTTTTATGATTGAATATCCAGGTTTGGGCTCCATACGATAGGCAGAGTAGTAGACTGGAATTCATAACTTTTTTCTTAAGGGAAATTGAAAATTTGGATTTCATTATTTCTTTGAAGCTCCAGTATTTTTTCAAGTCATATTTATTCGTCAATCAATTTCATCTATATGTCTTGAACTTTTGAAAGATGTTTGTTTTCCTAGATAATTTTAGCTCGTAATTATCTAGGAAAACAAACGTACTCAACAGGCTTTTGATCTAGTAGGATGGAGAATTTCTTGCATTGGTACATACTTCTAGCTGCTTTGATGACTTAGCAAACAGGACTATGTCGTCAGCAAATCTTAGGTTGCTCAGGTACTTCCCGTCAATGGATATTCCTTTTTATCTCAGTCTAGGTTTTCCATTATATGATGTAGTACAGCTATAAAAATCTTAGGTAACAGTGTTTCTCCTTGTTTCACGCCTTTACTTATTTTAAATTCAGGGCCCAGGCTATCCAGTTTAACGCGATTTGTGATTTTTCTGTAAATGTCTAGAATTATATTGATGTATGTGATGGGAGGTTTTGGTGCTCTAGTGTTTTCCATACGCTCTCATGTGAGATAAAGTCAAACCATTTAGCGTAGCGTCAACAAAGTCGAGGTAAAGACCTTTCTTGTATTCTTCATATTTCTCTATTATTTGCTCTACTGTGTGTATTTGATCGACTGTTGAATATCCGCGGCGAAAACTTGCCTGTTCCACTGGTTGTCTTTTTTCTAGGGTTAACTCTATCCTTTTTTCCAGACAAATTGCAAATAATTTATACATTGTTGGTTGTAAGCTGATTGGTCGGTAGTTATTGATATCTGCTGGGTCTTCCTTTTTGTAAATAAGGATTATTCGTGACTTTGTCCACGTAGAAGGTACTTTCTGTTTTCCAAGTATTTAATTGAAAATAGTAGTGATTGGCTCTATTAATGTGCACTTTACCATTATTAAAGCTTCATTTGGGATGTTGTTTTCGCCTGGGCTCTTTTCCTTTTTCAGTTTCTGGATTTTTTCCATAATTTCGTCACCATCAAAGAGTTGGGTTGCTGTGTTCATGCTTGTCGATTCTAAAGTTTTTTTGTAGCAGTTACTTTTTATTTGTTTATCTTCATATAATTTCTCATAGAATTCAGAAGCAATTTTAACCAAATCTTTTCTTGTAAATGGCTTTGGAATTGAGCGTGGGATCCATGCTTTATCTGTTTTTAACTGTTTATATGCTCTCTTTTGACTTCCCGTATTTATTAGATGCTTTACAATAATTCCCATTCTATGTTTTTCGTAATCTCTTTTTAGTAATTTGTTTGTGGTTTTGTAAAGTACTGAGAGTTCCTTTTTATCTTCCCTGTCTTTTGAGGGTTTGTATTGTCGAGTCTTCCGCTTCATAATTTTTTTAGTTTCTTTAGATATTATTTCTTTCTTTGTTTTTATAGATGTTGATTTCTTTAGACTTTCTTGTATAGCAAATTCTATCTTGGTATAATAGGACTCTATATCGTCGTTTTTATCCCATACTACGTACTCTAGTTTCGTGCTTAGGTTAATTTCTTGCGATTCCTTGCTTGATGGGTTGGTGACTGGAATAGAATCGAATGTTCTTCTTGATTTCTTTGTTTGTCTAGTGTTATTGTTCCTCTAATGAGTCTGTGGTCGCTGGGGAAAGACATTTTGTTTATTATTTCTATATTGCTAAAGTCTTGGATTGTTGTTCAAAATGTAATCTATTTGATTATTGTTTAATTTATTAACGGCCGGGTTTGTTCGAATAGACAGCGGTCGGCCGGATCTCTCAAGGCCATCAACAGGCATAGTCAGATGGTACGACACACCAACATTTGGCCAGTCCCTTGCTTTTTCAATGTACCTTAAATGTTGACTAGCTCCTTACCTGCTCTGTACATACAGTGCAGTGCAATTACTGCAATCTTATATTTTCTTTAGTGCCCCACCCAATTTTTAAAACAAAAATTTCTCAACAAAAAATATGTAATAACTGCGTGTGAAGTCTATTTTGTTATCGTTGAAGCTAAAATTCAAATTAATGTTTTTTTAATGTGTGTAAACAGCCAGTTACAGAATTTATGATAAGCACATAAGTAAGTCGGCTGAAGATCGAGGGGTCACATTTCATTTATAATTATACTTTTTAATTGATTTGCATTTTAATCGAAAAATAAATATTGTGCCATAAAAATGAGGAAGTATTAAAAAAATATATTAGTTCTTGAAATCATACTAGATGTCACTAGCGATGTTTGGATAATGAGAGAGTAAAAAAAAGAAAACACTAAAAAGCACCTCCTACACTAGATGGCGACTCTAGCAAAAGTTGATTTTTGCAGGAAACGAATGGACCAAACATAGTAATTTCCGTTCCTTTTAATTAACTAAAAAAAAACTGAAATACGAAATAGTACTAATCTTTCTTGTACATATTTTAAGTTTTCATTAATAATTTTGGTTCTATTTTTAAAGCTTGTTTGTTATTTAAAAGCCCAAAACTCAAATTTGACCCAATTCCCTAAGTCCTATAGATTTAAAATTTTGCATAAACTTGTAAATCAGATGACAATGCAATATTATGGTGTCAGTAAGCTGATATGATGATGAAGTCAGAAGTTCATAAGAACTTAGTGACGAAATAACACAACTATATTTAGGCTCGTTAGATCCGTCAATGCGAGAAATTTGGTACTGGATGCTTTCCAGACCAAGGTCTGGTGATGATGGCCCCAGGGAAGGTGGTCATAGTAACTTAGCAATGAAATAACGCAACTGCATTGTGTTTGGGTTCTTTAGATTCGTTTTTATAAGAACACCATATATATTGATAAAACCTAAAAATAAAAATATAATAAAAAATTAAGTAACTGAAATGTAAATAATAATTTTATGCAAATATTTTCTCTAACATCTTGAAGAGCTTGTAGCGCTTATGAAATCGGAAACGAGGAAATACATTTTTACACGCTACAGCTTTTCAAGTGAATTACTGTTAGAGAAAATATTAGTATAAAATTTTAACTTAATATTTTTATATGAGCATACTTACTAAGTCTGTGATATGAGCACAGTGGCGCAACACTTTCATTTTTATGTATGTAATGTTTAAAGCTATGATAAAATTCACTGAACATTTTATAATAGCTTTTAATTAGAAGGTGTGAACCGGTGCTACGAGAAATGCAAAAATGGTGATTTTTGGTAATTTTGATTTTTTCTATCGGGATTATAAATTCACGTTCTCCCATTTTTAAGTACAACTTATTTCAATGTATTTCTTCGTACAATATCGATTTTTAAAAGTTATTCTCACCAACTGATTGAAAGTTAGTGATTGAGTGAACGCGCTCACTGAAGCCTTGCCGTTGGATGCTTTGTCTATCAAACATTTTATAGTTCTACTAATTCGTCAAAAAAAAAACTCTGATTGGTGTTCATTGTCACACGAGAAGATGTTTATTTTTTAGTTTTAATTCCTTAAAAATATAATTAATCTTTAATAAATACATATTATAAATAATTAACTTTCGTGACATCTAAAAATAACAATAAAACTAAAATACTATTGATTTATTATTAGTGAACACAAGCCTTAAATTATAACACACAAGTATTAAATAAGAATAAATTTAAAAAAAAGTGTTTTAAGGACTTCAAATACTAACACATAATATCAATCAATTATCGACATGCCTTTAACACATTATGACTCCCATCACTTAGCAATACGAGTCTTTGTCTAGCCAATAGCGACGCCGCAATTACCTCGCCCGCCACCTCTATTATATTACAGAAACTAAAAATCCACTTCCACCTAAACATATATAAAACTCTAAAGTAATTTAAGTTACAAAAGACCTGTTTTCGTTAATAATCGTATTAAATGAAAAGATAATATGAGGTCTATAAAATTATGTTTCTCCTTGCATTGCTATGTTCCATTACAAGAGAATATCTGTCAAAATATTTTATATTTTATAGAATCAAGCGTCGTTTTGCGGGAGTTCATAGAACTATGACCGTGAAACTATGATATCTAGCAACTTCTACACTAACTTAGTATCCACAAGACTTGCTATGTACCGCCTGCACACTTATTCATATACAAATGGTACCAAATCTCCCAAAATTACCTCTGTACACGTGTATATCAGTGTCATGGGTATAAATAAAATCAAATAATTAAATTCAAATCAATTATATGCGTGAATGTATAAGGTTAGCTAATAAACAAACAAGATTTGAATACTGCTGTATTCGAGTACTGATGTTCCGAAATCAGTATTTTATGTACTCGAGTACCTGAGTACTCGCTAGGTATTCGTGTCGAGTCTGACTCAACAGCATCTCGAACATCTCTATCTGAAATGCTTGCTTTGGCTTGGTATTGCTCGGGGCTTGTAATAAAATAATAACAACATTACATATTGAAACTTTGGGCTTTCATATTAAAGTATAGACGAAACAGTGACCAAAGACCCTGTGTTACATCCCATAAAATTCAATAATAAAACAGGAAAGCCTCATAAATGATGAAACTAGTTGATCAAGTTGTTCGTAGTTTTAAGGTTGCGAAGGTGTTTCGAGAAAATACAGACAAAATAAACAGTATAGACTTCTCGCCTAATGGTGAAACATTAATATCTTGCAGTGAAGATGATCAAATTGTAATTTATGATTGTGAGAAAGGCACACAAATGATAACAGTAAACAGCAAAAAGTATGGTGTGGATTTGATTCATTTTACTCACGCTAAAAACACTGCAATACATAGTTCTACCAAAGTTGACGATACAATAAGATATTTGTCGCTTCATGATAACAAATACATTAGATACTTTCCTGGGCACACAAAGAAAGTGGTAACACTATGTCTGTCACCCATAGGCGACACCTTTTTATCAGGATCTTTGGACAAAACACTTCGCTTGTGGGATCTTCGTTCACCAAATTGTCAAGGCCTAATGCATCTCTCAGGACGACCGGTTGCTGCTTATGATCCTGAAGGATTAATATTTGCTGCTGGTGTAAATTCTGAGAGTATAAAGTTATATGACTTAAGATCATTTGACAAGGGTCCATTTGTGACATTTAAATTAAATCAAGAAAAAGAATGTGACTGGACTGGATTAAAGTTTTCACGTGATGGTAAGACTATGCTAATAAGTACAAATGGATCAATAATACGGCTTGTAGATGCCTATCATGGAACTCCATTGCAGACCTTTACTGGACATTTAAATAATAAAGGGATACCTATCGAAGCTTCTTTCAGTCCAGACTCACAATACATATTTAGTGGATCTACCGATGGCAGAGTTCATGTTTGGAATGCTGATACTGGTTATAAAGTTTGTGTTTTAAATGGTGATCATCCTGCTCCAATACAATGTGTGCAGTTTAACCCAAAATTCATGATGTTAGCATCTGCTTGTACTAATATGGCATTTTGGTTACCAACTGTAGATGATGTGTAAAGGTTTCATTTATTAGGTACATATATCATACATTCAAAATAATTGAATTTGTCAGTCTTATAAACTAATTATTTTTCCAAGAGAATGCTTATGATAACCATAAGCTACATCCACATCAATATGATCCATCTTGGATCAGCTAACCAGGAAGTGGATCCTGTAGCATGAAGTGAATTACAAATATCTTTGCACCTTTTATTGCTAGAGGTAATGTCCACACCAACAGAGCTCTTGTGGAGTGCACTCCTGCGATTTGAATGTGTTAGATTGTTTAATGTGGATCCCTGTTGGATATTCAATTTATTTAGTAATAGAATTGTGAAATTTCTTAATCTACAAAGGTTGAATTTTTTTCTAACAGATTACTTTCTGTTACAGAAAAATAATCTTACTAAATAGGTACTATTTGTGACAAGATAAGTGGGCCAAAATGCTCACAAGATGTAAATATTTCAATATTATAAATATTAATAATTAATTTTGTGTTTTATTTTTATTGTATCAGAGACAAAGGCATATCTATGTATAATTTAAAGAAGTCTTTGGAACTGGCTTATCATTGTAACATCACACTCGTAAACGGTTATTAATTTGATTTTATATGATTTTTATTTTATAGTAGTTGTTAATAATAAGGGTTATTCCCAGTCCGCCAAATGGAAGAAAAAGCTGGAACCATTTTTTTTCCTACATTTGACCCACACATCATGAAATGAAATCTTGCATATGGGTTTTCTTTAAGAGGGAGGCGTTCATTAAGAGAGAATTTTATAATAATGCATAAGTATCTTCAAAACCACGCGGACGAAGCAGTTTCTTAAATAATGAAAACGTTTATAACATAAGTACTATATCACTTAAAGTTTGAAAAAAAGAACATAATTATTACTTCAATTTTTTTAGCACAAATCGATACTCAAAGTAAAAATTTGTAAAATAATTATAATTGTGTTTTTTTGACAGTACTTGGGTAGTATTGTTGACATCAATAAGAGCCCAATTACAAATAGCTCTCTATGAGTTTAGTTATTTGAAGCTTCTCGGCCCCGTGTCTACGATCACTAGTTCACGATACCTTATTAATATAGAATAGTACGCCGAGACTAGTACCGAGCAAGCGATAATAACCTAAACACATAAGGTTATTGCTTACAAGCTTTCCGCCAGCGGCTTCGCCCGCGTGGTCAGCTGGTACCTTACTCATAGATTTAAACTCCCCTCCCGCACGCGCATTTCCGCCTTGGTGACGTCCACTTCGCAACGGCCGTGTAGCAGAAATCGTAATATTTTAAATTCGCCATAACTTCAAAACCAAACGTCTAATTTTAAACATTCAAAGACCAAATATTATCTACATAAACTGTACTTAGTGGTGAAATTTATTTGAATAAGAATTAGTAGCATCAGTAAAATAAACGCGTTTAAATGTACTTAGTCCAAAAATAATTCAAGATTTTTAAATAAAAAAATTGTTGTTGTGCCTCACTCGACTTAGATAGGTATAATGTGTCGCGGACTTTTTTGTAAATATTTATAAGATCTACAATAACTAATTAGAACATTTTAGGGTTATATTTGTTGAGGGAGACCTCCTTCTTGCTTTAAGATCTTTTTAATTTTAATTTAAATATTGACAATCTGTTCTGCACATGCGCGTCTATTGTTTATATATATTAATGTCTCTCTTCGTAAAGCTGTTGTCGGTGCTGTTTATGTTTTTATATAGTACATATATATAATTTTGTTGGTAAATAAACTCATGTGATCTAAAAGCTCCCTGGTCTTTCTCTATACCCGTTTTACCATCGGGTATCAGGTTATGGGCCCTTAAAGAGAGGCCAGGGATGAAGATAAAATAAAATACAAAATGCGGTGTTTATTGTGCTAAAAGAATGGATATAGTGGCAATCCTACACGACATAAAAACGCAAAATACGGCGTTTCGTGAACAAAAGATATCCTTTGGCAGGTTTGATCTGTAGGTCCAAAGGATTGATTTAAGAAGTGGAGCCACCTGGATTTCCCTTGCAGGTGAGGGGGGGAGGGGGGGGAAGTTTGCACCCGCCGCGCTTCGAATAAAAAATTATAACTGCTCCAGTTATGCATA
The DNA here is from genome assembly GCA_918026875.4 of Diatraea saccharalis. Lineage (NCBI taxonomy): Eukaryota > Metazoa > Arthropoda > Insecta > Lepidoptera > Crambidae > Diatraea > Diatraea saccharalis. The sequence continues at coordinate 11,664,032 of OU893343.1, forward strand.
CAGTGGCGTGTTTGGTATCGTTTTCGCATAAGAAGAGTACGTGGAATCCGTTTTTAAGGTTAGTTAGAGATACTTTTGTACAAAAAGTCAATAATTTTCGAAAAAAAGTAAATTTTAAAGTTAGTTTTTTTTTCTTTTAAATATATTTACCTTAATAAATAGATCGATTTTGTGATAAAAAAAATAGTATTATCAAGCTCATACTATCTAGTTTTTAGAAATATATACATTACGTATACTTCTCTAACAGTATGTACCAAAAAAAAAAATACCGCGCGAATCTAGAAAACTTAAGTTGTAAATCATTTTACTGTTTATCTTTTTTTAACTGCTCCAGTTATGAATACAATGGTATGTTTGGTATCGTTTTCGCTTAAGAAGAGTACAAGAAATCTATTTTTAAGGTTATTTTTAAACATTTTTATACAAAATGTTTATAGTTTTGATAAAAAAGTTAATTTAAAAGTTATGTTTTACACATTTTAGGTTATTTTTCGCAAATTAACTATTATCTTCTACGTTGGAATGTATAGTTTGTTAAAGACGGAGTAAATAAAATAATGATAAAAAATAAGCAAATATATTTTATATTTATAAAATAAAAAATTGTTAAAATCAAACACTTTCTCAAATCTTCGAATTCCTCCGGAGGGCCTCGCGGACTACAAAACTGAAACAAAAAAGATAATATTATATGTAATAATGTATAATCTCTGTTTAGTTTTAATAAACTATAAATATAATAAACTCTAATATTACCTACCTGGAATTAGCGGAGTATCTGTTACACTCTTATTCTTCGATGAGCGCCTCGAGGTCTATTGCACTGTAACAAAATAGAAATAATATTATACAATGTAAATAACAATACGAAATTCAGCAGGCAAAGTTATTTGACAACATAAATATACCTGGTATTATCGCATAGCAGCTCTTACACAGCAGTGTGCATGGCATACCCTCTCGTCTGCAAGAACATCGGCCTCTGCAGCTGTTCTTGCATCCACACTTCACCAGCTTTCGTGCCGCCTCCCAGATACTGGGATGAGTTGTCCATAATGGCTGCCATTCTCATTCGGTTTGAGTCCATCCCCAGTCAGCTAGGGAGGGGATAACCCCTGAGGGATCAAGAGCTTGTCCCCAGATGAAGCCTGCTTGATAGGCTGCCCTCAGTGTGCATCCTTAGAGCATCCCTCGTAGGGGGGATATTTTGCAATGACTTGTTTTTGGAGAATAAAATCTTGCGGGCTTCGTAAACTAAACGAATTTCAGTATCACCACAGTATAACATGATGACGTATTTTTCTATTTTTGTCATCAAATCATCTGTCACTTCTTCCAATGGATTTGAAAGTGCTCTAAAAGCTGATGTGGCCTCGAGATGTTGCTGCCACGAGGCCACATCAGCTTTTAGAGCACTTTCAAATACATTGGAAGAAGTGACTGAAATTCGTTCAGTTAACGTAGCCCGCAAGATTTTATTATCCAAAAACAAGTCATTGCAAAATATCCCCCCTACGAGGGATGCTCTAAGGATGCACACTTTGAGGGCAGCCTATCAAGCAGGCTTCATCTGGGGACAAGCTCTTGATCCCTCAGGGGTTATCCCCTCCCCAGCTGACTGGGGATGGACTCAAACCGAAGGAGAATGGCAGCCATTATGGACAACTCAGCCCAGTATCTGGGAGGCGGCACGAGAGCTGGTGAAGTGTGGATGCAAGAACAGCTGCAGAGGCCGATGTTCTTGCAGACGAGAGGGTATGCCATGCACACTGCTGTGTAAGAGCTGCTACGGAAACTGCGATAATACCAGGTATATTTATGTTGTCAAATAACTTTGCCTGCTGAATTTCATATTATTATTTACATTGTATAATATTATTTCTATTTTGTTACAGTGCAATAGACCTCGAGGCGCTCATCGAAGAATAAGAGTGTAACAGATACTCCGCTAATTCCAGGTAGGTAGGTATATTTAAATTGTTAGATAACATTAGAGTTTATTATATTTATAGTTTATTAAAACTAAACAGAGATTATACATTATTACATATAATATTGTCTTTTTTGTTTCAGTTTTGTAGTCCGCGAGGCCCTCCTGAGGAATTCGAAGACTTGAGAAAGTGTTTGATTTTAACAATTTTTTATTTTATAAATATAAAATATATTTGCTTATTTTTTATCATTATTTTATTTACTCCGTCTTTAACAAACTATACATTCCAACGTAGAAGATAATAGTTAATTTGCGAAAAATAACCAAAAATATGTAAAACATAACTTTTAAATTAACTTTTTTATCAAAACTATAAACATTTTGTATAAAAATGTTTAAAAATAACCTTAAAAATAGATTTCTTGTACTCTTCTTAAGCGAAAACGATACCAAACATACCATTGTATTCATAACTGGAGCAGTTAAAAAAAGATAAACAGTAAAATGATTTACAACTTAAGTTTTCTAGATTCGCGCGGTATTTTTTTTGGGTACATACTGTTAGAGAAGTATACGTAATGTATATATTTCTAAAAACTAGATAGTATGAGCTTGATAATACTATTTTTTTTATCACAAAATCGATCTATTTATTAAGGTAAATATATTTAAAAGAAAAAAAAACTAACTTTAAAATTTACTTTTTTTCGAAAATTATTGACTTTTTGTACAAAAGTATCTCTAACTAACCTTAAAAACGGATTCCCCGTACTCTTCTTATGCGAAAACGATACCAAACACGCCACTGTATGAATAACTGGAGCAGTTATAATTTTTTATTCGAAGCGCGGCGGGTGCAAACTTCCCCCCCCTCCCCCCTCACCTGCAAGGGAAATCCAGGTGGCTCCACTTCTTAAATCAATTCTTTGGACCTACAGATCAAACCTGCCAAAGGATATCTTTTGTTCACGAAACGCCGTATAATTTCTCGTAGACCGGTCACTAATATGCCAGAGTCCGGATAAGCATAGCAACGGATGTTTATCAAAAACAAAGTCGGTACTATTTAAATTTATTAGAAAAAGTTTGGTTTTATTGATCATGGAGAATATTAACAAATTGAAAGATCAGAGTAATTACAAAAATTGGAGAAATATTACGAAATTATTTTTGGAATCGAAGGGACTTGTAGAGGGTGTAAAGGACTATAATGATGCGAAAGCAAGATTTCTAGTTTTAACAAACATTGATGAAAAATTCCTACATTACGTCATAAACTGTACTTCAACTAAAGAAATTTTTGAAAAATAGATTTGATCTTTCAATATGGCCGAAAAGAAGACAATCATGAAAAAATTATTAAATTCTATAGCTACATTTCTACCGGGAATATTATTGAAGATATTAGCAATTTGGAAAATCTGTATTCAGAAATTAATTTATTAAAAACAAAAAGTATTTCGGAAGAAATGTTAATAAATAAAATTTTAAATATATTACCAGAAAGCCTAAATTATTTTAAACAATTTGGGATATAACTCCAATAACAGATAAAACATTTTTTAACCTGGTTAATAAAATACAAAAACAGATAAACAGTTTAAACATACCTAGCACATCAAGATGGTGTAATGAAGCATTTAAATCCGATGAAATAAAATGCTACAACTGTGGAAGAATAGGACACATTGCTAGGGCATGTAAAGAAAGTTGTACTGTTTGCCATAAGGTAGGTCACACGACTAGAAACTGTTTTTCTATAAAAATTTGTAGAAAATGCAACAAGAAGGGTCATATTGAAAAATTCTGCCGTAGTAATGATCAAAGTAACCGGGTAAGTAATAAATTTCAAACTCGAGTCAAAGCAGTTATTGATTCTGGCGCCACATCACATTTTTTCAGTAATAAAAACATAATACAAATTACAGAGAAGATAGAAGTGCAAATTAGCTGTGCCAATGCGGAGAATTTGATAGCGCAAGGGACTGGGATGATTGAGACTGATTTCGGACGACTTAAAAATGTATTATTTGTGCCGAGAATCTCAAGAAATCTAATTTCAGTCAGTGCTATAACCGATAATGGAGGCACGGTACTTTTCTCTGGAGATGAGGTATTTATAAAATTTTTCAATAGAACAGTTTTGATAGGAAACAAAACTAAAACCGGACTTCATGAAACAGAATTTTTGGCTAATTATACTAGTGAAGCTCTAATTACTGAGAGCGTCAACATCTGGCATCGGAGACTAGGTCATGTATCCGACGTACCTCGTCTAGCGAAAATGGTAAATGGCATCAAAATTAAGGGGGGACATTCGAACAAATTTTGCGAAATCTGTACAAAAGCCAAAATGACTCGAAAACCGTTTGGAAACAACAGAATTAAAGCTAAATTCCCTTTAGAAATTATTCACACAGACATTTGCGGTCCTATTGAAGTTCCAACTTGGGACAACAAGAAATATTTCATTACATTTTTAGATGAGTTTACGCATTTCTGTGTCGTTTACTTGATTACCTTCAAAAGTGAATGCCTTGATAAAATTAAAGAATTTGTGTGTTTGGCTGAAAATCATTTCAATAAAAAAGTTAAGAAAATAAGATGCGATAATGGGGGTGAATACTCGAGCAATAGCCTACGTGTGTGGTGTAAGTCAAAAGGGATAGTGCTGGATGTAACAATACCTTACACGCCTCAACTGAATGGAAAAGCGGAATATTAAATAGAACGCTGATGGAGCGCACAAGAGCCCTAATTTTTGACGGCAGGGTTCCAAACTATTTGTGGGGTGAAGCATTACTAACAGCTAGCTATCTCATCAACAGAAGTCCAACAGAGGGGCGAGACAAGACGCCTGCAGAAATGTGGTTCAATATAAAACCCGATTTATCGAACATCAGAAGATTTGGATCTACAGCTTATTTTAAAACAAATTTTGGATTACGAAAACTTGATGAAAGATGCAGCAAAGGAATACTCATCGGCTATGTTAGAAACGGCTATAAAATTTGGATGGATATTGAGAAACGAATAATAAGAGCAAGGGATGTAAAAATAAATGAAGAAGAACAAGGTATATATTTAGATGATGAAGAAAATATGGTTAAAATAAATGGACTCTGGCAGATGGATGAAAATGATCAAACAGAAAAAGATGAAATAAGTCAAAATTCAACAGAAAGCAATGAAGGGCATCGAGGAGTTGAAGATAGGAGAGGTAGAATTTCTAGAGAAACAAATAATAGTCAAACAAGTGAAGATAGAAGAAAATATGGTGAAACAAATTACAATCGAACAAATGAAGAGAGAACAAATGATGGTCGAATAAATGAAGTAAATAAAAAAAATGTGAATAATGGCAATAGTTTTGAAAGGTTTTATTTTTGATAACGTTATACAACATGAAGAAAATGAAGAAGTTTTAGATAATGAACAAATGGAAGAAAATTGGAGTCGAGAGGTAGTAAATATTGAAGAAAATCAAAGTCGAAAGAATGTAGAGACTGAAGCAGATAATAGAAAAAGTTGTGAAGAAATTGAGGGAAGTCGAGCGGTGGAAAATAATAGTAGAAGAAAACAACCTGAAAGAGATAGAAGATTACCCGAAAGATACAAAGATTATATAATGGAATATGAAATGGAAATGTCTATGTTAACGTATGAGGAGGCTTTAGAATCAAGAGAAAAAGATAAATGGAAAAAAGCAATAGAGGAAGAAATCAAGTCTTTGGAAGACAATAATACGTGGACATTCGTGGATAAAAAAGAAGCAGAAGGAAGAAAATTAGTAACAAGCAAATGGATTTTTACGGTGAAACCGGATGGTAGATACAAAGCAAGATTAGTCGCAAGAGGATTTCAACAAAAATATAAAATAGATTATGATGAAACATATAGTCCTGTTGTAAACACAAATTCCCTGAGAGTACTTTTGCCATTGCAAATAAAAAATTAAAAATGAAACAATTTGATATTAAAACAGCCTTTTTAAATGGAGATTTGAAGGAATGCATTTATTTAAAAGTTCCAAAAGGTTATAACAATAAAGAAGATAAAGTATGCAAAGTGAATAAGAGTTTATATGGGTTAAAACAAGCTCCATTAATGTGGAACATTAAATTTACAGAATTCTTACTTAAAATGGGGTTTAAACAATTAAAGTTACATCAGTGTATTTTTGTGATGGAAGGTAAAAGAAGAATAATTCTTGCGATATATGTTGATGACGGTTTAGTAGTTGGAGAGAAAGAAGAAGATCTGTTGCATATAGTGGAAACGTTGAGAAAAGGATTTGATCTAAGAATCTGCGAAGAAGTATCAAACTATATCGGGCTAGAAATAAAACAAGAAGAGAAAGGAGTAAAAATTTGTCAAGAAATGTATATCGAAAAACTTTTGAAGAGATTTAATTTAAATGAAGCAAGAGAGTGCAAAACCCCAACAATCTTAATAGAACAACATCCTAAAGTGAAAGTAGATACAGAGAGTCATGAACTATACAGGGAAATGATAGGATCATTGTTATATCTGGCCAACAAAACGAGGCCAGACATTAGCTTCCATGTAGGGTATTGCTCGCGCCAACAAAGTGCTCCAAATTTAAATGATTTAAATAATGCAAAAACTGTTTTAAAATTTTTAAAAGGTTCGATAAAGAAAGGCATTCACTATGCTGAAGGTGATAAAGTGCTTCGTGGTTACTGTGATTCAGATTTCGCGGGGGATCCAGACACTAGACGTAGTACATCGGGTTATGTGATTTGGTTGAACGGTGGACCAGTGGCATGGAGTTCAAGAAAACAGCCGATTGTAGCTTTATCGAGTACGGAAGCAGAATTTATAGCCGCAGCAGAATGTTGCAAAGAACTTTTATTTATTAGAGATTTGATATTTGAAATGACCAATGAAAAATTAGAAATAGAAATGAAAGTGGACAACCAGTCAGCTATTTGGCTTATGAAGAAAGGTATTATGAATAAAAGAAGCAAACACATAGACGTAAGATACTACTATCTAAAAGATCAGATTGATAACAACAGAATATCGGTCAAATATTGTCCAACGGGTTCACAGTTAGCAGATATACTTACTAAGTGTTTGCCACCAGTGAAGTTTGAGAGGTGTCAAAGAAAACTCGTATCAGAGTGATGTTAGGTAGTGTTAAGTGTGGGCAAAAGTGAACTAAGTACGTTTTCGGTTAATATGTGGGGTATTAGAATATAAGTTTTTATAGGGGTGTGTAATATCTGTAGAAGTGATATAAAGGCGTGATGTAAACTTAAGGTTCCTATTCAATTCATAGTCAGTTAAAGTATTAAGGGGGTGCGTATATTAAAGGAAGTTTTTTTCTTGGTTAATAATGATTCATTTAAGGGGGTGAGAAATTAATGAAGTTTTAAAATATTTTTGAAGAAAATAAATGAATCATTATATTATGGCGATAGAAGAGTTACAAACTAATTCTTAAAAAAAAAAAAAATACAAATATTTGAAGAGTAATTGGCCTTAAGTTTTGTAATCATGTTTGTTTGTATTATTTATCATGTTTGTTATTATTAATATTTTTTAAAACTAATGCATTTGATAGAGTTGATATAGAATATGAGTTTAAATTATGTTAGTAGAGATTTTCTGTATTGTCGCAATGAGGTAGTAGGGTAGGTAGTGTGTTTAATTATTTTTTGTATTGAAAGAAGGTTTTTATAATTAAGTGGGTTCGAGTAGGAGTTAATTGTTTGAGGTTTTTTATGATAAGTGGGATCGAGTAGGAGTTAATTGTTTGAAGTGTTTATGGTAAGTGGGATCGAGTAGAAGTTAATTGTTTGAAGTTTTTTTATGATAAAGTAAGTCGAGTACGAGATGAGTTAGGTAAATGATTTTATATAGCTGAAGTTTTGTCGAGAAGAAGATAAGAAAGTTTGTTTTAAGATGTTAGTTTTAGAGACAGTTAGGGATTTATATATGTGAAATGTAAAGGGATATATAGGAGTTAATAGAGGTTAGGTAAAATGGATCTGAGAGATAGGGAATAAGAAATATATGTATATCTACGGTAGTTTTGGTAGTCGTTATAAATTAAAATTTGTAATTTGTAAAGTTAGGACAGTCAGCATGTGCAACAGATTGAGGGGGTGTGTTGAGGGAGACCTCCTTCTTGCTTTAAGATCTTTTTAATTTTAATTTAAATATTGACAATCTGTTCTGCACATGCGCGTCTATTGTTTATATATATTAATGTCTCTCTTCGTAAAGCTGTTGTCGGTGCTGTTTATGTTTTTATAAAGTACATATATATAATTTTGGTGGTAAATAAACTCATGTGATCTAAAAGCTCCCTGGTCTTTCTCTATACCCGTTTTACCATCGGGTATCAATATTATAGTTTAGGAAGCGTATGCAAAATAAGTTACTTTTCTGGTTGATTTTTTATACTTTGTATGCGAAAAACCCAAACATCTTACGGAACCCATTTTTTTCCAAAATTTTAAAAAGGTTATATTTTACCTATGTTACTCGTAGATAATGTAGCTTTCGAATGGTGAAAGAATTTTTAATAGGTATCGGTTCAGTAGATTTTGAGCCTATTTATTACAATCAAACATACAAACAAAGTCTTCTTCTTTATAATATTAGTATAGGTAGGTACTTCAATCGTCTTAAATGCAAAAAACATATAGAAAATCATCAGGGGATCTATAATACAACGTTTATTAATTATTTCATGAGTTGAAAAATTTTGAAAAATACCGGTCGAAAAGAATTAGTCAAAGGTTCTCTGCCTTTTCGGCGAAAATCGTCTGGCAGATCATCATTTGCCAATCAACGTTTCGCAGAATTTTATTTCGCCGAATAATCATTTGCCAACTATATCACTTAGTTTTGTTTTATTTCCCAACTTAACTATTGCCAACTGTACGTTTGGTCTGGCTTTTATAATGACACTTTTCACAAGGCCAACTTTCAAGTAGCGAACGTTTCAGATAGAGTAATATTCATTTTTCTATTATAATTTTCTAAATCTAAATATTTATAATTATTTTTCTAATGTTGCTAATATTTAAGTGCCCTGTGTAGTAAAGCGATTCGGTTCTGGCACTTCGCCGGCTGCTGCCGCAGCACGCTCGCTTCGCTCGCTCGGCTCGTGCGTTGTTGGTCGCAGTTCTAACCTAACCAGTGGCGTAGCTACCAAGGGGCTAACCGGGGCAGTGCTCCGGGGCCCTCAAGCTCAGGGGGCCCTCGAATCTTTACCAGAAAATCTCAATCGAACTCAACTTTTGAAAATTTCTCCCTTTTTCAAAATATATATGACAGGTGACAACTCGAGTTTAATCATGGCAACTCAGTTGTGAGAAATTCCAAAATTATAAAAAGGGAATTTCCCTAAAGTATTTGTGTGGGTAGACAGTGTTATTAATGTTTTCATCAATGTGTCGGATATCAATATCTGCATATTATTATTTATCGATATGTGTTTTTGTGATTCGCGATTGTGAACTTCGAGCCAAGATTTTTTTTTTCGAGAATGGTTAAAAAGTTAATGTATCAGGAGTAAGTAAGCGTATGTCAATAAATTTTTTGTACAGGTCCATACAAAAGTTAAATTTTATTTGATTATAGTACGTATACATAGTTACGTAAAGAAATCTATAGATTTTGGCTACTCACTATATAACTCAAAATACCTTGAAAAATACAAGTCACATGCAGTAGGGGGCCGTCCATTAATTACGTGATGTTTTTTTCTCATTTTTTAAACCGTCAAATGTGTTAACACAGGCTGCGATAAAATATTTGCCGGGGATTCTCCAACGACGTCTTGTATCGTATCATTACGTTTCGTTTTCCTTTTACTTGTAACGTTGTCAGTTAACAGTTCTTGAGTACAATCTTACATAAATATTGCATAAATAAATTAGATAACTTATATTATGGACAAAAAAAAAGAAACCCAGTGGTGCATTTATTTACGCAAAAAACGCTAAGAAAGAGAAGAAAGTAAACAAAAATTGCCCAAAATTTACAAGTTTTTTAGTCAGCCTTCTGCAAGTACTTCTGGACAAAATATTAAAGCCTATCGCCATGCAAACTATTTTTGTAAATAGTTTGCATGGCGATAGGCTAAATAACAGTAAGCTGGTGTAACGTATCTATGAATTAATAAATATATAATAAACCCTTGAATCTTTTCTATTTCGTTTTATTGCCCAATACCTACACCAAGTATAAAAATAATTGTAATTTATGTTGTTAGTGTTTAATAGTTTTGTTACCTGCCCATGCACGAAAAAGAGCTGATGATAAAGTTGCTTAGCATTTTTAAAGTATTTGTATATTTAATGATTTTAATTCAAAAAACCTTACCAGTTTTGATAGCAGTGGGCCCCATTTTTCTATTTGCCCCAGTGCCCTAGGTTGCCTAGCTACGCCACTGAACCTAACCTAACCGATTTCTTTCGATTTCACCTCAACTACGTTCCGCACTTTGAAATTTTGCAAATGGTATATAAATTTTTGTTGTTATATGTACTTATTACAAGTTTTTATTTATTTCAGGCAAGTTCAAGACCAGGGTTTCGCCAAAAGATATGCAAGCGACATTCAGTTTAATAAAGAGGTGAAGTGTTTGTTAGCACTCAGTTTTCTTGAGGAATCTGAAATATACGTATATTTCGAAAGTATCTTAAAAAGTTTGAAAGGTCCAGATTGGCAACAATTAGCGCATTGGTTCGAAAACAATTTTGTACACGGAACATCAACCACACAACCTTAATATCAGCCTAGATTTTGGAGCTGCTATGAAACAAACAAGATGAATATACCACGAACACAGAACTCGGCCGAAGCCTGGCATAACAAAATAAACAATATTATTGATAAAAATCACCCAGGTGTTTATGAATTGATAAAACAATTAATAAAGGAAACCGTTGCCAACGAGGGGGAAATAGAAAATACATTAACAGGTGCCCCACCAGAACCCAAGAAAAAAAAAACTTAGACAAAGACGAAAGAATCAACAGAATTCTTGAACACAAATCTTCATATTCACATGAAAAATTATTAATGTGCATTGCTGCTAATTTGAAGTGTTAATTTTTTTTGTAATTCTTTAATAAAAATTGCATATCGAAATTAGTTTATTTTATATCATAATATAAATGTACGAAAAGGGTACTGTTATACAGACGAAACGTTATTCGTCTAAAAGTTGTCTGGCCTAGTGAAGGATTTGATAAATGATAAGTGCCCGGAACGTGTTCTGTCATTACAATAATGAGCTTAACAATAATTCTACCAAATGAAACGTTGTCATACAAAAATTTGACAATCATTAGTTGTCAAAGTGAAAATCAGGCGAACCGTTGGTTGGCAAGTGATAATCCGCTAAACAATTTTCGGCGAGAAGGCAGGATACCTTAGTCAAAACGTGACATTCGTGAATCATGTGTTTATTGAAATAAAATAAAATTGTATTTTTATACTGTTTCTTCACACAAAAGTTTATTCAAATTTGATAGCTGAATATTTTTAGAATAGTAAGACTTTCCAATAATAGGCAGAAAAAAACGTAATGTTCTTGTCTCTGTAGCACATATTTGACTTTTCCCAAAGAACAGAAAAAAAATCGCATATTTCGACAAGTACGAAATGTTAAATTTTTTATTCGAATTCGAGGCCATCTTTGAATTTGTAGTTTCACGGTACCATTTTATTAGTGTGTGCGTGCCATAGACATAAAAGAAGAGGACCGGCCATACCTACGAAAAAAGCGTATATGCCTAAACTTCAAATGCAAATTCTTCGATGGCGGATTGTCATAGGGCGTGACCCAAGATATCGATATTTGTATCGACATTGAAGTCATATTAAATAAAAGTCAGTATTTCGTGAAACTGCTACAATACTACTACTTATTAAATAATATAATATAATTTTCATTGTTAGGGGCATGGCTAAACTATTACCTATTACACTTCTATTCATTTCACACTTACGTACCAATCCTATTTATGATTATTATTAATTAAATTGAAAAATTCACGCCAGTATCAAGAAAATAATATTTTTTTAAAAGTGGCGTGAATTTATCAATTATTTATAAATCATTAAGCAATCTTTTGCTCGTATTTTGTTGGACATCTAAAATTTCTTGCGTTCTTTGTTCTTGCGACTCCGTTGCGTCACTATAGTAAATATAACATATGTTACCAGCGTATGATGGCGCTTCCCACGGGTAAAAGATTATTCGTATTCCAAATTTCATCAAAATCCGTTCAGTAGTTTTTACATGAGAGTAACCAACATCCATCCTCACAAACTTTCACATTTATATTATTTAATAATATGATTGTACCTCGATAAATATGTTTCTTTTCCTCTAATATAGCCAAATTTTACATAGTTTTAAGAACTATAATACCAAAATATATATCTTAAAAGTTTTACAATAATATCAATCGTGTTTTATAATTATTTCCATATATATTGTCATGTTGACATTTTGCAATTATAATTAAATAGTTTTTTTAACATAAGTTTAATTTTGCATCCACGGGAAGTGTGACTACTGTCCATGATAACTACCACGGTAACTATAATAAGCTTTTAATGAGTCGATTGACGAATGAATTATTATGCTTTTTTTTGTCTGTTATATATTTTTTATTGTTTTGGTGGAAAGTGACATTTTGGTCCAATGAAGTCATTTTTTATTTTTCAGTATGAAATTAAACAGGGTGCAAAAGCAGCCCTTGCAGTTTCTTACCGGTTCCTTTCTTACAGTTTCTTCTTTTCTCGGTACAAGGTTTCCCGTAATAGATTGCTGAACTATAAGCACAGAGTTTCGACTTTCTTATATGCTTGTAACTAGTAAGCCAACTTGTCTATAAATTTATTCAATAAATTGTTTTGACTGAATAAATTTCGCTTCCTCCTCATTAAGTGAGATACCGTGCGTACTGTGTCACAATTTTAGTTCAGAACATCTTGTTTAGTAGTAAACATAGAAAACTTGAAACACCTACAAAATCTTTGTATTATATTATTGGTAAAAGAACATAAAAATACTGTAAACTTTGATGAATAAACAAGAGAAAATAAAGAAAACAAAGTTGGTGATGAATAAGTAACAATTGGCATAACAGTAACATTATTAAAGAAGTAACAATTGGCATTTTATTTAAAAATTTGGTTAGCAAGAAGAAAACAGCCGATTAATCAATAGGCAAGCATACAAATATTTTCTCAGCACTAAAACAGTCTTCAGTTCATGTTCTGTGAACAATCAAGATAACGGTCAGCAATTTAAATTCAAAAAGGTAGCGTATTTTATGATGCAACAGCAAAATAAACATCCACGCCGCAAAATAATGATTTGGGTATTAAGATTATACTATTGAACAGCAAAGCAAACCTTTAACTATGCCTTTAATTTGATAAGTGTGCATATTTTAATTTTTATTAAAATTATTTAACTCATTTTATTGTATATTTTACTGGGAGTATATTATGATTAGAATTTTATATTTTAATATTATTATATATTGCATTCTGATTTTTTTCAATTAAAATAGTCATCATATGACCGCAAGACTAAAAATAAGGTACATTTATAGAATAACAAAATGACTATATATAAAAACTAAATAGACTTTTTTTTTTAAATAAGTTAAAGCAATTGTCAAAAATTCTTACCAGAGTATTTGATTGGCAATGCATCATCTCGTAATTTTATTATATTTAAAGTTCGATTCAAACAACTTTCCCTAAAATGAAGTGAGCAGATAAAAGTTTTTCATTACATTTAATATTTTCTGCTTCTATGTAACTCGGCCATTTTCCTCTTTTGTTTCATCTTTTGGTAATCTAAAATAATTAATATATTTTTAAATATTAAAATTATCGATATAAACCATATGTTAAAGTAACGACACTAGCCATGTAAACAATATTATTTACGGACCGAAATATTATAAAAATATAAACGAAAAGAGCAATATAGCATAAATAGAACACGCCAAAATACGATATGTATCGATTTATACACGCAATCATTTTCAGAATAACTTACTTACGTTTTAAATACTGTTATTCCAAGAAAGTGTTTAACTTACCGGTGAAACGTAATATTGCTCGGTTTGCGGGATATTGATGACGCACAACCAATTATACAGCACCTAGGCATTGTTTTGCATAAATAATTTACAATTTTCTGCCATGAAAGTTATATAAATTAAAGTTATAAATGAAAATAACCACAAAACTTATAACACTGACAGCTGAACTACTTCCGAGAATACGCAAAGCAAATTTGCAAATGGCTGACAGGTGGTACGATAGCTATATCTCATGACGTCACGTAAAAAATTTTGAACTGTCACACTAGTGTTATCTTTGTTTACTAAAGAAACTTCTTATTAGTTAAAAAAAGACAACATGATGTTTTTGATGTTAACTTCAGATTGCATGATATTTATATAACCATAGAAAATATTTCCACTCTACCTTACTCTATGGTGCGTGCGAATACGCATACGCACAATTAACAATTTTCTAGTGTTTAAGCGCCGATTTCACTACCCAATCTATCGGACACGATTTATCGGCCTCGATTTAGGCGCCTATTACACTACCCAATCTATCGGGCCCGATCCATCGGGTACACTGTAAATTGGGTAGTCTAATCGCAGTTAGAGAGTTAGGGTCCCGATATCGGGTGAACGTGGGCGCCCGATGAGAGTTAGGGCCGATTTATCGGGTAATGTGATCGCTGTTAGGGTGTTAGAGCACTCAGTCGGTTGTTGCGCAGCGTGCGTGTGAGACGTCAGTGAACGACAACGAAATTTGCGAACAGACAAAAATGTCTTCTCAAAAGGAAAAGAAATAATATTAAGTGTAATTTAATATTATTACTTTTTCTTATACAGGAATATTTTTTATCCAGTGCAAAAATTTTTTTTGGTGATTCAGTATCAGTAATAGAACACCTTTCCATAATTAGTTAAAATTTTTAATGTGCATCCCCGCCGCTCCCGGCAGCCCCCCGCCACAGCCCCCGCCGCCTTGCCGCTCCCGGCAGCCACCCGCCACAGCCCCCGCCGCCCTTCAAAGGCGCGCGCCGCAGTGGCCGCAGTGAGACTCATACGCACGCGCCGCTTTGATGTGTTTTCGTGTTCCCGCGCAAGCACAGTGTCCGTCGTTCGCGCCTTTCGTGTTGTAGGTTTTTTCTGATAACGATGTCAGAATTTACCAGTCGTGAGTCGAGATGGTACGAGTTTACCTTCTAAGTGGTGAGAACTTAAGTGCAGCTCGGAGAATGTACGCGACGGAGAGCATACCTCGTATGCGAGCCTTTGGGATCCGTAACCCCGCGATACCTAATACAAGAACCATTTTGGCAGCCAATCAAAGGCTGCTCGATCACGGCCAATTCATTACCCCGAGTCATGCACGAGGGTCTGACAGACCTCGCCTGGCAGTCGAATTAGAAGAAACAATTTTTGAATTCTTTGAACGAAATCCCAGAGCCAGTACCCACGATGCGGCACGTCGTTTTGGTGTGAGCCAGCCTGCGGTATGGAAGCTACTTAATACAGCCGGACTCCATCCGTACCATTTTCAGCCGGTTCAGCAACTCCATGACATAGACCCAGTACCACGTCGAGCCTTATGTGAGTGGCTTCTACATCACCGCGATGTAAATATCTTGTGGACGGATGAGGCATTGTTCACACGTGTGGGACTGTACAATGTGCATAATGAACATTGGTGGTCATTTAATAATCCCCATTTAGTAAGAGAAACACATCACCAAGTGCGTTTTAGCGCTAATGTGTGGGCGGGGATAATTAAAAATAAAATAATAGGGCCCATTTTTATCGACGGCGCCTTAACCGGAACGAGTTATTTAGAAATGTTACAGAATACAATAGAAAATTTGACTGAAGAAATACCGTTGTCGTACTTCAGGAATTTTTATTTTCAGCACGATGGCGCTCCACCTCATTACGCCATACAGGTACGAAACTACCTGAATGAAAAATACGGAGAAAATTGGATCGGTCGTGGTGGCCCCGTACCGTGGCCGGCTAGGTCTCCGGACCTTACACCCTGCGATTTCTTCTTATGGGGAGAAGTCAAACGCCGAGTGTATGTAGAGGAGGCACAAAGCCTAGAAGACTTAAAACAAAAAATTAATAACGCTTTTAGTGAAGTGAAAAGTGACACTAGTGTTTTGAATAAATTAAATGACAATTTAATAAAACGTGCACGATTATGTCTGGAAAGAGGTGGACTTCATTTTGAACAATTATTAAAATACAGCGATTAGTATATTGTAAGTAATTTTACTCGTAGTTAGGTATCATTTTTGATTGGACATTATTGTAAATACGTAGTTGATTCCAATTTTTTAAATACGCCTTAACGCAGAAGTACCTAAACTATGTAACCTCGGCATAACGTTAATATTTTTTCTAGGTAACTAATTTGTTTCTCTTTTATTTTCTGCATTTTGATGGTCCTAAGCCCATAAAAGTATGAAGGGAAAATTGGAATTACTCTTACAAATCACCTCAGGTCATGGCATAAATTCTAGTTCGAATCTAACAAAATGAGCGGTCAGTGACCCACGCTCGACGCCGTGATACCTACTTAGGTATAACAGCATCGAGCGCGCGCTCAGCTGACGCACGGCGCGTGTTGTCCATAAATTTAGTTTTAAAGTCTCGATCTTTGATAAGCGATAACTTTATTTTTTAGTATGAGGACATATCAAAATAAAAAATACGTGTTTGTTTAAATTACTTAAAGTTTATTTTCACAAAATCTTCGCAGTGGTTTTAAATTATTCCTGTATATATATATCAATATGATATAATGTTTTAACATTTCTAGATAGCCTTTGCATGTATCTGGTACAATTATAAATTTTATATAAATTACAATAATAAAAACTAATGCTATAATAAACTTTATATTATTGTTGTGCCCGATAGGGTCCATAGTGAGACTAGCTTAATTATGTAATATTATTTTAAATTACCTATGGAAACAATAAACTTATTGAGTATTTATACTTTAAGTCATGATATGCATTTCCCGTTGCTAAAAATTTGAAGGTTACAGCACAGCTAACCGCTGTTTTGCGCTATATAAGGTATGACTAAGTTTAATATATGATCAAATTGTGCAGAACTCATTCTGTAGTAGTTTAAACTGCATAGGTAGTTGGTCATTTAGAAGCAAATATTTTTCACCCAACATTTTGTTTTATTATTTACGCCCGCAGTTAAAGTATGGGCTATGCCTATACTTTAACTGCGGGCTAAGTAGTTCAAACTGCATAGTTGGTCTCTTAGAAGCAAATATTTTTCACCCAACATTTTGTTTTATTATTTACGCCTACTGTTAAAGTATGGGCTATGTAAATTTTTTGGTACTTTGTGAGCGGAGGAGCCATCCTTTCAACACCACGTTTGCATGCCAACTGAGTTAGGGAGGCGATCTAGTGCAGTGTAATCACAACGACACCAACCGCCCTAAATCGCGGCCGATATATCGTGCCCGATAGATTGGGTAGTGTAATAGGCGCCTTAGGACGGTTGGCATCGTTGTGATTACACGGCACTAGATCGCCTCCCTAACTCAGTTGGCATGCAAACGTGGCGTTGAAAGGATGGCTCCTGCGCTCACATGTACCAAAAAATTGGCATAGCCCATACTTTAATTAACTGCGGGCGTAAATAATAAAACAAAAAAAGAAAATGTTGGATGAAAAATATTTGCTTCTAAGAGACAAACTATGCAGTTTAAACTACTACAGAATGAGTTCTACACAATTTGATCATATAATAAACTTAAGCATACCTTATATAGCGCAAAATAGCGGTTAGCTGTGCTGTAACCTTAAAATTTTTAGCAACGGGAAATGCATATCATGAGTATTTATATTTTATAAATACTCACTACTCAATAAATTTATTGTTTCCATAGGTAATTTAAAATAATGTTACATAATTAAGTTAGTCTCACTATGGAGAAGCAAATATTTTTCACCCAACATTTTGTTTTATTATTTACGCCCGCAGTTAAAGTATGGGCTATGCCAATTTTTTGGTACTTTGTGAGCGAAGGAGCCATCCTTTCAACGCCACGTTTGCATGCCAACTGAGTTAGGGAGGCGATCTAGTGCAGTGTAATCAAAACAACACCAACCGCCCTAAATCGCGGCCGATAGAATTGGCTAGTGTAATAGGCGCCTAACTGCGATTAGACTTCCCAATTTACAGTGTACCCGATGGATCGTGCCCGATAGATTGGGTAGTGAAATCGGCGCTTTATAGTTTTTGAGTTTCATTTAAAAATGTACTAATATTTAATAAACATGCTATTTATAAATAATGCAATCAATTCACAATGCTATAAATGCTATAGACTCATTATTATACGAAATAAAAAATCTTTTTTCATTTTTAACAGTAGAAAGGAATACCGAACTTTCACACGAGGTCTGCTTATATTATGCGATTGATTTCAAATGTAGTCAATCTAAAGGAACATGTTTCTTATCCGAACTCTTATAAGTTATAGAGCTTTCCAGTAAAAATAATTTGAATTTTATTACTATTTTCCATTTTCTGTCAAAATACTAAAGTTTTGTGAGTCCTCGTGGTAGTTTATAGCATTTAAAACTGCATGACCTGCCTGAGCACAAAATTATCAATAAAAGTAAATATTTCAACAGGATTTATTTGCTTCAGTTCATAAGTATTTGTATTGAATATTGTCTTATAACTTTGTTTTGGTGTCAACTATATTTCAAAATAAAAATATAATTTCCATTAAACAAAAAACGACGTGTCTGATACACAAACTAATCGATTTCTCAAATAATAATCGATTCTCGAGATATTTGTTAGTAACATTATTTGTACTACACCCTTACTAACGATGATGGTATGTGTCAATAGTTTATTTCAATGACAAAAAGTCAATGAGTTAAAAAAAAATAGTTCCCGAAAGCAAACTAGATGTCGCTACGGTACATTCTTGATTTCTCCATGACAACCCTTCCGGTTCTCTTTCATGTATAAAAGTAAATCAGTTTTCGAAACTCAATAAACTACTCATATTCCATTTGTACTTTTTCGTATTTGTATTGATATCTAAGTTTCGAACTTTGCTAATTTCAGTTTTTTAATATGTTAGTTAAAAGGAATGGAAATGACTAATTTTGATCCATTCGTTTCTTGTAAAAATCAACTTTCGCAAGAGTCGCCTTCTAGTGGACATACTTTTTAGTGCTTTCTTTTTTTTAAATACTTTGTCATTGGCAGTATGGCTTAGTTCCTTCGCCTGTTCTATGGATGAACCTAATACCTACTATGTACCTCGTATATACCTACTTAGTCTCTATAATACTACTACGTACTTAGTCTGTGTTTACTAGTGGTGGTTAAATTAGCGTCCAGCGTGTTAATTAACAAGCTTTTCTCTCTTAAAGATTAACACAGCTATGTGCGAAGGCGCTAGGATTTCACGCGCTAACACGATTCACGTGTGAAATTCCAAACCGGTTCAACGATTAAACGAACGAATATGACGAGACAACAATTTATATAGTTATATGGGTTGTAGGAATCAACCCATTTAACGGTCGTCTGTTAGTGAATCCTATGGCGGCAAATCATAAGTGAGTTTCATACTTAAGAAACCTGAGATTTTATTTCTTTTTAACCTGAGATACTAGGGATTGGTGTGGGTTTTTATCCCCACACCAATCTTTAGTATGTTTACTTTTTGTTTTGGTTATTTTTATAATTTTTTGAAAAAAAATCTGCGAAAATACGTAAATATTATTTTTTTATTAAATTATGAAATATACTGCCAAATTTGCCTAACATGTACAAAAAAGCTTCACTTACAATAGCATAGCATCAACACAACATTTGTATAATTTTTTCCAAGTTAAAATTACAAACAGTTACGTACAAAAATTATTAATATAATAGAGTAATGTGATAATTTAGCTTGAGAATGACTTGTTCTTTGAACAGTAATAATACGACGAACTACAGCTACCCATTCAGCCGCAATGAGAACAAAGTTTTTAACAAAAGATCCACTGCAGCTACATCTTCTGTATAGCTCTCTAATAATAAACTATTTTAAAATAAACCATCACTAGTTAGATTATAAATATATAATATTTTATTGTGAACGCTGTTTTTAAAGTCAAAGACAGTCAAAAGTAAGAAATTTATTTCTAGATTTTTTTTTTCAGTTTTTCCAGATTCCGTATTAACAATTACATTAAAAATTAAATCTTACCTGTTCAGTCAAAAACATTTTTAATAGCAAAACGTTATTGTCGTTTCAGTATGTATTATTTTGTTGATCCTGAGTATCCACATCGCACCTGCAATAAGATAACCACGCCACGTGTTTGGATTCCAGGAGTGTACATATTATGGCTCACTTTAGTTGGTTGTAGGTCTTATATAAGACCACCTGGCTATTCTGGATAGCCAGGTGGTCTTATATAAGATGTAGATCTTATATACTTATATCGATAAATTAGTCTAAACAACAACAACAAACTAAAACTGTGTTAAATATATTAACTTATTTAATTTTCACTGTACTTTCTATAATTACTACAGAGGTAACTTTTCTCTCTACATTATACAGGAATATTTTTAGTTACCGTATTTCAAAACCAATCTTGGTTTCTTTGCATTATCAACTGTAACAGTTTTAAAATACATTGCTTAAAGGGTATAATAAATCAAATACACTTCTATTTATTCTATCACTTGTGTGTAAATTTTTTCAATAGTCTTAATTTTTACCAAGACATTACCTGAGGTTAAAGCCCGCTTCTGATTATTAGTGCCAACATGATGAACTTGTCGAGCCTGAATGTTTTCTTGACTTTCCAACTCTGTAAAGTAAAAAGACTGATTTTTCACAAGACCTAATAAGAAAAATATTAATAAATACATGGTAAAGAGAAAAAACATGGTACTCACCTAAGAAAACTGGTTGAGCAGGCTGTCCAGATTGAATATCGTTCGGAGTAAAAAATGTGGGAATGGAAATTTTAGTCCTGCTATTGTTCAAATATTTTTGTTTGAAATGAAGCTTACAAAACCATTGGTGGCAACAACCATCATAGCCAAGACTTAATGTAAGGTTTGGAACTTTGTCCAGCACAATTTTTTGCCAAAGATCGAACAGGTTTTTACGTTATTGAGTTATGAATAGCTTTGTTGAAATAGAACTTAAATTGCAACCTGAGACATTTGTTCTGTGAGTTAGGTATGATCTGAACTTAATGTATAAATATCGTTATAGGTATACAGGTAGTAGCTTTTTTAGAAAAATTGTTTGATGAAATTCAAAAAACAACGTACATACCAAAAATGGCTTTAACAATTCGTTTTTAAGTAAGTACGGTAATAACGCGAAAATCCGAAAACATAAAGAAATGAGAAGAATATCATACCAAACGTCAAGATTCATTTTAATATTTCCCGCTCTTGTAACTTTAGGTATGTCCGGAATTTTATGGTACTTTTTTTTGTTACTAACGAGTGGGGGCGAATGTATGAGTGATTCCACGGGCTGCGTGTGAGTGCGATTGTTGACACTTCATTGCTAATTTCATTGCTAATGCTCGTAGCACGCTAAGTAGCTAATTATTACGCGCGATTATATCCCCTCTGCTTTAACAAAGCTTACTAAGTCGATATTTTAAATACTTTAGTTTAGAAGGGTGATTATGTGTTATTCTGTGTATGTTTAAAGAAGTTTGTTTGCTATAATTAATTATATACGGTTGTTTAAACAATTATATTGTGAGAAAAATGTGTATATAGTATATGATAGCAAATGTACATAGTAGATTCTTGTACATAAAATCGATGAACTTTTAAACATGCCTATAATTGAATTATACTCAGTTGTTAGCCTGAAAAATATGAAGGGGAGTTTATCGATTTTCTTTTAATTTAGTAATTACTGCTATAATTTATTTCGAACTATTTAAACTAAATTTTAATGAGTTATTGTTTAATACAGCACGTAATCCGTTTAACGTACAAAATAAAATAATTAACGTGTTACAAGGTTTAACGTGCTACAAAATTTAACGAGTATTCACGCACCCTTACGCTTCTTCGAATTAAAGCGTTAATAAATTAGCGCCTTCAATAACACGTTAAAAAAATTATCGTTAGTCTACTTCTGGTCAAAAGTGAAGGAATCGAAGCAACCGAAGAGCAAGTGTTCTGTGAATCGAAGTCAAAGAGAATATAGCTAGTGGTGTGTGTGTGTGTGGCCTACCAAAAAGTTTTCGTGCGTTGTGCCAGCATTGTGCCCTTTTCTAAACAGCTGGCAATCAAATGTCTATCAATAGTGAAGCAAAGTTCGACTTTTATTATTATTCATCGTATTCTCCTTTAGTAAGTACAAGTTGCCATTTTTATTGCCGGCCAGTTTAGATTAAAAACAAAAGATATTTTAATCTACAATAAATTGCTAATTGATTCTAGTACAAATTTCTTTTAGTTTTTGCTACCCACTTGACATATGTTTTTCTATTAAAATCTATTTGACAAAAATATATAACACTAAGAAAACCGGCTAATCACGAGTCGGACTCGCTCACGATGGGTTCCATACAATTATCTTTCGAAAACTAAAAAAACACGTTTGTTGTATGGGAAAATTGTTACTTTATTCTGTTTTTACCCGACTACGGCGAAGCCAAAGGGTGGGTTATGATTTTAGCCGGTATATAGGTATGTATGTAAGAATGTTCATCTGTTCCCTTTATTTCAAACTACCTATCGTAACTGGACAAATGAGGTATTATTAGAAGCGTCTTAGTTGTCTGCGTTACAGGCAAATTGTCAACAGTCCTCTCTAGAAAGCATAAAGTAAGAATAAAAAATATATATTTTTGAAATATGTAACTTTTACTTGTGATTTTACTTTATTACACTTGGAAAATAATATAATAAAAAAAAGACAAATACTAAAACTTGACTACAACTAATTTCTTGAGTCAAAAGTCAAAATAATCTTTATTCAAATAGACTTCTAAAAAGTACTTTTGAATCATCCAACATTTTTTTTCCCTACCACTTGTTCAGGACGTCTTTTAGCTGATAAGAAGAACAAGCAAGAAACTCACCAGCTTTAATAAGGGTAATGACATTTACAAAAACCATGTCATTATCAGATCAATACATTATAAACAGAGAGAGAAAAAAAAACTATGGTCTTATAATGATAACATAATCATTTAATAATAATGGAAACAAGATAATGAGTTTAGAAGTAATCACCTATCCAGTTGCTGGATCATCTCAAGTCCAAACGTTCTTATCTGTTATATAGTTGGATACCTTATAATAAGCTTTTTTTAATAAGTATTTTTTTAATAGTAGATTTAAACTGCATGATATCTTATTGTTGTATTTTGCTTGGGACTATATTGTAGAAGCGCACACAAAGACCCTTGAATGAGTTATTAACTTTTTGCAGTCTAGTGACAGGCACCATTAATTTGTTTTTATTTCTTGTATTAAAATTGTGTACATCACTTTTTATAGAAAACAAACTAATATTTTTAGGAACATACATTAAGTTCTCGTATATGTATTGAGAAGCAACAGTCATAATGTCTATTTCCTTAAATTTCTCCCTTAAAGGGTCCCTAATCCTAAGATTATAAATTGATTGAATCGCTCTTTTCTGAAGCACAAAAATTTTTTGTATGTCGGCAACATTTTCCCACAATAGGATTCCGAACGACATTACACTATGAAAGTAACTGAAGTATACTAATCTGGCAGTATCTATGTCAGTTAACCTACGTATTTTCATTACGGCATATGCTGCAGAGCTAAATCTACTCCACAATTTATCAATATGTGGGCCCCATTGTAGTTTAGAATCTAATGTTATTCCTAAAAATACTGTGGTATCCACAACGCTCATGTTTTTATCTTTTATATTAACTTTTATATCTACTTTTTAAACATTAGGTAGTACAAATTTTAAGCATTTTGTTTTTCCTTCATTAAGGAGAAGATTATTTACATTAAACCAATGTACTACTTTAGCGATAGAATTGTTCACATCGTCAATTAGAGGTAACCCTCTTTTAATTTAAAACAAAAGTGAAGTGTCATCCGCAAACAAAACTATTTCGTGGTCATCCCTTACGAAATAAGGCAAGTCATTTATGTAAATCAAAAACAAGAAAGGACCAAGTATTGAGCCCTGCGGAACACCCATCTTAACTTTCGATACAGGGGATCTTTTGCCATTGATATCAACCCTCTGTACTCTGTCAGTCAAGTATGAGACAATAAAATACAATGAGTTATCTCTAAATCGATAAAAATGTAGTTTCCTAATTAATGTTTTATGAAAAACACAATCAAATGCCTTAGATAGGTCACAGAAAACACCTAACGCTTCATGTGAATCCTCCAAGGCATTCAAAATTTCTTGTATTAATGTGACACCGGCTTCGGTTGTTGAGCGACCCCTTGTAAAACCAAATTGTTGTCGATACATAAGCTTATTCTTGTAAAAGTACGTTTGTATTTGATCCAGCATGATTTTTTCAAAAATCTTACTAAACGTAGTTAGCACGGATATAGGTCTAAAGTTAGTAGGGACAGATGTGCTACCCGATTTATGTTAAGGAATAATTTTACTATATTTCATGAGCTCAGGAAAAATACCACAATCAGTACATTCATTATATATATGAGCTAAGATTGGAGCTATTGTCTCAATAACCGATTAAGAAACGTCAATGGATTTACCCCATAAATCAGCGGTTTTATTTTTCTTTAGCTGATTAAAAGATTTTATTATATCTTTAAAATCAATGTGTTGAAACTTAAATTGGTTATTATAATTATTAAAACTTGCCTTTAAGATAGATAGATTCAGCAACAGTGGAAGAGGAAGTCAAAGATTGTGTAATTAAGACTGGAATTTCAGTAAATTAATTTTCAAATACTGTAGCAACTTCAAGATCTGATGTTACTTTTTTATTATCAATGTTTAAATTAAAATTTATATTCCGGGATTTTTCTCTTCCAGTTTCACTATTTATGATATTCCACATCATTTTAACTTTATCTTTACTATTTTTAATTTTTGCATTTAAATAATAACATTTGGCGAAACGACAACAACGACTTTTTTAAATAATTTAGAGTAATTTCGTACAAAAAGTATTTTAGAATGTAATTTTCGTAAATTTTTTAGAATGTGATTTCATTTCAAGTCCTATTTTGTTTCACTTTTATCATAGGAGTTAGCAATTTGTTTCATTGGATTAATTTTTACCCTTACCTAATTACCATGCTAATGTAGTATACTTTACTAAACTTAACTATGTCTCAAAAAACTTACTTTATTTGGCTTAAGATATTATAGAAATTAAGCTTTATATATTATAGATTACTTAAACTTAGAAATGAAATGTTTATAAACACCTGTTTACTAAGTTTACTTCTGTCGTCTGAGTCTATTACAATTTACTGGCTGTTCTACATGTTACTGGCTGATTTTTAGGGTTCCATAAGCAAACCCTTATACATTCATCATGTCTGTCTGCCTTATAAAAAATAAATGTAATTAAGGTACACATGGTTTATGTCCAGGTTACCACAATATGTCAAATTTCTGCAATGGACTTTCACTTTACCCTCAATGTATTAAGGTTTAATATTGAGTTGTAAAATTTGATAGTACTTTATATTCAGGCGTGTAGTTGACTGTACATGATTAGGAAAATAATAAAAAAATTCAAAGCTAAATGTGGGAAAGTATATAAGTCTTTAAAAGGAATATTAAAATTCTTTCCACTTTTGCTTTTAAATAAAAAAGTGAATATCTAAAAACAATATATTGTAGATCTCTAGAAACACTATTAATAAATATAGTCAGCAATTTATGAGATAGTAATAACATATATCCAAAAACTACATATACACTAGTCCAGACATCCCGTATTTCAGGCATAAGTTCAAATGTCCCGCCAGGACCGACTGTACCGTATATAAATTCTATTTTATATTTTGTCCATTTTTGTTTTATTGAATTATTCTTTGTTACATAGATAACTTCACAATGCTGAGCCGATTTACCATTCTCTTGCTTATTTAGAGTGTTAAAAAATTACTGTTCTGAAAATTAACTGGCACAAGTCTCAAGATATGGTTTTGAAAAATAATTTAAGCCCTATACTCTTAAAAAGCTTTAAGTTTAAAATCAATCAACTTTTTATTATTTAAAAAGTCATTAGCATCTTTAATTGTGGAAAACGATACAGTACATCTATTACGACATATTCTTTTAACACTTCCTGTCAATATATTATGGAAATTATTTTTCTTTAAAAAGTTGCCGAAAGTAATAGTTTGAAGTGTGGAGCCATCACCCGGAGCAATTCAATCTTGAATTCTTTTTACATGAACAATATATGGGGACAAATCTGTAAAAATATATTGTTTACAAACTACCTCTGTACGTGGGAATGTAGAAGAAACGGCTTTTGAGTCATCTCTGTTTATTATTGCTAAATTATGGGTGTTATTGGTTCTTTAAATTCTACATTGTTTTCTACTAAAATACATTAACAATCTATTTCGTTAGAAGTACTACCTGTATGTGAGCTTCATGGAATCCAACTTCGCGCAGCGTAGTTTGTTCGACTTATTTGAAGGGCGATGATATGTATTATACTATAAAAAGGTTACGTCGAATAAAGCAAAACTCATATCTAAAGGCTTCAAACTTTCTAATTAAAATTTTAGTTAACATAGTGAAAGTTTTCAAACTTTACTTAAAATTAATTATATAGTCTCTAATGTATGGCCTCCAATAATAATTACTTACTCTTAAAGATTTTAGAATATCTGTGCTGATATTGACAAACGAATTTACATTATATTATTAAATAGCATATCATTAATGTTAACTCTATAACATCGTAACATTAAGTTATTGGGGTGTTTTTAATGACTATGGTCACACTGGCACGCACACTGCAATTGCTAAAAATCGGCTTCACTTTGTTGTTCAGCGAACTCCGTATTTACTTTTTATTTGGTCTGAGACCTTACAGCCTAGAGCCTTATATAATATGCTTCAATATTTGGTTTGTTTCAGGATTTAACAATGTTACGAACGGGGTGTAAAATAGTAAGTAGGCATTTATTATTTCTGACGTGACATAGAATTCCGTTTAGGTGATCGCAGATGTGCAGGTGAGTACACCTGTGTTACTACACACCGCTGGAAGAATCGCCGAACTATGAACCTCATGACGTCATTCTAATTTATTTATCTGGGATGATTACTTTTATACAGGTCTGTCATGTAAGCTACATCATTCATTGATGTAAAGAACTTGTTGTGCAATTCTGTATCTTTAGTTTCCAAGAACTCTATCACAGAGTTAAACAGGTTGAAAAATCGAGTCAGACAATTGCCTCTTGATAGCCCACGAAATTTAGTATGACACAACACACGGTTAAAATCTTCGTCATTTGTTAACACGAAGCTGATTAAATAATCTATAATTCAAAGAGCTGTTGAGGATTTTATTAATTGCTTTGATGACATATTGAAGTGATTGAAATAGTCGTTCACTTAAGATTCTAGCGACCAAATGTTGTCTATGAATATCGCAATGTACATCAAAGGCATCTGAAATTTGTTTTTAAGAGCGATACGAGGCCTATATGGCATAGCCCCTGTCATAGCCGGAGCGTTATCCGTTGCAACTGATATAATATATTTCAGCGGAATCTCTTTCTCATTACAAAACTTTTCTAAAGTATTGAATATGCTTTCGCCTTTTCTATCGATCTCTAAATTTCTAGCAAACAATAGTTCTTCACATATTTTCTCATCTTTAATAACCTCACGTAAGACAGCAACAGTGCTTCATTAGTTGGTAAAGTGGATTCCTCGAATTGAATTGAGAATCGATTTATTCTCAGGTAATCGCACAATGATCCTTCAACGTTTTCAACCATTCATCAATTCGTCTTTGCACAGATTTATCACTTAAATGAAGTTTTCGGATAATCTCTGCGGCCGGTTTATGAAGCACAGTAGTTATTACTTCCTTTATTGCTGGCAAAATTAACTCTTCTCTCTGATGTTATGTGCTTTGCCTTTTTGAGTAATTAACAAAGAAATATTTTACGAAGCTCGAAGTCCGTCGTCATTTTGCTTAGCAGCCGCTGAAAATAGTTTTGCTACACTTGGCTGAAAATTATGCTTTTTCTCTAGGTCTTAAAAATATGCTACATTGTTGTCTTTCGTATCGGGATACATTTTAATCAATTGAAGGTCTTAAAGGCTTCATTGCTATTCGAAAATGTTTTTAGACATAGAAGGCACAAAGGCTACGATGGGTTTGTGTTATTTTCAATGAATCCGAATTTTATATATTCCGCACCGTATTGCCGTCTATTGTTTTTACTTCCAACATTGTTTTTTTTTTTTTTTTGTGAAATACGTAAGTGTTGAACTTAAATAAGTACTGCTTATCTATTACGTGCGCAACCGCAAATGAAAATAAAATAAATATTACGTTGTTTATATAGGATTTTATACGCACCGACAGGAATAAACACATATGCTTACAGCCGATTGATACAGGAATGCACAATTCGGGTTATATATCTACGAAAATTACTAATCTAGGTGCACTGATAACAATTAGAATGCAAAAGTAGGGGAGACCTAGGTGAGTTGTGACAAGGAGGATTTCTCTCAACCTATTATAGTAAGCGAGATGGCATTAACGCTTCTTTGTCGTTCTCGACACGCGCTACTTGACTCTTGAAATCAAACGATCTTCGTAAAGATGCGACATGTAGTTATTTAAGTCTCAATACGTGGCACTGATTTTTTGTATGCGCATCGTGTTTAGAAAATATGAATTATTATTAGGAGCAAGACGTCATTTTGAACACCTAGGCAAGTTGTGACAGCCTGTCACAACTCTCCTATCTTTCTGCTGGGCTATTTTTTCATTTTTTTTTTTCATTAACTATAGATGTTTGTTGGTGTGTTAGTAGCTACTTAAGGTGTATAATGGCATACCGCATACTTATTTTTTTGAGAATGCCAAATAACTATACACGAGAGACTGAAAATCTAAGAATGTTAAGAAGCGCGTCTTAAGCGAAGAAAAAAAGAAACCTATAAAAGCAAGAAAGACTAATATAATATAAAGAATAGAACAAGTGATGAAGAAGATGCAGAAAGTAATTGCTTTTATTTGGTTTGCCTTGAAGCCTATGCAGACAGCAGATCGAATCAGCAGCGGGTGCAATGCCTGGAATGCAAAGGGTAGGCACACGTAGATTGTACTGGAGACGAGCTGCATTACGTTTGGCATAATTGTGAATCTGATTAGATTAAGATTTTATACTGATTATAACTATAATATGATTGATCTCAAAGCGATGCCATATTTAGTTAATGAGAATATTATAATTACTTGTTATGAGAATATTAATACTATGTTGTTTTAGTTGGTAGGTACTAAAAGATGATTAAAGTACTGATTTGATAAAAAAACGTGCTTGATTTATTTATGTCATATGTAATGGTATTTTTATATATTATAGCTTAAATACAATGATGTCACAACTTACCTCGGTACCTGTCACAACTTACCTCGGTGGTAGGAGAGTTGTGACAAGGGGAGTGCTCTTGAATTTTGTTATTTTTTTCAGAAACTATTATACTTTACTTAATTTTAGTGATGGTTTTGAAAACAGAAGAAATGGCGCTAATTCACACGAGTCATAACTGTGGAATGCGAAATAGAGCCCCTTATGTAAAAATTGTCACAACTCTTCTAGGTCTCCCCTATGTCTGTTGCCTTTTTATTTGTTTGTGTCTACTTTCATATTTCGCACGGAGCGACTGATTGGCATAATTTTTATTTTATATATTCAATAAGACCGAATAGATATATGCCCTACGCGGAGAGAATTATCGAACCGAGTTTGAGCAATCTCTTGACTAATATTAGTTGATGTTCACAAGTTGTAATTGAGAGTCGAAAGATCAAGCAGTCGGTGCCTGAGAGGCCTCCTAGCTAAATTAATTTACAAATCACCCACGCCCCAAGCCTCTACACAACGCTCCCATTTTTTCTCGGTCTCTTACCGCCCTCTCTTACCGCCACTTTGGGAAAGGCTGGTATAATGCTTTGGGCTAATACCAAAAACGGGGAAATTCCGAAAATGATGAATAACCACCGAATCAGGCATTTTTAATAGATAAAAAACAAACTTTTAATAGATAAAAGAAACTTAATTAAATAGCCTAAACATATGGCTTGTTTAATGTCATACATATTTGGAATTTCATCCCACGTTTGTGATTGATTAGTTATCCTAAGCACCCTACATTATTTCATCTAGATACCAACCAAATTTCTTAATCTATTTCTATTGTTCCTAGAGAAAGAAATTAGGTTAATATGCAGTGCCTAAATTATGAGAGCTAAAAAAGTGAGAGCTAGCCTAGAACGTCTAAACCTACAAAATAGACTTCTGCTTTGAACCTTTGTGCTGTGACAACTCTATGCTTCACGTCGAGTTTAAGGCTGTATTTATTACTGAATAGTTCGTTAAATTTTGAAATAACAATTCTTTAGGGTGTTCGATAACAACAGGTTTGCTTTCACTCTAATGTCACTGACCACTGTGTTATATTATTCGAGTTGGAATCGTCACCCAGTTTCGAAATTAGCAACCGGTTTTCTCAGTACAAAAACTATCGAATCCGAATCGAATCTGTAATGACCCCTAGGGTATGTAAAATTGTTTCTGATGTTTGCACAGCACCAAGGCTAACCGTAAAGGGAACATAAGATATTAATCGTTTCCGATACGAATTCGAATCGTCCGTACTGGAATATGATTTTCATGTCGTTATAAGATTAAAAAAACACATGTGTTCACTTTTATTTTTTATTTATTTTTCATTTTACAGGCTTTAGCGAGGACAATTTTGAAGCCATATGCAAGTTCATACGAATTGCTCGCTAATTATACGTCTGTGCAGTCAGAAACTCAAATGAACATTCAAAATTTGCCAAGATTGCCAGTTCCAAAACTTAGTGATACTTTAGAAAAATATTTGCGAACAGTCAAACCTCATCTTAATGAAGATGAATTCTCTAAAACAGTCAAACTTGTGAAAAACTTTGAAACAGGGGAGGGGAAAAGGCTTCAAGTGAGTATGTGTAATATTTTATTTATTAATTAAAATATTTATTACCGGATCCATAGCCACAGAATATAAAGAAAATAATGCTGGGATCATAGCTCTGATTTGACAATTAACTTTTACAGTTCTTTTGCAATTATTAACTACTAATTAGGACGAAATATCATCTTCAAGCAGGGCATAGAGGTAAACTAGTCCATATAGGTATTTCGTTCTAGGCAACTGCCTAGAAAGAACGGTCATGTTTGAGGGGCAGCAAGGCATAATCGGTTTTGCTTTAAAAATACTTTTTTTGTTCTTTGGACATGAATATATATTCGCGGTATTCAAAAGAACAAATATCAGACTGTTAGACTGGACTAGATCTAACGAGTAGTTTAATCTAAGTAGACAATAAGCTCTATTCAAATCCATTTCGACTCAACACGACAGATTTTTTTAAAATTGCAGTCATTTGTTAAAACGAAAGATACATAAATTCAATAAACGAATTCTCAGAAACTCGAATTCTTTACCCTAAGTATTTTTCGATATGTTATTCCTTTTAATTCCCTTTATGTATATAGACTTTTTAAATAGACTCAAATGGCATATATACATATAAATACTCCTTCTTCTTTAAATACAAATAACATTAGGTACCAATCTACAGGTTCTCAAAGAGTTCTAAAGCAATGCAATTCTTCGTTACTAGGTATCTATCCTAAACTAAAAACTTTATGTCCAAGGGTTCGATTCCCGGTCGGGTCAATGCAGCAAAATGATTTTTCTATATTGTCTCGGGTCTGGGTGTTGTGGTACCTTTAGCTGCTCGTCTTGGAATTTGAGAAATGTATGTGATGTTGTCTATTTTTTTTTTTTCATCGTGACCCACCTAATTTAAATGAATAAACACATTTTTACTTAATTTTTACATTCAATTATCTATCTTAAGCATCTTTATATGCGTATTTTTATTGCCGATTAGGCCACTTATTCCGAGATACGCAAATCTTTTAACAATCATTTCAATATTATACATTATTGTAACCAAGCCAATTAAACAACTACGGAAACGAACGTTAAGAATGTCGAGTAAGCAATCAAATCTTTCCTTTTTAAAATATGATTATAGATTATTGAAAAAAAATATGTCGTGCAAATAAATAAAATCTCCTTTTCTAAGACTTTCACTATGTTGAATATTTTTCTTTACATTAATATTTAATATTTTTAGTGTTACCTATTATATAAAAAATATCAATATCACTAAAAAGCTTGTAATAAAAACTTTTTTTTTAAAGTAATAGACTTCATACTTTAATAAAGTGATAAATAATACTTATCTCAAAAACTTAGTAGGATGCTATTGAAGTCGGGCGGAGGTTTTTTGTTGGTTATTATTATTGATTAAATGATAGGCGCACTTCAATAGCATTTTCTTGAATAAATCGTTTTTGAGATAAGTATTATTGATCACTTTTTTAAGATTGAAGGCTATTACAACCGAAGTCGCGGGTGGAGAGCCAAATATATATTTTTCTTTTTATTAGGTTGCGGTTCTTGTTGTTGCAGAGTTTATTGGAGAAAAGAGCACAGACTCATTTAAATTGGCTCGAAGAATGGTGGTTGAAAACAGCTTATCTTGGATATCGTGATCCTGTCGTCGTGTTTTCAAGCCCTGGGCTGGTGTTCCCATTTCGTAAATTCAAAACCCAATTAGAGCAACTGCAGTATGCGGCTAAAACGATACTTGCTACCCTGGAATATAAAGCATTAATAGATGGGTAAGAACTATTATTATAGAAATATATTTTATTTTACGCGAAACATTTAGTTAACATATTAAAATTTTAATATTTATTCCATTATGTAGTAGGTATATCGGCAAAATCATAAATCAGAACGTCACCTTTTTCTCCGCTGTTAGTAGGATGAATGAAAATAATTAGTCAACAGTGATTTGGACCGATGCGCAACGGTTCCGCACAAATATTTAACTTCTTAAAGGGTTTTTTAATTATTATGAGCATAGAACTATTTTAAATAAATTTTCCAATTTTAGACCCCGTTTCGGAGATTAAGGGAGGAATTGGTAAACTTTCGTCTAGTTTCTTAAATAACTTCAAACGCTATTTACTTACGTTATACGACCTTCTTTGGGTCACTCGTTCACATAAGTGTGCCAAAAAATGTTTATAACAGAGGGACAGACAGAACCGCGTAGTCCTATATGGGCCCCGATTTTCTTTTTTTGGTACGTAACCAGAAAATATAGCACTGACTAAAAGTTTTTCCTGTAGAAGTAGGTATAAGTTAATGATAACGCTTTATGTCTTTTCAGTTGCAGTAGATATTACAATTATGAAGATGTGATAAATAATATCCTTCTTCGATATTCATTAGTGATATTGTTTTAAAGTACATAATTATTGTTAGGAACTTATACTTACACAACAATGTGATATTTTAGTCTACATTATATCTTTTCCGCAGGGATAAGTTACCTGTAGAGATGATGGGTAAGAGTCCTTTAGACATGTCACAATATAAAAAAGTATTCGGAACTTGTAGAGTACCCGCTGATAAAATCGACAGGTTGTCTTATAATGATACTAAATACGTGACAGTTATTCATAATGACCATGTAAGTTTTACTCACCGTATTTTTTGCCTTAAGCTCGTAACAGACAGTTAAGTATGTCACTAACCAAAAACTACGTATTTTCTACTTTTGTTAACTTTTTCTTTGTTAAGTATAAACTTTTAAATGCAAAGATCCTTGTGAACGTAGTTTGCATAGAAACTACTAGATGGCGTTGTGACGATACGTTGGTTAGAGGGGCTGATTACAATTATTGAACTTTAAACGCTCATTACTCAAAATCGCATTTTTTGCATTGTGTCACTATCGTTCTCAACGTGCGATTATAATATTTCATCATGAAATTCTTAAGTAAACATATTTTGAAACATATATTTCTGTATCGCTTGGCATCTTAATACACTAAATGCGAAAATATAATATTATATTAGCCGTGTGTGTTGGGTCACTGGATTGTATGGCGAGTGTTATTGTATCTTTAAATATCATATTATAGTATCTTCACTGTCTGTTACGAGCTTTAATCATTAGTCTGGTAATAAGCCACTGTCGATGCGCAGGCTTTCCTTATGGACGGAAACAAAAGGTTATATATCGTTTACAAGGATACTACGCCATGGCCCACCACGAGGGCCCAAGTGCGTTCTAATGG
Organism: Diatraea saccharalis; assembly: GCA_918026875.4. Classification (NCBI taxonomy): domain Eukaryota; kingdom Metazoa; phylum Arthropoda; class Insecta; order Lepidoptera; family Crambidae; genus Diatraea; species Diatraea saccharalis. Next base: position 11,698,508 of record OU893343.1, read on the forward strand.
GTGTTAACTACTGCAGGTGCAAGCGGAACCAACGGCTTAACGAGATAGATAAATCTGAATCATAGGGAATCTAATATAAAAAATCGATCGCGGAAATGTATGTAGGTACGCTCATAGCTTCCGAATGGGATTATTCTTTTTTTTATGTGTTACTTATTTCAGGATCAGGTTTATATGTATATTTGTATGGATATCCATATTAACATCAATGTTTGCAGTCGTTGAACCTAAATAGCTCTATCTACTCCGGTCAGAGGTTGCTAGTTTCGTTTTATATTTACTCAATTGCTAGTTTCGTTTTATATTTCTAGATTTTCCATGTCGATTTATGGGGTGATGATAATCAAATGTTGAATGAAGATCAAATAGTGAAGCAGCTCAAGGACGTTATGGAACATTCAAAATCTCGAACAGATACACCGGTCGGGATTTTGACATCAGAAAATCGCGACGTTTGGGCGAAAGCCTACAATATCTTAGTGAAAGGTTAGTATTAGTATTTACTTATTTATTTTACTCTTTCTGCATAAACGTACAAGTCGGACTTAATGCCATTAAGGCATTTTCTACCAGTCAACTTTAGGGTGATGTGGAGCAGAATAAGTGGTAAGGTGCACAATCAGAAACAATATGACAACTATATAAGATCAAATTAAAAAGTTATCTTACAAAGGTACACATACATTTCAAATACATACGATATAACATAAAGAAACACATAAATATAATTTATTAAAAGTACTTTCGAAATGTCCAATTTCGAAAGTTCAATAACGAGCCAGAAACCCACCATCACTAACAGAAGTAATGATATTTGGGTGAATCAACTTTTAAGGCACTCCTTTGACAGCATTGTGAAACAAAAAATCAAAATATAATTTAATCGAATTTACAAGAATAAATGTTTTTATATATTATAGCATTTACCCTATTTTTAGATTTCTAAGGTAGCCGCGAACTTAAACCTTTACTTTTTGAGATTTTTGAGTACAAAGGAAGGTCTGTCGTTAATCTTTCACCTGCGTTATCTATTTTGCCACATTTATTTGTGAAATAAAACGAACTATTTAAAAAAATCAGATATATAATTCTTTAACACAACAAAAATAGAACCTTTTAAAATAATTTAATATAGTCTATTGTTATTACCTCTTGAGATGCATAATATTTTAAATGGACTGCCTTACTTTGGCAATAATTAAAGTCTTACTTTAAGATAGCTCCATATTACAAATAATCAGTCATTTGAAACTTATATCTAAATCAGTCGGTACTTTTATATTCTTATTATTACATAATTTTGATTATTTACCACTCATATTGCAGAAACTATTTCCTAAAATACAATCACAAATTAGGGGACACCCGGTAACACCAGAGATAAATTAGTAACGCTAGAGAACAAGGTAGCACCTGCGCATAAAGTCCTCTAATCACATAACGTAATCTAACATTAACAAGGCAACAAATAAAAAACTTATAAACATAAATGAGATCAAAAATTAAAATAAAACAATAAAGAAATAGCGAACAATTAATTATAAGTCTTATATCTTTTCAAAAACTTCTAACGACTCTTTAAAAACATAATAAGAGCGACAACCTTTCTTAACAAGAGCAGGTACAGGTAATTTTTTGACAATATTTTCATGATTAACGTATGAAATATCCTTTTTATCCAAACGAAAACGTTTGGCGTTTTCATCTACCACTCGTAAAAACATTACTTGTATTTCTCCGTCGTCCTCAATTTCTGTTAATGTTTTGCAAGCATAGGTGTAGGATTTAGATTTAGATGCATCTACATACAATTTAACTAATAGAAAGTCACCGCGTCCTATCTTTGCATTAATGTCATAGCTGGCACTAGGTTCTTTATCAGATGAATAGCTTTTATCTGATTCAGAATTATAAATTTTACTGTATGTATTTTGGCGTCTATTGGTCAATTCCTGTAACTGTTTGGTAATTTTTAAAGATGCTAATGGTGTGTCGTCATCGGATATAATTTCCAAATCTAAAGTCAAAGTATCAGAAGCCATGACATCAATCATGTGTGCTTCTAAATCTTCTGGCAGAGCATCTTCATTAGTCAGGTCTGGAAGAAGTTCATTCTTATTTGCATCAAAAAGAACTGCAAGGTCATAAAGTTTTGGGTTAAGGCACGAACAGAATCCTCTTGGTCTTAGGCTCTCACTCTCACAAAAACAGGTTAGGTCCCTGTATTCTAGCTTCCCATAACAGTTTGAGAAAACCTGATGTACTTTTAGCGTTCCTACAAGTCGTGGAATATTTTTAGGTAGGGCTTTATGTTGGTTCTCTATATCATTGGAGTCAATAACATATAATATTATTTTACTAACATTTTTCATCTCCTCATAGAATTGCCAAACATTAGCAATGTCTTTACCATTAGCTACGATTTTGTCCGCCGTTCTTTTGAAAAATCCTCCTATTCCATCAGCTGGCCCTTTTCCATGGCCAGCTTCAAAAAATGACCATGTCATATTAACAAACCCGTAATCAAAAAACCTTGTACACATTAAATAAAAATTTTGCTTTTGCCGGTATTGGCTTGGGCCATCCGAGTAGAAATGGACTGTGTTAATATCTGTAAAATTAGACCTTATACTTTTCAAAATTGTTGGATTCGGAAATAGTACAAAATGAATTAACTTCATAACCTTTTGCAGAGTTAAATGTATACACTACAACAGTATGAAGAGAAATTTGTTTACGCGACCCTCCAAAATGGTGGGATTGTACTTCTTGACTATGTTTGCAGTTGTAATTTTCACTAAAATCGGCGACCAAAATGCATTCATATGGACGTATATTATCAAGACAGTGGCGGAAACTTTGAAATTGTGTCTTAATATTAAATACATGTATTTTAAACACCTTTAGATCATTCTCGAATATTTTGACAAATGCTTCAGCCTCCTCATTTTTATATTCTTTAACATTTTTTATAGTTTTTAATAATTTTTCGTCTTTCTTGTAACTATCTTCTTTTCTTATCCATTCTGGCCATGTGATAGTACCTCTTATATTCTTTCGGAAATATTCATATTTTTTATTAGCACATAGATCACATATACCATACATACATTTTTTTGACTTCACATTACAAACAGTCGACTCAATAAGAATATTTAAGTTGTCAGTACCTGTTATACCTTTTTTTCAAAACATTAGCTTTGTATGCAAAGTTTGTGTGTATCTTGCATAGACACGTATTACGATCATCAACAGAAGCACTAACCACATAAAATGGCTTATTTCTTGTAAAATAAAAATAAGAACAACGAAGGTCAGGGTTCTCTTTAATAAATGCTTTATATAAATTTTTCATAGAATCCAACATAAATCTTTTTTGAACCTTCACCTGTGCTTTTGTGACAGTTTCTTTTTTGCCGGCTGTAGCTCGTAAAACATTATCTCTCAAATAAAAATCTTTAATTCGTCTCTTTAACACAGTTTCATTCTCAATGCAGAATTTCCTTTGAACTATTTTGTCGATTCCTAAATTATTCATAAGCATCTTTTTCTTCATTCTTGAGTCTATGACTTCCACAGTTGAAAAAAATTTCTTAATCACCTCTCGTTCTTTCCTCGATTTTGTTTGTTTAAATGTCTTCTTAATAGCTCCACTCAGGACCTTGTACCGTAAGTCTTCATTTTTCTCAGTGTCAAGAGCCTTTTTTTTCTTTTCTCTTTCAAACCTTTTTTTCTACTTGTCATATTTTTGTTTCAACTTTTTAATATTTTGCTTAAGTATTTGGTTTTCTCTATGTACGCGTGCCCTGTCCCTTTTAACTTTATTTTTGCGTCTATTTTTTGGGGTCCCAGATGGTGAAGAGTCATACGAACGTATTCTTGGCGTTAGCGGTGGAGTGGCTTGAGGCGAAGCGACCGGTGTAGTTGTAGGAGTGGTATTTGTCACAGGTGCATTTCGTGGGCTTTCCTTGCCAGATCGTGGTATTAACCGTGGAGAACAGCGTACTGTATTTCGAAGACCTGGTAAAGGTCTAAAACAGGGTGGCGGCGTAATTCGTGAGGATTGATCTCGGGACGATGGCGATGGTGGTGGAGTTCCACCTTGTACATTTAAATCGAATGTAGGCGAATCTGGAGGTGTCTGTTGTAATAAACCTTCTGCAGCTTTCTTTCGTGCCTTCAACTGCCTTTTCCTTAGTTTCCATATCACGTTTGCATTATACCGTTCTTTTGGTGTTAAATCTTTGACTAATCTTTTAGTTTTATAATATCTTTCCCTTTGCTTTTGCTTAGCTTTTTCGTATTTTTCTCTATCAGTTTTAAGCCTTTCCCTATAACGCTTTTGTTTCTCTGCCGCACTAAGCGGCATTTTACTTTTGTGTAATCGAAAGTCCAAACCTAAGACAAAGTAAACAATATTATTAAACACTTTGGCAGTCCGAAATATCCAACTATGAGTGTAAATATATCCCACTTATAGTATTTTATGATTATAAGGCGTATGCATTTTATTAATAATGGTTATTAAAAAAAAGGTTTGGATTTATATATTTTGATTTCCCGACGTTTCCGACTTTACGGGAGCCATGGTCACGAAATGAACAATACTGCAACTAATTGTACACGCGTTGTTGCAAGTTAAAGTGCTTTATTTAATATAAATGCATTAACTATTTATGTCAGACTACTCACATTGTCTCTGGCGTTACTGGTATCGCAAGAGACAATTCTGCTTCGTTACCAGTAACGCAGTAGAAAATTCATGGTAAAAATACAAATAAGTAATTCTACGTTGCAAATTGAACCATTATTTTAACTTTGCCTTCAAATCAGACGTTATGGTTAAAATTTTATTATAATAATAGTAAAATATTCCACAAACTTACCACGATGTCCGGGGTAACACTGCGGAGCAACAATAAACCCACACGCACTACTTGGGCACGCAACGAACACTGGCGGGGGGAGAAACGTCGAAAGAAAATAACGGTCAACATCGACGTGAAGTTAGACAAAAGGCAGCGCTAGCGACGCCAAATAGGTACTCTCCACGCGATTATTTCAAAACTAAAGAAGTCACTCGGGAGAACTAAGTTTTGAGACATTATTGGCGACAAATCCTAATAAATAATTAGTAAATATTGTTTAAATACAATTAATAAAATGTTGTACTGAAGATAAATGCTTTTTTAATGTAGATTTTAAATATGTTGAAATAATTGTGTAGCTTGATATATATTTTTTAAGATTTGACTTGATTTGCTTGATCGACTATGCCTGGTGACATAGAGTTTTTGTATGGAGAGTTAAAATGTTCTCCTGCGATACTGTAGCTTGAAACGTTTAAAATTGTTAAAATTAAAAAGTCTTTGTTCTCATGTTACTAAATGCATCTAATTTTAGGTTAATAAAGAAAAAAAGAAGTTTATAAGTGAGTTTTATTCAATATGATTTTTCTAGAGCGCGGACACGAAAGGAGTGTCTTAAAAGTTGATTCACCCATTTACAAAAAATACTATTGTAGTATAGTATTAGCCAAAGCACACAAGTGTAGCATTCTATTTAAGACGTTATAGGGTGCGAAGGCATGAGAACGAATGAGTAGATGAGAATGATATCTTAAGCGAATGGTATCGTATAAGAGAGGAAAATCACAAAACACGCACATGTACAAACGCTTAAAAATATTTTGTGATCAAATTTGTCTTAAATCCGGCTTTCACTGTCAAAACTCAAGCTATTTTCTCTTTTCAGATAATGTTAACAGAGAAAACTTAGCAGACATAGAGAAAAGCCTGGCCATACTTTGTCTAGATGCACCAGTTGGACTTTGGAATTGCTCCAATAAAAACGCCCAGCAGAATTTAGCTGGTGCACAAACTATTCACGGCGGTGGTTCTAGCAGTAATGGAGGCAATCGTTGGTTTGATAAAACAATACAGGTTAATACTTCATAAACATTATTTTGATATACTATGTTCTTTTTAGGGTACCATACCCAGAGGGTAAAACGTGACCATAATACTAAGAACCCGCTATCCGGCCGTCTGCCACCAGGCTGTATTTTATGAACCGTGATAGTTAGAAAGTCGAAATTTTCATAGATGCTGTATTTCTCTTGATTTTTTTTTATAAATATTGATACGGAACCCCTCGTGCGCGAGTCCGTCTCGCACTTTGCCAGTAATTCTTTACCTCTTCCTGTTAATAGGTTAAAGAAAGAAGAAAACTAGAATAACTTACAGTTACAAACACAATATTAAACTTTGTGTCCTGATTAAATTCTAGTATTGTATTTTGTGCTTACAATAAAGTACATTTGATATCATAATATAAATAAGACGATTTAAAAAAAGATGATAATTTATCACTTAAGATATGGCGCTTTTATTTGATAACTCTTGTTTTATCAGATGATTGTTTTTACTCGGAATTGATGAATCATTCGTTCCTCGAAACAAAACATACAATAATAATTTCTTTGAAGTTTTTATTGTATGGTATTATACAAAAATCGCAATAAATGTGTCTCGACATATTCTTCTCCAATAATTTTATACTCATATTATAAAAAGGAAAGATTTGATTGCTTATTTGTTTGCATTGGATAGACTCCGATGGTTCCTTTTCTATGGCTCAAAACACACCTGCTAGAGCGAGAAAGATTTTCTTAACCTCTCTTATTAGTGCTATAGTTTATGTATCTATCTATATGTGTTACATTTTTATAGTTAAATAACACTTTCTTATATGTGAAACGTTTCAGTTCATAGTTGGTGCCGACGGAGTGACAGGCCTTACTTACGAACATACTCCCGCTGAAGGACAACCCATAGCAATTTTGACAGATTTCATTATTAATTATTTGTATGATATCCGTTATTGTTTATTTTGATTTTATACTTAGACACGATTTATTTATTAATTTTTAGAATTACTTTATTTTAGAGAACAAGGAAAAACTGGAACTTCACAATCAGCTAGTCCAAAACAGCCTAAACATTTGAAGTTCAATGTTAACTCTGACGTTAAAAACATGATCAACAAAGCTAAAGAGAATTTAGACAGGTATGGGTTCATATGTATAGTAAAAATATTAGATATTTTTTATTTACTATCCACTATTCTGGGTTGCAGTAAATGTGGTGTAAATATAGAGTAGTTTCGGTAGTGAAAAACAAGCCACGAAATTGCACAAAAGCTAAAATTAACATTGAAATAAACAGATATTCTGATTTTGAATCACAAAATCGGCTTCTCTATGCATCTGTTTTGTGTACATATCGGTATGACGTCATGAATATGGCGCACAGCGTTTTCTTGACTATTAAGTTGAAGTCATATATTCTCTATTATTTTTGTTTTGTTGGATCATGATTATAATAATTTCAGATTAGCAAATAACCTGGAATTGAATTGTTTTACCTACGAAAAGTACGGTAAAAATTTTATTAAGTCGCAAAAGCTAAGCCCAGACAGCTATTTACAAATGGCTATGCAGTATGCTTTTTACAAGTAAGTATATTGTCTATTTAAGTTTGTACCTAAAGGCAAAATACTAGTAGAAATCAACAAAATTGTGAATTTAAGAGATAACTATATATTTTTTTCGTCTATCGTATGACCCATTCATTTATATTATGTAGTTTTCTCATTGTCAATAACCGCTTATTTGGACATTATTTCTTTGTACGAAACCAACTGAAAGTCTGTGATTATTTATTTGAGCGCCCTTTTGGATGACAGAACTATGCCCGATATATGAATGAATCCAAGTATCTATTTATCATCCCTCTCAGCCTATATTTCATGAAAATCTTGGAGTCGTTTCTGATATTCTAAATAATTGCTTGTTTAACGGTTAGTGGCACAAACGTCCGTTAAAGTTTAGTGGCGATTTTAAGTTTTAATTTATGTTCTAAATTCACATTCACACACGCGTTTTTGTTCTTTAGGCTCCATAATACTCCTGGCGCGCACTACGAATCTGCAGCCACAAGGATGTATGTGGGTGGACGTACGGAAACGATTAGATCATGTTCTATAGAGTCAGTAGAGTTCGCTAAAACCATGTTAAATACTCAAAGTTCACCCAAGGACAAACTTCAAGCAATGCAGAAGGCTATAAATGCGCATAAACATTATACTGTACAGGTACCATTATTTATATATATATTACTTAATATTTTGGCTTTCTTTTCAAAGTTCAGGTTTGACGGGGTCAAGCCCAGAGTCTACAACCCCCCATAAAAACTATACGTTTACGTATTTTTACATTAGGAAGACAGTTACTTCAAGAATACGCCCATGAGTAGTATTAGCCCAGGGACTCACAAATTCATGATCTATTCCTGTCTAGTACTCTAGTAATTCTTATGTGTAACGACAGTTCATAGTTAGTACCTATGCACTTATCTATACCAACATTATAAATATGATAGATTTGATTATTTGCATTAAATAGACTCCGTAACTACTGGACAGATTTTTAAAATTCTTTCACCTACGGGAAACTGTACACGAGTAACATAGACTAAGATTTATGCGTGCGAAGTCGTGGGAAACAGGTAGTTAAACATAATTTACTTATTTGTATATTGCTTTTCATCCTGCTAGTATACATATTAGACGTCACATACCCAACTTAAGTAGTTAACCGGGAATGAACCCGGGTCCTCAGAGATGACGACGCCTTGAAACCAGCGTACGAGTTATTCTGCCACGGAAAACCTCAATATAATTTTTTAAATCCGTTACCTTTTGTCATTCGAAATATATTGATCGGTATTAAGTACAGCTTGATTGAACTGCTTTTAATAAATAAAATTAAATACCTACTACAAGTAAAGATTTGGACCTTACAAATTAGAATAATTGACAATATGTCATCAGCACAGCCAGTCAAATAAATCATTTCTGAGTATTATTCCTGACTTTCAGGCACTTCAAGGTTTAGGTGTGGACCGACATCTGCTTGGATTAAAACTTATTGCCATTGAAAATGGAATTGATATTCCCAAACTATACTCAGATGCGGGATTTGTTAAAAGTGCTCATATGAGAATATCTACAAGTCAGGTATGTTGCTTACTAATCTCTAGTTTAAGCTTAATAAATTAGATATTTTGGACAAACTCATTCTTATCGAGAAGATGCACTTAACACCTCTTAATTATTGGAAAAAAATAACAAAATATATTTTTTTTAACTAAACTATTAACCATAAATTACTTATATGAAAAAATATTTAAAATGTCCGTGCGCGTCTCTAACGCGTGCAGTTAGGCGCCCCGTGTCATTGATATTAACACGGAGACCGAAATACTAGTGTTTCGAAAGTTCAGTTTTACGATTATAGTATACTTGCGATTGTAGTACGCTACCTTTTTGCATCGAAATACTTTTTCCTTAAATAGGGATGGATGATGACTGAATTTTTTCTATCTGTCTCTCAGGTAGATTGTTGCAAAATATTAAACTTGTTACTAACTTTAAACTTTTTATTTTTTGCGTATTCATTAAGTTACGCATTACGTCACGCTTTTGTACATTTTCTACAAAACTGTGACGTAGCGAGCCCCCACTCCTCCATTTAATGCTTTTTATATAAGCTATTTCTTGTTAAATTGAAGTGATAAAAATAAACATCTACGAGTAATATTTTTTTATTATCTGACCTACGGACTAAATAGAATTTCTTTGTTTTTACCCAGTCATCATCCTTATTCCTCCGAGCATGCGACATCACAAAGCATTATTGACTGAACACTTGTATGTAACCGCGAGGGCGTACGCTAGACGTAGTTTAAGCCTTTACAAACAAATAGGACCTAAATTGGTACTCACAAATGTTAGTTGAGAGAGAGAGAGAGAGAACTAAATAAGGGCAGCCTTGTATTGTGAAATAGTTAATACGTGGAGTCGTTCTAGTATATAAATACATCTCACCTCTATAATACGATATAAACTGTAGAAAATAATTACATTGGCTGGCGATCGGTTATTGGGCAATCACTCAACAATAGGTACATTGGATGTTATACAAATTACTGCTTCATAGCAGCGCCATGAATATGAATTGCAAAAGTATTTATTTATTTTGCTTTATTTTATTTTTAGGTAGCCTGCAAATGCGACGGGTTTATGTGCTATGGGCCACTTGTAGATAATGGCTATGCCACTTGTTATAATCCACGCGATAACGATGTCAACTTTGCTACATCAGCGTTCAAAGCCAATCCCGAAACAGACTGTATTAAGTACAGAGGAGCCTTAGAACAAGCGTTGCAAGATATGCATGATGTGCTGTTACAAAATACGTCATCCAAGTTATAAACGATTATACTTCATAAATATTTACCTATGGTGGAGGGCTAATACTTCATTGTGCTAGAAAAGCATTTATATACGTTAGAAGGTAACAAATATATAAATTAAGACAATACATTGAACTGTGGTTATGAAAGTTGTATGTATTCAATTTATTATATCTGTAACTATATCTTATACTTCCACTGGTACTATTTAAATATCAATGTAATAGGCATTTCGGATATTATGCTGGATCGTCTAGTGCGTTCAAAGGTGGATCCAGCTATCAAATCGGGGGGATAAGAAGTCCCAAGTCGAGATCGAGTCAAGACAATACAACAATGTAATTCATTTTAATTCTTTTATCATTACAAAATCTATGAAGCATGTAATCAGTGTCGATCTCAAAGGAGATGTTAAGGCCTCAAACAACCAGCCACTCTAATGTCATGCCATTGCATACTCTGCGTACTAGTATTAGTTGTGAAATAATATTTGAATATATGTGTATTTTTATTTTGTAAACATAGAATGTACACACGGTTTCACGTCAGGTTACAATATGTTAAATTTCTGCAATGGATTTTGACCTCTACTCCCGTTATATTAAGGTTTAAAATAGAGTCTGACGTGCGGTTGACTGTATCTACTGAAATACACTTGAAATGGAAGACTTATAAATAGTGAGTGTTCTGTGTATACCTACCAATTGTAAATTCATGATTTTTATCTTTTATGGTGTGGATTTGTATTCGGTAATTGGAAATGAGAAGACTGTTTAAATTTTGAATAACTAAGGAAGTTGCTATGTAAAATCGTATGAGAAATATACCTAATAAGAGGTACAGAGTTGACACTGTAACCAATCCTGTGCTGATGATGAATTTATACTCGTAGAAAAGTATTGTAAATATATACATTTTAATAAATAAAAAATATATTTATACACTGTACAAACGTTTATTTCTAATGAATACATTAAATACCGCCATTATTGTTGCCATCTAAGAACAATTGCCTTTTCGATATGATGGACTGAAAATTTTATTAAGACTTGCTTATATCTACCCTTAACTCACTACAGCATATACAGTACCTTAGTAGGTACTCATTTAAATCTATTATTCTCTAAATTTATTAAATTACTTGTTCTAAGTATAGGTAGTAAATAAAAAGTGTTAAATGTTAAAACATCCACCAAAATTCAAGCATTTCATTTTTTAATTCAGTGTAAAATACATAATCTTCCTTATTTCATTGCACCCGGCAATGTAAACCACTAAGAATAAAGCAATGGTGTGCATGTAGCCCTATTATAGAAATAACTATTAGCAGAAGAGTTTTCGTCGTGATTTAATTCTATTAAGAAAATTTTCTGTTCATTTTTTTATTATGTCATAAGAAATATGATGTCAATAATTTTATTTTTAGTTAAACTTAAGTTCGTTCTTGGTAAAATCTAACTGATAGATTACCGTCATTTGTGTACACGCATTGATATGGACTGTCTGTCCAGTTCATCATCATCATCAAAAAAAAATATATACCTTTGATATATAGACAATATAAATATTGAAGTGAGAAAGGCAAATTTTTAAATAAATAATAAATGAAGCTGCCAAAATATGCGTTTGCTTAAAGATTTATCTGCCACTGCAAGGGCAAAAATCGAGGTCTCTGAAGTCGTCATTTTATCATGTTATCCCTGTAAGGGTAATTTGTGCAATTTTTTTCATATGCTTCAGTAGCTATCGTATAGAATAGAAAATACTTTTGGTAAAAAAAAACAAATAATTTTGAAATTCCATAATTAAATATTAAAATTAGCAATAGTTTAATTCTTTTATAATATTAATTTATATAAAAAAAAATCATCGACCTTCATATGCCTAAGCAGCAAGGTGTTTATAGAAATCTTCATTTTCGGATATCACCAGGGTAAAAAAAAAAATAGAAAAAAATGGTGTTCATGATTCACTGTAACAACAAAATTTAGCGCACTGACTACAAATTTCTCTTGTATTATTCCAGGACACTACGACATAACGTTTACCTGCCGCCGATTGTTTTCCATATTTCTAAAAATAACATATTTAGCCCACACTACAATGAAAACAAGTTATTTTGACTTCCGAACAGCTATAAAATTGGAGTCACGTAGCAGCTGCAGAATGGTTCCAGTTTAATGCTTTCCAAAACACGTTAAGCGCATGTTTGTATTTCTGCTGAGATTAAATTAATGTTTTTTTTATTTGATTATCGTAATTGAACCGATAGATGGCGTCGTTTTTCAAGACTGTCACAAAGCTTGTCACAACATTGACTGAATAAATTATTAGATTTGTTTATTTGTAATTATATTGATTTGGTAATGTTCCTAATGACATTTTATGTAAACGTCACCGCGAGAAATTTACAGTACAGTAGTAACTGTTAAGCTAATACATTTCTCGAGGTCACCCTTCTTGTCAGCAAAAATCTTCCTATATCCTGAATAAGGTATATACGATTCTGAAGTGCTCCCAATAAACTTGAATTAGAATAAAGTATATTTAGATTTTGAAAAATTCAACAACCTCGCATCCCCGAAAACCACCCGAAAGTACGAAAAATATTAATACACGTCCACAAAACATTCCAGTACTTATTTTATTTAATGAAATTTATAGAATCCAAAATAGTAGGTAGGTAGGTAAGTAAAATGGATCTTTATTCATTTAATACATCTTTAACATGAACACACTTAATAATATTATTTATTCACGAGAAAAACACAAACCTCATATCGACATAATCGTTCTGGCCAAATAAGATGGCGGCCACGACGCATTAACTCACTCTAATGCAGCGCTACAATCCACGAACACACTTTCGATAGATTTTTAACCGAACTTTAACACCTGCATCCATAGTCAAGTAAAAGCAATGAGTAAAATAAATTACTTAAGCAAATATCTTTAACAAAAAAACATGAATTTTAATGAAGTAACTGTTAATAGTAAGAATACTATTATTAATAGCTATTAACAGTTCTTATTTCATTCAAAATATCGTCTCTTGATTAAAAATATTTGCTTAAGTTATGACATATTTTTCAAGTAATTACTTGAAGAATTACTTGAATAATTCTTCAAGTAATTACTTCTCTCGACTACGAGATACGGCTGTCAGACTACAATTGGTTACTAGTAATGGTCAGTACACACCTTTTTTGGCCGCGATATATCATTAGGCCACTGCTCATGTGGTTGAAAAATGTCATGAACTATCTCAGATCCTTGATAAATGATATGATTCTGTCAGAATATTTGGATTTTTTATAATTTCTACTTAGTCATTTTCTTCATACTGCAATAACTATGATACATCACAAAATAATTTCTAATGAGTTGTTGCCATAAAGTCAATAGATAAAAGCATGGAGTTAAGTATTTTACTAAAATATTGGAATTTTTATTGATATTTAATGAACACTTCACGCAAATCAATTTTTTCCATCTGACATTTTGATCGAAACAGAGTTACAAAGTATAGGTACCATACAATTCATTGTTTATATCCAAATAATATATAATGTGGAATGTTCCTATGTGTATAAAGTAAAATAATTTTTATTTAAATAAAATCAATCGCACGTTGATTAACAATAATGCAGTTATTACTTATTAAAAATAAATTCTTAACAATAAAGTGTGATTTCCTAAATAGTATATAATATAATTTTAGCCAGGGTCGGTTAGCAAGTGCAGTTGTCACGAGAGGCTGGCGGCGCGGCCAGCGGGCGGCCTGGCGACGCCGGCTTGTGCTGAACACCAGATTCTGCTGCATTCAAGTCAAGCCTACCGTCCTGAATGCTTTGATATATTTTCTTTGCTGTCTCAAGAAATGCTTCTTCCACGTTTTGGCCCCTAAAATATATAATTCAGTGTTCATAAACATTTCCCAAGTACAGGCCCCGATCTAGGAGGGGGCAAGTAAGGGCACTCGGCCCGGGCGCCAGTGTCAAGGGGGTGCCAAAATCGTCCTTATATATTACAACTCCCGTAAATTGCTAATGCGCTGGAACATTGTCTAAATAACACCCGCGTCATTTAAAACTATTAAAAAGTATAGATAGTACAAAATCGAGTGATAAAATATTTATTAATTATTGAAATATACATAAATAATCCTAAAAATATTATTCAAATTATTTAACTTTTAGTTTGTTAATTTATTTCATTAATTATAGGAAAAGGTGAAATTTTATGTTAATATTAAGGTATTAAAACAAAGCAAAAAGTAATAATGAAATGGGAGACATTAGATATAGCTATTTATTTTTACTGAAATTACGTTTACTCCTTGTGAAAATCATAATCGCAATTGCTATTTTAGTCAACCATAGCAAGTGACGACAAAACTTAACAATAACAATCGAAGACAACAAAAATTGTGTATGATCTCAACATAACCCAACTCAATAAGAGTATTCGTCAAGCAGTGTTTATTTATTAAGGGTACTGATTTTTGAACGCAATCACGTCACCAAAATGGCGCCGATGCGCATTAGCAATTTGCGGAGATTATACCTTGTTATAGTTAAAAAATTGAGCTTTACAAATCTTCACACAAATTATAGGCTATGATAGGTCGGACATACATCAAAATTACACATCATACATTGCAAAATATGATAATATAAAATCCGGCTTTACGCGTGGAGGGGAGGGTGGGTAGAGGAAGGGCGCCATACAAAGTTTCTAGCATAAAAAACATAGATCCGAGGGCTGCTTAAGTATACTTTATTTAAAGTAATACTGATAATGGTCATAAACCCAAAGAGTATTATTATATTTAGGAAACATAAACCTATAATGGTTAACAGCACGGTAAGATATGTTGTCTAATATCTCGCGTTTCTAGTGAATTCTGGTAAACCATCGTCTATGAAGTGACATTTATTTAATTTCCCTATAATACAAAAGAATATAATAGGAGAAGAATGAAATAAATATTAGACCACATCACATTTATTGCTCAGATTCCAAGATGAATAGCTTAAGCTCCCGTATGATAGAGTATCTGAGACAATGAAAGGTTCCAACCTGGAACTACAGAGATGATAACACATTGAAACTGACATGTGAACCAGTTAAATTGGATGTTAATTGTCTGTACAACCAATTGAAATTAAGTTTGTTATTGTTATATTTAGCAATTTTGCATTAACAATGCTATACTGAAAATATGCTTAATGAAAAATGCTTAAAAATCCATTTCGGATTAAGTTTCTTTTTTGGGTATATATCATACAATTCAATTAATGATGTTGTATATTAAATATAATAAAAATTTACTCACGTTTTAGCACTTGCTTCAACAAACATTAACCCATTTTCATCAGCAAACTGTTTAGCTTCCTCATATGTAACATCTCTCTGGCCATCCAAATCAGATTTATTACCAATTAAAAATATCACAGTGCTGGGATTAGTCAAATTCCGGGTGTCTGTAAGCCAGCTGCTTAAATGATTATAAGTGGACCTGTAAAACATAGTAATCTAAATATCGGGTAATAGTTTTTAACTGACCAACTTCCAATGAGGTTTGATAGATTTATCAACCATCTTTGAGTTTATTAAAATAATTTTTAGAGGAACCCTAAGAGAGCCTACCTACCTACAAATAGTTCTATGACTGCTTATTTCACGGATTCGGATCAGACGTAGTGCGAAACCACTCTAAAGAGTTCCGCCAAGTCTGTCCGTCCGTCTGCGACTTAGCTCAATAAATATTGGGTCTAGAAGGTTGTAATTTGATATAAGTATACGTTAATAACGTCGACATTTTTGGGAAAATTTCTTTTTACTATATATACTAAAAATAAACTTTGAAAAAAGAAATTAGGGTACCTCCCCTACATGTAGGTGTATGAGGATGATATTTGTTTTTCTGTCTTCCCCATAGTGTTGGGTATCATTGTACGGATCTTTCAAAAAGATTGGGGATGTGGAAAGACCATTTTTCATTTGTGACTTATTAAGCTATAAAGAGCCAAAGAAAACTATTAGAAACTATCACACTTAAGTAAGCTTTAGTTTACAAGAAATAGTCAACCAATTGAATTAAACTCGAAAATTTTGAATAACTCCATAGAAAACAAGCACAAGTTCAACTCGCACTTGGCCAGTTTGTGAAATCACTTTTAGTTTTGTTCCAGCTGGACAGATAAATTTTCAGTAAGTAGGTATTTATAAATAGCAATATATATTTCCAATTCTCCAACAATAGCCAGACATTTACTGAAAGCAAGAAGTTAAGACCCTCCTATGACTCCTGTGGCACGGAATTAAGTGTTAGTACTTTAGTTATGTTACTGTATGTTAAATATTGTTTAAGAAAATATTTGAAAAAAGACAAATGACATTAGCTGTCTCAAGTACTGCATTAAAAAATACATAATAAAAATTATGTATAATTACCTTCTTGTTATATCATACACCATTAAGGCACCAGCTGCACCTCTATAATATGAACGCGTAACGGCCCTAAACCTTTCCTGTCCAGCAGTATCCCAAATTTGCAGTTTAATTTTTTGCCCTGCTACTTCAATGATTCGAGTACCAAACTCCACACCAATAGTATGAGGGCAGTCAGCCATAACTGAAAAGAAGAGAGATGTTTATTATATCAAAACTTTGGTGTAGCTTTTGAAAACTACTTACATTTACTAGTTGAAGTTAAAAGTTTTCAAACATTTAAGATTTACAAGAAAAAATCTTGAACTAATTCAAGGTTTGAAAATATTATGGTTACATACCTCATAAACATATTAATATAATACAAATAAGGTTAGCTTATTTATTTAGTTAGCTTATTATTTTATCTTAGTTCGCTTATTTACTGCATTGTACCTTTTTCTATATCATGCTTAGATATAGAAAAAGGTCTGATGGTCTAATTCAGGTATGGGCAACCTTGGACATGTTGTGTGTTAAACTTTAGAGCGCAAATACATTCAAGGGCTGCATTTAAAAGTAGTACATTTTAAAGTAGGGTTGTAGTGCTCATAAAGTTTTGTAATAGATATTAGACTTGAAATAATACAACAATGTTATTATAAATTAGGTTTTTCAAAATGTCTCATGGGCCAGCTGTTGCCCACCTTGGATCTAATTAAAAAGGTTTCTTACCCTTTGTATAACTACATCTGATACAAAGTATAAATATTTTAAAAATCATACAATGAATCTTATCTTGAGTTTTTATCAAAGCAATATTGTTTTGTATAGATCCACAGATGATCATTTATGATAATACGTTTTTGTTTATAGACATTTCCATTTTACTTTTTGTATAATTGTGTTGTTAAAGTGTTTGATTATGTGAAACTTTTTGTTGGCCTTAATGTTGAGATTGTGGTATTATATTATTTGTATTGCTGTTGGTTTCAATAATAATAAATCATAAAAATTATTCATTTGCAGACAAGAATGAATAGATAAATCTAATAATGTTATTTTTCTGTTTTCATTATGGTACTAATTAAACTTGTTCCCTATTATAGAAATATTGTATCTGTATAAATCAATTTAAATTATAATTTATTTTTCCATACAGTAAAGGACTGTTTCTTTCCAAATATACCAAAAAAAGGAAGACATGGTGATTTACTTTTGTGTATTTTGGTCATTGTCTGGTTTTGCATTTATCCTAAAAACAGACTAAAGTACATATTACTTACATTTTTTATCTGTAAACTGATGTAAAAGACAAGATTTCCCAACTCCCATATCACCAATTATTATATATTTAAAAATATAAGAGTAATTATAAGGTCCTGAAGTCATGATTCTGAAAAATAAGAAATATATATAAACAATTTACATTTCTTTCACATTAGTTTTTAACATCACCTCCTTGCTTGTCCTACCTCCATTTCGTACAAATTCCCAAGGTAGCAACCACAGATAACAAATGACTTAAAATTCACAACACAAAAAACTGTGAGTCATTTCATCAGTAAATAGCGAACAGAGTGTAAATATGGAAAATCTGTCTCTTGCTACTTATTTACCTTTAGATGTAAGTATAACTAAAGTAAACAAAATCAATACTTACAGTAAATACCCTCTTCAGAATGTTTATTACCAAACAATGAAAATTAATGTCAAAGACGTTTACTCAATACTCAATCTACGTGTTGTGATGTTGAAAAATTAAACAAACACCACCGTGGTATTAATCGGATTTTAATTAAAAAGAAAATAAAAGATGCTTACCTATTTCGAAACACAAAAAACACAAGATGTTTTATCAAATCTAATATCCTCCTAAAATAGGTAAGTAAAGTTAGTTTCTATTCTTCTATTTCATAATTTTTTTTGAGGCGTAGCAAGTGGGTTGCCGTGCCAAAGCCTATTATTATTCTTTTTTTAAATTATTTTCTTGGCTTAGGTCATTGTGTTTTGGCTCCTAATTTGCAATAAAAAATATATAATAACGTAATAAAGAGAAACGACTGAAAAGAGTGGAATAATACCATTAATTTTATCTTTAATAAAATCGAAACACAAGAAGTAGATACACCAACAATTTTTTGTGGTCGTTGCCAGCCGTAATATTAGAAAGAAGTAAAACAGTACTATCAGAAAAGTTATTTTTCTCTTATATCTGACACAGACCTCAAAAAAGATTGTTGATGTTTGTAATTTTAATGTTTCTATTTTTTGAAAATTAATAATTGTGGTATTATTTCCTTCTTTTTAGTCTTTCCGGTTTTTACTTGTTCTTATAAGTCTGTCAAGTTCAAAGCTAATCAATGAGGAAGTATTTAAAAAATAAAAAATTGTTTTTGGAATCAAACTAGATGTCACTAGCGAAGTTTGGATCTTGTCTATGATATCCATTCAAATTTTCTGACATATTAAAAGTAAATTGAGTTAATTAATAAATATAACATCATTTCGTGTTTTTATAATACTTAACTTTCAAATTTATTTTATTTATTCGAATCGAAAGTTCACTTGTAACTTCAATGAGGAAGTATTTAAAAATAAACGTTAGTTCCCGAAATCAAAGTAGATGTCGCTATGGTAAGTTCTTAATTTCTCCATGACAACCCATTCGGTTTTCTTTTACGTTTAAAAGTAAATTAGTTTCCAAAACTCAATAAACAACTCATATTCTATTTGTACTTTTTCGTATTTGTATAAATACCTAAGTTACAAACTTTTCAAATTTCAGTTTTTTATATGTTCAATAAAAGGAACGGAAATGACTGTCTTTGCTCCATCTAGTGGAAGTTTTTCAAATACTTCCCCATTGACTCGATTCATCCAAATACAGGTTTGAAATCAAAAATAAAAAGCGGAGAGCTGAATTCAGCTTATTTTTTTTTTGTGCCATATTTCCATTATCCATCTACATGGCAAATTATATTAATATAAATTAATTTATATATTGGATCTTAATTGCCTAGTGAAATAGACAAATGGCGGGCTTAATGCCAAACAGGCATTCTCTACCAGTCAACCAGTAATTTTAGTACAAAACTTTAAGTGGCGACAGACATCACAAATGTTGATATGTACATAATGCTATTGATATCCCTACTAATAACTATATCGAAATATATACAATAATAGATGTACATGCAGGTGTAAGACCAAGAAATCTTGTTTGAAGCAAGGTAGAAGTTGCGAGTTGCTGTCTTGAATGCAAATATGTTAGGAGCATTTCGAACGTTCAAAGGCAGTGCATTCCAAAGATAAATATTAAAATCAATTCAGTCTAGGCTGTTACGTAGTACTAGTGAAAGTCGAAAATTTCGCCAAAGGTTCGCAATACTAACACAGGAGATCTCGAAATGAAAAGAACCGGCAAGAAACTCAGCAACGGCTGCTTTTTTCTTCCTGTTTTATTTCACACAGAGAAGTCTGATTAGAATGTGACTTAATTAGACTAAGAAGTCACTTTCCATTATAATATCAGAAATCCTACATATTGATTGACAAATCAATAAACAATATACATAATGAAAGTAAAATGTACAAAATTCAGTAGTCCAGTCACACGCGAGTCAGCGATCGCTTCACTCATCTATATTTACTCTAGGTACTTAATAAGTAATATATTTAAATAAAAAAGTCAACCTATTATTGTATGAACCAAAAAGCATAAACCCACCGTACGAATTAACATAACACCTGGCTCGACGTCCGCCGTCGACATGCAAATTCAGCAGCGATAGTATACGTGTCTTTGTGATTTTGAAATTTAAAGTTTAAATCTTGCTGTTCGTTTCAAACTGACGTTTCTTGTTGATTGTTGAATTTTTATTAAGATGAATTAATTATGAATAACACATATAATAATTGATCATCGCTTTTTATTCTTAATTTCGGAAGGAAAACTTATTTGCGCGTTATACTTTGCACAAACGTCATTCTAGTCAGAAGTCATGTTATTTTGTACGAATACCTAGTATATTTGATAGATATCGGGTAAGTATACTCGGTGGAACAGAACGACCGACACTCCCGAGGTTCCTGGAGAGTACTTTTTGTCTTTAGTATGATGTAAAAAAAAATATAAGTCTAGGTCAAATAGTTTCGGAGATATTAAATTACAAAGTTTATGAAAAAAAATTAGTGTTTTTAACCCTGAGTCAGCTGTTTTTGGGACGTACTAAGGAAAAGTTTTTAATCGGTCATTGACTTCTTCATTTCTAATACGAAATAAACTAGTTTGTTATTTATAAGACTGCTTTCATGCAAATTCTACCCGTCAATCAATAAACAAGGCAGTCAAAATGCTTAAATCGATTTACAGACTAACAGCCGGTTTATGATTTGAAAAAAGTAGAAAATTTCTACTGCTTATTCTCAATAACCTAAGTTTTTTTTTAATTTCACAAGTCAAATAGTCTTAATTTTATCAAACTGCTATCAACTGATCATCAAAAAACTAAAATCGGAAACGAAAACTAAGTGATGTTAGTTTGAGACGTTTAACTTTAAATGCTCAATTAAAAAACCGAGTGTAAAATTTCCTAAATTATTGTAGAGAGATCACTCTAACATTAACCTAGGTTATTTTAAAAGAGCAGTTCTCCATAAAAATTGTTTGAATGGGGTAATACTCCTTTAACAACGGGATCGTTAATTAAACTCGATAAACTCACAAATCTTCCAGCGATTCATCATTAACACAAATGAACTTTGTTTTAAAAACATTGAGGAATTTGTAATTAAAATAGCATTTAAAAAGAACATTAAAAAATGCGTGATATCAAAAGACGAATAAAAAAATATGAACCGAGTTCGTCCCTTAATATCAAAGCCCCACCCACCCGCCAGCCGCCAGGCGGCTTCATTATTGTGTTGGTATTGTCCGGCCGATCAGTCGCCGCCCTTTTGCGCTGGAGTGTTGTTGCGCATCGCCGCCGACGCACCGCTGCGAAGCGTCTTTTTTGTCGATTTTTGTTTTGTTCTAGTGCATTTTTAATTGAATTTTTGTTAATAAGATACTGCAGTGTTCGTCTTGAGTGTTATTTTATTTTTATTTTTTTTTATTCTAGATAGGCAAGCACTTGACCACAGATCACCTGATGGTAAGCAATGCAGTGGTCTAAGATGGAGCGTGATTGCCTAGAAGGAACCGATTCACTCTTGACTTGAAGAGTCCCAGATTGTATTTGCCGGAAACAGCGAGTCTGGTAGCGAATTCCACAGCTTCGCAGTTCGCACGATGAATGTAGAGGCGAATCGTTTGGTGCGAGTTTGTGGAATCTCTACAGTAAAGCTTCCCAGTACCCCTGGTTGTACGATAATAAAAAGGGGATGATGGAATTAAGTCGTGTAATTCCGATGCACACTCGCCGAAATGTAACCGATAGAAGACCGGTAGACCAGCGACTTTGCGGCGATGTTCAAGATTTAGTACTCTCTTTTTCCAAAGAGCGTCGCTTTCAATGAGCCTCTTGGCGCGCCTCTCGATGGTCTCCAACGCTTCAAGCTGGTATTTGGCAGAACCATCCCAAAGGTGCGAGCAGTACTACATGCAGGACCGCACTTGCGCTTGATATAGTATAAGCAGCTGTACCGGCGTGAAGTACCTTCGCACCTTCGAGAGTATACCGAGCTTCTTCGCTGCTAGCTGAGCTTTAGACTCAATGAGCCAAAATTGAGCGTTGAAGATAAAGTCACACCAAGAAGGTCAAGGTGGTCCGTGACCGGTATGGTTACATCCCGGAATTCGGGGGCCAGCTCAAACGGCCTCCTTTTGGAGGAGAAAAGACACGCCTGTGTCTTGGTGGCGTTGAAACTTACCAGATTGTCATCACCCCAATCGGACACTGCCTGGAGGGAAAGGTTCAGACGCTCAACCATTTCTTCTCTGCAAGACTGGATTTCAGCCGGGCTCACTCTCGGACTGGACATGTACCTCTCCATGACTGTGCTGTCGTCTGCATACCCAAAGATACCGGGTTTCAACAGATCGTTTATATGCAGCAAAAATAAGGTCAGCATTAATGGCCATATGGTCTGACGAGAAGCCGTTTTGGCAACTCTGATCGGGTCGTAGGCTTGCTTGTCGTCGGGTAGTAAAACTCCGTAGAAGGTGGAAGGATGGAATGTTTTATTTACAAATCTTACAGCTACTTATACTAAAACGTAATATAATATTATCCAATTGAAATTCCCTAAAATTATAAATACAAACTTAACCAATAAGAAATGCACATTTTAAACCAATTACAAGAAAGCTACAATATTTACAATGGAAGGGGAAAGTGACGAGAGGAAAGGGAAAGGGACTGAGACGCGGGACGAGGGATCGTGTGACGTGGCGTATAAAGGCTGGCATAGAGTTAACGAGATCCTTTTTGCCAGGCGTCGGGTGAGCGTGCGGGTGACTGCGTTGCGGAAGGTTGACATGTGGCGCGCAGCTGTTGACACGCACTTGTTGCGTTGCTTTCTCCTTTGTTTCATACGGACAGTGACGTTGAAATAGTTCTTTTAAGAGCTCCTTATTTCATTGGCGGATATACAAATAAATTTTCCTATAACTGATGTAGTCTTATTACTGTCTTACTGGTGGTGTAGCCACAGTACTCCCCTTCAAGTGAAACGTACCGGCAGCTTGACGACACGGCCAGATCTAGTTCGCTTCTCTGCTGGCTGTGACGTCACGTCGTTGTTTCTTACACTTGAGTCTGGTAAAGGCATTGATGGTAATGTTGTGGTGGTATTCGTGCTTTGATGTGGTAATGTTATGAAGGTATGATTATGGTAACTTAATTCAGGCGTATGTTGGTAATTTGTATCTGATGCATAACTCTCCTCTATGATGTATGCAGGCTTCAATCGGTCGATGGAGATAGCTGCTTGACGATTTGGTAACTGGATCGTAAACACTTTATCTGTGCGCTCCACGACTCGATAAGGACCTTCATATGGTTGTTGAAGTGGTTTTTTTACTGCGTCGACTCTGACAAACACGTGCGTGCATTTTTTTAGATCTTGGTGCACGAACATGTGTTTGTTACTATTGTGATGCGATGTGGTGAAACGTGGCTTGTTATTGTTTATGTATTCCCGTAACTTTTCTACGTAAGTATAGTTCATAGCTGTTGAGTTGGTGCAGTTGTTTTGAAAGAAATCGCCAGGTAGCCGTAAGTTATAGCCGTAAGTTAATTCAGCTGCGCTGACGCCGGTGTCGCTCCGTAGAGCGGCTCTTAGTCCGAGTAACACGGTTGGTAGTTCGTCGATCCAAGAGCTTGTGTTGCTAAGTTTGGTTCGCAGTGCGGTCTTCAGTGTGCGATGCCAGCGTTCGACGATGCCGTTGGATTGCGGATGATATGGTGTTGTACGATTTTTCTTTATTCCCATAATCTTCATTAAGTTGGTAAAAAGAAAGCTTTCGAATTGACGACCTTGGTCGCTGGTTAGTGTCGTTGGACATCCGAAACGCGAAATCCAATGTTTGTAGATAACGTCAGCCACAGTATCAGCTGATATGTCATCGGTAGGTATTGCTTCAGGCCATCGTGTGTGTCGATCGATCATCGTGATGAGGTAACGTTCACCTGTCGCAGTTGTAGGTAGTGGTCCAACAATGTCTACGTGTATGTGTTGGAAGCGGTCGGCTGGCGGGAAGGTTGCTATATTCGAAGTAGTGTGTCGATTAATTTTGCTTTTCTGGCAGTTTATGCAGTTTCTAGCCCATACGCCAATGTCAATATTCATTGACGGCCAGAAATATTTTTTTGTTATAAGTTTGCGAGTTGTGCGGATTCCCGGATGACTAATGTTATGAATGCTGCTAAATATGTCGAGGCGGTATTTTTCGGGTATATATGGACGGGCGTACAACGTTGAAGTCTCGCAATATAAATCGACATCTGTGTTTGGAACGTTCACTTTCTTTAGTAGAATGTTGTCTTGCTTCAATAGGGGTGCAATGGTCGCGTCTTTGTCTTGCGCAGTGGCTAGTTCCGCGTAGTCTATTGTTGTTGGGCAGGCTATTGTTTCTATCCTGCTGAGTGCGTCGGCGACTACGTTTTGTTTACCGCTCACATGGCGTATGTCTGTGGTAAATTCGCTGATAAACAAAAGCTGTCTTGTCCTACGCGGTGTTTCGGATGAGGATTGTGACTTTGCCATGGCGAATGTTAAAGGCTTGTGGTCGGTGAAGATTATTAGGTTCCGTCCTTCGAATGACTTTCTAAAATGCTTCACTGCCATGTATATCGACAGTAACTCTCGGTCGAAAGTTGAATACATTTTTTGTGCCTCTGAGAACTTTTTTGAATAATACCCGAGTGGTTGCCACTTTTTATTTATGTATTGTTGTAGTACGGCTCCTGCGCTATTGTCCGATGCGTCACAGAACAAAGCAAGTGTTGCATAATGAGAGGGATGAGCGAGTAAAGTAGCGTTTATGATGCTGTTTTTACAGGCTTCAAATGCTTTTGTTGCCTCATCATTCCAGTCGATTATTGTTTTATCCTTTTTTTTTACGTTGTGCAAATACGCATTTAGAGGGGCTTGAATGAAAGCGGCGCTCGGAATGTGTTCTCGATAAAAGTTTATTATACCGAGAAATCTTCGTAACTCTTCTATTGTTTTCGGTTTTGGATATTCGACGACTGCGGTTACTTTTTCTTGTGGTGGTTTGATGCCATCTTTAGATACTGTGTAACCCAGAAAAATTACTTCTTGTTTACCGAAGTTACATTTTGCCGGATTTATTGTAATTCCATTGTCTTCTAGTCGTTGTAAAACGGTGCGTAGATGTTTCCGATGTTGAATTTCATTCTCTGATGCCAATAGTAAATCGTCGACGAAAGGGAACACGAAGTCTAGACCTCTTAGTACTTCGTGTATGTATCGTTGGAATGTTTGTCCGGCATTCTTTAAACCTGGGCACATGCGCGGAAATTCGAATAGTCCCATTGGTGTAATTATAGCTGTTTTTTCGATATCTTCTTCCCGAACTGGCAATTGTTGGTAAGCTCTGTTGAGGTCAATCGTTGAGAAAATTGTTTTCCCGGCCAGTTGATATGTGAAGTCTTTGACTCGCGGTATAGGGTAGCGGTCGGGCTTAGTGATATCGTTAAGTCGGCGGTAATCTCCACACACTCGAATGTCACCGCTTTTCTTTGGCACGATGTGAAGAGGGGATGCCCATGGACTTTTGCTAGGTCTGCATAAGCCT
Organism: Diatraea saccharalis; assembly: GCA_918026875.4. NCBI lineage: Eukaryota > Metazoa > Arthropoda > Insecta > Lepidoptera > Crambidae > Diatraea > Diatraea saccharalis. Next base: position 11,724,524 of record OU893343.1, read on the forward strand.
TCCTGCATCATGTTCTCGAATTCTTTTTTCACTGCCTGATAACGATGTGGAGGTATTGGACGCGCACGGCAATGAATAGGTGGGCCGGTTGTTTCGATGTAATGGTGCACGTTGACTTTCGGGTTGAGATGCATCGACGTTATCCGCGTTGTGCCGGGAAATTCCGCTAGGATATCGTGGTATGACTGTGATATGTCAATACTACGTATCGTAGGAACATCGATAGTGCATATTGGTGCATTGAGCTTGAAGTTTGTGACGCCATCAATAAGTTTTCTATTTTTGAGGTCGACGATAAGCTGGTGATACTTTAAAAAGTCGGCTCCCAGTATTGGTTGTGATACGTCGGCTACTATAAATTTCCATTTGAATGGACGGCGCAGGCTGAGATCGAGTTCAATCGTTTTTTCGCCGTATGTGGGTATAACAGTGTTATTTGCTGCATACAGTTGAAATGGTAATGGCGTTGTTGGTTGGCCTTTTGTTCGAGGTAGCACCGAAATGTTCGCTCCGGTGTCGACCAGGAAACTTAAATTCGTTTTCTTGTCGGTAACGAATAGGCGGTATGAATGTTCGGGAACGCCGGTTTCCGCCGCTGCCAGCGTTCGTTTTAGTTTTCCGACTTCTTGTAATATGTGCAGGGTGTCGTGCATCGTTTTGCTTGAGATCCGAAGCGCTGGTGGTAAAAGCAAAACGGCGATGGTGATCGGCTGTTTTGTGTCGAACGATGGCGGGAGCGAGATGGGGATCTGTCTCTGAAGCGGTTGCGTGAGTGAGACGGGAATGCAGTGTACCGCGTCCTGTGATCGTTTCTTTGTTGCGTGTAATGGTAATGTGGCGGCCCGCTACAGCTGCTGCGGTAATTGGATGTTTTTTCTTTCAGTTCGGCGATCTCGGTGTGCATTTTACGAAACTCGTCAACTAAAATTTGCATGTTTGTATCATCTTTATTGTTTGATATCGGCGTAGTGATAGATGATATTGACGAAGTTTCGTATTGTTCTACCATCTTATCAGCGAGTTTGGCGATATCGTCGAGTGCGGTATCTTTGGCCATTGTGTCGCTTACGACGAGTATCGAGCGCACGTGTGGTGGTAGATGATTCATCCACATTAGCTGAAGCGTTTTGTCAGGGATTTTTCCCGTAGCGAGCGTTTTCATACGACGAAGCAACTGGCTCGGCTTCTGGTCTCCGAGTTCCATGTCGGAGAGTAACCTATGTAGCTGCTTGCTGTCGGATTCCTCGTATGCAGATATGAGTTTTTCTTTAACGACTGTGTAATAGCCCTCCGACGGTGGTGCGTAAAGTAGGTCGCAGATTTGCTCGACATCTTCCTTGTTTAGCTGGGCGATGACCATCTGCGCCTTCTGGGCTTCGTTTTTATGAAGCTCATTAACTGCAGCTTCAAAAACGGCGAACCACAATCGTGGTTTATCACGCCAGAAAGGTGGTATGCGGAGTGGGAGTGCGACGCTGGACATTTCGTTTGATGTGGACGGCGACGGTGGGTTTGCTTCCGTGTTTGCCATCTTGTGGAAGTTTTTCTTGCAGGAGAAAAATGCGTTTCGAAACAGGATTACGTAGTTCTTCGAGTCTTCGATGTCGTGTCGTTTAAGGATCACGTCAATTGAAGATCACGTCTGTTGAAGATCACGTCGGTTGAAGATCACGTCGGTTGAAGATCACGTCGGGGTCACCACTTTGGCAACTCTGATCGGGTCGTAGGCTTGCTTGTCGTCGGGTAGTAAAACTCCGTAGAAGGTGGAAGGATGGAATGTTTTATTTACAAATCTTACAGCTACTTATACTAAAACGTAATATAATATTATCCAATTGAAATTCCCTAAAATTATAAATACAAACTTAACCAATAAGAAATGCACATTTTAAACCAATTACAAGAAAGCTACAATATTTACAATGGAAGGGGAAAGTGACGAGAGGAAAGGGAAAGGGACTGAGACGCGGGACGAGGGATCGTGTGACGTGGCGTATAAAGGCTGGCATAGAGTTAACGAGATCCTTTTTGCCAGGCGTCGGGTGAGCGTGCGGGTGACTGCGTTGCGGAAGGTTGACATGTGGCGCGCAGCTGTTGACACGCACTTGTTGCGTTGCTTTCTCCTTTGTTTCATACGGACAGTGACGTTGAAATAGTTCTTTTAAGAGCTCCTTATTTCATTGGCGGATATACAAATAAATTTTCCTATAACTGATGTAGTCTTATTACTGTCTTACTGGTGGTGTAGCCACACCGTCAACGACCACTCGTAGGGATCTGTCCCTCAAGAAGTCCGATATCCAGTCACATAAACTAGTTGGCAGTCCAAACACTGTCGAATGCCTTAGAGATGTCCAGGGAAACAGCTAATGCTTCCCCGTAATTTTCGATGGCCTCACTACTGATATGTGTGGCGTACACTAAAAGATCTCCCGTGGACCGATTTTGACGAAATCCGTCACTATTAAATCCGTTAAGTATAGTTTAGTGAAGATTGAGTTTAGTTTTGTGTGAAATGTGATGTGTTTTGCGCGTGCATACACTGGCATGCAAAAGAGCGTGCTTAGCTGTCTTCAGAGAAGAATTGAACATTTTCAGCATCGACTATCATTTAGATATCGGTAAATAATTAAATGTGCGCAGATTACAACGGACCGCGAAATACATTCATTTAGAATGTATTTCGCGGTCCGTTGTAATCTGCGCACAATCTATATTGCGCATGCGCGTTAAAGGGCTGTCAACACTTAGAAATTTAAAATTTTTACTCTATTTTTACACCTCCTCTATTTTTAAATATTTGTCAAATAAAATGAACGTTTGCATGTAGCCTAACTTGAAACTTTCGGCTGTGTCGGTTATTTTGTTCTTCCCTGTTAAACGGATTTTTAATTATAATATCATATTTATAACCTTTGTTTCTGATTACAAAACCCTATTGATTCATTCAACACACATAATCTATACTAATATTATAATGCTGAAGAGTTTTTTTGTTTGTTTGTACGCGCTAATCTCAGGAACCAGGTTCGAATTGAAAAAAGTATTTTTGTATTGAATAGACCATTTATCGAGGAAGGCTTTAGGTTGTATAAAATCACGCTGCAACTATTAGGAGCGAAGAAATAATGGAAAACGCGTACGAAGTCCCTGGCAACCATTAGTATAAAAATATGATTAAGACTTGATCTAGTTTTGTTGCCATAAGTTCAACAAACAACTCATAGCAACAAAACAAGTTGTACTTACCTAGTTGTTATTGTTTTCAGAACTATATAGAACACTAATATTTAACAACAGAACTATAATATTTAACAACAGAACTTGTTAAATATTATCATGAAAAATTCCTTATCATAAGTATTTCATTGATATTTTAGGAACCGTTATGGTTGAAGGTTGGTTCCTACTTTGATGATGGAGACAGCTGGCCAGGGAGACTAAAGGATAATTGTTTCCCTCCGAGCTAGGTGTTGTCAGCCCGGGGACCGCGGTCCAACCGATGTAGGTTGAATGTTCTATTTATGTTAATTGGTAATGAAACTTATTCTGTGCGATGTAGGTTTCTTTGTTCTAAATGTCTTGTAATTATTAATTTATGATGTTTGTATTGGTACAGCGCCATCTCGTTACTTGCTGTTGAAACTTTTTGCAATTCGTCTTGCTATCGATGGCTGTGACGATGCTAGCCTTCTCGCTATCGATTGTTGTGGCGATGTTAGTGCTATGAGTTAGATGTCGCTATGTATCAGTCGCCACAGTACTTTCCCCCTAGACCGAAGGTCGATCCATGTTGATAGTAGGTGGTATGCAGTCAGTGCTTCAGAGCTTGCAAGTGCCAGGTTGTGACGTCGGGACCGAAGCTGCTGGTGTGCATGGCTGCCACGCCGGTGAGTTGTGTGTGAACTGAGGTCCAGTCGTGGGCTGCGAGGACCAGGTCGGGATGATGCCGTCGGGTGGTGCCAAGGATCCAGGAAGCATCGTCGATGCTGCTGTGATGGACCTTGGTGTTGGCTGGCTTGCTGCTGAAGTGGCTGTGCTGATGAGGGATGAGAGGCTGATGATGAAGGGTGAGAGGCTGTTGATGAAGAGTGATGGCTGCGTTGTGATGCTAAAGGTTGCTGATGTTCTGCTGGGGTCGCCACTTTAGGAAACCTTTAGGTTGAATGTGTTGAAAGCTACGTCGATTCTTAGGTATGATAAATTTTTATAGAAAAAATATCCCAAAGGCAGCAGAAATTCATAATTCAAAAACGCGTACTTACATAATTAAAAAAAACGCGACAAACTAAAAATATAGTAGCTGACGCTTTATCTAGGATAGAGGCAATAACAATACCTTCTCTATTAAACTATGAAGATCTGGCCGAGGCACAAAAAAAAAGATAAAGAATTACAAAGTGTCATTAAACAAAAAAGTGATCAATTTAAATTATTACAATGCCAGACTCTGATATTCAAATAACTTGCGAAATATCAACTGATAACAATCGCCCTTATTTATTTGCACGGTTTCGGGAACACATTATCAAAAATATACATGACGTCAGCCACCCCGGAATCGCGGCAACAAGGCGACTGCTTAAATCAAGGTATTTTTGGAGCAATATGAATAGCGATATAAAAAATATGTCCAAAGTTGCATTCCTTGTCAAAAAAGTAAAATACAACGCCATACATTTACACCTATAGGCGAATTTGATGGTGCGTCACGCTTCGAACATGTACATATAGATATCATAGGTCCGTTACCATATTCCGATGATTATAGATATTGCGTAACCATGATAGATAAACAAGGTGGCCTGAAGTAATACCCACGAAAGATATTACAGCTGAAACAGTTGCTAAAGTTTTAATAGAAAACTCGTTTCGGTTGTCCAAAACGGATAACTTCAGATCAAGGTCGTCAATTCGAGTCCGACTTATAAGCACAATTATTAAAACGACTCGGCATCGAACGTGTTCGTACAACCGCATACAATCCAAAAGCGAACGGTATGATTGAACGACTACATCGCACTTTAAAAGCAGCTATCATGGCAAATAGCATCGCCATTTGGCAACTCTGATCGGGTCGTAGGCTTGCTTGTCGTCAGGTAGTAAAACTCCGTAGAAGGTGGAAGGATGGAATGTTTTATTTACAAATCTTACAGCTACTTATACTAAAACGTAATATAATATTAACCAATTAAAATTATAAATACAAACTTAACCAATGAGAAATGTACATTTTAAACCAATTACAAGAAAGCTACAATATTTACAATGGAAGGGGAAAGTGACGAGAGGAAAGGGAAAGGGACTGAGACGCGGGACGAGGGATCGTGTGACGTGGCGTATAAAGGCTGGCATAGAGTTAACGAGATCCTTTTTGCCAGGCGTCGGGTGAGCGTGCGGGTGACTGCGTTGCGGAAGGTTGACATGTGGCGCGCAGCTGTTGACACGCACTTGTTGCGTTGCTTTCTCCTTTGTTTCATACGGACAGTGACGTTGAAATAGTTCTTTTAAGAGCTCCTTATTTCATTGGCGGATATACAAATAAATTTTCCTATAACTGATGTAGTCTTATTACTGTCTTACTGGTGGTGTAGCCACAGTACTCCCCTTCAAGTGAAACGTACCGGCAGCTTGACGACACGGCCAGATCTAGTTCGCTTCTCTGCTGGCTGTGACGTCACGTCGTTGTTTCTTACACTTGAGTCTGGTAAAGGCATTGATGGTAATGTTGTGGTGGTATTTGTGCTTTGATGTGGTAATGTTATGAAGGTATGATTATGGTAACTTAATTCAGGCGTATGTTGGTAATTTGTATCTGATGCATGACTCTCCTCTATGATATATGCAGGCTTCAATCGGTCGATGGAGATAGCTGCTTGACGATTTGGTAACTGGATCGTAAACACTTTATCTGTGCGCTCCACGACTCGATAAGGACCTTGATATGGTTGTTGAAGTGGTTTTTTTACTGCGTCGACTCTGACAAACACGTGCGTGCATTTTTTTAGATCTTGGTGCACGAACATGTGTTTGTTACTATTGTGATGCGTTGTGGTGGAACGTGGCTTGTTATTGTTTATGTGTTCCCGTAACTTTTCTACGTAAGTGTAGTTCATAGCTGTTAAGTTGGTGCAGTTGTTTTGGAAGAAATCGCCAGGTAGCCGTAAGTTATAGCCGTAAGTTAATTCAGCTGCGCTGACGCCTGTGTCGCTCCGTAGAGCGGCTCTTAGTCCAAGTAACACGGTTGGTAGTTCGTCGATCCAAGAACTTGTGTTGCTAAGTTTGGTACGCAGTGCGGTCTTCAGTGTGCGATGCCAGCGTTCGACGATGCCGTTGGATTGCGGATGATATGGTGTTGTACGATTTTTCTTTATTCCCATAATCTTCATTAAGTTGGTAAAAAGAAAGCTTTCGAATTGACGACCTTGGTCGCTGGTTAGTGTCGTTGGACATCCGAAACGCGAAATCCAATGTTTGTAGATAACGTCAGCCACAGTATCAGCTGATATGTTATCGGTAGGTATTGCTTCAGGCCATCGTGTGTGTCGATCGATCATCGTGATGAGGTAACGTTCACCTGTCGCAGTTGTAGGTAGTGGTCCAACAATGTCTACGTGTATGTGTTGGAAGCGGTCGGCTGGCGGGAAGGTTGCTATATTCGAAGTAGTGTGTCGATTAATTTTGCTTTTCTGGCAGTTTATGCAGTTTCTAGCCCATACGCCAATGTCAATATTCATTGACGGCCAGAAATATTTTTTTGTTATAAGTTTGCGAGTTGTGCGGATTCCCGGATGACTAATGTTATGTATGCTGTTAAATATGTCGAGGCGGTATTTTTCGGGTATATATGGACGGGCGTACAACGTTGAAGTCTCGCAATATAAATCGACATCTGTGTTTGGAACGTTCACTTTCTTTAGTAGAATGTTGTCTTGCTTCAATAGGGGTGCAATGGTCGCGTCTTTGTCTTGCGCAGTGGCTAGTTCCGCGTAGTCTATTGTTGTTGGGCAGGCTATTGTTTCTATCCGGCTGAGTGCGTCGGCGACTACGTTTTGTTTACCGCTCACATGGCGTATGTCTGTGGTAAATTCGCTGATAAACAAAAGCTGTCTTGTCCTACGCGGTGTTTCGGATGAGGATTGTGACTTTGCCATGGCGAATGTTAAAGGCTTGTGGTCGGTGAAGATTATTAGGTTCCGTCCTTCGAATGACTTTCTAAAATGCTTCACTGCCATGTATATCGACAGTAACTCTCGGTCGAAAGTTGAATACATTTTTTGTGCCTCTGAGAACTTTTTTGAATAATACCCGAGTGGTTGCCACTTTTTATTTATGTATTGTTGTAGTACGGCTCCTGCGCTATTGTCCGATGCGTCACAGAACAAAGCAAGTGTTGCATAATGAGAGGGATGAGCGAGTAAAGTAGCGTTTATGATGCTGTTTTTACACGCTTCAAATGCTTTTGTTGCCTCATCGTTCCAGTCGATTATTGTTTTGTCCTTTTTTTTTACGTTGTGCAAATACGCGTTTAGAGGGGCTTGAATGGAAGCGGCGCTCGGAATGTGTTCTCGATAAAAGTTTATTATACCGAGAAATCTTCGTAACTCTTCTATTGTTTTCGGTTTTGGATATTCGACGACTGCGGTTACTTTTTCTTGTGGTGGTTTGATGCCATCTTTGGATACTGTGTAACCCAGAAAAATTACTTCTTGTTTACCGAAGTTACATTTTGCCGGATTTATTGTAATTCCATTGTCTTCTAGTCGTTGTAAAACGGTGCGTAGATGTTTCCGATGTTGAATTTCATTCTCTGATGCCAATAGTAAATCGTCGACGAAAGGGAACACGAAGTCTAGACCTCTGAGTACTTCGTGTATGTATCGTTGGAATGTTTGTCCGGCATTCTTTAAACCTGGGCACATGCGCGGAAATTCGAATAGTCCCATTGGTGTAATTATAGCTGTTTTTTCGATATCTTCTTCCCGAACTGGTAATTGTTGGTAAGCTCTGTTGAGGTCAATCGTTGAGAAAATTGTTTTCCCGGCCAGTTGATATGTGAAGTCTTTGACTCGCGGTATAGGGTAGCGGTCGGGCTTAGTGATATCGTTAAGTCGGCGGTAATCTCCACACACTCGAATGTCACCGTTTTTCTTTGGCACGATGTGAAGAGGGGATGCCCATGGACTTTTGCTAGGTCTGCATAAGCCTTCCTGCATCATGTTCTCGAATTCTTTCTTCACTGCCTGATAACGATGTGGAGGTATTGGACGCGCACGGCAATGAATAGGTGGGCCGGTTGTTTCGATGTAATGGTGCACGTTGACTTTCGGGTTGAGATGCATCGACGTTATCCGCGTTGTGCCGGGAAATTCCGCTAGGATATCGTGGTATGACTGTGATATGTCAATACTACGTATCGTAGGAACATCGATGGTGCATATTGGTGCACTGAGCTTGAAGTTTGTGACGCCATCAATAAGTTTTCTATTTTTGAGGTCGACGATAAGCTGGTGATACTTTAAAAAGTCGGCTCCCAGTATTGGTTGTGATACGTCGGCTACTATAAATTTCCATTTGTATGGACGGCGCAGGCTGAGATCGAGTTCAATCGTTTTTTCGCCGTATGTGGGTATAACAGTGTTATTTGCTGCATACAATTGAAATGGTAATGGCGTTGTTGGTTGGCCTTTTGTTCGAGGTAGCACCGAAATGTTCGCTCCGGTGTCGACCAGGAAATTTAAATTCGTTTTCTTGTCGGTAACGAATAGGCGGTATGAATGTTCGGGAACGCCGGTTTCCGCCTCTGCCAGCGTTCGTTTTAGTTTTCCGACTTCTTGTCATATCTGCAGGGTGTCGTACATCGTTTTGCTTGAGATCCGAAGCGCTGGTGGTAAAAGCAAAACGGCGATGGTGATCGGCTGTTTCGTGTCGAACGATGGCGGGAGCGAGATGGGGATCTGTCTCTGAAGCGGTTGCGTGAGTGAGACGGGAATGCAGTGTACCGCGTCCTGTGATCGTTTCTTTGTTGCGTGTAATGGTAATGTGGCGGCCCGCTACAGCTGCTGCGGTAATTGGATGTTTTTTCTTTCAGTTCGGCGATCTCGGTGTGCATTTTACGAAACTCGTCAACTAAAATTTGCATGTTTGTATCATCTTTATTGTTTGATATCGGCGTAGTGATAGATGATATTGACGAAGTTTCATATTGTTCTACCATCTTATCAGCGAGTTTGGCGATATCGTCGAGTGCGGTATCTTTGGCCATTGTGTCGCTTACGACGAGTATCGAGCGCACGTGTGGTGGTAGATGATTCATCCACATTAGCTGTAGCGTTTTGTCAGGGATTTTTCCCGTAGCGAGCGTTTTCATACGACGAAGCAACTGGCTCGGCTTCTGGTCTCCGAGTTCCATGTCGGAGAGTAACCTATGTAGCTGCTTGCTGTCGGATTCCTCGTATGCAGATATGAGTTTTTCTTTAACGACTGTGTAATAGCCCTCAGACGGTGGTGCGTAAAGTAGGTCGCAGATTTGCTCGACATCTTCCTTATTTAGCTGGGCGATGACCATCTGCGCTTTCTGGGCTTCGTTTTTATGAAGCTCATTAACTGCAGCTTCAAAAACGGCGAACCACAATCGTGGTTTATCGCGCCAGAATGGTGGTATTCGGAGTGGGAGTGCGACGCTGGAGATTTCGTTTGATGTGGACGGCGACGGTGGCTTTGCTTCCGTGTTTGCCATCTTGTGAAAGTTTTTCTTGCAGGAGAAAAATGCGTTTCGAAACAGGATCACGTAGTTCTTCGAGTCTTCGATGTCGTGTCGTTTAAGGATCACGTCAGTTGAAGATTACGTCGGTTGAAAATCACGTCGGTTGAAGATCACGTCGGTTGAAGATCACGTCGGTTGAAGATCACGTCGGGGTCACCACTTTGGCAACTCTGATCGGGTCGTAGGCTTGCTTGTCGTCAGGTAGTAAAACTCCGTAGAAGGTGGAAGGATGGAATGTTTTATTTACAAATCTTACAGCTACTTATACTAAAACGTAATATAATATTAACCAATTAAAATTATAAATACAAACTTAACCAATGAGAAATGTACATTTTAAACCAATTACAAGAAAGCTACAATATTTACAATGGAAGGGGAAAGTGACGAGAGGAAAGGGAAAGGGACTGAGACGCGGGACGAGGGATCGTGTGACGTGGCGTATAAAGGCTGGCATAGAGTTAACGAGATCCTTTTTGCCAGGCGTCGGGTGAGCGTGCGGGTGACTGCGTTGCGGAAGGTTGACATGTGGCGCGCAGCTGTTGACACGCACTTGTTGCGTTGCTTTCTCCTTTGTTTCATACGGACAGTGACGTTGAAATAGTTCTTTTAAGAGCTCCTTATTTCATTGGCGGATATACAAATAAATTTTCCTATAACTGATGTAGTCTTATTACTGTCTTACTGGTGGTGTAGCCACAGCCACAATATCTATAACTCTGTGGCGACTGATACATAGCGACATCTAATTCATCGCAGTAACATCGCCACAACAATCGATAGCGAGAAGACAAGCATCGTCACAGCCATCGATAGCAAGACGAACTGCAATAAGTTTCAACGGCAAGTAACGAGATGGCGCTGTACCAATACAAGCAACATAAATTAATAACTACAAGACATTTAGAACAAAGAAACCTACATCACACAGAATAAGTTTAATTACCAATTAACATAAATAGAACGTCCAACCTACATCGGTTGGACCGCGGTCCCCGGGCTAACAACACCTAGCTCGGAGGGAGACAATTATCCTTTAGTTTCCCTGGCCAGTTGTCTCCGTCACCACAATAGGGACCACACCTTCAATCTTATGGTTCCTAAAGTGGTGACCCCAGAAGAACATCAGCAACCTTCAGCATCACAATGCAGCCATCACTCTTCATCAGCAGCCTCTCATCCTTCACCATCAGCTTCTCATCCCTCACCAGCACAGCCACTTCAGCAGCAAGCCAGCCAACACCAAGGTCCATCACAGCAGCATCGACGGCGCTTCCTGGATCCTTGGTACCACCCGACGGCATCATCCCGACCTGGTCCTCGCAGCCCACGACCGGACCTCAGTTCACACACAACTCACCGGCGTGGCAGCCCTGCACACCAGCAGCTTCGGTCCCGACGTCACAACCTGGCACTTGCAAGCTCTGAAGCACTGACTGCATACCACCTACTATCAACATGGATCGACCTTCGGTCTAGGGGGAAAGTACTGTGGCGACTGATACATAGCGACATCTAATTCATCGCAGTAACATCGCCACAACAATCGATAGCGAGAAGACAAGCATCGTCACAGCCATCGATAGCAAGACGAACTGCAATAAGTTTCAACGGCAAGTAACGAGATGGCGCTGTACCAATACAAGCAACATAAATTAATAACTACAAGACATTTAGAACAAAGAAACCTACATCACACAGAATAAGTTTAATTACCAATTAACATAAATAGAACGTCCAACCTACATCGGTTGGACCGCGGTCCCCGGGCTAACAACACCTAGCTCGGAGGGAGACAATTATCCTTTAGTTTCCCTGGCCAGTTGTCTCCGTCACCACAATAGGGACCACACCTTCAACCACCACATGGTTCCTAAAACTCTAAAAAAAATTTCTCTATGCTTACTTCCATTATACGAGGGTCAAACTGAAAGTTCTTAGAACTGGCCACTTATAAACAATATAATAAAAAAAATAATTCTAAAATTTGAAAATATAACTCTTTGCCAATATTACTGAGTATATATTTCATTCATTTGTCATTTGTTTTACGATTTGGCGGCAAATTGAAAATTGTCTGTGTCACGTCATCATGAATTTAACACGAGAAAATTTTCGTGCAATAATTTTTTATGACTTTCGATGTCATTTAAGTCAACAAGAAAGTTATGATAGACTACGATTGGCCTTTCACGATGAAGCCCCATCTCGTGCGACTGTTTACAACTGGTTTAAACGTGGTCGCACTAATCTCACTGATGATTTACGTGAGGGACGGCCTTCTACGGCGACGACTGAAGATAACATCTGTGTTGTGCGGCGTATGATTGAGACTGACAAAAGAGTGACCTATCAACAGATTCGGACAAGCTTAGGCATCGGTATGAGTCAAGTGCACAAAATCCTCCACGAACATTTAGCGGTCAGGAAGCTTTGCGCCCGGTGGATACCTCATAATTTGACTGAGGCTCAAAAACTCCATCGTGTGGATTGGTGTCGTAAAATGATTGAAAGATTTAACGGAGGTGACTCAAATGCTGTGTTCGACATACTAACAGGTGACGAAAGCTGGATTTACTGTTATGATCCTAAAACCAAAAGACAATCTGCTCAGTGGGTGTTTCCTTTCGAGGAGTTGCCAACTAAAGTGAAGAGAGATCGAAGTGCGGGAAAAAAAATGGTGGCCTCGTTCTTTGGAAGGATAGGTCATTTTGCAACAATTGTGTTAGAGGATCAAAAAACAGTTTCTGCAGAATGGTACACTACCAATTGTTTGCCACTTGTCTTGGAAAAAGTTCGAGAGAAACGACCTCGCAGTAGGATCCTCCTTCACCACGACAACGCCTCGTCGCACACCGCCAAGCGAACGATCGACTATTTGGCGACATCAAACGTTGAATTACTGGGTCACCCGCCGTATAGCCCCGACCTCGCGCCTTGTGATTTTTATTTATTTCCAAAAATTAAAGAAAAACTTAAAGGAAAGCGGTTTATGAATGCTGAAGAAGCGGTGGCTGCGTATCGCGATGCCATTGAAGAGACCCCTAAGGACGAGTGGGCAAAGTGCTTTTCCCAGTGGTTCCATCGCATGCAGCGGTGTATTGACGTGAATGGACAATATTTTGAAAAGATATAATAAAACTAATAACTGGCTAATGTAATCAGTTTTTGATTTTTTAAGAACTTTCAGTTTGACCCTCGTATTAGTTTCCATTTTCCTTCAAACAAATAAAAAAAGAAATTTATTCAAGGATTGGTTCGAATTGCGTTTACGTAATTCGAACTAATTGAATTTCAACTCGTTATTAATCAGAGTTATCAGATTCATAACAACTGGATGGTACGATACACAAACATTCGGCTAATCCCTAGCTTTTTCAATGTATCAAAAATATCGGCTAGCTCCTTACTTATTTTGTGCAGCGCAAGTACTGCAATCCCAATATCTTTATCGCCCCACTCTTTTTTCAAAACATAATTTCTAAACAAAAATCATAAAATAATGGCGGGAAAGATGTCCTTTTTTATCGTAAACGGTAATGTTTGAAATTCATATTAATGTTTTTTTTTTAATATATGTAAACAGCCAGTAACAGAATTTATGGCTAGACTAAGTACAATTTAACAACGGGATTGAATACAGAAACAAAGAGTTCGAACAGTATTTAAGGAATAAAGCGACGACTTACCGCACATGTACCGCACCTTATACGCCCCAACAAAACGGCGTTGCTGAACGCAAGAACACCATTTGAGAGGTAGGCAGACCAGCATCGCGGAATCATCTCCATATATTTGGAAGCAATGCTTTCGTGTACAAAAAGATACGCCGGGAAAAGCTAACTCCTAAATCTATCAAAGGGCTATTGCGCCAAATGAAAAATGTTATCGGATATTCATACCAGAGAAAAATTATATAATGATAAACAGAGACGTGAAGGTAATAAAGGAAATGTATTACGAAAGCAAAAATGATACTTATGAAAGTCTAATTGAAAATGAAAATTAAGAAAAAATAGCAAAGCAGAAGTCACAAATATACAATTCGAAACAAGAATGAATGATGACTTAGCTGTACAGTAACTTGATATTACAGACGATGTTAATAACCCTAATCTAGATGTAATTACAGATAAAACGGTTGAAAATGATGTTCGGACCCCTGATAGTTGCTGTCGGTCGTAGAAAAGCGTTACGTAGCCGTACCGACCTGCTAGTAACAAGGGCAATTAATTTAAAGGTAGTGCACACCCTATCCACAAATAGAGCTCTTATGTGTCTACGCCATTTTATAGCATGCCGAGGTCCACCCTGTGAAATTATTTCTAAAAATGGCACTGCTTTCGTTGGCGCTAACAAAGAGCTTAAATCTTTATATGGAGCTGCTGAAGATTTTGTCGCAAACGAGAAGATTCTCTGGAAATTTATACCGCCATCAGCTCTTTTTATGGGCGGAGCTAGGGAGCGAATGGCAAAGTGCGTAAAGACAGCGCTTCGAGTAACCCTCAAGCAGAGAACGCCATCAAATGAGTTTCTAGCTACCCTACTCGCTGAAGCTGAAACTCTAGTGAAATCCCACTCAAACACATCCCCTGTTAACCCAGGTCTAAAGAGCCATTATTACCTTTCCATTTCCTTGTTGGATCGTTAATACAAATATATATTTGTAGTTTGCCATCATAAGTCGGTTTTTTTGCGTACATGAAAGTAAAAAAAACTTCACTCATTAAAATTAACACAAAACTTGTCTGTGGTGTGTGCAGTTTGTGTGTGAAAACACACACAAACTGCACACACCACATGCGCGCGCGCGCACACACACACACACACACGCACACACACACACACACGCACGCACGCACAAACACACACACACACACACACACACACACACACACACACACACACACACACACACACACACACACACACACACACACACACACACACACACACACACACACACACACACGCGCGCGCGCACTCACACACACACAAACTGTATAGCTTAACGTGAGCAGTTGTTTTAAGTATTTTTTCTATATTGCGTTTAAAAAAAAAACAAACAAATAAATGGCACACTTAATGCTAAAGGCATTCTACCAATGAGAAATGTACATTTTAAACCAATTACAAGAAAGCTACAATATTTACAATGGAAGGGGAAAGTGACGAGAGGAAAGGGAAAGGGACTGAGACGCGGGACGAGGGATCGTGTGACGTGGCGTATAAAGGCTGGCATAGAGTTAACGAGATCCTTTTTGCCAGGCGTCGGGTGAGCGTGCGGGTGACTGCGTTGCGGAAGGTTGACATGTGGCGCGCAGCTGTTGACACGCACTTGTTGCGTTGCTTTCTCCTTTGTTTCATACGGACAGTGACGTTGAAATAGTTCTTTTAAGAGCTCCTTATTTCATTGGCGGATATACAAATAAATTTTCCTATAACTGATGTAGTCTTATTACTGTCTTACTGGTGGTGTAGCCACAGCCACAATATCTATAACTCTGTGGCGACTGATACATAGCGACATCTAATTCATCGCAGTAACATCGCCACAACAATCGATAGCGAGAAGACAAGCATCGTCACAGCCATCGATAGCAAGACGAACTGCAATAAGTTTCAACGGCAAGTAACGAGATGGCGCTGTACCAATACAAGCAACATAAATTAATAACTACAAGACATTTAGAACAAAGAAACCTACATCACACAGAATAAGTTTAATTACCAATTAACATAAATAGAACGTCCAACCTACATCGGTTGGACCGCGGTCCCCGGGCTAACAACACCTAGCTCGGAGGGAGACAATTATCCTTTAGTTTCCCTGGCCAGTTGTCTCCGTCACCACAATAGGGACCACACCTTCAATCTTATGGTTCCTAAAGTGGTGACCCCAGAAGAACATCAGCAACCTTCAGCATCACAATGCAGCCATCACTCTTCATCAGCAGCCTCTCATCCTTCACCATCAGCTTCTCATCCCTCACCAGCACAGCCACTTCAGCAGCAAGCCAGCCAACACCAAGGTCCATCACAGCAGCATCGACGGCGCTTCCTGGATCCTTGGTACCACCCGACGGCATCATCCCGACCTGGTCCTCGCAGCCCACGACCGGACCTCAGTTCACACACAACTCACCGGCGTGGCAGCCCTGCACACCAGCAGCTTCGGTCCCGACGTCACAACCTGGCACTTGCAAGCTCTGAAGCACTGACTGCATACCACCTACTATCAACATGGATCGACCTTCGGTCTAGGGGGAAAGTACTGTGGCGACTGATACATAGCGACATCTAATTCATCGCAGTAACATCGCCACAACAATCGATAGCGAGAAGACAAGCATCGTCACAGCCATCGATAGCAAGACGAACTGCAATAAGTTTCAACGGCAAGTAACGAGATGGCGCTGTACCAATACAAGCAACATAAATTAATAACTACAAGACATTTAGAACAAAGAAACCTACATCACACAGAATAAGTTTAATTACCAATTAACATAAATAGAACGTCCAACCTACATCGGTTGGACCGCGGTCCCCGGGCTAACAACACCTAGCTCGGAGGGAGACAATTATCCTTTAGTTTCCCTGGCCAGTTGTCTCCGTCACCACAATAGGGACCACACCTTCAACCACCACATGGTTCCTAAAACTCTAAAAAAAATTTCTCTATGCTTACTTCCATTATACGAGGGTCAAACTGAAAGTTCTTAGAACTGGCCACTTATAAACAATATAATAAAAAAAATAATTCTAAAATTTGAAAATATAACTCTTTGCCAATATTACTGAGTATATATTTCATTCATTTGTCATTTGTTTTACGATTTGGCGGCAAATTGAAAATTGTCTGTGTCACGTCATCATGAATTTAACACGAGAAAATTTTCGTGCAATAATTTTTTATGACTTTCGATGTCATTTAAGTCAACAAGAAAGTTATGATAGACTACGATTGGCCTTTCACGATGAAGCCCCATCTCGTGCGACTGTTTACAACTGGTTTAAACGTGGTCGCACTAATCTCACTGATGATTTACGTGAGGGACGGCCTTCTACGGCGACGACTGAAGATAACATCTGTGTTGTGCGGCGTATGATTGAGACTGACAAAAGAGTGACCTATCAACAGATTCGGACAAGCTTAGGCATCGGTATGAGTCAAGTGCACAAAATCCTCCACGAACATTTAGCGGTCAGGAAGCTTTGCGCCCGGTGGATACCTCATAATTTGACTGAGGCTCAAAAACTCCATCGTGTGGATTGGTGTCGTAAAATGATTGAAAGATTTAACGGAGGTGACTCAAATGCTGTGTTCGACATACTAACAGGTGACGAAAGCTGGATTTACTGTTATGATCCTAAAACCAAAAGACAATCTGCTCAGTGGGTGTTTCCTTTCGAGGAGTTGCCAACTAAAGTGAAGAGAGATCGAAGTGCGGGAAAAAAAATGGTGGCCTCGTTCTTTGGAAGGATAGGTCATTTTGCAACAATTGTGTTAGAGGATCAAAAAACAGTTTCTGCAGAATGGTACACTACCAATTGTTTGCCACTTGTCTTGGAAAAAGTTCGAGAGAAACGACCTCGCAGTAGGATCCTCCTTCACCACGACAACGCCTCGTCGCACACCGCCAAGCGAACGATCGACTATTTGGCGACATCAAACGTTGAATTACTGGGTCACCCGCCGTATAGCCCCGACCTCGCGCCTTGTGATTTTTATTTATTTCCAAAAATTAAAGAAAAACTTAAAGGAAAGCGGTTTATGAATGCTGAAGAAGCGGTGGCTGCGTATCGCGATGCCATTGAAGAGACCCCTAAGGACGAGTGGGCAAAGTGCTTTTCCCAGTGGTTCCATCGCATGCAGCGGTGTATTGACGTGAATGGACAATATTTTGAAAAGATATAATAAAACTAATAACTGGCTAATGTAATCAGTTTTTGATTTTTTAAGAACTTTCAGTTTGACCCTCGTATTAGTTTCCATTTTCCTTCAAACAAATAAAAAAAGAAATTTATTCAAGGATTGGTTCGAATTGCGTTTACGTAATTCGAACTAATTGAATTTCAACTCGTTATTAATCAGAGTTATCAGATTCATAACAACTGGATGGTACGATACACAAACATTCGGCTAATCCCTAGCTTTTTCAATGTATCAAAAATATCGGCTAGCTCCTTACTTATTTTGTGCAGCGCAAGTACTGCAATCCCAATATCTTTATCGCCCCACTCTTTTTTCAAAACATAATTTCTAAACAAAAATCATAAAATAATGGCGGGAAAGATGTCCTTTTTTATCGTAAACGGTAATGTTTGAAATTCATATTAATGTTTTTTTTTTAATATATGTAAACAGCCAGTAACAGAATTTATGGCTAGACTAAGTACAATTTAACAACGGGATTGAATACAGAAACAAAGAGTTCGAACAGTATTTAAGGAATAAAGCGACGACTTACCGCACATGTACCGCACCTTATACGCCCCAACAAAACGGCGTTGCTGAACGCAAGAACACCATTTGAGAGGTAGGCAGACCAGCATCGCGGAATCATCTCCATATATTTGGAAGCAATGCTTTCGTGTACAAAAAGATACGCCGGGAAAAGCTAACTCCTAAATCTATCAAAGGGCTATTGCGCCAAATGAAAAATGTTATCGGATATTCATACCAGAGAAAAATTATATAATGATAAACAGAGACGTGAAGGTAATAAAGGAAATGTATTACGAAAGCAAAAATGATACTTATGAAAGTCTAATTGAAAATGAAAATTAAGAAAAAATAGCAAAGCAGAAGTCACAAATATACAATTCGAAACAAGAATGAATGATGACTTAGCTGTACAGTAACTTGATATTACAGACGATGTTAATAACCCTAATCTAGATGTAATTACAGATAAAACGGTTGAAAATGATGTTCGGACCCCTGATAGTTGCTGTCGGTCGTAGAAAAGCGTTACGTAGCCGTACCGACCTGCTAGTAACAAGGGCAATTAATTTAAAGGTAGTGCACACCCTATCCACAAATAGAGCTCTTATGTGTCTACGCCATTTTATAGCATGCCGAGGTCCACCCTGTGAAATTATTTCTAAAAATGGCACTGCTTTCGTTGGCGCTAACAAAGAGCTTAAATCTTTATATGGAGCTGCTGAAGATTTTGTCGCAAACGAGAAGATTCTCTGGAAATTTATACCGCCATCAGCTCTTTTTATGGGCGGAGCTAGGGAGCGAATGGCAAAGTGCGTAAAGACAGCGCTTCGAGTAACCCTCAAGCAGAGAACGCCATCAAATGAGTTTCTAGCTACCCTACTCGCTGAAGCTGAAACTCTAGTGAAATCCCACTCAAACACATCCCCTGTTAACCCAGGTCTAAAGAGCCATTATTACCTTTCCATTTCCTTGTTGGATCGTTAATACAAATATATATTTGTAGTTTGCCATCATAAGTCGGTTTTTTTGCGTACATGAAAGTAAAAAAAACTTCACTCATTAAAATTAACACAAAACTTGTCTGTGGTGTGTGCAGTTTGTGTGTGAAAACACACACAAACTGCACACACCACATGCGCGCGCGCGCACACACACACACACACACGCACACACACACACACACGCACGCACGCACAAACACACACACACACACACACACACACACACACACACACACACACACACACACACACACACACACACACACACACACACACACACACACACACACACGCGCGCGCGCACTCACACACACACAAACTGTATAGCTTAACGTGAGCAGTTGTTTTAAGTATTTTTTCTATATTGCGTTTAAAAAAAAAACAAACAAATAAATGGCACACTTAATGCTAAAGGCATTCTCTACCAGAAAAAGGTGTAATCTAAGCCATGCAAGTTGCAACAATAATTGGTTTTTACAGTTTATTTATTCTAAGTTAAAAACACAAATTGCTACTGCACTTGGAGAATGAATACGTCCACAGATCACAAAATAT
This sequence comes from Diatraea saccharalis, assembly GCA_918026875.4. Classification (NCBI taxonomy): domain Eukaryota; kingdom Metazoa; phylum Arthropoda; class Insecta; order Lepidoptera; family Crambidae; genus Diatraea; species Diatraea saccharalis. The sequence continues at coordinate 11,744,298 of OU893343.1, forward strand.
GTAACAAGCCAAATATGACTAATAAATAAACACTGACGAGCACATTTATCGAGTTGGTACCAGAATTTTGTATTTCGATTGTTATTCTTTTGTTGTTGTTATAGTTGACTACTATTAGATTTCGACAGCAAATAAACCTGATTCATTAAAAATAAATTTATCTAATGTCTCTCAATTCATAATTATCTATGGCGATCTTTAAAAAAATGTTCTTCTCTGGTTATCGCATTATTAAAAAGGAAATGTTATTTTCTTCTTAATTTTTTGTTTACCATTGATGTACATACCTCATTTTAAACATATAAATTGGCCATTTTGGATTTTTTTTTTTGCAAAAAACATGAAAACTATAATTATCTATAGAAACTATTATTAATATTTTGGGAATTATTCATAAATACGTCAATAATAAATTAATAGTTTATCTCTTGCATTTCGTGCTATCTATATTTTCTATTTTCAAATGACATCACACAGGTGTTAATTAGACAAGGTTCTAGCACTTTAGCAATTTGCGGGACATCATTTAAGTGTATAAAATATACTTATAGGTATGTGCGGATATTATGAGTAATTTTTTTTTTATCACAGCTCTGTGGAATGTAAGTTATGCAGTAACAGTTTGAATTACACAAATGTTTACTTAATAGTAATAAATTTCGAATTAATCATATTGGTTTATTTAATAATCAAGTAATTTTATTCAAAATTAAAAAAATATACTAAAAGCTGACTACTTTCATATAGGTTGATTACTTAAGAAAAATGTTCACAATTATTAGTTTATAGCAGCGCGGTAATTTTGCCTAATATTAAATAAGGACAACGCACTAGCAAATTTTAGGATACAGTGAAAACAAAAGTACATAATTGCTAATGCATCTATTACATACATACTAAAATTTTTTTAGTACTAGTATACAGAAGAATTACACATTTAAAACACAAGATTTTCTACAATAATGTACAAAAACTTGTATCATTAAAACATGAAGAAATCACAATTGATGAAATAAGAAACAAGTTACTTTTATTTTAATAAAAATACTTGAATTTAAAAATAAACAGGCAGCATTTTGTTACTATTGTATTTCTTTTTTATATTATAATATTAGTCTGCAATTATTGAAGATTGAATAGTTTTGAGAGTGTTGGTTGTTCTAATTTGATTTCATATTTTCATTTCTTAGTTCATTTCTTATTTCAATATTAGACTGCAATAGTTCTTTCAGCTTTTCATGAATATCATCAGTCCTTTTTTCCAGAAAATCCAGTGCTGAGTTCAACTCATCGAGTTTTGAATCCAGTAGATAGTATTCTGTTAAAACAGACAATTTATATTTATTTATAGATAAACTTTCATACATAAACTCAATCAATATTGCTCTTACATAACAAATGTCTTAATTGATTACAGTTCCACAATACAAAATATTATGTACTCAATAAACAAAGCTTTTTAACATGATGGATCAGTCCAATATTATTTGTATGGGTATACAGATCAGACTGATCAAAGAGCCAGAGCTAGTAAGGTATAGTATAAATTCTTGTGTAAAAGTCAGTAAATTATGTGATAATATTGAAGATTAAATTATGTAATGAATTACATTGTTTAAGTATAAAATATTATGGGCGCACAGAAAGCCTTTTGGTAACAAGTTTAGGTACTCTATTGAGTTTTTTTAAATGATTATATTTTATTAATTTTACCTTCGCTCATATTGTCATCATTACTGACATCTTGGTCTGTAATATCTATATCATTATCACAAGTTGTGTCATCCTGATTACTTTTATTATTATCAAAACCAGCCATTGTTTTCCAAACGCCTTCAATTAATAATTATCTGTGCAGAAAGCAGCACTATTAGGTTGTTTCTAGTCAGTGGAAAATTTTATTAAAGTAAAAGTCGATAAGTTCTCTATGCATGCAAACAGCATATTATAAACATATCCAAAGTATGTACATACCTTAAATATTAATTAGTCTATAAAGCGAACCTGAGAGCACTTAGCCCGATAGCTCGTAGATTCTATTTCTTCTTTAACGAAGCATCTAAGCTTTTTCGCATACAAAATTCATGGCGAAAGCAAAATATTTTTAATTTCTACGTTGTAATAGAAATAATATAGGTGACAGAACTGACTTGAAATCTCTTTACAGCAATGTGAACAAAAAGTATTTTTTTTATAGATGGTATGTCATATGATCAGTCAGTGTGACCAACTGTGACCAGACGAACTCGTCGAAAAATATACATAGGTACAATACAATATGTACTGTACTGTATGTACTTTGTAATAATAAGTTCTTTAAATACGATTGAGGAAGTGTTCTGTTAATAAAATTGTTGGATCCTAGGTTGGATGGTGTCTGGTCTATGGTATAAAGAGTAAATCAATTTGACGCAGCATTCATATTTTTTTACTTGTTTTTGTTTTCAATTTAATATCACCTACTGGTGATATCAAAAATATCCATGCCAGACATGTGTTCGCAAATAAATATCTATATTTACCGATTGTATTATTCATAGTATGCCCGTAATGAGAAAGTATTGCACCTCCACTAGATGGCGAATCTAGCAAAAGAACGTACCGTAGCGATATCTAGTTTGACTTCGGGAACTAATTTTTTTTTAATACTTCCTCATCGGGAACCACTTTCTTTATGTGATCTCTCGCATTTTCTCTCTTGTAAGATGGAATTCGAGTCAATACAACGACAGATGGTGACTTATTGTGACAAAATCGCATGTGTTTAAAATATAAAATGGTTATGTAAACCAAATAAAATTGTTTTTCAGTACGACAAAGATGCAAAGTAACTAGAACGACCAATTTATGTAAAATTATTTCAAATAGTATATAGATTAATTTTCCGATATTTATGTATTATTAAAACATCGATATCTCGATGTTATCAATGGTTTTCATCAGCTATCGATCTTAATTAACCATTAATTGACCTAGTAGCAAGAGAATCAACCCGATGCGCTGAGTTGACTTGATAACTCGAATGCATAGAGACTCCAGTGATGTATTTTTTCACTCGAATACCAGTTCAGAACGATGTTATTACAAAAAAACAGAGTAGATAGTTAACCTGAATTCAAAAAGTATCACCTTAAAACAATGCTAATTAGCATACCTGAGCGCAGTGTGGCGAAAGCGTTCATTGTGTGCGATTATATACCGTAATCATTTTATAAATGCTATTCTGTGTTATACAAAACTGTAAGAACAACATAAGTAAGTCATCTAAAGACCACATTTTATTTTTATCGCGAATCAATTAAAAATATATAATTTTTAATTTCTTATCAGAAAAATAAAAAATGTGTCATAAAAAGAATGCATAAATACTCCGGTTACAAATAGTGAAAAAAATCTGTCAAAGATTATGGAAGTAACTGAACGGACTATTCGACTTTAGTGTCTACGCTCTAGCTAAATTTATTTGAAAATCTATATGAGACTGAACCTAAGATACTACGGGGTTTGAATTCGGAACATCGAAGTTAACTCCGGAGCTAAAAAATCTGTCCCTCGTGCTATTATACATATTATATATCAATGTGAAGTTTATTTCATCGCTTGAAAAGCTTATATACACTAACGACAAGGCGAAATGATAATTATAGACATCAACATATTTAAGTTGAACTGTTGATCGAAGTCTAACTCGTAAATAAAAGGTAAAAACGGGCATCAAACATGTATTAAACCATCCGTCTATTCTGTGCAAGTTCTCGCACAGAGTATATGTTCCTTGGTTCTGTGTCATGTTCAATGAGGGAATATAAAAAAAAACATTAGTTCCCGAAATAAAACTAGATGTCGCCACGGTACGTTCTTGATTTCTCCATGACAACCCTTCCGGTTTTCTTTCATGTTTAAAAGTAAATTAGTTTTCAAAACTCAGTAAACAACTCATATTCTATTTGTACTTTTTCGTATTTGTATTGATATCTAAGTTTCGAACTTTTCAAATTTCAGTTTTTTAATATGTTAATTAAAAGGAGCGGAAATGACTGTCTTTTGGTCCTTTCATTTCCTGCAAAAATCAGCTTTTGCTAGAGTCGCCCTCTTGTGGAGGTGCTTTTTAGTGCTTTCGTTTTTTTTTATACTTCCTCATTATATTCTATGAATAATTGGAGAGTATCGTGCCCATGAAGCTAAAGAAATAACTGGAGACCAAACTCCTCCATACCTACTTGAAGCATAAAAATTTGACCTTGAATGTTTTCTATTTCATTCCTTAGGCCCCCCTCCTCTCTTTCTAATAGGGTGTCCACACAACTACAAAATAAAGGACACAAGTTTAAATAATAGAACAAAAAAAAGTATCAAATTTTCCTTGGTAGTAAAGTTTACACATGACATTAATAGATCTAATCTAGATTCTCCGTCAAATATGAAATTGACTTTATTAAAGTTCCGCACAAAAAGCCTTTTTTCCAAATCTACTGGACCAAATCTAGTAAAATTTGTCATTCTTTGACCTAAACACAGATATTCAAAATAATTAAATTTGTTTTTATAAATAAAGGTTATTTTCGGGGGAAAAATGAGGAAATTTAAAAAGTTTTAATGAGTCTCGTTAGGGGGTTCTCAAATAAAATAAAAAAAATTATTGAGTTTGATTTAAACTTAGCAGTGTGGGAATTAGAGTTGGCAAAAAACTTCACCAGCCTATTAATGTACCCACAGTGGGTCCATTCCGGATTGGAGGGTTTTTACAACTGCAGATATGATCAGGACAAACTGCTTAACGTGCCTTCCAATGCACGGAGGAAATCTAATTTGCAAAGTGAACAACAAGACTGCAGACTACGATTGTCAGCTTACCTTCCTTCCGACCGAATTGAAATGGAATAAGCACCCAGTAAATATTTCACCCTTAAGTCAATTTACTGATTTATATATCACATTCTTCTCTTACATTCTCAGATGTAATTGTCATTCTCAGATAAAAATAAAAAAACAATATGTTATTTTTAAATTTAATTTATATGTGACTAAAAAAGTACAGTTTTGATGACAATAAATACTATTTGATTGTTACCATAGCAAGTCTATTGGACAACCTACGACGAGATGTTGAAGGTGTAGAAGGCTTGGTAAATGCATCACTTTTTAGATCAGATTGTACCGACTGAAAAAAAAAAAACGAATTATGGTTATTTTGTCTAAACCCTGCCATTAGGGAATTAAGATATTTCACGACCATTTTTTCATGACATATTACATTAAATAAAATAAAAATATTTTATTCCTTCCAAACGTGAACTTGTGGGTCGACGACCTTTTTCGCTTGTGTGTCATCTTAAATACGCGTACTTAAAAAGGACGTCGAGCCACAAGTTCGCCTTTTCACTCGCAAGTTTGTATTTTATTTTTGCTACCTAAGAATTAGTACCTAATTAGTAGAATATAGACTTTTACTTACCACATCAGAATAAAAAGGAATTGTTGTATGCTTTAACCGATTCTCTATTATATAATCAGTAGCCACAAAATGATTATTGCATATTTTTGCAGTTTTATAAAACTTTTATTTTTATTTGACACTCAATAACCATTGACTTCTACTTATTGGATCCTTGGAAAAACTAAAAGTGAAATAAAAAATATTAAGTTCAGTTTTACTGTTTATCCTTTATCTTTTTTTCATGGTCACCATATTAGTGTTTGTTTATTTTTATTTTACAATGTGAACTGTGCTTTTATTAGAAA